>JACGWO010000008.1:31609624-32809624 GCA_034509735.1 Sesamum alatum
AAGGATTGCATTCATTAGATGAGTACCGTGTTTTATCGGTGACAGGTGTTGGCTGTCTATGCAATATTAGTGGGTTAATTGACAAAGGTGTCGGCTGACTGAGGTGACTCGCAGAAATTGTCGTATGGAAGCCACACGGGCTTAGTCGGTATAACTCGTATTCTTGGTTCCGATAGTATGGGATTAATCCTCGGACTTGAGGAATCACGCCAGTCGCTTACATACTAAGGTTGTATCTTGGATCTGGCGAGAGGTGATCGTGTCATATGACATGGCCATCATAAGCCTTGTTCAGTGCAGTCGGAGTACGTAGAGAGGACGGTAGATTCCAAGATAGGATCTGTCCCCTGTCAAAGATTATGACAGCGAGATCTCCTATGCGCTCTGAGATGGTTTAGACTTTCAAAATCTATGGCCATAGCACTTGATTGAGTGGGAAAGGATTTTCTACGGCCATCATAGAGTTAAACTTATCTGAAGTTAGAAGCATAGATGCCTAAGTCAAGGATGAGAACCGACATCCTAATTCCATACCCTAAACTAAGGCCGGGAGACCGGCAACAGTAGGACCATACCTGTATGTAACTCGGAGCCTAAATGTTCACGCCACATATTCACATAGTCTCTAGTGCCATGGACCGTTGCTAGACGGCCACCATGGTGACGGACTATTTTAGTTATGAGATAACAAGAAATAATTCCATGTCTAGCTGAGGGTGAACCTAAAGAGTCACACCCGCTACACCAAACGTGAAGGGAATTAATTTGAAATTAATTCTAGGAGAAGGTTTAATTTAATAGGATTAAATTATACTTATTGGAGATTCAAGCCTCGATGGATTAATTGGATTAATCAGGGCTTGAGTTTAAAAATTAAATTTATGGATTTTATAAAGCATGGGCTTCCCTTTTAATTAGATTAAAATGGGTGAATTAATTAATGGGCTTGGTTATTGAATAGGATTTAATATAAAGTGCATGAGACTATTTAATTTAGAATTAAATAGGCCCATTCCATGAATTAATTAATGAGCTTGGTATATAAATAGGGTTCAATATAAAGTCCATGGGACTATTTAATTTAGAATTAAATAGACCCATTCCATAAATCCCATCAAAATGGATGGACGAGATTTGATCTAGATATTAATGAGATGAAGGGCCATGATTAATTTGACTTAATCAAAGCCTAGTTTGACTAGGATTTGACTAGGTCAAACTCCTAGTCAACTATGCCTCCTTAGAAAATGTTGAGTAGGAATAGGAAAAATATTTCCTATAAATACTCAAAAACACACACACACACACACACACCCCTACTAATCTCTACACTTCTAATCTCTATCTCTCTCTCAAAAGTTCGTCCATCTCTCTTTAGTTTTCTCCAAGATTTCTACTTTTGTTCTTCTTGATTTATTCAAGGTAGAACATTAGAGACGTCGCTAACGTCAATTGATAGCGTGTATCGATGTCTCTTCTACCAAAAGATTTCTTGCTAGGACAGTACTTTGTTGCTTTCCGGTGTAGCATGTGAGACGATTTAGAGGATCTCTTCTTTGAGATCTTGGTTCAAAATGGGGAACAATGCATGTAGCTGAACGAAGACAAAACTACAATCGGGTAGGTTCTTTAATTGTGGTTTTTTATTCAAATTCTATGGCCTCAATGTTGTGTTTTATTGAATATGAGATACACCGAACGCTCGGGAGAATCAAGGGCACACCCCTTGATCCGTTTATGTATGTAATGCATGCTTTAAATTCCATTTAATTATTCTTTGTAATTTTATTATGCAATCATTCGCGCTTCTCTCCCGGACCGATCCACTTGCGTTTCATATGATTCAACCCTTGATCATATGGAGAGGGGGTTTCTTCCATGGTTGGCAATATAGTTGGCCATGAATCACTTTTTGTACTAGGCATGGGTCAGTTGCCTTTATCAACCATAGACAATAGTCATCATACTAATTCTCCAATCTCTTGTTAAAAAGTCCATACTTCCCAGATCCGTGCCCGGTTGTCAGATCACAGTAAATTTCGTAGTTCTTTCGATATTCACATGGAAATACCAAGTTAAATTTGCCGCATAAGGAGTGTATGAACTCCAAGATCATCATCTGAGCAATAACAGTGAATTGTAATGTTTTCACCTGAAATATCATTCTTGATCACAATTGCTTCTTGGTCAACCAATGAATAGCATTTCATGGTGAGTAGTAATATTATAAATGTGAGAAGCAAATTTTTCCTCAAAGTCTTCATTATTGGAGAATATTGGCTTGATGAAGCACATAAGGCTATAAGTCTTGAGCCGATATTTATATTTTCTCTATTCTATGATTCTAAGATGTATTATCATCATTATGTATGTACATATATAGACACTATTTGAAGGTACCTATTATTAGGATGCTTTATATTTCATAATTTTCTTGATCATAATTAAGTAAATTGCAATTATAATTAAAATTATCTTGTAGAAGATTTATTTTTATTTATTATCTACGAATCTTTTAGAATTCTTATGCCTAATTAATTTTTTATTTATAATTACATCTTGAACATTAATTATTTTTTGACCAAATAGACGTACCCTTGGATATTCTAAATTTGTGCCATAAAAACAAATTACTTCTTTTCTTTTCTATATCAATCTATCTATATCTATATCTATATCTATCTATATTCCATCTATTTTCTATTTTTCTATCTATTTTTTTTCTATATAAAAGTATGAATAGGTGATGGAGTGAAATTTGGAAAAGACGTAGCCTAAGCACGTGCTAAAATCGTCACAAGGAAGCACAACAAGGACAAGAATATAAAGAGTAAGATTTCTATATTCATTCAAAAAGTGTCTAAAATAATAAGGTTCACCCCCTATTTATAGTAAATCCTAGGGGGTGAAATTACATTGTTGTCCCTCAACTTCCCTCAATCCTACGACCTAGATTAAATTGTCGAGGGCGTTTTCGTCACTTCACGTGCCCCACCTTCTTTCAACTTCCCCTTGTTAACTTCCTTCAACTTCCCTTCAACCTCCATTGAGGGCTTTAGTGCAATTTACTAGAAATCCTAGGGGCCTTCTCGTAAATTCCCTCATTTAGCTTTTCTTCTCCATATCAGTAGCCCCCCAACTTTCAAACGTTTCCTTGGAAGTTTGGAAGTTCTAACAGATAATTTGATTCTGATTCATCTTCCTCTTCTTGATAATGCTCCCTTTTGATGTAGAGTCTGTTTCTCCTGGGATTCTTCTTGGCACAAATCCTTCTTCTACTGGAGCTCTTTTTCCTTCTTGTTCCTTCGACTTCTGCCACGGGTTTCTTCCTCCTTGGGACCCTTCTTCATATAGGCTTTTTCTCTTTCGATACTACTCTTGGTTCAACTCCTTCCCTTGCTGGGATTCCTTATCTTCTATGTATACACTTGGTGGGGTATTCTGACTTTCTTCCGCTTGTTTTGTTCGGTCTGTCTACTTGGTCTCAGCCACATTTCAGAAAAATGTCGAAACGAGTTGGCTCCAGTATATGGCTCTTCATCTCTTTCCTTGCAGTAGTTTTCGTTGTTCTATTTCCAGAAGTCATCATTCGTTAATTTGGAAGAAACAAAAATAATTTGCCAGTCCGAAAGATTTTTAGGATGTTACGCACTTTAAGAAAATGTCCAATGAAGCGTCGTCGGGGGTCCGTCGTTGGGGGATAGTGGCCTGGCCGAGGCGTGCCTCGGCTGGAATCTGGTCGAGGCGCACGCCTCGGCCTGGACGTGGCCGAGGCACACGCCTCGGCCTGGATGTGGTCGAGGCGACATGCCTCAGCCAGAGTCTGGCCGTGGCCCCCCGCCTCGGTCGGATTTCAGTCTTGGGTGTCTTGTTACCCCTCCTTCTTCCTCTCTTGCTTGTTGAAGTGGTCGATTTCGATCACGAAGTGATTTCGGTTTATGGCATCAGAAACATTCATCTGATTTGCTAGATTTTTCCACAAATTGAAGCTGAAAAAGCTTGGATAATCCTGGATTCCCTTCAATGGCGCAAGCTCTTGTTTTAGACCTTGATGTCGCGCGTCAACCGCTCCGCTCTCTATTTCTTTCACGCACTTTGAGGGGTTTCTTCCGACATTTTCGAGATCTTGGTGTACCTTTCTCTCTTGAGACTTCCGATATTTCGTTGATCCTTAGGTGAGTTGTTAAGGACTCGTTCTTCTAACTTTTCCTCTCAACAGTTGTAAAATTTTTTTTAGAGTGACCCGTTTTTCCAACAATTCTCAGAACGAGAAGTTCTGCTAGGGCTTAGTGTGATTACAAGCATGCTTCGCGAGTCCGTTCTCACCTTTCGTCAAGGAAGGAGGACAAGGTTGCTTGCTCACTCATCCTCTGCAACTCCGTAGGTGGCCATGGAGGCGAGGGGGTCCTAGCCCACTCGATGGTTGCTGTGATTGTGTTGAATTTGCGTCGCACCATGTTTAAAGTACCTTCTGCCGCGACGCATCCCGTTGAGCTCCTCGAAAGCTTTGTAGAAGTTCCCTTGGTTGGAACACATTGGAACTTTGTGGGAGGTCTTTGTCGTATGGGGACTTTGTAGGAGTTCTTTTTTATTACGTTATCAAACTTTGTTTCTCTATTGCTTATTATGTTAAGTTGTTTTTTCTCGAACTAACTTTCAAATGTAAGGGGCATTCCCCCTCTTACAAGTAAAATATTAAACTAAATACTTATAAGTTGAACTAAATTTCAAGGTGAAGGGCAACCCCTCTCTTTTTTGGATAAAATGTCAACGTGAGGGGCAATCCCCCTCTTTCAAACAAGATATTAAGGTGAGGGGCCATCCCTCTTTTTTGGATAAAATGTCAATGTGAGGGGCAATCCCCCTCTTTCAAACTTAAATATGTAAAAATACATATTCATATTAACGAGCCCAATTGAGTAAATAATTTTGAATTTGTTTGTTTTAGTTTTCAAGTATTCAGATTTAGAAAAAGACATAAAATAAGACAAGTAATTTTTTTATACTATTATATTTTCTTTTCATATATTTCTTGATTAGACTAATCAAATCATATATGGTCCCCTAGAAAATATAAAAAGGATAAATGATAAAAGAAAAGGAGAGACTTAAAATAATTAATAATTTATTTTTGCTTTTTTCTAATATATTTTTTCTTTTTGTGTATTTGTAATTCGATTTTATCATGTTTCTTTGAGAAAATATCAGAGAAAAAGACGTAGATAATAATTTTTTTTTGAATTATTACATAACAACTATAATTTTTATGGCAATAAAATAATATTATGGATGTCTATTAAAAGTGTAACTAGACCAATAATTGAACTCTTAAATATTTAATAAATTGAAGTTTTGATCATTAAAATTTGAAGTAATTATTTTTATATCATCTAAGTTAAAGAATTTAATATTTATTATTCCACTTTAATCAATTTAGAACTTTGTTCTATAATCTCTTTGGACAACATGATGAATAAACTAATTTTTTTTATAATGAAGCTATTAGTACAAAAATTATGTTATAAATAACTTTAAATTTAGTTAAACATAAGGCGTAAAAACATAAAAGAAAAAAAAAATGACTAATTAATATATTTTGTTCTTTTCAAAATTTGCACAACCCAAAAAGATTAAAATATTATTTCATAAGTGAAACAAGTTTAGAATAATCACAAGTTCAATAAAAATAAAGTTCAATTAGAAACAAGGATTTTTATGCTTATTCCATAATAAATAATTATTGTATTTTATTTTTATGCTTTATTTTAATTAGAGCTAATTAATAAGATGAAAGATCTAAAAGTTTATTTTCATTGTTTGTTCCTGTAACGTGATCATCAATGCAAAGCAATATTTATTGAGAATATAAGAGTCTTACTAAATAAATATTTGATAACAAACATTAAACTACAATTAAAAAGCACCAAGTCAAATATATATATATATATATGTGTTTAATCTACTTCAATATATTTATGTATGATAAATAATGCACATACTTAAATTTTTATATGCATTACTCCTCTATTTAAAAGAATCAATCACTATATATTTCTTACTTATCAGTCACTACAAGAAAATATGATATTAATGACAAAATACTAAATGACAAGTTTAAAGTTGTCACTAAAAATATATTTTAAGTGACAACATTTTTTATCTTGTCACTATATAATTATTAGTGACAAAAAATGTGTATAAAGTTGTCACTAAATACAATTAGTGACTCGTCTATAGTGACAACACAATATAGTGACAACAATTATTTGTTGTCAAGGTTGTCACTATATATGAGTCACTAATTGTATTTAGTGACAACTTTGTGCACATTTTTTTGTCACTAATAACAATTTTATAAAATAAAAGTAATTATTAAAATCATAAAATTTATTATTGTGACAAAATAAACATTCTTTTCACTAAATACATATAATTAGTGACAATATTAAAGTTGTCACTTGATTTTTTTGTCGCTAAATTTCTATTTTCTTATAGTGAGTCTTAGCATTGTCTATCCTACACACACATACATATAGTGTGCTTTAATCTTTTTGTGTGTTTGTTATGTATGTATATGATTATCTTCACCCAAATTTATTTATACGAATGTGATTTACTTATACTAAAAAAGATGCATATATTCCAAGTAGAACAAATATAATTATAATATTAAATAATAATTAAAGTGGAGAAAAATTATTTATTTTTTTAACTATATTATTTTACTTTGTAACAATAATAACTTTTATTTATAAAGTTCCTATTAAATTTAGTAAATATATTCTTATTATAAATTTATTTTATTGTTACAATGTAACAATTTATTGAGATAATACGAATCACGTGATTGATATGAATCAATTCAGAAAATTTGGTCGAAATATTAGTTAAGAATGGTTTGTATTTTCCAGTTAAGAATTGATCAAGTTCTTTTAGTAAATATATGTAACACAAAAAGCAAATAGTACTTTAAATTTGATTTAGTTAGTTGTTTAATGAATATTCTTTTTTGCAATTCAAAAAGGAAAATTCCATCGTAAAAAAAGAAGTTCAATCATTACTTCAATAAAAAAAACTTATTATATATCATTCACAGCCACTCATTTTATATGGATAAATTTAGTTGTAAATTGAAAACATTTAGTTAGTTTTGAGTTTAAAGTGGTAAAGTTCAATAGTCTAATCGAGAATCAATAATTATTACTTTAAAACATAGCTCAAAACAAAATTTCAAAAAAAACTAAGATCTTGGTAACAAGAAATTACACAAAGAGATTGTACGAAATTACACAAAGAGATTGTTTTCATCATCAAACTATTGATGACTTTCTATATAATTCTACATCAAATCAGATTGATTCAAATTATTGTACAAATTTCACAAATTGTGATCATATTGCCTAGAATTTATATTGCCAAAACACCTACCATTTTAAACCAAAACAAACTACCAAAATATATGACCTAAATCAAAACGAAAAAGGCCTATTTATTTGCATGTGCCCAAGTCCTTTTCAACCTATAAAATATAATAGGTGAAAAGAAGACTTTTAGTTGATCACAAGAAATGGACAGGAAAGGAGCATCCAGGCAACAGTTTTGGGGTTGCTTCTGCAATTATTAATATTTTCGGGGGAAAAATGTAACTACTTTGCTTCGGCAAATTCATTTGACCAATGCATGGATATTTGTGTCAAAAACTTGCAGAAACAACGTCCAAAAGATCCTCTGTCTAAAATACGTAAAGTCTGCAGCTTTATATGTGCGACCAGCGACTCTCCTCACACTAGTACAAAGTCTCCGCCTCCCGCAGTCCCACTAGTAAATCCACCGCTTTTGCAAAGGTAAATAAATAATTTATATCAACACCATCTGAGGTTAGATCTAATTAAGCAAATACTCCCTATTTTTCATAAAATTTTAAGTACACCCTTAAAAGGGTGATAATGTAATTTAACTTAAGAAGTGTACTTATACAATTTTACCACTGAATAAGGAGTGTACGTATAATTACAACTACACTTTCAATTGGTATTTTAGAGGGCATCGATCGATCTAATTTACCCAGTAAAAATTTTTCTTGCATAATTTGACATCTAATATATTGCAACTCTTAGACATAAATAGTGTTAATTGCATTTTTACCCCCTATATATTAAAATATTACTAGGTACAAAACTCTAAATAAAAATGGGGCATTGTTGCCACCCCATCGGGGTCGTATTGTGTTTTGTTTATCATGGGGACTTTTTTGCTTATTAGTACTTTTATAGGATGATTTAAATATACAGATATATGTTTATATCTATTTCTGCACACACACGTCTGTGTGTAAGCATTCTTTTATTATGAAAATTTTTTATTTTTAATTAATACGTTCAGTCAATGTTTTTTATTGCAGATAAGAAGCTGACGATATATACATCGGAGCTTTGTGTACTAAGCAGAAAAGAGCTATACTGGGACTGAAGAAATTATTTCTTATGCATTTTGTTTCCTCTGCTAGCAAATAAAGATTTGATGCTATGTGGATCAAATCTCTTAAATGTAACCTATTTAGGATCATGGGATGAGTGGTTGCTATAATGAAATGTTACTATTACCGAAGTCTTTCATCATACAAACTTATTTACCATATAATGTTGCAACTGAAAAAAAAAATACTGCATAAATATTTGTTTTGACTAACGTTACTAATACTCATGATCACAGTAAATAGTCATTCATCATAGTTTCACCACAACTCATAAAGTCATTATTTCAATATTTATAGACAAAACATTGACACTAACCAAGGATCATGGCTAATATTTTTACAACTTCACCTATAATATATCCCTGTTCGATTGAAAACTATACAAAATATTAAGGATAAATTACATTCACACACTTTGGGATTTACCAGAACTATGAATAAGTCCCTATTAAATTAAAAATTATAATTAGCCTAATTGAGGTTTTCTCCATTATACATGTAACTCAATCTAGTAAGGTTATGGCGAATTTTATATGTGATATTTTAAAATTATCCATCAGAAAATATTGGAATATCACATGTCAAATTCACTGGAACCTTATTGGTGAAGTTATATAAGACAAAATACATCTCAGGGGGTATGAATATAGTTTACCCCTTGTTTTGTTCTCTAATCACTACAAAAAAATGCGGGAATTGAAACAGTAACAGGAACGGTTTTTTTAACTTTTGGAACGGTAAATAGTTCACTGGATCCGTTTGGACTGTTATTAGGAACAGTTCAGGAATGGGAGGCAATCCGTGGCAATAAAAGGCGATCCTAATAATTAGGAACGGTAACGCAGCGACCGTTCCTATTTGGGAACGGTTTTTGACATACATTCTCTATACCGTTCCTAATTACCTTTGTATGTATGAATTTATAATTTTTGCATTTGGAACACCTTATAAATTTTTGAAACGGCTGCATCGAAATTAAATCTCGCAATTAGGAACGACAGTTCAAACACATTTTGGAATTATCAGCATAAGTTATAGATACATTGTAGCACGATTTCTCGAATACTAGTTGGAATGGTCAGTTGTATAGATTAGGATCGGTAACTGGAATACATGTCGTCACGGTGAGTGGGAACGGTTTTTGCACTCTAATTTTGGAATACATCTAGGCACGGTCTGTCCATGATTTTGAATTCGTTTTAACCCGCCTTTAGGAACGGTTGCCCTCTAAATTTGGAAAGGCGTTTTTCTCTGTATTGAAAACGGTAACTGATTTCAAACAGTCTAATATTGGAACGGTTGTGGGCACTCAGTTGCCGTCTAAAGTACCGTTCCTAACTGATTAATTATTAATTTTTTTATAGTAATAATTACTATCATTTAAATATATATAAAATTATTAATAATATTATTTATTTTGATTTTATATTTAATATTTAAATATGTTAAAATGAATAATTTAGAAATAAAAATTATATTAAATACAAATATTATCCAATTTAATTATTAGAATAATAATAATAAAATAAATACATACTCTACTCCTCGTCCCCATCGGCCTCGTCCATCTCGTCAATGTCTGGAAGGGTGGGGTCTCTAGGAGGCTGTGACGGGCCGGCGCCGGAGTGTCTGGTCTGCATGGCCTTCATCATGCCCATCAGGTCCATCATCATCTCCTCGAGGCGGACCATCCGACCCTCCATATTTGACGAAGGTGCTGGCTCTGGCGATGGCGGTGGCGGTGGTGATGGCGAGGTAATGGTATGGCTGAGACCCAGTGTCTCAGAACCAAGACCGAATACTTGGCCCTTGTTCTTTCCCCCGATGCAAGCCAGCCACATCTCCTGCTCGGTCTGCGCCACCGAGCCCTCTGATTCGGCCGGAGGATCCCCAGGATTGGTCGTGGCTTGGGACTGGTGATCCTCCATCATCTTGTGGAACGTCTCCTGCAAAAATGGTTAAAATAAATTAGAATATTTTAATGCATTAAAAAAACAAATTAGAATGTTTAAAGTACAACTTACCACCACCCTCTGCTGCCCTCGGCCCACTCCAGCCGTCGTCGGCCTTCTTCTTGTAGCATCTGGAGAATAACTCCATCTGCTTAACTGGCCGTCCGAGCTTCTCCTCCTCTAAAAATAAATAGGAAAAAATTATTACCATTTCAATTTAATAATAATAAATACTTGAAATAACATTAAATATCTTATCAATTTCCGCTTGTGCAAACCGACGGAGACAGATCCCTCGCGGTACACAATAGCGGATGCGGCTGGTTGGCGTTCCGGTTCGCCTTGTTCTTCTCGCAATCCTCCTTGAACTCCGGGGACTCCCAATACAAGAGGAGCTGCCACCAGACCTCGTTCGCCAGCCATAGAGGCTTCTGCAGGGACTGTTTGGCAATGACGAACTTCTTCCTAAGGAACTTCCCCGCTCAAACGTGAAAGATCTTGAACATCGACTCATCGTCGGCGTCCCACCAGTACGTCATCTGTATTAAATATATATATATATATATCAGAACTTAGATTGTTAAAATATTTTTTAAAAAAAAATTAATTGTCGTTACCTTCAAACTCTCAAACCAGAAATGCTAGTGCTCTGACGGAACCTTGCGCAAACTGCCCCAAGGATGGGGATAGTATCATCGCACGACCGCGTACATGCGCTCGTAGATATTCCGATCGCTCCTGAAATTATAAAATAATTAGTATGACATAAAAATAATAATTTAAATTACTAAAGAATTTTTAAAAAAATGTAAATATACCTCGCGTCGGCGAGTGTGATGTACTGGCGTGCGTATGGTGGTGGAAGTGGTGGGGCCGGTGGGGGTGGTGGTTGACTGGGTTGGGTCTAACGCCCGAATAACGTGATTCGCTTGGAGTCCTCGGGATCACGTAAAAGGGTGAGGCAGTTATCTTGGGAATCTCGTGGAATGATAATGGTATGGAATACCTCCCACAGGTTGTTTTCCATGTGAATCGTAAAAGCGGGGCATGGGAGAGAACGTTGTGGATCCCGAGCCCACTAGGAAAGCATTTCTTGAAAATAACGTTTGAGAGTGTCGTGTTTTCGTTGTAATAGTGGGAGAGGTTAAGGACTAAAGACCGAGACTTAACCTAAATATTACTTCATTCTGCTTATTATTTTCTGCTTTATATATTGTGAATGTCTAAGTATCAACCAAACACATTGCTAAGAGGCTTATTAAATAGGAACCAACTACACGAATTGACTGTGAAATCTTAAGATGGTCTTAGATTTCCAAAACCTTAACTCACATACGGATGAGGACGTTCCTCAACCCTTGTTGGGGGGTCGACAACTAAGGCAACTTTTGGCGTTCAAAAGTTGAAGGACGACCACTGGCAAGTAGGACATAATGATGTTGGCTCCACTATGCTTCGTTTGCATCATGTCTATATGGTCCCGGACCAGCATGTAGGGTATAACACAACGAAGGCATTTTTGAAGCTAAGATGACGGAAGGGATGTCTGTACAAAGAACATGGAGTGATGATGCAATCCCTAGTGGAAATGCTCAAAAGATCTCCACGTCAGTCTTGAAATAGAGACGTACATTGACATGATCCTTCAGTCTCTTCCTTCCTCCTACGAACCATTAATAATCAACATGAATGAGCTTAGAAAAGATCTTCATAGGTTGGTAATTATGTTGGTCTAGTACGAGGCAATGATTGCAAAATCTGCGTCGTCGGTACTAGTAGGAGGGGCTTCAACCTCCATAGCGAAAGACAAGAGTGTCAGACACCAAAAGAGGAAGAAGGGTAAGGTGACATCAACTATTAAGCACGTCAAGTGTTGTTCCTTTAAAACACAAGGTGGAGGTAAAGGAAGAGCAAAAAGGTTCAGCAATCAAGTTCATAGATTTCTAGGAACGTAAGCATTCACTGCCGTAAAGAGGGCCATTGGAAAAGGGAGTGTTCTAAACCCCTCTCCAATGTAGGTAAAATTTGAAATTAAGTATTGACATGATCACTTTTACTCTATTTGGTATTTGATACCGTTCTTGTCACAAATCTGCGGGTGGTTTGCAAAAAGTGATAAGGATTTAAAAGCCAATAATAGTTCTAGGATTCAACAATGGCAAGGTCCATTGATGAAAAGGACTAGAGCCTTGTTAGGCCTATAACTATGATCATGTTAGGATAGCTTATAGGAATTACGTAACCTTGCATGATCAAAGAGTATGTCTCTTTGTTGGACAAAGATTTTATTTCATACATATTTGATCAACAAAATTATTGAATATTGATTCATGGTTGCTAGTAGTTTCACGCAAATTCCTAGAAAACCATCCCATAAAAGGTTTATGAATACTCAAAATTCAAATGATCTAAATGGATTAATCAAGATTAACTTACAGATTTGGCATTTGCAACAGCTAGGACGTTTTCTCTTATTAAAGATGAGTAAATTGGAAAGTTTGATGAATCTAGAAATAGATGATTCGAATCGACTAAATTTACAAGTCTTTCATGAAAGAAAAAGTCCGAAAGCTCTTTGTTGGACAAAGTAGGCTTGCCAAATAGTCCATTGGACAAAGTAAGACAACTGAGTTACTGAATACACAAGACCATAAGGGGGTTCAAAAGTCTAAAGGTCCCATAGGAGGTTTTGGAATTAGACTTGAGGTGGTGAACCATAAATAGTTGCAAAATTAAACCTGTTTCAATAAGATCGAAAAGGTCGTGTATTTAGTGGGAGCTCTTGAGCATCTAGCTGAGAATAGAATTCTCAATGAAACATTTCCTGCAAAGGCCAAGTATGACAGACTCTGATAAAAGGGAACGATCGAGCCTCGTTGGACGAAGATCGATCGAAGTTTCACCCAATTACCTTAGCCCGTGTAGATGTAGACTCGAAAATTGCCAACGTAAGGAACGTGGCACTTTGCTTGGAGTCACGCACAAGGTGCCATGGTTTGGCAAGCCTGTGTCCCGACAAAGTCCTTGAGCATGTAGAAGGATCCTACATACGTCAAGGGACTAGTGGGAGACAAATTCAACTCGGTGTCTGATTTGTACAGGTTTATGGCAGAATAATGCTAACGTTGCTTATAATCGCATTTCTCACTTAAACTAATCATATTCCAGTCCCCTTAAGAACGAACCTGAATGTCATAAGAGGTACGAGTGATCGGGATATGTTCGGTCAAATTTGGATAGAAATCCAAATGACCTACAGAATGTGATGTTTGACATGGTAGTGAGATTTATAGAGAGGATCATAGAATCCACTAGAAAATTCAAACAAGGTTTGAAACACCGCATAACTGGAATATTCGTTTTGACGAGCTCATCGAAGTATGACTCGGTCTTACAACGATGTAGGTGATCAGTGTGAGTAGAAATGGAGTTCCAAGTGTTTAAGTGTGTAAGGCCTTGATTCATGGATGAATTCAAGATATTAGGAATCACTAAAACACAACCGTAACTCACGAAAATTCTCCATGACATTTTAAGGTTCCCACATACATATCATGAATTGAGCTTCAAAGACTTAGTCATGGTAGACTGATGAGAAAACTCACATATGTAGAGGGACAAGTTGTTCGAGACCCAGTCATGATAAGACTGATGAGAAAGCTTAGAAACTATGAATAAAGCATCAAGCCATTCAAGACTTAGTCACGGTGGACTAATAGAAGGCTTGGATGTTGAGTATCCCCTACGTCTTAACCCTAGGCAAACATACGATATGTTTACTCATTGCATAGGAACCGATGTTGAGTCCGCTTCTTTCATGACTCAATAGAAATTGATAATGCACTGAGGGGTTGAAGACAGCAATCAAGAACAATCCTTAGTACCTGAATAAGGACTAAAGATGTGTTCTCGATGCACCATCTATGGAGAGTTGTTTTGGAAGGCTAAAGCGATACAGCTTCCAGAGCATAGTGAAAAATTGTTAGTCTCAAAGGTATGCACAGTCAGGGCCAATGACAATTGCATTGGATAGTGGTCATGGATGAAGACCGCATCCATAAGATGGACGTAGTGCCTAGCACGGCGAAGCCATGTTCGCCTATGGCAATAGTATTGGCACGAGATCTCATCACAAGATCCACAAAAATATTCTTAGACAACCACCATCTCTAGGAGGCGATGGTAGATTGAGGTAACACAGTTATATCATATTGCTTCGGTAAGGAAATATAAGCGGACTCACGAGACCTTAGTCGGTATCGTACATTACTCATGCTCAGAGGATTCTGAACAAAGTGGGTAATTAACTTAATGGATGGTCAAGTGGGAGATTGTTAGAATATGTGACTAGAAAGTCCTCCGTATTAATCCCATATATCCAAAGTTTCTTTCCCCCAAAGACAACCTTTCCTTTAGGGGGCAAAAAGAGAATAAAAAAAAGTTGAAATCTTTCTTTCTCTGAGGTCGGCCAAAAGGAGCAAACCCATGATCTAGATCATCCAAATGATACCCCTCTGGCGAAACCATTGTGACGGAGTAATGCGAGATATTTTCGATACTGGCACTCTTCTTTATGAATGATCCATCCATCAACCTCACACTAAACAACCTCAGGCCACCTCGCCGCCTATCGAGAGACATTATCTTTCTCATATCTTTTGCATAATATGAACACCTGATTGCAAAATATAGACCAACATAGCAAATCAACCAAGCAACATGCTTTTAATTTCGTATTAAGAAAAATAACATGATTTTTAACATCTCCATATCAAAGCCCAGAAGTCAAAACACTAAGGAGGAAGATGATAAGTCACCTTGAAAAACTCTCCAACGGCAACAAATGAAGATTCATGCTCCAGAAAATCTCTGAATCCATAGCAATAGAATTTTGAGAATAGTTTTTCAGGTTTGTAAAAAGGGTATCGGAGCATAGAAATCAAGAGATTTGAGGATAGCATATGATTATAGCGGGAGAAGATAGAGAGTGAAGCTGAAAGACGAAAAGCCACGTTACCAAAAACTTTCAGGCTCTACAATTTTTTTGTCTTATTAATAAAACTAGATTTACATAATTGCTAAATTAACCAATCCTATGCAAATCGGTGGAGTAAGGGTAATTTAGAAAAACTGAAAAAAAAAAGAAAAAGAAACCAAGGTACCTACCTATTCATGCTTTTATAGATATAGATATATAAGAGCCATAAAGTGAGCATACTTCATCAATCGATCAACAACAACCCAAACGAATGTCTTTCCACTGGAATTTGGAAGGTGAGTAATAATTTCCATTGTTAAATCCTTCCAGACTTGGAGAGGAATCAGAAGTGGTTGCAAAGCCCCAATTGGTTTCTGAGTGGAATTACTGTGTTGACAGGTACTGCAGCGGCGAATAAAAAGCTTAACGTCATTGAATAATTTTGGCCAGTAAAAAGAGGCTACCACTCGGGCTAAAGTGGTGCGTGCTCCCGAATGTCCGCCAACGACAGTGGTATGAAATTTAGAAAGTGAGATTGCGTGGAGACTATTTTGTTCAGGAATGAGTAGTCAATTTTTGCAGTGGACAAGACCCTATTGTGGTAAGAATGTAAAAGGGTTGGTTGGGTTGTTTCCCAGGTGACTGACTATCGCTGGGCCGACTGAGTGTTTAGTACAGAAAATTTGAACTTGGTCAATAATTTTAGGTGTGACATATGAGATGGTAGCCAATAAAAATACAGCTGCAATGGTGTATTGGGATAAGGCATCGATAACCATATTTTCCTTGCTGGGGTGGTAGAAGATGTCATAGTCGGTACTCAAGAAGCTTCATAAGTCATTTGTATTGGGTGTGGGTCTGTATGATTTGATTGAGCAGACCATAGGTAGGCTCTTTTGATCTGTATAAATATGAAAATATCGCCCAAGTAAATAATGGCGCCACTTTCGTACGACCTTTGTACTAGAAACATTTCTCGCTCATAGGCGGACGAGTATGGCTTTGTGGGATCAGTTTTTTATTAAAGAAGCCAGTTGTCACCTTTGTTCTGAAAGAAACACACCAATAATGAATTGGGAAGCATCAATCATGACTTCAAATGGCGAGGTGAAGTCCAGAAAATGGAGAGTTAACAGGGATAGCATAGCATCCTTGAGAGCCCGAAAGGCGGAATTGGAAGCCGGTGTCAACTCAAAAGGTTGGGAACGGAGCAGGTCTATAAGAGTTGCAACAATGGAGGCATAGTGTCGCCCAACATGACGATAATACCATGTAAGGCCGAAAAAACCACGAAGGACAGAGAGGGAGCGAGGGGCCGGCTAGTCCACCATGGCCTGAATCTTAGAAGGGTTAGCACACACCTTGCATAGGAGATTACATAGCTCGAATAATCGACGGGAGTAACACCTAAAGAGCACTTGGGAAGCTTCAAATATAACCTGTTTTCAGACAACACCTGGAACACTTGACGAAGGTATGTTAAGTAGGAAGACCAATTTTCACTATACACAAGGATATCATCAAGAAATACCAACACAAAGTGTCATACGAGCAGCCAAAATCTCATTCATGACCGCCTAAAAAGTGGAGGGGGCATTAGTGAGGCCAAAAGGCATGACGAGGAACTAAAAATGGTCGTCCACAATCTGAAAAGTGGTTTTGTACACTGTCCTATAGGGCTACCCGAATCTAGTGGTATCCAGCACGTAAGTTGAGTGTAGTGAACACTGTAGAGCCATTTAGTTCATCAAGGAGTTCGTCCACCATAGGGATTAGGAAGTGGTCCTTCACTATGATGGCGTTCAAAGCATGGTAGTCGGCACAAAACCTCCAAGAGCCATCATTCTTCGTAGCCAATAAGATGGGGAGGAGAAAGGGCTGGTGCTAGGGCGTATGATGTCAGTTTGCAATTTTCAGAAATCATGGCTTCCATAACTTGTTTCTGGGAATTCGGATATCAAAAGGTTTAACGTTGATGGATTTGTATCGGGAAATGTGGTGTATATGGTGATCATGAGGGCGATGCGGTGGGAGGCTGTGGGGTATATGGAAGAGGTGTTAGAATTCAGTCAAGGAGCAAATAATTGAGGGGAAGTGATGTAGAATTTGTTGATAGTGGTATAGTATTACAGTGAGGTATGTTGAATGTGAGAGTGAATAAGGTGGCGACATAAACTGTATGCAAGTAGCGACGGAGTTAGGAAAATGTTCGATATTGTGGGGTGGATGACAAATTGCCCGAGAGTGCAACCAGACTGCTTTGGTGGTAAGATTCCACTGAACGGATAAAGTAATCAGAGAGGAAAAGACCCAATATGCTGAGCCATTAAACGCCCAAGATGATGTTACCCCGTGAATGGGAAGAATCTAAAATGGGATAGAGAATTTGTGTGATTATATGGTGATTGGGATTAAAGCTGGAGCAATGTAAGGACGCACCATTATCGACCCAAATGAAGAAGGAGGTAAGAGGTGTGATTGAGAGACCTAAGACCTCAACGATACATATCTATAGGATGTTATGAGAGGTGTTGGAGTTAATGAGCACTGAAATCGAATGCTCCTGAATTAGCCCACGCAAAAAGAGAGTGCCAGAGATGAAGACCTGGATACAACATCATGGGAAAATTAAAAATGAATATGTTTGGAGGAAGCGTCAACTTATAAAATCAACGTGGTGGTTGTGGAGGAATTTCTAGGGCAGGCGTAGGTTCGTTAGGTAAACCGGTGGCTTCAGAGTCACCCTACAATAATAACAAAAACTGTTTAGCCTTACAGCGGTGCCTTGATCCGAACTTTTTGTCACAATTAAAACAAAGCCCTTGGACCCAATGTTCTTGCATTTCTATGGGGGACAAACGATGGATTAGAAAAGGAGGTTTCGGGACTGGAGTGGGCGATAAAGTTGGTGGTTGCGAGAAGAAGACGGACGTTAACTGCCACTGAAGGGCTGACGGGAATCATGCAGCTTAGCTTCAAGAAGCTTTGCAAGACGAATCACCTGACTAATAGAGGAAGACCGCAATACTGAAAGTCCCTCTAAATGTCATTTTGGAGGTTGGACAAAAAGCAGTTGCGGATTGACTTTGGGGCCAAGCCGACTACACAGTTACAAAGGCAGTCAAGTTTGGCTTGATAGTCCGCAACGGAACTGCATTGGTTGAGCTTGAAAAGGGCCGCATGATGATTCTCGTATGAGGAAGCACCAAAGAGGAGTTCAAGAGAGTGGATGAAGGCATATCACAATAAAAGCTAGCGATTAGTATTCATCCACTTGTACCAACTAAATGCATCTCCCCTCATATAGAAGGAGATTAAATCAAGATGTTACTCCAATGGGATTTGGTAGTATGAAAAGAAAACTATTCAGCTTAGAACACCCAGACGGGAACCGTGAGGTCAAATGGTAGCATGTGGAGTTTGGGGGGCTTGAGCGGGGCAATGGAGGGGAGTTCAACTTGGAATGGCTTTGATAGAGGCAGTGGGTGGTAGTGATGGAGGGACATAGAATTGAAGTGGTGGTGACACGATAGAGGAAGATGGGATATTGGAAATCTGCTGTTACAAACCAGCCACAACAAAAGCAAAGAATTCTTGGAGATGTTCCATAGAGCTTGGAGGTCGGTGAGACACTCGATTAGGGCCAGGTTGCTCTCTTCGAGAGCTTGGATGGACTTGGGAGGTATGGTAGAAGGATGAACACAACAATGATAGGGGTTATGGTAATGTGACAATATCTATTGCCACAAAAAATTAGGATCCTGTCACTAATAAACTGTAGTTATAATAAATTTTTATCATAATGTTGTCACAATACCTATTTCACTAATTCCTAATAGTGACAACAAAAAGCCCGTGTCACATTAGCCCCTAGTTTTTGGTGACCACTTGAATGTTATCACTAATCATTTTGAAATAGTGACAATACAACTCATTACTTAAATGTAGAAATCTTGTCACTAAATAATTCTAAGTTGTCGCTAAATATGTTATGTCTAGTGACAAGAATTAAGTTGTCACTAAATATGCTCTATTTAGTGACAAGAAATAAATTGTCACTAAAAATATTATGTTTAATGACAAGAAGTAATCTTGGCACTTCTTTGTATATCATCATACAACCTGGGAATTTTCAGTCAACAACGGTGGAAACTACCATGAATTATCGACAATTAACAAGCTTAATTACAAAGGCAATCTGTGTAATAAAATCAAAATAAAAAAATAGGAAAACCTTCCAAAAATTTACACAATGAAAAGTTGCACCTCCTAAATGTCTAAATGAAAAGTATAAATGCATAACTGTTGCAAGGAACAAATCTGCATCCGTATGAATTCCTAACTGTTGCAAGGAACAAATCTTCATCATTTAGCGGGGAACAAGTTTTAAGATTACATGTACGTATATCTACATCATGAGATTATGAAAAGCAAAAACGAAGTAAACCTAAAATAAGTGTCAAGCACAATTCTCTTTTTCTACTTCACAGCACAGAGCCCAAAAAATCCATCAACTGCCAATGGTTCAGAACATTCGATCTGCAATTGAGGAGATTTTGTTATAATCCAATACTATCTGCTTTGGTGAGATTATTAGAAACTAGAAGAACATGATAATGAGAACTACCTCCTCATCCACTTGGGAAATGAGTCATAGAAGACATTTTAACTAGATTAAAAGGCTTAAATATATTTTTGGTCCTCAAGTTTTGGCACTTTGACGTTTTTATCTTTTATCTTTGTAGGATTAAAAGAATCTTGTAACATTTTGATATTTCACAATTTTGGTCCTCCCGGTGCTGGATTTTCTCAAGTTGTTCATTTAAATCGAGGCTTTTGTTTTGATTGGTTCACTTTTGCCAACATGGAGGAAAAATTAAAATAAAAATGACGTGGCATATGATTTATTCCGTCAACTTTTGCATATCGAAGGACCAAAATTCTGAAATGTCAAAAAGTTATAAGACTATTTTGTAAGTCCTAGAAAGATAAAGAATACAAATGCCAAAATCGTAAGGTGCACATGATTTATTCCCGTAACTTTTTGTAAACTCCAACACTGGAAGGATCAATATCTTGAAATATCAAAAATTATAGGACTATTTTACAATCCCAGTAAAATAAAGGGAAAAAATTTACAAATCGAAATGACTCGAGTTGTTACTTCATTTGTTCATTGTTAATAGAACTTCTGTATTTACTGACAGTATAATAGCAAGTGGTGTACGTATAGCTGGCAGATGCATAGTCAGTAGTTGGATTGAAGATAAAAAGTTGTCCTTCCATGCACTAAAAAAGTAATAAAATAGTAATTTCATATATTTTCTTTTTCATTCAGCACCAAGCATATCCAGAAATCTGTACAAAAAACAATTTCACGGGTCCACTCCAAATGAAATTCACATCTATGTCCTGCCAACCACCTGCAAGAGTGGGGCATTTGTAATTTGAAAGAATTCTAAGACATTAACCTTAACTTGAACTGCTAATAAATTTCAAAACTTTATGTTCTGTAGTAAATTGAGTTGTCCAATTGCAAATTGAAGAATTTCTAAAACACTACCCTTTTACAAATTAAAAGCCAGAATCTGCCAAGAAATCTTAAAAGAAAAGGATGCATGTTCCAATTCTATATCCATATTAAACTACATAAACACTACACTAAAGGGATATAGCAGTAAACTATCTGTGTAATTTATGCAATTTATATAATTTATGTGTTTACATTTGGTTACTTGAATTTTTTATGGGTCAGTATTTATTCTAATATTTACAGAGTTCGCAGAAAATGATAAATTACAACATAAATAAAATTAAAGAAGGAAAGATTGTATTTTGTGTGAGAGGATAGAAATTATCTTTATTTGTCTTAATCTCCTTCAAATTTTTATTTTAGCTCTCAATAGTAGTTATATTCCCGTCAAATATGATACCAAGCACAAAGAGCGCCAATTTTTCCTTCAATTTGAAAAAGTTAACGGCCAGATGGCCATCCCCGTTAAAAAACTAACGAAAAAACAGGGGAGGACGAAAACTGCTAATATTTTTAAGTTACGAGACTAAAAGTACTAATCCCGTAATGAATAGTACCAAAAGTGAAAAGGTCCTAAATTATGGGACCAAAAATACTATTTCTCCAAAAGTATATATTGAAATGAAAGAATACTGACGAAAGGTGACCCTTAATTTCACCCCACAACAATTGAAAAATGACCCAACTTTCTTGCATAACTTCTCAATGCACCCATGCATTCATGTACGTACATATCCATGGAAACAAAAATGCACCTGTTTTGATTTGTTTCATTTCCAAAACGGAAAAAATGCAATTTACGCCCTCTGTGTTAAGAAAAACTTGTAATTTATCCCCTTTGATAAATAAAGCAGCAATTTATTCTATATTATTGAAAAAAGAGATAAATATCTCTTATGCACGGCTGTGCACTACACGTGTATCTACCGCATCTAAGAATATTTCATCAATTAAATATTATTTTTTATATATACTTTAATTTATTAATATATATATATATGTTATTCATAAAAATAATATTTCATATTTTAAATATATTAATATATATTTTACTTATAATAATAATAATAATAATATATGTATATTGGCCTTTCTTCTTCACCATCCGGACTGCCGCCCGCCACCCTCTCCCTCAATTATATATGTAATATATAACAAAGGCGGCGACGGTCGCTACCTCTGTGGGCGCCGACAGTGTTGCTGCCCAGAACCTGAGAGATGTCGCGTCACCCAGCGAAAAGGGGGTGACGCGACGTCGTCACTTCGCCTCTCGCGTGGCCTAGATCTAGGCAATGGGCGCCCAATGGACCATTGGGTGGCCGGGCACCGAGGTGGGGACAAGGCGCCGGAAAAACTGGGAAAATTTAAAAAAAATATAATTCAGTTAAAATGACATAATTTTTAAAAATTTAAAACTAATAAAAATGTATTAAAATGTTATTTTAAATACATATAATAGTATTTTTAATTTAAATATTAGTTATACTAAATAATGTAACTTGACATAAATTTTTTTATTTTGATATTTTAAATTTTTCATATACTTTTTATGTATTTTTATACTTATATTAATATATTTCACAAATAAATATAATTTACTAAATATGTTTGACTAAAATAATAATTTAAAATTAATCAAATATATAATTTATTAAAATATATTTAAATGAAATAATAATTTAAATAAATCAATATAAAATATATTCAAGTGTCAAAAAGGGGTAAAATAGACATTTACACATTTAAAATAAAAAAAAAGGTCAAAATTGAGATGAGACAAAATAGACATTTATATACTTCACATAACCTCAAAAAAGGCCAAAAATGAAACCCACTCTCGCAACGCGCACGTGTCAAACGCTCTCCATTAGTTTCTAAGGGGGAGGGGATTTCTTTTGTTGTATTTTATAAAACGCATGGGGTTTTTTGCCGATTAATTTAACACAAGGGGGATTTTGCGCTATGTCACCAAAACACAAGGAGGTATTATGCAATTTACCCAAAAAAAAAAAAGAAAAAGAAAAAATGGCCCGTGTAACCAACAGAATGGGTGAGGGGGCTTTTAGCTTCATGTTTAAGAACATAAGGGGATAAAATACTACTTTTTTTTTTTTTTTATTTTTACAGGGGATAAATTACTCTTTTTGATTAATACGGGGTTAAATTACATTTAACCCTTTCTAAATCCATCTATACAACACCTAATGTAAGCCTTTTCAGCACACAAATTAAACCAGTTAGGAAAATTTCTGTTTGCATTACTCATTTACTCTTCAACAAGAAACGCCCACACTCAATCCACCACAACTTCTCAATCTGTGTGCTTAATAAGTTATCCTACTGTATAGCTGAAAGCTTCATCAAGACATGCTTTTCCCCTCATAGAATGACATTAGCTTCCTAAATGAGAGTAATTTAATCTTTTAATGGCAACGACGCAAACTCCTCCATAAGGTTTTGGTAATTAAGGTGAACTTAGTAAATAATTTAGGATAAATTACAGTCACTTTTTCTGAGCTTTGACATAATTATAAATATTTTCTTGTTATTTGAAAAATTATAACTATTCCCTCCTGAGGTTTGTAATTATTAACCAACAACCTGAACTTGACCATTTTGCCCTTAAATTTCACTACAAGAGAACAGGGTTTTAGAGACGGAAATCAGAGACGGAAGAATTTCTGTCAATAAATTTTGCCCTTCAGAGACGGAACATATTCCATCTTAAAATTATTATAAAATAAAGCTGCCAATATAAAAACAGAATGTTGAAGGGCAGAACTTTTTGAAAAAATTTAGGAAAATAAAGTTATAATAAATTTTCTGTTTTTGATTCCGTCTCTGATTTGGTAATAGAATGAAATATTAAAGACGGAAATTTCCGTCTCACAATCCCGAATACAACGACGGAATTAAAAATTGATTTGAAATTTTTTTATTTTGAATTTTAATTTTTTGATAAATCCGTCTCCATTTCCGTCTCAGAAATTATATAATTCTCAGAAATTTTAGATGCTTCAACACATCAAACTGAGTATGTGTAGTTGATGCGTACGAAAAAATGCACTTAGTTGTTTCTAGAAAAATCTGTAGATCTGGATCGAATGCGGAGTCCTCCAAAGGTGGTGGTGAAGCTCTTCATTGAAATCCGAAGAAGTATCCACCAAGTTCGACGGAGATACTTGGGAGGCGACCACTACTCCAATGGATAGTAGCAGCGGCGTCGACGCTGTTGCCTCGGCTTTTGCCTTTCCCCACTTTCCAATGGCGGCAACAACAGCAACAAATCTTCTAGGGAGTTAGGGCTTTTCTTTTAAGAATTAAATTAGTGTATTGCACGATTACATAATTGAAGTTCGAAAACGTTGATATCCATGTCTATTTGGAGGTCGTAGGGCTATCCGTTCCACAAATTCTGGGAATGATTAAAATTCACTTCTCTTCATATATATGTGATGCAGAAGTGGTTTCTTTCTTGATATTATCCCCTATTGGTATGAGTCACTTGCTACACAAGTTGCCGCTATCATCAACATCGTTGGATATGATATTGATGGAAAGAAGTTGATCTTTTTGCACGCTTCAAAACAGTGGCAGGAAATAAAGAGGTACTTGACATTCTATAATGCTTTGTGGCTGAGTTTCGCCAAGAATGATGTAGAATATATAAAAAGCATGCGTTTCATCTGTTGGTTGAAATTATGCGGGATCGCTAAATTAAAATTTCTTAGGATATAAGTAATTATTGGAGCCTTTCTTGTTATATTAATTGACCTAAAGTACTTTTGCAGTCATTAGATGAGCTCCTTGCATAAATAGAAAAAAAAAAATGAACTTTACGTGGATACGATCATCCTGTTCAACTTTTTTGAATTAGGTGCAGTTACTTAAATTTTGCAAAATTTTTCAACCTCATACTTATAGAACAGGACATATTGTTTTCTCTTTATTGAGCATTGTTTTTTCAGTAGGTCTAAAAACTGATTTTGATACACTTGGAACAGATACTAGGTGCATACACAAGCTTATTGAGCATGTATGATTTGCAATTTTTAACTGAATTATCATATACATAATTTTAAATAAATAGCTTTTTACATTCTTATCTTAATAATCATGGATTAAATAGGCATTTATAAATCATAATAAATTACTTAAGCTGCAATTTGTGGATATTTGAAAATCTGCTCATTGCAGTAGATAAAGCTGGTTTTCTGCTTCATTCATTTTGTTAATTTCATATTAATGTTTCATTTTAGCAAACTAGTGGTGGTGCAATGCTGAAAAATCTTCTCATGAGTGAAGTGTTAGATTGAAGTAAATCCGTACTTCCTAATCTTTATATGCTCATGCTTTCCTCTGTGTTCAATGATCTTAATTAGTTGATCTTAGTTCTCATTCCCTATTTCTAGTTAAAATCTATACCGAATTAACAAATTCTAAACCCTCGACCTCAAAAGTATTTAAGTAAATAAAGCATTGGTATTAAAATCTATTTCTGATTAATGTACCATGTGTAATAAAATGTATATTAATATATACATACACACGCACACACACAAAAATGAGATTGGTTCTTTCTTTAAAATTTATCAGTGAACATAATGTACAAGGTCACAAAAATTATTTCAAATGTATAAGTGAGAAGAAAAGACCCGAATTTTGGTGTGAAATATGAAACAACATAAAATGCTCCCCTCCTCTTATAGACTAAAAAATCTCCTTTTTCTATCAGAAAGAGAAAAATAACAAAGATTCACTGTGCATTATGTGTATTCTTTCTCTTTTTTTTTTTTTTGTTTCTGAACACAAGTAAACACACATGTAAATGTGCATCAAGAGTTGAAAGATGCGAATCTTTGGTAGGTCCTTGGAGTCCGTTATCTCGGTTAACATGCTTTATTGTTGTGATCACTCATCGACGTTACTCTTCTGTTTTCCTCCATATCAAGTCCATACGGTATTGAAAGGACTGGAAAAGATTGCTGCAAGTGCAGACATCCCAATGTTGGTGTGTGGTTATTTTAATTCAGTTCCTGGAAGGTGGAGCTCTGTTTTCTTCGGTTATATGATTATTGTTGAGAGGCTTGTAGTTCCAACTTTAAGTACATAAGTTCCTTACATTACTAGATGCCAATGGTTATTACTATTATTTTATGTTTTATTTTTTATCTTTCATTTTATGTACAGTACTCCTCATACACTCCTTGTTATGGGGAAAGTTGATCCACGTCACCCGGACTTGCCATAGACCCAATTGGAATTCTTTGCCCTGCTGCCAAACTAACGCAACAGCTGCCACTGGTATAACCTAATTAATCCTTGTTGGCTGAACTTGTGTTTATATGCCTAGTTTATCATTTTGTTCCTCCAGGTAACCGCTTACTCATCGTTTGCAAGAGCTGGGGAGGGCCTTGGACTAGAGCAGAGAAGGAGAATGGATCTTGGTACCATGGAAACCACATTTACAAATTGCACAAGAGATTTTGTTGGTACTAATGATTACGTATTCTATTCAGGTAAACTTAATTTGTTGCTTTGATTGACACACTATTTAACATACCGAACACAAAGGAGGAAAAAAAAAAGTAGATAAAGGTAAAACATAGCTTAAAGCTGGATGAATATCTTTACATTGTGAGGGTTGTGTGATACTAATTAAGATCACAATTTGCTTGTCCTTCTAGCTGACTCCTTCACGATTGAGTCTCTGTTGGAGCTCTTATATGAGGATAGTTAGCGCAAAGATATTGCTCTTTCTTCTCTAGAATGGTCTTCGGATCATATAGCACTCTTAGCTGAATTCCGCTGGAAACCTAGGACTATAAGCTGACAAAAGCTGTGCTATTTTTCTCTTCTGATGAAAATTGTCGTGAGATATTGTTTAGATTGTCAACCATTTCAATCCCTGTCCTCTCATGATTTTGGTGAAAAGGTTGATCCACAATTTATTTTTTGTTTATCCTGCAGTGCGTGAAGTATGATTACTGGGTAACTAGTGTTATAGTTCTGTATTTACATATAGCTCACATATAACTTCGAGATAGCAATGAAATTCATTCTGTCAATTGCACAAATGAACAATAGTTTCTTGCTTCTTCACATGTAACAATCAATTTGGATAAGGGAATATAAAATCTGCAATGTTGTACTATTATACAAGAATTCAACACTCTTATTAGTATTAGTATTAGTATTGCTGAGAAAATATGCCACATATTAGTTTTTAAATTTGTATGTCAACTATAGTTCTAAAAAGTGAGGCATTTATGAGGTATGGCATTATAAAGAAGGATCTTAAGTTCCTATGTCATATCACACATGGGTAAATGGACACAGGATCAAAGGCAGAGGTTGTATGCAGTCCTATATTTCTCTAATTGTTGCAAACTAAAGATAACATATAATCTTCCTAGAATTCTTGTTCTGTTTCTGCAACAAAAGTATCGTGCTTACTTGAATTTCATTTGAGATTATGACAGACCGTATTTAAGTTCATAAGTGATAAACCAAGGAGAAATATCTTCATGCTACAATTGTGATATAATCTCCAGTCTTTAGCGGAATTATGGTGTATTTGTTTACTAATTCATGCGGTTGGAACGTATCCAAGATTTTCTTTTACACAACTTTGGCATTTTGTTTTCTTTAGAACAGTGCAAAAGTTTTGACTTGTCTTTATGTTTAGGCTTTCTCACATTTGGATCGGAAGATTTGTTGTTGAGTTTAAAGGACTATCCTTGTGGTGGGATCCAGAGGATGAGCAAAATCACATTAGCTTAATGATTGTTTCTCAACCAAAGAAACCTTAGCAAGAAAGCTTTTATAATTAGAGTTTGTTGTTAGTAAATACTTATCCCTTATGAGACAAATCAATCTTGTGGATCAAACTTGTGTATTTCACCAACAATATTTGAGTCAGTTTGTTCATTGTTCATTTTGTTATGTTTATGAGTAAATATGAGCAATATGAATCAAAGCATTGGATCTGAGTCCATGAGGTGTTCAATAGGCTTTCATAGCAAAAATATTTTTGTTGATATGCTAGCTTTACGAAAAGAAAAAAGTGGAATTGGAATTGGAATTGAAGATGATATTTTTGTTTTTAGCTACAAAATTGGAGATGGGTTTAAAGATGGGTCAATCACAAAATAGACCTTTTTTTGGCAGACTCATGAATTTAAAGACGGATTCAAAGAAAGATTACAGAGGGATTCACAGATGGATATTGCTGGATTTGTCTAAAAAGAGAGACAGATTTACAGACGATAGCATCTGTCTTAAATTTCAGTGATGGATTTAGCCACGGAATCAGCCCAATCTTTCAGCAATAGATTCTTCTACGGAAATATTCCGTCTCTGAAAGTAATAGAGACGGATTATAGGCTTCAGAGATGGAATTTTCCATCTTTGAAACCCTGTTTTCTTGTAGTGTTTTTAGTTAACATTGTTAACAAAACAACCAAGACAAATTGTATTATTAGTCCTCTGTGTAAAAAACTTGAGAAACCTCTCCTTACACATTATAGTAAAAAAAAATTCAAAAAGTTTTAAGAATAAATTAATTTGCGTAAGGGCATTTTGGTCAGTTCCCCCATCAAAATTGGATGAATATGAGTTATTTGTTAAACGGTTACAAACCTTTGGGAGGGGGTATTTGTAATTTTTCAAACAATAAGGGCATACTTGTAATTATTCCAAACCTTAGAGGAGGTAACTATAATTTACTCTATAATTTAAATCCAACAAATAATTCACAAAATACCATCTCTGCATCCCTAACTTTATCTCCACTTCTCTTCAATATGTTTGCCAAAGCTCATTGGTATTAACTTATGTAGGGAATGAATGAGATGGATAGTGCGGAAAATTGTGTATTACGAAATCGAGGTAAGAGTTAGACTCTTTATCTTTAAGACAATTATTGCCCCGCTCTGGTGCTCACGGAATCGACAATTTTTCTCCCAAGATACAACAACTTTATATCTCAAAGTAGCAACACTACAAACTTTGAGAAACGGCGAACCAAATAATATTTTGAAACTCTCTTGATAAACTCTATTTGCAGAATGCTTTTATGCTCACAAATGCTATGAATGAGTTGAATGAATAATGAAATAAAATGGGAGGCCTATTTATAGGAGTTGGAAAGGTGTTTCGAACGGACATGTCCAATCAGAAAGATGCCTTTGAAAGGTTATGACCTTTCATCCGAACGGACGCATCATTTCACCCAAAAGACATACCATTTCACTCAAATGGACGCATCATTTAATCCAAAGGGTTTTACCCAATGGACACATTATTTCAATCAAAGGACACACCTATTAGGTTGATCAGACACGACCGGATGATGATTGGGGCCCATCAACCATCATCTTCGTATTATGAGCTGTCATGAGCTGTTTATGCGTTGCACATCGTAATCAATCACATGTCATGATTTATTTTTTAATTTATCATTCACCATTTTCCAACAACTTACTCTTAGAGTCTTTCTTTTTCCTTGCCTCAATAACAAACAAACAACTCCTAGAAATATCACCCCAAGTACATCGTGCATATATATATATATATATATATATGAAATTTCATGTGCAATCTCCTCATAAAGCAGATAAATATCTTTCTGTGACATTGTCAGAATCTAACATGATTTTAAATGAGAATTAATGCTCATGCTAGAAGTCAGCCCAACCAAGTACAACTTGCACGTGGGCAAGAATTTTTGCTCATCCTTAGAAATAAATAAACAGAAAAAATAATAAGGAAAGGGCATAAACCTGGCATATTGAAGAGACCAGCAAAAGTCCTAACAAATTTTTTCTCCAGAATAGTAGTGCTTTAACTTCGGAAAAGTCACCTCTCCGTGCTCCGTTTCAACAAAGCTATAGAAAAGTATGCAAATGCATAAATTCCTCTAAACGCAACATCTAAAGGCAAAAAATTTCTCAATTTTTTCACCATTCACACAAATATCTTTACTTTATCAAAACCACAATTTTGCTCCAAAGTTCCAGGAATTCAGTATTGCTGAAATCAATGTTTAAATCAAACAATTTTCAAGCACTGAATACTTTTTTATCTTTTGTCATATATTGAATATTTTATTGCACTCCCAACACAACGAATTTTACCATCTAACATCCCAATCACTCCGAAGAAATTGAGCCACTAATTTAGGTTCTTGTCAAGACGAAATTCTTCAGTTCGAAAAATATAAATGAAATCACCTCTAAATCAATCAACCGTCTGTACTAAATGAAAAGGTCAATTAAGCAACAAGCGTGAAAAATAAAATACAAATACATAAATATTGGGAAAAATGAAAGCACCCTCCTTGTGATATTGTAAATGAGCAAATTACCCCCTATAAAAAAATTAGAGAGCAATTTACTTCCATATATTTTCTAAAATGAATCAATTAATTTCCCCATATTTCTTAAAATGCACCAGTTTACCTCTCTGTTTAGGGAGCTAAATTGCTCCATTTTAAAGAACACAGGGAGTTAAATTGCTATTTTTTTTATAGGGAGTAATTTGCTCATTTGCAATATCACATAGAAGTAAATTGAATTAAACCTAATGAATATTTTTTTCTAATTTTCTAAATATAGAAGTCCATCCAGGCGGGCTTTCCTTAGCGTGCGATTGGGCTGTCAAGGGGTTGGGCCTAGTGGCATGTCTGAATTGATTGTTGCATTGGGCTCGAGTCAATTAATTAGGGTCCCGATTCATGCATTGTCCTTATCAATATGTATAGACGACAGGCTACTCGTTATAAAGTCGTGTAGGTGGGTAACAGGTAAAGTAAACTTTGTCGGACATAAAAATGAGTGCTTGTGTTGTATTATATCACTTGAAAAATGACAATGATCTTATGCAGTACTCTATACTATTCCATTTCCAATGACTGAGCAATTTAACAGCTCTGAAATCTAAACATGCAATATTATAGGCTACTTCCTACTGAAGTAGTACACTAAATCCATATGTAAGACGATTGACTTCTTTTAGACTGTGAGAATGTGGTTTTGCACTTCTGCATAGGATCATCATTTTGTACTGCTAGCTTTATCCATTCTTCGTTTTTTACATTCTCAAGAAGCCTAATTGGCCTCATCGACATGTGAAATGTTGTATTGTGGCTCGAATCCTCAAGGCCCAAGCCACATCACTCTGGATGCTGGACTGTCTCTCTGGCCCAAGGTTCTTTTATTCCTGGCCCGTTCACACATTGGGCCACTCTGCTCAAACCCGACCCCGCTTGGTTAAAATCATCTGATGATTATATAGCCCTTCCCCCTTCTTCGTAACCCTAATCCTTTTCCCAAGCCACTCCCTCTTTTCCGCCGCCATTGATGGCCTCTGTTCTCTCAACTGCCATCCCTCTTCTCCAATCATCTTCTCCAGGTGTTATGTCGCCTGACCACTATAAATACTTTTTGGAGGCTTTGTGCCTCAACACGCTGAACACTCTGAACTGTCTCCTCCTTCCTTCCTCACTAAAAAGCTTCCTCTTCTTCTTCTCCTGAATACCTTTGTGGTTCTGCCTTTGTGGCACCCCTGACTAAAACCTGTGTGGTTTGAGCCTTTGTGGCCTGTGTGCCTTTGTGTACTGAAGATTGATCCTTGCCTTGTGGCATTGGTCGATCTAAGGATCTTGGTGTTCTAAGCCTGTGTGGCCGAGAGAATTCCAAGCAACCAGTGTTTTTGGGTTGCAGCCTTTGTGGCTTAGGGTCCCGATCTCCTGGATCTGGCTTTCTGAGCCTTGTTGAGTTGTTATTGAGATTTTTTGTTACTCTCATTATATTCTGATTACTTCTGTTTAGATTTGTAATTAGAAGTTCTGTAACTCAATTTGTGATTGTAATTCTTTATAAATCCTGGGCTGTTGCTGGAGATCGATACCCAATAGTGGTATCAGAGCCTGGGTTCTATATCCCAGGTTCCATTGAAGAACGGTAAACTCTCGCGTGTACTCTTATCCTTTTATTCTGCTAAAGGACCAAGACCAACCTCGCCAATCTCCTCTCCTGGCGGGGCCCTTGAGGCCATCGGGTATCTGGACTGAGGAATTGGTTGAGTTCCCCTCCTGCTGTGGTACCTGTTATTTTCTGCGTTATACTTGATATCATTCTTGACTGTTCTTACTTGATATATTCTATGATAAATGGTTGTCTATAACCTGCAACCTTTTGATGGTAAGACTGATTTTTCAATCTGGCAACAAAAAATGAAAGCTATCCTGATTCATCAAAAAGTGTTTAAAACTATTGATGGTAGATATGCTGAAAATGTTTATGAGAATAAAAGGCTTGAAAACGATGAGTATGCATATTCTTCTAGAATCCTGAATTTATCTGACTCTGTGATTAGAAAATTTGAAAAGCAAGATTTTGCCAAAGGGCTGTGGGATAAATTAAAAGAACTTTAAACTGAAACATCGTTGCCTAGTAATCTATTTTTGCTGGAAAAGTTTTTTAGATACAAACTTGATTTATCTAGAAGCATTGATGAGAATGTGGATGAGTTCACCAAGTTGATTCAAGATATTAAACTGACTGGTGATAAAAACATTGATGATTACACATCTATTGTGCTTTTAAATGCCATACCTGAATCCTATGGAGATGTTAAGGCTGTTATAAAATATGGAAGGGATAATGTCAATCTGGAAACTGTTATTAGTGGCCTAAGAGCAAAAAAATGGATTTAAAAGCCAACACACCTAGTCAACCTCAAAATGAAGTCAATTTTGTTAGAGGTAGGACTAAAAACAAAAACTCTGATCATAAGTTTAGAAAACACAGTAAGAGTAGGAGTAAGAGCAGGGGTAAACACAAGTCTAAGAAGAATCATAGTTATAACAATGACAAAAAAGATAAGAAATGTTATAACTGCGGTGGGAAGGATCACTTTATCAAAGACTGCAAAACCCAAAGAAAAATGAGTCTAATGAATCTGCAAATATGGCTGAAGAAAGTTTTGATGAAGTGTATATGATCTGTGATGCTAATTCCGCAAAATCATCTCTGCATATGAATGATTGGCTCATTGACTCTGGTTGCACTTTTCATATGAACCCTTTCAGAGAAATCCTGACAGATTATAAGCCTGAAAAATGTGGGTCTGTTTCTATGGCAAATGAAAAATTACGTGAAATGCATGGTTTTGGAAATGTCTACCTGGTCTTTGAAAATGGTTTTAAATTGACACTTAAAAATGTGAGACATGTTCCTGATTTGGCTCATAATTTGATTTCATGCTTTGCTCTTGAAGAAGAGGGGCTTGAAGGAAAGTGGGGTAAAGGGGTAATGAAAATCCAAAAGGGTTCCTTTACTATTTTTAAAGCCAAACAAAAAAGGAATTTGTATGTCTGCACTGTGAAATATGAGTCTTTTGCTGCATCTATTTTAAACTCTTGTAAAAATGATCTTTGGCACAAAAGACTTGGTCATGTCAGTCAAAAAGGGCTTGAATTGTTATATAAAAATGGTTTGCAGAAAGATAAACCTGATGACTTAAAATTCTGTGATGAATGTGTACTTGGAAAACAGCATAAGGTGCACTTTCCATCTTCCCCCTCTCCTAAATCCATATCATCTTCTTGTATCTTGGATTATGTACATGCTGATGTATGGGGACCATCTAATTTTGAGACTCATGGGGGAAACAAATATTGTTGCATTATCCACTACCGAGGCTGAATACATTGCTACTACTGAAGCATTTAAAGAGGCTATCTGGCTTGAAGAACTGCTTAAAGAAATTGGTTTTCTCAAACAAAAACTAAATGTTTTCTCAGATAGCCATCCAGTATTCAACTCTGTAAAAATCCTGTGTTTCATGATAGACAAAGAATATGAATGTTAGGTACCATTTCATTAGAGACATTGTTATTGAGAAGATCATTAACTTTGACAAAATCAACACCAATGAGAACCTTAAACTTACATGAAATTGTTTCTTTGCATTTTTGTCTTGTGTTTTCTTCTTGCAGGAACTACGATCAAGGGCCCTGGAGATAGGCGATGATGAGTTACCACGATCCGGCACCTTTCGGATTCGGTTCAAGGTGGAGAATGTTGTATTGTGATCCGAATCCTCAAGGCCCAACCCACATCACTCTGGATGGCTGAACTGTCTCTCTAGCCCAAGGTTCTTTTATTCCTGGCCCATTCACACATAGGCCCACTCTGCTCAAACCCGACCTGGCTTGGTTAAAATCATCTGATGATTTTATACCCCTTCCCCCTTCTTCGTAATCCTAATCCTTTTCCCAAGCCACTCCCTCTTTTCCCCTGCCACTGATGGCCTCTGTTCTCTTAACCGCCATCCCTCTTCTCCAACCGTCTTTTCCAGGTGTTATGTCGCCTGACCACTATATATATTTTTTGGAGGCTTTGTGCCTCAACACGCTGAACACTCTGAAACTGTCTCCTCCTTCTTCCTTCACTAAAAAGCTTCATGTTCTTCTTCACCCGAATACCTTCGTGCATCTGCGTTTGTGGCACCCCTGACTAAAACTTGTGTGGTTTGAGCCTTTGTGGCCTGTGTGCCTTTGTGGCCTGAAGATTGATCCTTGCCTTGTGGCATGGATCGATCTAAGGATCTTGCTGGTCTAAGCCTGTGTGGCTGAGAGAATTCCAAGAAACTAGTGGTTTGGGTTGCAGCCTTTGTGGCTTAGGGTCCCGATCTCTCGGATCTGGCTTTCTGAGCCTTGTTGAGTTGTTATTGAGATTTCTTGTTACTCTCATTATATTCTGATTACTTCTGTTTAGATTTGTAATTAGAAGTTCTGTAACTCAATTTGTGATTGTAATTCTATATAAATCCTGGGCTGTTGCTGGAGATCGATACCCAACATGAATATTTGCCTTGCACGTGTTTACATTTGAGACACCAAAGTGCGTGGTAATTTTGATTCTAGAATACAAATGTTACATGAGAAATGAAAAATTAAAGGCAGGACCACAATCTGTGATCACTGGAAGTTGCTGATCTTGTAGGCTAGCATATAACTGATAGAAAAATTAAACTACAAGAAAATAATTCAATAGTTACGAAAATATTTTATGATTAATAGTTAGAAGCATTGATATATTTTATTCCATAATCTTAGTACATCAATCATCATATCATCTTATTATAAATTTAGCCCTTATAAGATGAATCGAAAAACACTAAGGACTCGAGTACATAAATTTATCCCACAATACTTAGCGATATTACTACACATCATGTTAGCCCTTGCTTGATCCTCCTTAAATTTAGTAGAGTTTTATGATTCAACCCTTGATCGTATGGCGAGGGGGTTTCTTCCACGGTTGGCAATATAGTTCGCCACGAATCATTTTTTCTACCAGGCACGGCCCAGTTGCCTTTATCAACCAGAGACAATAGTCATCACACTGATTTTCCAATCTCTTGTCAAAAACACCATAGTTTCCAGAACCGTGCCCGGTCGTTAGATCACAATAAAATTTCGTAGTTCCTCCAATATTCATATGGAAATACCAAATGAAATTTACAGCATAAGGAAGTGTATGAACTCCAAGATCATCATCTGAGGAATAACAGTGAATTGTAATGTTTTCACCTGAAATATCATTCTTGACCACAACTGTTTCTTTGTCAACCAATGAATAGGAGTGCATGGTGAGTAGTAATATTGTAAATGTGATAAGCAAATCTTGTCTCAAAGTCTTCATTATTAATGGAGAATATTGGCTTGATGAAGCACAAAAGGCTATAAGTCTTGAGCCAATATTTATATTTTCTCTCTTCTATGATAAGATCAGCTAATTAATGGCTTTTTAATTTTTTTGTATAGACTAATATATTCATGTTGACTTTGTATATGCTGCTTATTCTTGATGGCAATTAAGTAAATTAGCATTATTATCAATTGACTTTGTAGAAGATTTATTCATATTTATTTTCTGCAAGTCCTTTCTTGTTCTTATTGCTAATTAAATGTTCGTTAATTACATCTTGAGCATTAATTGTTTCTTGACCAATTATTAATTAATACATCACTCATATATCTATATAGTATTGAAAAATATTTTGATTCTATGTTGTATGTATAATGGACCATTATGAAAGTACCTATTATTAGAGATGTTTTATATTTCATAATCTTCTTGATGATAATCAAGTAAATTACAATTATGATTAATATTGTCTTGTAGAAGACCTATTTATATTTATTATCTATGAATCTAGTAGAATTCTTATGCCTACTTAATTGTTTATTTATAATTATACCATGAACATTAATTATTTTTGTACCAAATATTTAGATCACTCAAATATGCTTGTTGTTGAGAAATTAACGTTGTAGAACTAAGAATAAATGACACAAGGATTTAACGAGATTCGGCAATGTGCCTATGTCTGGGATTGGTGACGGTTGTGTAATTTTATTTATGAGAGAATGAATGTCGATGCATTATGCTCCTCTCGCTCACTCCGCTCCGCTCTAACATCTGTCCTTTTCCGGCATATGAGCCATATTTAACACTTGTTGACCTTTAATATGATACTTAATATTTGATGGCATTTAAGTTAATTAGGACCATAATTAATTAACTCCTATAAGATACATTTATAAACGTATTAATTAGTTTTTCTCCAAATATTTTACATCATTTGATAGGCTTGTTGACTTTTTATATGATACTTATTAATGATGACATTTTAATTAATTACAATTAGAATTATTTAACTTCTAATTAAGATACAATTATATTTATTTTCTACAAACTTTTCAGAATCCTAAGCCTAATAAATTGTTTATTAGTTAGACCCCGGACAGTAATTATTTTAATTTTCACCAAATATTGTTACATCATTTAAATATTATTGTTGACTTTTTATATGATACTTATTCTTGATGACAATTAAGTTAACTAGAATTATAATGGGAAAATTGTTATTTTAGTCCCGTAAAAAGAGAGGGTGATAATTTTAGTCTTGTACGAATTCATTTTGACAAATTCGTAATTTCAAAATTTTGCACATTGAGGACAAAATAACCGGAATTTGCTAAAATAGGGTTTGCATTTTTCGTCATTTTGAACTTGAATTAGAAATAGAAGATAACAATAAAAAGATTGCCACACTGAGTACAAATTTCGCTAAAACTTGTACAATATTTTCTTGAAACACAAATTTTATTGTGTGAAAAATCAAAGTATTACACAGTTGTGATAATAAAATGTATGAATTGGAGTAGATAAAAACGAGTATTCTCTATTTAATCCTCTACTCTCTTTTTTTTTTTTTTTCTTTAGGAACAAGAAATTAAAAGTTTGGCAATTTATAAGTGAAATCTCCACTTTGATTTTCTTCAAACATGAATTTGAAATTTAACATCGTTAATTCGAGAATTTAATGCACTAAAAGGAATATGACTTTTTTTTAACTATGATTGAAAATAAAAAATATTATGGTTAATACTAATTAACCACAACTGTGCAACGATTATTAACTGTTGTTTCTACAAGTGAGGTCAAAATATTAGTTACAGTTAAAAATCATAGCAAATGATTTGGCCATCCAGTAAAATCATGGTGAATATTAACTAATCGTACTCAAATCTTAAATTTTCACATCGATTTTGTTTAACTGTAGTACATAGTATTGCTCTGCCATGAAGTTTAAGCTGTGGTGACTTTAATGTATGAAATAATTTACTAAATATAATTCAATATTTGCTATATTGATTGACATTAATAGACCATTGTGGCACAACTTTGATTAATTAGCTGCAACACATGATTTGAATGGGCAAAACACCTTATTAATTTGCAGCATAAGGAAGTGTATGAACTCCAACTCCATGGTGAGAAATAGCAGTGGATGGTGATGTTTTCACCTAAAATATCATTCTTGACCCCAACTGTTTCTTTGTCAACCAGTAATCTCCCATTATTGCATGGTGAGAAGTGCAATTTTGTGAGGCATCCAAACTTTGTGCCTAAATTAAGTCTTCATTTTTGGAGAATATTGGCTTGATGCAGCACAAAGTGTATACAAAGGTCTTGAGATTTTTATAGAGAAGTTCCTGTAAGTCTATTCCTTCACATATATTTAAGCATAGTAAAGTTTGTTTAAGTCATCAAAAAATCAAATTAATATATTGCTCTAGATAAAAAAAAAAAAAAAAAGAGCTAATCAATTGTAGATATCAAAAGTTTGGAATAAATTATCAATTAGAAATACAAATAAATTGCCTATGTTAGGTTCCAAATTAAAACCCATACCAATTTGGACTTACATATCTTCAAAATAATAAATTCGCACTAAGCCCATACTAAATTTGGGTCTTAAGCATCTTAATGAATTGATCCAAGATAAATATAAATAATTCTTTTATTTTAGATTGACTAATTGGATTAAAGCATGTTCAAGTACTACCTGTTAGGAGGTTGATTCATGTAAAAGCTCATGGTACTTAAATCCAAGTTACCTAAGCTCTATTCATGCCTGTAAAAAGGAGCTTACACAACACACCACACAAGCCAAATCCTAGCAACTCAAATCCTAACCAAGTCCAAAATCCTCAACTACGATGAAGCCCTACAATTGCAAAAATTCCATGTCTTCCTTAGCATCAAATTCTCAAGGCATTGATATCATACTTTAAGGTAGCTTCATGATTTTCTCCCATAAAGCCGAAGTATCCAATTCAAAAATAAACATCAACCCTTGGATCAACTCTTGGAGAAAAGAATCAAGGGATGATCAACTTTCAAAGATTGTAACTTACTTAAATTTATTTAACATTTATTTGTCCATTTTTTTTTCTAGTCAATTCTTTTTTGTAAACTCGAAATTTTATGAACACATATATCCAAATGTTAGGTAGTAATTATTATGTTGTATGTGTTTGCAATTTCAACCATTTTTTCTTTTATTTCATCAACCTTTGAAGTATGCATGTTCTCTACTACTATTTTAAAGTGAAAGACTTAATTTTTCAAATATTGGTTTTGATTTTACGATAATGTTACTGATAGTGAAGTATTTATTTTTGTATTGTTTGTTTTTTTTTTTTATAATTTTATAATTAACTAAATTTACTATTTTTTTAAATTTGTTTTCTAAACAATTAAAATACCATAGCTAAATTTAGGAAAACATGTAAATTCAACTCAAAGTAAAAAGGAACTTACACTAATTTCTGTTAAGATGCCCAAAAAAATGTGAATTTTTAAATGCTATTCTAGTTCATTTGACTCCCTCCATTATCATTTATTAAAAATTTTTATTTATTTATCTTAGTACTTGACAATATTTATTTTTGTCAATTATTTTCTCTCTTTTTAATTAATACAATATGGTTTTTGTGTTCTGCTTTTTCTTTCTTCCTAGGATTTTCTTTCCAATATGTTATGGATTGTGACCTCTATAACTAATTCTTATTTATCATTAAAAATAGTCATTATGAAGAGTATAAATATCTTTCCACAATAGATTTTTTTTTTTCTCACTACACATTACTAAGTAATTTCACATATATATATATATATTTATGCATATTATTGTACTATATATATTACTATCACTATTAATATTATTATTATCACCTATTTACTGATCATACTTCTCTATATTTATAATAATATTCTAGTAAAAGTATACATGCATCATTAGAAATATCTCATACTATTTAATTTCTGTAATCGCGAAACTATCCCTTAATAAATTAGAAATACCAATCATAAAAGTACAGTACAAGAACATAAACATTAATCCCACCATGGCAAGTTTTAGCAATTTTAGAAGCTACACTACATAAAAGACACAATTTATAGATAACAAAAACGATATCATCTATCTTTAGGTTGGTAGTTTTTCTTAATGTTAGAAATTGCGATTATTATGATTCTTTATATTTTTAGGGTTAATTATACTTAAACCCCCTTTAAAAATGTGAAATTATATTTTTTCCCAAAAAAAAATTTAAAATTACACTTACACCCCCTCAAAAAATTAATTATTTACACTTGACCCCCTATCGTTAGGGTTTAAATTAAAAATGTGGATGTTAGCAAAAACAATTATATGAAATATGATGTGTTGATTTATATATATATATATTTATAATATATTTTGAATAGTAAAATATTATGTATTATATACACACAAATACGACATGTCACGTCGACTAGTGTAAAAAATAAAGGACTTTCTCACTCATAAATGACGGTTTATGGCACCGTGACACCAATTTTCAAATTGGCTTATACCGATAATACCCCTAAGTTAGTTTTTTTTTATATGTAATTAATTTATTGGTTTATATATATATATATACACTAATATACTAATATAAAAAGAAAATGCATTTATCACTCACAAATGACGGTTTATGACACCGCAACACTAATTTTTTTGTTATGTAATACCCTTAAGTTAGTTTTATTTTATTTATTTTCTTTCTTTTTTTTTTTTTGTTGAAATCCAATGTGTTGATTTATATTTTCTTATTTACAATAACTTTAAAGCGTGCAATATAATTTTATTTGTACAAAGGGACGGCATGCCACGACGTCAAGTATAAAAAGAAAAGGTCTTTCTCACTTATAAATGGCGGTTTATGACACTGTGACACCAATAATCTGATTATGCCAATAATACCCCTAAGTTAGTTTTCTTTTCTTTCATTCTTTCGTTTTTTTAAATGTAATGTGTTCGTTTATATATATATATATACATTTACAATAACTTTAAAGCGTGCAATAATATTTTATATGCATGCAGGGACAACATACCAAGACGGATAGGAATACAAAATATAACTCACTATTAACTAAAAGAGGTACAAACTCTTTTAGTAAAATGAAGTTGAATATCAATTTCTTCAAACTCAACAAAATTGTAGTTGATATTACCTCGAATTGGTGCATATTCATCTTTAAAGTATTATTCTTTTTGAGGAACAATTCCTTTTTGAAATGTGCATTTGGAAACATTGAAGTAACCTTTTTCACTTCTTCGTTCTGTATCAAGTATGTTTCATTGTCTTGTTAAGTTCGAGCACAAATGCTTAGGCTTGAGCTCGGTTTCTGAAAGAGCTCGAGTTCAAGCCGGCTCGACTTGAGTTAGAAAATTTTTGAGAGGCCTCACGCGCCGGCTTAGCTCATCTTGCACCCCTCCGTAAGAGATTAATAATTTCTTTATATAAAGCTTGAAATCTTGATACATTATAAACCAGTTAAATGCTTTTTTCTAGAAAGTTCTATGAATTCAATTATGCATTTTGAATTCAATTAATTTGAACGTGAATCGATTGTTAATGCTGAATTGAAATAGGATACTTTAAATTTTGTACAATAATTACAATGTATATCAACTTAAAAAGAAGTGTTGTTGTAATGATATATGTAATAAATATTGTCTAGAATTTTTCTTAGATTTGAACCCATTCTGTGCAATACAAGATATGTGACTTACAATGGCGGATTCCATTATTTGGGCAGATATTTTGATTTGGTCACAAACATAGTATCTATGAGGAATATCATTTCTACAAATATGATAATTTTGAGAGCTCCTTTCTCGCTAGCAATTGTCGTTCACATAAAATCATCAAACTCAATAATATTCGTGCACTTCTCTTCCAACATCTAAACAATATCGAAATTCAAATTAAGAAGAATAAAGCATATTAGCAATTAATGTATAGAAGGAAAAGAGAGATTGTTGACCTTCTAGATTGGCGATGAACCGCAACAGATGAAAGAATTTAACAAGCGATGCTCGAAACTAATAGTAAGAAAGTCACAAATTACCACCAAAAATCAAGTTCTGGATATATTTTTGGTTCTAGAAACTAAAGCTAATAGAATTAAGGTAACCTTTTTGATAGAAACATAAACAATAAAGTACCAATTCCCTTAAAGAAGGAAAAAGATCAATAAAAGGCAAAATTGTAAAGTTAGTCTTGTATATAAGGGGGTGGCAATTAGTCCTGTACGTATCGAACTGTCAATTTTAGTCCTATAAGTTTTCATTTAGTGGAAATTTTAGTCCTTCCGGCCAAAACATGTCAGAAATTTATCGAAAAAATTGAGGATCAGGGTTTGCCTGCCAATTGGACTTGACTAAAATGCATGGCATCCTATGTGGATGCTTGGAAGGCCAAATAGACGAAAGAAAAACACCCGCTTCCCACCTCCTCCTCACAAAGAAGAAATGGGGGCAAGATGAGGAGGCCCATGACGTGAACGGTGCCATTGATGAAAATTGATCAGAGGGATGTGTGCGTGATGGGGAGGCGGACACAGTCGTGGTGGTCCACCGATGAGATGGTTGCTAGTGTCGGAGATATGACAGAAAATAGTAGCGGGGCGGCGAGAAAAAGTAGCGAAAATGACAACAGAGAGAACTGACTGAATATTGGACAAAATTGGATGGGCCTGGGTGCATCTGCTGGAAAAAGTTGTCAAATAGACAATCATAGTATTCGTTTTGAAATATCAATAAGATTTTATAAACAATTTTGAAACCAAAACAGAAGAAACACGTTGGAACCAATTGATAAAGAAACAGTTAGAAATGCTATTTTAACGATAAAATAAACCTTACAATGAGAATTGTATCGTAACAATTCTCGGTCCAATAATTTCACCAAACCGAATTACAGATAAAATCTGTTTGCTTTGAAGAAATTATACGTCCCGTTCCGAATGTGCACACGGGTACTACACAACTTCTTCCAGGATAAGACGGTTTCAGTTCTATCGGTATGCACTTTACCGTAGAATACCTCGAAACAACACTCAGTAGCCTTTTGAAAACTTAAGCTCAAAAACTCGAATTATGAGGAGCAAACACTCTGGGATTTTGAGAGAGAAATCCGAAAGAGAAGAGAGCAAAAGGAGAGAGGAATTAGTTTTCGTTCGTCTTCTTGGTATCTCCTTTGTAGTGAGCCTATGCAGCCTTTTATAGGCAAGACTATCAGCGGTCACAACACCCGCATTAATTACCATCATTAGTGCAGAATTAAACCGATAAGGCTGAAATAAATAGCCATTAACGATATTAAAACGATTTTAAATACAGGTTTAAAATTCATTAAACACAATTAAAAATCAGGCATTAAAACCACCTGAAACCGCCATATTAATGCAGGAGTTTCATGTTTTCAATCTGGTATTAAAGCACCATTAAAACGAGTTTTAAAAGAATTAAAACAAATTTAAAGTCATTTGACTGCCATACATGCACCGGGTTTTATCAAATAAATCCAAATATTTTTGTTGCAAAAAGATAGATATTGAGACATTCGCCCTAACGCCCACGCCTGAGCCGGATTCGGGCCGGGCGGGCGGCGGCGGTGCGCGTGGGGGCCAACCCCATGTTCACTCTAGTCTCCATAACACTTCAAACACAAATTGAACATTGAACTTAATATAAGGAGTTTAAGTTATCCTTAAACTTTCAATGTGGGACAACTTTTAGTGTAAAACACTCACCCCCACCGATAGGGTGAAAATCGGGAAGCGTGTGATCAAAGCACAATTGCACAAAACGACGTCACTAGTCAAGAAACTTGAGAATTCTTCTCAAGAATTGATTTCTCAAATTAAGAATGAAGTTATTTTACATTGAATTTGATGGCCTATTTATAGCAATGAAGAGGGGTATAAAAACTATTTTACCCTCCAACCGCCTATAATCTAACGGCTATCATTTAATTTTCATGGGCGCCTTGGTAATTTAGCTTCACCCCACTAACCACTAACTATAACGACCTCCAATGGCATTTCGATAAATCTTCATACATTCGAGGGTATGTTGGTAAAGTGCATTCTATATCCATCAGCAGCCCCCCAACTTTCAAATGTGTCAGGAAAATTTGGAAGTTCTGACAAACGGTCTTTACTTGATGCAGTTTCTTCTTTTGGTAATCCTCTTCAACTACGAGCTCTTTTTCTCTTTGGACTCTTTTTACTCAAATCCTTCCTTTGTTAGGACAGTTTGTCTTCTTGGTCTCAGCCATATTCCAGAAAAATGTCGAAACATGGTGGTTCGGGTATATAGCTTTTCATCTCTTTTCTTGTAGTAATTTTTGTTATTAGACTTCCGGAGGTCATCCTTCATCAATCCAGAAACAACAGAATCAATTCGTCGGTCCGAAAAAATTTTAGAATGTCGGGCACTTCAAGAAAATATCCAACGAGGCGTCGTCGGGGGTTCGTCGATGCCGGGTCGAGGCATGGCTGAGGCATGCCTCAGCCTGGACCTGGCCGAGGCGCACGCCTTGGCCAGGCCTGCTCGAGGCTGGACGCCTCGACCAGAGTCTGGCCGTGGCCCCCCGCCTCGGCCGGCTTTCGGCCGAGGGTGTCTTGTTGCCCCTCCTTCTTCCTCTCTTGCTCGCTGAAGTTGTTGATTTTGATCACGAAGTGATTTTTTATATAGGGTACTAGGAATTCACCTGAGCGTTCATCTGATTCGCTATATTATTCCAGAAATTGAAGTTTAGAAAAAAGTTGGAAACTCCTCGATTTCCTTCAATGGCGCAAGCCCCTGTTTTAGACCTCGATGTCGCACGTCAACTAATCCGCTCCTAATTATTTCGCGTACTTTGAAGAGTTTCTTCCGACGTTTCGGGATCTTGGTGTACCTTCCTCTCTTGAGGCTTTCGATATTTTGTTTATCTTTAGGAGAGTTGTTAAGGACTCAGTTGTTAAGGACTCGTACTGCTAACTCTTCCTCTCAGAGGTTATAAAATTTTTTTAGAGTGACCCCTTTTTGCTCCCTCATCCTCTGCAACCTCGTATGTCGCCATGGAGGCGAGGGGGTACTAGCCCATTCGATGGTTGTTGTAATTGCGTTACGTTGCATCACATTTGAATCACCTCGCGTCACGACGCGTCATGTTGAATTTGCGTCGCACCATGTTTGAAGCACCTCGCGCCGCAACGTGTCATATATCCCGTCGCGTCAAACTGCGCCGCGTTGCGACGCGTCCCGTTCAGCTCCTCGGAAGCTTTGTAGAAGTTTCCTTGGTTGGAACACACTGGAACTTCATGGGAGTTCTTTGTCGTTTGGGGAACTTCTTAAGAATTCATTTTGTCTAAATATTTTGGAACTTCGGAGGGGTTCCTCGTTGTATGGGAACTTCATAAGAGTTCCTTTTTACTATGTTATCAAACTTTTTTTCTCTATTGCTTATTATGTTAAGTTGCTTTTTCTTAAACTAAATATCAATGTGAGGGGTAAAACCCCCTATTTTAGACAAATATTAATATGAGGGGCCATCCCCCTCTTTTAGAGAAAATATTAGCGTGAGGGGTCATCCCCCTCTTTTAGACAAAATATAATGTGAGGGGTCATCCTCCTCTTTTAGATAAAATATTAACGTGAGGGGTCGTCCCCCTCTCTTAGATAAAATATTAATGTGAGGGGTCATCCCCCTCTTTCAGAGAAAATATTAACGTGAGGTGCCATCCCCCTCTTTTAGATAGAATATTAATGTGAGGGGCAATCCCCCTCTTTTAAGCAAAATGTCAATGTGAGGGGCAATCCCCTCTTTTATACAAGATATCGATGTGAGGGGCCATCCCCCTCCAAGAATGTCAGTGTGAGGGGCCATCCCCCTCTTTTGCTAAATAACGTGTTAAATGTGAGGGGCCATCCCCCTCTTTTACTAAATAACGTGTTAAATGTGGGGGGCCATCCTTCTCTCTCTCTCTCTCTCTCTCTCTCTCTCTCTCTCTCTCTCTCCTCTCTCTCTCTCTCTCTCTCTCAATAATGTATAAATAGTGAATCTACAACAAGTAGTCAAAAAGGTGTACATTTCATTACCATAATTCCGGGTTACAAAGCGTTCGAAAAAGGGATACAAAGCATTAAATAGAATGTTTCCTGAGGTTAGCAATATTCCACGTGTGTGGACATTTTCTTCTCGTTCATTCTCGACGACTTGATACAGTCCTACCTACTTGGTGTCCCGTTCGGCCATGTTTCCTGTCACGTCAGCTTTTATCAGAACCAGATCTCTGACTTGGAAACCGTGATGCTGTACTTTGTCATTGCGGGCTTATGCTATTAATGTCCTGTAGACTCCCCTCCTTGCATTCGCGCCACTCTAAGCCTCTCCTGAAATCCAGATTGGCTCGCCTTTTTTTGCCATTGCTGATTGGTTCCTATTGTCGCGCATTGAATGTTTTCTCCCTTATGTCCATTGGGATGACCGCTTCTATCCCATTGACTAGATTAACCGGGGACTCTCCCGTGCCTCGTCGCGAGTTTGTTTGATATGCCCTTAGGACTTCCGGGCGTCCTTTCGCCCAACTTCCTTTAGCTTCCTCCAGCCTCGTCCTTAAATTTTTTAAGACTATCCTGCTGGTTGCTTCCACCTGCCCGTAAGAATAGGGTGTCGCGATGGTCTCATATTTTTCGCTGGGATGTGAGTGACGATGGCATGCTCTTGGCACTCTCGGATTTCTTCACTAATTTCAAGCATCCTTACGCATTGTGGGTCAGAGGTGTCCTCGTCGCGGGGCCTTTGCACTCTAACACTCTACCTCCGGAATGATCACCGTAGCTTCCCTCCTGGATCTCTCGTAGAACATACTCTGCTTTGCCCCCGTCTTGACATATTTAAGATGTGGTTGTGAAAAAATCTCTCTTGTACAACTCACCTCCAATTAGTGAGAACTTAGCTGACCTTGTTCAAATTGCCCTCGCTTTCTTGGGGTCTTGAGGCAAAATCCCAAATTTCCAGTCTTCCTCTAAACCTTCTTTCCAGCTTGATAAAACACTCTTCGTCGTCAGGATTTCTTCCCACGCAACGTCCATTTCGGGTCATTCTTGACTTAGTAGGGTTATTCTCCTGCTCTCCGAAGGAGCCAATGAGCTGGCTAACTTAGCGAGTCAGTCTGCTTGTTCTTGTATGACCGCGGGTGGACTCGTCAAACTTCCTCCTTAATGGTTGGATGTCTGCTAAGTATTTGATCATGTGCCCCCCCAGCTTCGTAACCTCCATTCCCTTGCTTGACCACAAGTTGGAAGTCGTTGTCCGACCTTGCATATGTTGGTCCCGCGGCGCAAGCCAAATTTCTCCCCTCGCTTCGCGCATCACACTCTGACTCATTCTTGGATCTGCTAGTGACACTGCTGCAATCTCACTAAAGATGACACGGTTAGCATTGCGTCCCATTGCTCGCACTGCGACTCTTTCAGCTTTCCTTGAGTCTCTTCCTACTGGGCCTCCCGAGATAACCCTCTCAACTCCAGCAGTTGGGAGGTTGTCCTTGCTAGCTCGTTTTGCTTCCCGCTTTACTCCCACGTGCCTTCCTCCAAAGGCGGTTCCTGGAGCTCTTGTTTCCTTTGTCCCACGAATTCTTGTAAGCAACCTCTTCGGATCAACTCCTTGACCTTATTCTTCAAGTGGTGGCATTCCTCTGAGCTATGGTCTCGATCCCAATCCTTTTCGCTTGGCTGCATCGAGCGTTTGAGTTCGCGAGGTCCAAGGGGTGTATTGAGCCAAATCCCCTGGGAGCACATGTCCACGTTCACGCTTACTTTTTTCTGTCCTAAGGGGAATCCCTTTCTCCTCCTCAGCGGCCCTCCGTTTTAATGGATTTGTTGGTCACGAAACTGCTGACTCCTAGATTCTTATATACTTCTCCGCTCTTAGCAATAAATCCTCTTGTGAGGAGGGGGGCTTTCCAGCAATCGACTCCTTGAATCGACCTTTCCTTAGATTCTGCTGCATGATGCTTGCCAAAAGTTCTGGGTTTACGTGAGGGACTTCTAAAACAGCCTCCAAGAAGCGCCGTACGTACTCCCTTAGGCTCTCATTCTCTTGCTGGATTATTGTGAACAAGTACGAGGCGCATCTGAGACATCGCCTATTAATCGCGAAGTGGTGCAAGAAGCACAGGGAAAGCTGCTCGAATGACTCGATGGTTCCCGGGGGTAGTTGGTTAAACTACGCCATCGCCTTTCTCGAGAGGGTAGTCTGAAACAACTTGCAATAAGCCGCGTCGCTAACGTCTAACAAATCAGCTCTGGCCAGGAAACAGTCCAAGTTGTCTTGAGGATCTCCCACTCCGTCGAACTCATTGAGGCTTCGGATCTTGATCCCTGGATGAATGGCTTCCGCTAAAATGTGAGGGGCGAATAGACTCCGACGAGGGGGCGCTACTACCACGGGTCGCACTGGATACCCAGGGGGCCCCAAGGGATTCGAGAACCTAGCTGGAGGAGGCGTATGGCCGCCCATCTCCCGATACACTACTTCCTGCACTGATGGCACCTACGGAAGGGGGAAACAGTTATCTTATCGTCGTCCTCCCCAGGGAGGGGGTGGGAAGTAGTCCTCTTCACCTACGCCTCTTCGAAGAGGAGAAGGGTAATAGCTATCCTCAGGCTGCGTGGCCCTACTGTTGACTTCCTCCTCGTAGTTCAAACCTTTGTGGGCATCCCCAGGCCTCTGCTCACGACTCTCTGGGGCCAAAGGAAATGCGTGTCCTGCTATGAACTGGGCCACCGCCTTCTCTGCTGCTTTGACAGATGCATCCTCCACCAATTGGTGAAGTGCTTCTGGAGTCATCTGAATGACTGGGGGCGGAGGTGGAGCCTCGGCTTCTTCCTGCCTCTCGTTCTGAAGGTCGCGAGAGGGCTGATTCCTCGGGACGTGATCTTGAACGTGACTCTCTCCTCCTTTTTCGAGTTCTTCTTGCCCCGCCTTCCCGTTCCTGACTCTTGACCAGGTGCTCATCCTCAATGCTCTGATTAGGTTCCCACAGACGGCGCCAGGCTGATGGGGTGAAAATCGGGAAGCGTGTGATCAAAGCACAATTGCACAAAACGACGTCGCGAGTCAAGAAACTTGAGAATTCTTCTCAAGAATTGATTTCTCAAATTAAGAATGAAGTCATTTTACATTAAATTTGATGACCTATTTATAGCAAATGAGGAGGGGTATAAAGACTATTTTACCCTCCAACCGCCTCTAATCTAACGGCTATTATCTAATCTTCAGGGGTGCCTTGGTAATTTAGCTTCACTCCACTAACCACTAACTATAACCGCCTCCAATGGCATTTCGGTAAATCTTCATACATTCGAGGGTATGTTGGTAAAAGTGCATTCTATCTCCATCACCCACATGCACCTTATATCCTTATCAAAGCTCCACACTTTTCCATCATATTCCTATGTAGGACAAGTGTAATCCCTCTATTTCTCTCACCATCTAATCTGTGGATTCACATGTAATTGAACCCATATTTTAGAATAATTTGTTGGTACAAATTAACATTAAAATGTCAATTACAACAATCCCCCACAAATCCATAGATTTGAACTCAAGCTTTTGTGTCTTGCTTTCAGTAATGGTACCTCCCGGTTTGAACCACTGCCTAAGTTATCTAACGTGAGCTTTCACCGGGTCAAATGGAACTAAGCCTTGAATTTGAGCCCGTGGTTGTGACAGCGTTTGTCAGTAACAACAAGTCACCGGCTTTGTGTTGATCTTTAGGGTTTGACATGTTAGGCCATGTGTCTTGATCCTGTTCATTGAATGCTTTCAAGAATAACCTAATTCCTTAGTTGCGGCTAAACAACTTCATTCACTTAGTTGGGCGTCTCCAGGGATGCACTGCTTAGCATATCGTTTATAAGGACTTGACCCCATTCAGAGTTAAAACTCTTACTATACTTGCAGTATCAGCACCTTTCAGAATTACAGGGGACAGACTCCAAATACAAAGTATCAGTGTATTTTTGGTGCTTTGATATCCTCTACGACTTGTTAATACCACATTGAACCTTCTTTGTGGGAACTCCACTTGAAAGGTTGGGTTGCTATCGTAGTTGTATCACTGATGGGTTTTCCGTCCCATCCCGATTTTTGTACTTGTGATAGATTTAATCCTTTCGTCAAAGGATCAGCCACATTTTCCTTTGTTCCCACAAAGTCAATACCTATAACTCTGTCCGACACTAATGCCCTCATAGACTTGAGTCTAACTTGGATGTACCTTTTTGTCTTTTCGTTGTATTTGCGACTCCGAACCTTTGCTATTGTGGTCTGACTATCACAATATACATCAATAGGTGGAAGAGGCTGGCTGACAATGTGAAGTTGTAGTAACAAACCATACAACCATTCTGCCTCAGTACTAGTCGTACCGAATGCACATATCTCGGCTTCAAAAGTAGACCGGGTTATCAAAGTCTGTTTTGCAGACTTCCAGGAGACTGTGCCCCCACCTAAGGTAAATACATATCCTGAACACCGATTAGTTCCGGAGTTTTTAGCTATCCAGCTAGCATCACTGTAATCCTCCAAAACAATAGGGAATCTGCCATAATGAATGGACAGTGACACTGTGCGCTTTAGGTACTTTAGTACCCTATCCAAAGCTCCCCAATGATTTTTGTCCGGACAACTAGTGTATCTAGCCAGCTTCGAGACAGAAAATAAAATATCTGGTCTCGTGCTATTTGCCAGATACTGCAAACTCCCAATAATTTGGGAATACCTTAGTTGTGCAACAGGTACACCACTTTCATTTTTGAATAAAGCCACAGAAGAATCATATGATGTCTTAGCAATTCCACTGTTCTGATAGCCAAATTTCTCAATTATCATCTTAACATAGTGAGATTGAGAAATAGTTATCCCACCAGTTGAATGAATCAACTTGATGCCAAGAATTACATTAGCCTCACCCATATCCTTCATTTCAAACTTAATTTTAAAAAATGACTTGGTTTCGGTTAATATGTCTAATGAAGATCCTATTAACAAAATATCATCTACACACAGGTATAAAATGATAATTTTATCCCCTTTAACTATACAGTAAATGCATCTGTCATTCTCATTCACGGTGAAGCCAAACGCAAGAATAGTTTTATCAAACTTTTAATGCCACTGTTTGCGGTGCTTGTAGTCCATAGAGAGATTTAACAAGTTTACAAACCTTGTGCTCGTTACCATGACTAGGCCTGTCAATGGGCCAAATGTACCCATACCCAGGCCCGTTATAATAGGTCTAGACCCATACCCATACCCATAATCGGATCCAGATCTAGGCCCAGACCCATTAAATTAAAATGAATGTGTCTGGGTCGGGTAATATACCCGTTATTACCCATACCCATTATTTTCCTAATTTCCTTCTCAACACAATACCCATTATATTAAAATGAAATATGTTTCTCACACTCCAAGTCTCCAACTCGCCGCCGCTGCCACCGCCAAGCGTCGTTGATCTCAAACCCGCCGCCGCCGAGCGCCGCATAAAGCTCCTCAAAGATCTGCCACTGGAAGCAAGTTTACTTTTAAACGCCGCTGCTTGAAGCTCCGCCAAGCACCGCCGATTAACAAGTTTACTCCTAAAGGAACACATTGGTAGAGAAGGATCCATTTTCAGAGAAAAAAAACCTATTTTCAGAGAAATAATATAAGACCATCGAGTAGAGAAGGACCTCATTTACTGTTCCCATTTTCAGAGAGGGTAATTGATTTGGCTAAATCATTTAAGGTCATTTTTTTTTTGGCTTGATTCATTGAAGAAAAGAAAAGGGAGGAGAGGGATATCTTACTTTCTTGTGGCAGATCTGTGCAATAGATTTAAGATCACATCTTTGTGCAAGAGAGAGAGAGAGAGAGAACTTGTTGCTGGTGGTAGAGAAGGAAATACAAAAAATTGATTAGGATTTAAAAGAAAAATTGAAAAAAAAGGTCGGGTCGGGTTTGGACCTGACCCGAGGATCCGGGTCTAGTACAATATATTTGGGTCTTGGGCCCATTGGGTCTCAGACCCATTGGGTCTAGGTCTCTACTTTAACTATAGCATTGGGTATGTTTAGGGTATGGGCCTGGGTAGGGCCTTACCCTACCCATTGACAGGCCTAAGCATGAGCTATAAATCCCTCAGGCTGGTCCATGCATATTTTTTCCTCTAGTTCACCATGTAAGAAGGCTGTTTTCATATCTATCTGGTGAACCGGAAGATTGTACACTGAAGCTAGTGCTATAAGCACCCGAATTGTAGTCAACCGAGCTACTGGAGAATAGGTATCGAAATAGTCTATTCCCTCCTTTTGTTTAAAGCCCTTAGCCACCAATCTGGCCTTAAATTTATCAATGGTCCCATCAGGTTTCAATTTCTTCTTAAAGATCCACTTACACCCAATTGTAGTACACCCCGGAGGGAGATCGACTAGCACCCATGTCGCATTGGAGACAATGGAGTCCATCTCGCTTTTGACAGCTTCTTTCCAATGCTTGACTTTAGAAGAAGCCATAGCATTTTTTAAGGTTACAAGCTCGTCCTCGATATTGTAAGTGACAAAGTCACTTCCAAAATCCTTGACGATCCTAGCTCTCTTATACCGTCTAGGTTCATCTGACTCTTCATGAGTCCGACTAGTACTACCAGGATTAACCCCCACATTTGTCATCTTTTCCACATGTTCAGGAATAGAATTGGAGGCAAGTGAATCATCAAGTGAAACACTTGGAGGTATTCCTGTTTTCATTGGAAATACATCTTCTAGGAAAGTAGCATCATGAAATTCGACCATTGTGTTGACCTCAATGCCTGGAATTTCTGATTTAGTAACTAGAAATCGCAGTGCATAACTTGTCTCCACATTGCCCAAGAACACAACATCAACAGTCTTAGGCTCAATTTCTTTCTCTTGTGTTCAGGGACCAGTACCTTTACTAGGCACCCCCACACTTGAAAGTATTTGAGGTTTGGCTTCCTCCCTTTCCATAATTCGAAAGGAGTACTCGTATTGTGTTTAAGAGGGACTCTATTTAGAATATGGAAAGTCGTATTCAAAGCCTCTCCCCACAAATACTTAGGTAACCCAGAGGTTAACAAAAGACTGTTAATCATGTCTTTAAAGGTTCTATTCTTTCATTCAGCTATTCCATTAGACGAAGGGAAATATGGAGGAGTCTCTTCATGAATTATGCCAAACTTTTGACAATATTCACTGAAGTTACTCGACTCATATTCTCCTCCTCTATCAGACCTTAATCGTTTAAGTTTCTTACCAGTTTGGGTTTCTGCTTCGTTTTTAAACAAAATAAATTTATCTATAGCTTCATCTTTATTAGGCATGAGAAAGACATAACAGTATCTACTGCAATCATCTATAAAGGTGATAAAATAATGCTTATGGTCCCTAGTCAAAATCCCATTGAACTCACAAATATCAGTGTGAACTAAATCAAGTATTTCCGAATCACTTTCAGCTGATTGATAGGGTTTCCTCACTTGTTTAGCTTCTACACAAATTTCGCATTTGTGACCTCGTTCAATTTCATGACTAGGTATTAAATTAAGATTCATCATTCGTTTGATTGAACCCAAATTTAAATGACCTAATCTACTATGCCACAGAGAAGTAGATTCGACATTTAAAACAATAGAACCAGAAACAACAATTTAAATAGCTTTCACTTTCTTTTTCCCAATTATTAAATTGGCTCTTGGCTAATGCTCGACAGGTATCTTGTAGGCCTGATTCCTATGCTCTTCCTCAATGCTTATCGTGACCATAAGATCATCCAGAGATATTCTCCCTTTCTGATGCTTGAGTGTCATGCCAAAACTTTCCCAAGACTTGGGAAATTTATCAACTATGGCCATGACCAGAAACTTCTCGGGAAGCTTCATCTTAACATCAGATAAAGAATGCTCAAGATTGGTAATCTCATGCGTCTGTTCAGTTAAAGACCTTCCCTCGACCATCTGATACCTCATGAACTTAGAAACAGAAATCTTTTCGAGACCTTTCTCTTCAGTATTATATTTCCTGTCCAACCCATCCACAGCAATTTTGCAGTGTAAGAGTCGGAACAATAGATATCGAAAAACATATTTGACATTGCTGACAAAATAGCTCCTCGGCCTATTTGATCACACTTAGTCCACTGTGCAATCTCAGCTGTCTTAGGGTCGGTTTCAGTTGGTTCAGGGCAAGTCACCTAAATAACCAAAAAAAGTCCCTTTATCGTAAGCCATATTTTCATTTGTTGTTGCCAACGTTTGAAAAACTGGCCCGAAAAATTTTTCGGCATCCCAGACAAGTCGACTTTTGGGGCGATCGGAATAGCGACGGAAATTGTTTCGGCCATTTTAATAATTAGGATGCAGAAATTAAACCACAGATTTTAAAAACAAAATCTGAATTTTATAAATCTCAAAACAATAATTGTTTTCGTTCCAACCAAAAACCCAATTTTTCAAAACCTATAATTTCTTTAAGATTGTTGGAAAAAGTTGTTATATAGACAATCGTAATATTCATTTTGAAATATCAATCAGATTTTATAAACGGTTGTGAAACCAAAACACAATAAACAAGTTGGAACCAATTGATAAAGAAACAGTAAGAAATGATGTTTTAACGATAAAATAAAACTTACAATGAGAATTGCATCGTAACAATTCTCAATCCAATAATTTCACCAAATCGAATCACTTGCCTTGAAGAAATTATACGTCCCATTTTAAATGTGCACACGGGTACTACGCAACTTCTTCCAGGATAAGAAGGTTTCAGTTCTATCGGTATGCACTTTACCATAGAACACCTCGAAACAGCACTCAGTAGCCTTTTGGAAACTTAAGCTCAAAAGCTCGAATTATGAGGAGCAAACACCCTCGGATTTTGAGAGAGAAATTCGAAAGAGAAAAGAGCAAAAAGAGAGAGGAATTAGTTTTCGTTCGTCTTCTTGGTATCTCCTTTGAAGTGAGCCTATTTAGCCTTTTATAGGCAAGGCTATCAGCGGTTACAACATCCGCATTAATTACCATCATTAGTGCAGCATTAAACCACCATTAAGGCTGAAATAAATAGCACTTAACGGCATTAAAATGGTTTTAAATAGAGATTTAAAAGCCATTAAACACAATTAAAACCAGCTGAAACCGCCACATAAATGCAGGATTTTCAGGTTTTAAATTTGGTATTAAAGCACCATTAAAACGAGTTTTAAAAAAATTAAAATAGATTTAAAACCATTTGACTGCCATAAATGCACTGAGTTTTATCAGATAAATCCAAATATTTTTGCTGCAAAAAGATAGATACTGAACTGAGACATTCGCCCTAACGCCCGCGCTCACGCCGGAGCTGGGCCAGCCCGGGCGGCGGCAGCACGCTTGGGGGCCAACCCTATGTTCACTCTAGTCTCCATAATACCTCAAACACAAATTGAACATTGAACTTAATATAAGGAATTTAAGTTATCCTTAAAGTTTCAATGTGGGATAACTTTTAGTGTAAAACACTCACCCCCACATACACCTTATATCCTTATCAGAGCTCCACACTTTCCCATCATATTCCTATATGGGACAAGTGTAATCCCTCTATTTCTCTCATCAAATAATCTATGGATTCACATGTAATTGAACCCATATTTTAGAACAGTTTATTATTACAAATTAACATTAAAATATCATTTACAACACAATCAACTCGCCGGAGGATGGGGAGTTGATTTGTGGTGGTCTCAAACTGTGGGTAGGTCAGACGACAGCTAATCAAGAAGAGAGAGAAAATAGATCTAGAATTATAATCGCACCGATTGGGGGCGCATTTGAACTCTAATTAAACACGAATTGCATGGTTGGAATCAGCTTCGGACGGCGAATTCAGTTGTGGTGGCCGACAGTGAGGTGGTGGTGGGCAGTGAGCCATGTCAGCTCCACGTAGCATATTGAGTTTGTAAATGATGTCTATTTGGATGCCGAAACCCTAAGCCCCAATTTGGTTTGTTAATTTCCGATGATTTTTGGCCTGAAGGACCAAAATTGCTTCAAATTTAAAATATAAAGAACTAAAATTGTCAATCCCATAGTTACAGGACCAAGTTTACCACACCCCCATACATATAGGACTAATTTTGCAATTTTGCCCCAATAAAAATATGTTCTATTACTGACCTCTTGTGCTGATATTGCATTTTGCTTAACTGACTTATCAAAGAATCAGTTGGAGCAAAGGTAGTAGAATTCCTGTTCTGAGACCCTGTTTTTCATGATAGGTTTCTTTGACAATCCGAGGAAGCAAAGGTCGGAGAAGTTGAAGACCATCATACGCTGGAGGAAAACTAGAAGAAGCCAAAGAATCTTGTAATGGAGAGAAGTCAAAGGATCATGCAAGTGGAAAGTAACAATATTTATAGAAACCTTGCAATATCCTATCAAAAAAAGAACAAAATCTTTCAATATAATAGTGCAAGGGTAACTTAGGCAAATCAAAAAAAGAAAGAAACCTATATGGCTATTCATGCTTTTATATAGATATAGATACAGATAGATATAGATATAAATATAGATATATATATATATAGATAATGAGTGAAAGTATTGTTGGATGACTTTGTCTTAATTTTGCTGAAGTTGCATGTGTCTAAAGGTAGTTTGGCGTAAACCCTACCCTATTTAATAGAATCTCCTTCAAGTTTCATACAATTTGAAAGTGCTTAAAAAAGGAGTACTATTCCTATTACGAAAATCTAAAACAAGGATTTATCAATCACTTCAGAAAGACAGGCACATAGCAACAGATCTTTTGCAACGAAACTTTTTATGGAAAATTTGCCACGAATTTTGCTACAACTTTGCAACATACTTTCATTTTTTTGAATGTTTATGGCAAATTTCGTGGCAAACCAATAACAAACTTTTGCAATGGCTAATCCTTTGTAAAATTTGGCCAACATTAAAGTGACCACTTCCGTTCAAGTCTTGTAAAAGTCGAGACAAAAATTTGCCACAGATTGCTTCTACATATAAAAGACTCACCAATTTTCCTATGAGTTTCCGCAAATGCCAAACCTTTTGAAGTAAGTTGCACGCTTCATTTGCCAAAAGATTGCCCTCTCTTAGATGTGAGTAAATTTAATCTCCAAACCTCGTCACATGGAATTAAGCTTTCCAAGCAGATGCTGCAAGCGCCAATGCCCCTCTTTCAGATTGGATAATTTGCAATTGCAAGGCTAAATTATGATTTTGGTCGAGCAAATTAGGGGTGACACTGTGTCAAGGGCCGCCCGCACTCTCCGGGCCCTTGACCCAATTTCGGCCATGTTCCATCCGGCCGACTAATACTTCCGCTGAGAGGCACTAGGCCTCCGCAGGTTTTAGAGTCTTAGGCGTGAGTTACTACTGTAATATTTACTTTTGCTCATGTGGCCCTTTATTCCCCATGAGATGCAATTTTCAGCTTTTCTAGTATCTAATTTTGTCGATAGGAAATTTCTTTTTAAGCCTATTATAGGGGGAAATGACCACTCGAAGCTTGGTGTGCATTGCTAGTATCCCCTCACGGCGATCCCCGAGGCTAGCTTGCTGTAATCTTCAATATTTCTGCTATCAATATAAAAACGCATTCACTGCAAGACGTGTGATTAATTTACTGATTCCGCTGCATTATATTGTTGATTGTTGGAAATTGTGTTGTTCTTGTCGACGGCCTGTGCGAGGCATCGGTGGGAATTTAGTTGGTGTTGCTGTCAGTTGGGGGAAGTAGTCGTTGGCTGTGGACTACTAGCCACACGGTGCCCCTTTCCCCGCATTGCGGAAGGCGTCCCGTGAGAGGTGGTATCAGAGCCTCGGCTGCCTGATGGGGCCGAGGCGGGTTACGAGAGCCAGTTCTGCCAGAATGTCGGACCAGGACCCTGAGAGTCCGAAAGGGCCGAGGCGCCCCACGAAAGGATCACAGACCCGGAGGTCAAAAATCTCCTGGTTGACTGAGGTGGTCGAGAATTTGGAAGATCATGTTGCCACACTGGAGCATGAGATCTCGGAGCTGCGTTCCGATCTGAGGGAATGCCAGCATGCGGTCCGGGATGCTTATGGCCAGGCGTTGATATGCAACGCAAGATGGAAGAGATGGCCCTACAGATTGGAATTCTCCAACGGGCGGTGGGCAACGCTCCTGTTGCTCCTGATAATGGTGCTAGGCTTCGGATTCCTGAACCGAAGGCCTACGGTGGTGCTCGAGATGCGAAGGAGGTCGAGAACTTCCTGTTTGACATGGAACACTATTTCCTTGCGGTGAATGTGGCCGATGAGGCAAGGAGGGTGTCTACTGCAACCATGTATCTGACTGGTGATGCCAAGCTATGGTGGCGTACCAAGTATGCCGAGATTCAGGCAAACAATCTATGCCTGGATACTTGGGACCTTCTGTGGGAAGCCATTCGTGAGCAGTTCTTCGCGGAGAATGTTGAATATAATGCCCGACGGGCGCTGCGGAAGCTAGAACACACCGGCTCCGTGCGGGATTATGTAAAGGCCTTTTCGGCATTGATGTTGGATATCAGGGATATGTCGGAAAAGGATAAGCTCTTTACTTTTATGGAGGGCCTGAAACCATGGGCGCGACTTGAGTTACAACGTCAACGAGTGGCTGATTTGGGATCAGCGATGGCTGCGGCCGAACGCTTAGCAGATTTCAACCCAGAGTCTCAGAGGGATAGGCAGACAACGCCTAGTCCCGCACAGAATAGGCCGGGAGGGTCGAAACATTTTAAGAGTAACTCTAACAGGAGTGGGGGAGAGCGGAAGTCCCACACTCCTTCCAGTTCGCAAGGGAACTCCAGCAGGGGGAAGCCCTTGGACAACAGGCAAGGGGCATCACAGAGAAGTAGTGGGTGCTTTCTATGCGATGGCCCGCATCGATATCGGGATTGCCCGAAGAAAAATTTGTTGAATGCGTTGGCGACCTATAATGAGAAGGTGCCACCCGCAAAGTCAGCAGAGCCACCCGAGACGACGAGTGGTGGGAATGATTCCGAGGAGGATGAAACCTGGGTGCAATATCAAAATGGTGCAACACGTTGTCCCATGTGGCCGCAAAGAAGGCGGTGCCTCCCCGGGCAGGAAAAACTGCCTCGGCTCTTGAAGGGAGCCAGACTGAAGACGAGACACAATCCAGGTCTTTTCGGAAGAAAGGGTTGATGTACGTGGATGTGAAGATTCATGGCAAGCCAGTTCGTGCTATGATCGACACTGGTGCTTCTCATAACTACCTAGCAAGCGCCGAAGTAGAGAGACTCGGGCTTGTGGTAGAGAAGGAAGTTGGTCGAGTGAAGGCAATCAATTCGGCCGCGCAGCCCATTACTGGCGTGGCGAAATCTGTGCTGATTAAGATTGGTCCGTTCGAAGGCAAGACTAATCTTTCTATGGTCGTGATGGACGACTTCAAGCTCATCCTCGGGCTTGAGTTTTTGCGGGATACACAGAAGGCAATGTTACCCTATGCGGATTCTTTGATGATGTTGGGCACCAAACCTTGCATCATCCCAGTGCTGGCCGGGTAGACTGGTGGGAGAAATTTGTCGGCCATGCAGTTTGAGAAGGGGTGCAAGCGGAATGAACCATTCTACTTGTGCACCCTTCGCTTTGATGAAGTTGAGAAGGAGTCGGGCCCCATACCCGGCGTGATGAAGAAGCTCTTAAGAGAGTTTGAAGATGTGATGCCCGATGAACTACCTCGGAAGCTACCGCCGAAGAGGGCAGTGGATCACGAGATTGGGTTGGTGCCTGGCATGAAACCTCCTGCCAGGGCACCTTACAGAATGACGCAGCCTGAGCTTGTGGAGCTTAGGACGCAGCTGAAGGATATGTTGGAGAGTGGCATTATTAAGCCCGCGAAGTCGCCGTACAGAGTGCCGGTCCTGTTTCAGAAGAAGGCCGACGGCTCCCTACGGATGTGTTGTGACTATCGGGCGCTAAACAAAATTACTCTGAAGAACAAGTATCCTATACCGCTCGTGGCGGACTGCTTTGACCGTTTGAGCCAGGCGAAATACTTTACGAAGATTGACTTGAGATCGGGCTATTAGCAGGTCCGAATCAAGGAGGGTGATGAGGCAAAGACGATAGTGGTCACAAGGTATGGAGCTTTTGAGTTCCTTGTCATGCCGTTCGGCTTGACGAATGCTCCAGCTACCTTCTGCACTTTGATGAACCAAGTACTCCATGGTTTTCTTGATGAGTACGTGGTGGTGTACTTGGACGATATTATTATCTACAGCAAGACCTTGGCTGAGCACGTTGGGCACTTGCGTCAGGTTCTTGCGAGACTCCACGAGCACGAGTTATCTGCGAAGGTGTCAAAATGCTCGTTTGCTCAGGAGACTATCAGCTTCTTGAGACACATTGTGGGGGCCGGGCAGATACGAATGGATCCCAAGAAGGTGCAGGCTATCAAAGAGTGGCAGCCACCGAGTAATGTACATGAGTTGCGGTCATTTCTCGGCCTGGCTAATTGTTATCGGCGCTTTGTGAAGGGCTACTCTGAGATAACACGGCCCATGACAGACTTGACGAAGAAGATGGAGACTTGGAATTGGACATCTCAATGCCAAGTAGCCTTCGACAGCCTTAAGGAGGCAATGGTGACAAATCCTGTGTTGGCCTTACCAGATATGTCGAAACCTTTCGAGGTGGAGACCGATGCTTTAGACATTGCCTTAGGAGGCGTCCTAATGCAAGACGGCCACCCAGTTGCCTACGAGAACAGGAAGCTTAAAGATGTTGAAAGGCGCTATTCAGTGCACGAGAAAGAGTTGATGGCCGTAGTTCATTGCCTTAGACTATGGCGGCATTATTTATTGGGCTCTCCCTTCGTGGTCAAGACGGACAACACTGCAGTGAGTCATTTCATGTCGCAGCCGAAGTTGACCAGTAGGCAGGCACGCTGGTAGGAAATGCAGTCAGAATTTCACTTTGTGCTAGAGTACCAGGCCGGCTCTAGCAACCTTGCGGCAGATGCGCTGAGCCGCAGGGCAGATTTGGCTACTTTAGGGTCGGTAGCGGCACTTTCCTCGAGTGTTGTTGTCACCTCGATGAAGTACCGGGCGCGTGAGCTATTACCAAAAGATCCAGCTGCGCAGGGCCTGGTTTACTTGGTCGAGCAGGGCAAAGCTCGATGGTTCTGGTTAGAAGACGGACTTCTGATGACCAAGGGAAACCGCGTATATGTACTAAAGGGCGGGGACCTGCGGAAATCTCTTATTTCGGAATGCCATGACACTCTTTGGGCGGGACATCCAGGAGAAGAACGCACCTATGCGTTGGTGCAGAGGGCCTATTATTGGCCACAGATGCGGGATGATGTAGAGACATATGTCCGCACTTGCTTGATTTGTCAGCAGGACAAGGCAGACCATCAGAAGAAGGTTGGTTTGCTGCAACCACTGGCCATCCCAAAGAGACCGTAGGAAAGTGTTTCCATGGACTACATTTCTAGCTTGCCTAAGGTGGGAGACTTAGGGAGCATTATCGTCGTGGTAGACCGATTGTCCAAATACGCTACATTTATTGCAGCCCCAAAACATGTTACGGCGGAAGGGACGACTCATCTCTTCTTCAAGCATATTGTCAAATACTGGGGACTGCCGAAAGACATCGTCAGCGATCGGGACTCCCGTTTCACTGGCGTCTTCTGGACCGAGCTGTTCAAACTCCTCGGATCCAAACTGAATATAAGCTCCAGCTATCATCCACAATCTGACGGCCAGACGGAGCGCTTTAATTCTATGTTGGAGGAATATCTCCGACATTATGTTCGTGGTACTCAGAAGGATTGGGTGAAGCTGTTGGATGTCGCTCAGCTGTGTTTCAACGCCCAAAAGAGCTATTCCACCAACAAGAGCGCTTTTGAAATTGTCACTGGGCAGCAGCCGCTCCTCCCTCACACTATTAACTCCCCATAGAGTGTGAGGTCCCCACTTGCTCGAAGCTTCTCTGAGGAATGGAAAAGAAATCTTGAGATAGCCAGAAGTTGCCTCGAGAAAGCATAGAAGCGGATGAAGAAGTATGTAGATAAGAATCGCCGCTTCGTCGAGTTTACCGCGGGAGACCTTGTGATGGTGAAGGTTCCGGACCCGAGATTATCAAAGTCGGCCAGGGGGAGAGACCCTCGCCTTATGCAGAAGTACATCGGTCCTTTACCAATCACCAAGCGTATTAGGACGGTACCCTACAAGGTAGAGCTGCCTTCCTGGTGGAAGATTCACAATGTCCTCCATGTGAGCCAGTTGAAGAAATATACAGCAGACAAGGAGGATGACACCCGCAATCAGCCGAGCCGCCCCCAACTTTAATTGAAGAAGACCTAGAAGAGGGTGGCCGAAGCTATCCCGAACCACTAAGCCACACGCACTACAAAGAAAGATGTCACTGAGTACCTGGTGAAGTGGAGGGGATGTAGCAGCGAGGAGAATACTTGGGAATGGGTGACGGACCTTAAGGCCTTCCTACCTCTGATTGAAGCGTACCATGCTTCCATGCCGCCGAGGACGTCGCCATCTCAAGTGGGGGAGAATGTCAAGGGCCGCCCGCACTCTCGGCCCCCTTGACCCAATTTCGGCCATGTTCCATCCGGCCGATCAATACTTCCGCCGACAGGCACTAGGCCTCCGCAAGTTTAGAGTCTTAGGCGTGAGTCACTACTGTAATATTTACTTTTGCTCATGTGGCCCTTTATGCCCCATGAGATGCAATTTTCAGCTTTTCTAGTATCTAGTTTTGTCGATAGGAAGTTTCTTTTTAAGCCTATTATAGGGGGGAATGACCACTCGAAGCTTGGTGTGCATTGCTAGTATCCCACTCACAGCGATCCCCGTGGCTAGCTTGCTGTAATCTTCAATATTCCTGCTATCAATATAAAAACGCATTCGCTGCAAGACGTGTGATTGATTTACTGATTCCGCTGCATTATATTGTTGATTGTTGGAAATTGTGTTGTTCTTGTCGACGGCCTGTGCGAGGCGTCGGTGGGAATTTGGTTGGTGTTGCTGTCGGTTGGCGGAAGTAGTCGTTGGCTGTGGACTACTAGCCACACGGTGCCCCTTTCCCCGCATTGCGGAAGGCGCCCCATAAGACACTATCAGGACACCTAATTATGCAGGTAGCAGTTTAGTTACATTAGTTCTAAATTTGTTCAATTTGAGGACTGCAACCACTGGAGTCCCCAACTCTGACCGAAAATGCTGAATTGGTGTTTTTTAGAGTTTTAGAATTGGGGCATTTGCGGACTAAGCAAAAAAAAAAAAAAAAATTACTTGCCACATAGAATTTTTATGTGAAATTTAGTGAATTTTATGATTTTTCAAATAAAATATTATTTTATATGTCATATATTAACATATATATATAATAGTATATATTTATAATATTTATAGATTTTTTTTAAAAAAATTCATCCCCGACCTCCCCTCACCCCTTTCCTCGCACCGCCGGTCCACCTCCTCCTCCCTTAATAGTTGTGGTTGCCCTCTTCCTCTTCCCCTTCCCATCCCTCAGTTTGTTGCCGTGCTCCTTTCCCTCCTCCTCCCCTACTTCCGCAACCGCCCGCTCCCCTCTACCCCATAGTTGTTGCCCCATAGAGGAAAGGTTTCTAGGTGACAGGTTTTATCCACATGAGAATCCTATGCGGCAAGAAACTTATTTTTCTTGTGGCTTTTGCTAAATCCTAAAAAAGCCAACTCAACACTTTCTGATCAAACTTGAAAATTTTTTGTAGCCGGACTCCTCAATTGCACAAAATTAAAACTTAATGTCACTAAATTGTCACCTCCCTACTGGGTGTTTTGAAAGTGCTAACCCCTAATTTGTTGGACCAAATTGTAATTTAGCCTAATTTCATTACAAATAATGTATTAACTTTCACAAAAAGTTGTGTAAATCCTTTAAATACGATGGGATCAATCCCACGAACTACGGCCGCAACTTCAGCATAAACATTTGTTTCTTTCCCTAAGAAATGAACATAATGTCTACAGGACAAAGCTTTGTTTTTCCGTGCCTCACATCATTATGAGCCATCCATGAGATATTTGAAGTTTCCAAGCCTAAAGCAATAGCTGTATTGATTGTGAGTGTAGCATTTGACAAATTAAACATAACCGGAAGGTGGCTCAACACATACGTGACTTGAGAGTTCTCCAAGAACAAACGCTAAACAGTTTCTAAATGCCCACAACTTAGCCAGCAATAGAGATGTTCCATTCACATGGTCGTGTCGCAGACCTTGTAACTCTGTAATACTATTTATCTATATTTTTTGAAAGTTCATTTTTGGTCCTTTTCGAATTTGTTATTATCTGCGTTTATTATTGTAATTTGTTAGTCAAATTATTATTTAAATTTATTATCTAGTCATAACCATTTTTTTAGTCATAATTTTATGTGATTTAATTTATTATTTACTTATTTTATTCGACTGATAGAAAAGTTAGCATATAACTGATAGAAAAATTAAAGTACAAGAAAATAATTCAATACCCATGGAAAAAAATTGATGATTAAAACTTAAAAGCCTTGATATTTTTTATTCTATAATCTTTGTATAACAATCATCATAACATCTTATCATAAATGTAGCCCTTATAAGATGAATTGAAAAACACTAAGGACTCGAGTACAGAAATTTATCCCGCGGTACTTTGATTCTCCTTATATTTAGTATAGTGTTATGACTACACATCATGTTAGCTCTTGTTTGATTCACCTTATATTTAGCATAGTGTTATGATTCAACCCCTGATCATATGGCGAGGGGGTTTCTTCCAAGGTTGGCAATATAGTTCGCCACGAATCATTTTCTGTACAAGGCACGGCCCAGTTGCCTTTATCAACCAGAGACAATAGTCATCACACTGATTTTTCAATCTCTCGTCGAAAACTCCATAGTTTCTAGAACCGTGCCCAGTCTTTAGATCACAATAAAATTTTGTAGTTCCTCCAATATTCACATTAAATACCAAGTGAAATTTGCAGTATATGGAAGTGTATGAACTCCAAGATCATCATCTGGGAATAACAGTGAATTGTAATGTTTTCACCAGAAATATCATTCTTGACCACAACTGTTTCTTTGTCAACAAGTGAATAGCAGTGCATGGTGAGTAGTAATATTGTAAATGTGATAAGCAAATTTTGTCTCAAAATCTTCATTATTAATGGAGAATATTGGCTTGATGAAGCACATAAGGCTATAAGTCTTCAGTCAATATTTATATTTTCTCTCTTATATGATAAGATCAGTGCTAATTAATGGCTTTTTGAATTTTTTGTATAGACTAATATATACATGTTGACTTTGTACATGCTGCTTATTCTTTATGGCAATTAAGTAAATCAGTATTATTATTATTTGACTTTGCAGAAGATTTATTCATATTTCATTTCTGCAAGTCCTTCCTAGTTCTTATTGCTAATTAAATGGTCGTTAATTACATGTTGAGCATTAATTGCTTCTTGACCAATTATTAATTAATACATCACTCATATATCCATATAGTATTGCAAAATATTTTGATTCTGTGTTGTATATTAATGGACCATTATGAAAGTACCTATTATTAGAGATGCTTTATATTTCATATTTTTCTTGATGATAATCAAGTAAATTACAATTATGAATAATATTATCTTGTAGAAGATTTATTTATATTTATTATCTATGAATCTTTTAGAATTCTTATGCCTACTTAATTGTTTATTTATAATTATACCTTGAACATTAATTATTTTTTAACCAAATATTTACATCACTCAAATATGCTTGTTGACTTTTAATATGATACTTAATATTTGATGGCATTTAAGTTATTTAGGATCATAATTAATTAATTCTTATAAGATACATTTATAAACGTATTAATTAGTTTTTCACCAAATATTTTGCATCATTTGATAACCTTGTTGACTTCTTAAATGATACTTATTAACGATGACATGTTAATTAATTAGAATTATAATTATTTAACTTCTATATGATACATTTATATTTATTTTTTACAAACTTTTTAGAATCCTACGCCTAATAAATTGTTTATTAGTTACACCCTGGACAATAATTATTTTAATTTTCACCAAATATTGTTATATCAACCGAATATAATTGTTGACTTTTTATAGGATACTTATTCTTGATGACAATTAAGTTAACTAGAATTATAATGGGAAAATTGTTATTATAGTCCTGTAAAAAGAGAGGGTGATAATTTTAGTCCTGTATGAATTCATTTTGATAAATTTGTCTTGTAATTTCAAATTTTTGCACATTGAGGACAAAATAATCGGGATTTGCTAAAATAGGGGGTTGCATTTTTAGTCATTTTGAACTTGAATTAGCAATAGAAGATAACAATAAAAAAAATGTCCACACTGAGAACAAATTTCGCTAAAAGTTGTACAATATTTTCTCGATTGAAAGAGAAATTTTATTGTGTGAAAATCAAAATATAAGACAGTCACTACAAAAAAAATGCGGCGATTGGGGCAGTTTAGTAGGACCGTTCTAAATCCCAGTCCAAATAGGAACGGTAATTGGAACTGTTGTGGAACGGTAACCCATCGCTGACGTCATTTTTGTATTATTTAGAGTCATAACGTGTAGGAACGGCTATACCATTCATAGTTGTGTGCTAACACATGTAAACCCATTACCGTTCCAAAAAGGGAGCGAATATATTTTGGCATTCCATTTGCAATGACTGTTCCAAATTGTGGGTTTTGTGAAAATGAAGTTTAGTTCCAACTACCGCTCCAACATATGTTACTATTAGGAACGGTTTGCACACATGATAGATTATGTGTTCTGACGGCTGTTCCAAATATGCTCCAACGGCTATACTATAACGGTTACTTTAGCATTCGTATGTCGGTTCCAGAGGTTGTTCCTAATGATGAAGCAACGATTATATTTCAGCGGCTAGTTTAGTGTTTAAAATAATATTCCAATGTCCGTTCCAATATTTTTCTATATATATATAGATATATATGTCCCCCTTTATTTTAATTTTTCTTATTACTCTATCTCTCCAACTCATTTATTCTAACTCCCTCTCCTGATTCTTTATACATAAAATCGAAAATATCAACAATTTGCGCTAAATTTGCATTGATCTTGAAACGTGTTTTGCTCATAAGAAGTTGAAATTCTTTAATGGTTAATTATATATATATATATAATTTGTTTTGGTCATTTAATTACTATTGTGAATTGCTTGTGTACGTAGGACTAATCATGTTAAGACAGTTGAGGAGATGGATGTATGATCGAGACTTGTTGGGTGTGACACTGGAGTTTGAGGATGGTGTTATAGCATTTCTAGAATAGGCCCAGTCTCAGTGTGCATATATGGACGGAGAGAAGATTAAGTGGCCCTGCTAAAATTGCAAAAACGAACGGCTTAAAACACCGAACGAGGTAAATTTCGACTTGTGTATGAAAGGGTTTATGCCAGAGTATTATAATTGGACTTCGCATGGTGAATAGAGGGTGCAGGTTTACTTTGATGCATTAACCGCACCCCTTGTGCAACAGCAACAAACGCCACCCATTCAGGAGGAGGGTATTTCAAATTGGGATGATGCGTCTCAGATGGATTGGGCGCAGAGGATGGTATTCGATGCCGTCGGGCCGTCTTTCTGGTCTTCGTATAACCAGGAGGGACCGGCTGATGATGGAACTCGTTATTGTCCTTTTGATGTGGGTCCTAGTTCATATTACGGTAAGGGGCCCTATGATTATGTGTCTGGGTTCTCACACCGTTTCTTGATGTAGTTCATGCTGCCGACCAACCGTTGTGGAACGACTGCACTACCTCTAAGTTGGCGTCAATTGCTACTTTGGTGAATATCAAGGCCGAAGGGGTTTTTTCCGAGCATACATATAATCGCTTTTGCCAGTAGGCTGATACTGTAATACCCCGCAAATCACACTTTCCCCACTGATTATTATAGTACGAAGAAATTGATAAGAGAATTGGGTTTACCAGTTCAGAAGATTGATGCGTGCTAAAATGGTTGCATGTTGTACTGGAAGGACGATATTGATCTGGAATATTGCAAGTTTTGTGAAGATGCTAGGTACAAGCCCACCAGGAACAGAAATCCTAGACGCAAGAAGTGCCCGTATGCCATTCTTAGGTATCTGCCGCTTACCCTTCGGCTGTAGAGGTTGTATGCATCGGAGGCCACTGCACAGCATATGACTTGGCTTGCCAGCCATCAGACGGAGGAGGGATCCATGTGTCATCCGTCCGATGTAGAGGCTTGGACACACGGGCATTCTATTTACAACACAGTTGAAAGGCGCGCTATTTTGACTGCCACAGACAGTTCCTCCCTCCTTACCATCTTTATCGTAGGAACAAGAAAGCCTTCACTAAAAATCGACTGGAGGGGAAGGTTGCACGTCCGAGGCTGACTGGAGAAGATATCTGAACCCGTGTCAATGCATTTAGTGTTGCAATCAAACAACTGTTGAGTGAACCGGAAGGCTACGGTTTCGACCATAAGTGGACGAAGAAAAGCATCTTTTGGGAGTTTGAATATTGGGGGGCGCATCTGATACGACACAATCTTGATGTCATGCACATTGAGAAGAATGTGTTCGACATTATATTCAATACTATGATGGACATAAAGGGCAAAACAAAGGACAATCTGAATGCAAGAAAAGTTCTAAAGATCATATGTAATCGGCCGGAGCTTGAGGTGGACGAAAGGAGACCGAACGTGATGCACAAAGCAATATATACACTGACGAAGGATCAAAAGAAGAGGATATATGAGTGGATTCGTTGTCTTAGATTTCCTAATGGGTATGCATCTAACTTGTCTCGCTGCGTCGACATGAAGGAGCTAAGGATGCACTGCATGAAGAGCCATGATTGTCATTTATTCATACAGAAGTTGATTCCGGTTGCCTTTTGTAAAATCCTTCCTGAGCACGTGTGGGGGCCTTGACGGAGGTGAGCCTTCTATTCCAAATCCTATGCTCAACCACACTAGATATGAACAAGGTAAAAGAACTGGAAGACAGTGTAGCCGTCATCCTGTGCAACCTCGATAAAATATTTCCTCCTTTTTTTCGACTCAATGGAGCACCTAATTGCTCACCATCCATATGAGGCGCGCGTTGGGGGGGCTGTGCAATACCGGTGGATGTACCCATTTGAAAGATAATTAACTATACTTGAAAATTTATTGTTAAATATATTTTTTTTTCTATGGCGATTGGCATTTTAATAGATACTCGTACGAATAAATTCCTACGCGATTTGAAGAAGAAGGTGAAAAACAAAGCACATGTCGAGGCGTCAATTGTAGAGGCATATATTGTCCAAAAAATCGGGCTTTTGTCTTTTCACTACTTCGAACCACACATTCTCTGCAAGCGAAGTAGACTCGGTCGAAACGATGATCTCACGACCAATGACGATCGAATAGTACGGTCCATTGTCAATCACCCAAGCCGAGCGAGTGGAGCGTCAAAGAAGAGATGGTTGAGTGGTGAGGAACTTTATATTATCGAGACGTACGTGTTGTGTAATTGTGAAGTAGTTGCGCCGTACTACGAGTAAGTTTTTGATACAAACATAACTCTCTCTTCGATCATTTCAGTTTGAACATGTATATTTATAGTTATCATTGTTCCGTATACAGGTCATTCTTGAATGCACTGTATGAGCAACACCATTCCAAGGACCCAATAATTGATCAACTAGTGGCAACTTAGTTCAAGGATTGGTTAAATGGCCGTGTAAGTGTCACTTTCTTATAAATTACGACTATCTGCTCAATTTCTTGTAAATAATTTCAATTGTTATATGATGAATTGCAGGTGAAACCCAAATTGAATCACACAGACGATGAATTATTGAAGTTGCATTATTGGGGTCCTACAGAAGAAGTGACAGCATACCCGTCTTACTTCGTGAATGGCTTCAATTTCCACACTGAACGTCACAATGTCGGGAAGTCAACAATGAATTGTGGTGTTTGTGTCAAAAGCTCATCATATACAGACACGGATTCTAACTTCTATTGAATACTGGAAGAGATAATTTAGTTAGAATACCCACTTATTCCAAACATGCACATTGTACTGTTTAATTGTCGTTGGGTCGATCCGGTCAGAGACATGAAGATACACCCTCGTTATCACATCGTTGATGTCAATTTGAAAAAGAATGAACCATTCATACTAGCGCAACAAGCAATACAAGTGTACTACGCGGATTACCCGAGCATGAAGAGAGACAAAGTCGACTGGAAAACTGTTTGCAAAATCAAGGCTCGAAGGGTAATCGATGACTCACGATGGACCGAGGTCGCATGTCAGATGGATGAAGTCATACCTACTTCAGATGTTGGTACAGACAACCAAACGTATGAACTTCATGACCCAGCAGGAATATAGTTGGTCGTTGATCTGTCCACGTCACAACATGGAGCAGGTACTTCGCGCTCGCCAAATGGTGAATCCGATGATCAAGATGATGAAGATAGCTTTGACAAGGCTGAAACCGAGGAAGAGACTTATTGAGCGTTCAGTGCGTAGTTACCTTTTAAACATTGTATTAATTATAAATTTTTTATACAAGAATATAACTTCTGTATTTGGTGTATTCATTTTTTATATACCTTAGTTTAAACATTGTATTAATTTATTTAATAAAATAAATTAAATTTTAAAAATTCGAATGATCATTATATATCACGATGTTTCCTATTACTGGTACAATTTTTTCAAGTAGGCGCCAAATGAAAAAATATGTGGGAAGTTTGAAAATAGGAATGGTCACAATATTACAATGACCGTTCCTATTACAGGTACAATTTTTCATTTAGACGTCCAATGAAAAATAGGTGGGAAAATTGAAGTAGGAACAGTCGGAATAAATGAGTAACCGTTCCAGATGTAGGTCCAAACTTTTGTTTTGGCGCCTAATGGGAAAATGGTGGGAAAATTGAATTTTGGAACGGTCGTTTCTACTATAAATTGGTCCATACCGTTCCTATATATAACCATTAACCGTTCCTATGTTATTATTATAATAAACCGTTCCTAAGGTTATATATAACCGTTCCAAATTGTGTTACTAGTATATGTGTTTTACGTAATTGTGGCAATATCCCAACATCCGTGAGCCGGATTGACACCATTTTTAAACACATACAAGATTATGAATATGAATTGATATCTAACTGTTTGATTTTCAATCAGATGGCCAGATTGAAGAATGCAATCTGTTCTTATGACGAAGAATACTAAGCGAAAACTGTATCTTGATATCCGCACATCGAAAATTTTCAAAATTACATATAATGGTCTGATTGGAATTTTGACGGTCTGATTAGGCGATGCAGTACAACAAGACAAGATGCTAGTTCAATCTATGAAATACTAACAAACTTAAATATATAAATACACTTCATATTGTGAACGTGTATCTATTTTTTGAAAATCACTTTATATTTTCAAATTCTATAAATGGCCAATTGTATACATTTCTTCGCTCATACACGTGTTCTGAACGTATTTTTCTTAATTTATATTTATTATCTAAGAAGATAAAATACTATTTTGCAATACATATAGGAACGGTCTTCAATGGAAATAAGAACGGTCAACATTTACAGGTCACCAAACCACGCTGTTTTTGTATTTAGGAACATTACTAGTAACACTTTCAATTTTAAATGACCGTTCCTATGAAGTTCATTATCTGTACAAGGTACTAAAATGATGTCGTATTTGGCCTTGTGGCCGGGCTTTCGAACGGTCCCAACATAATATGACGGTTCCAAGGTTCTAATATAAATGTAACCCTTAGTAGATTATTTCCCATTTTTCTGTCGATTGCCCTCTCACTCTCTCTCTCTCTAACCTTCTCACTCCCTCTCACTCTCTCTCGCCGCTGTACGCCTCCGCCAGTACCCATCCGCCGTATTAGTGTGTAGGGAATTTCTGTAATTGCTATAAATTTCTGTAAATAGTGTTGGAATTTTCTATAATTTTGTGTAATTTTTGTTAATTTCTATAAATGTAAATGTGTTGGAAATTCTATAAATGTAATTGTAATATGTATTGGCGCAATCTTGTTCATTTTCTGTAATTTTTGTGCAATTTTTCATATTATTACTGTAATTTTTGAAGTAGTTTCTGTAATTTTTGTTAATGTTGTTGTAATTTATGTAATTAAATGTAAATGTAATGTGTTGTTAATTTTCTTTAAATTTTCTGCAATTTTTAGAGTTTTACTGTAATTTTTAAGTCTTTTCTGCAACTTTAAAGTTTTTTTCAAATTTTCTATAATATTTTGGAAAAAAATACCTGTAAATTAAGTAATTTTTTTCTGAAAAAAAAAACCATAGATTCTGTAATTTTTAAAATTGTTCTGTCATTATTATGTATTTTTTTGAAAATTTTCTGTAATTTACTGTATTTTCTGGAAAAAAAAACCCTGTAAATTCTATAATTTTTTTTATGAAAAGGAAAAACTGTAAATTCTGTATTTTTTGAAAATTTCTGTAATTTTTTGAAAAAAAGAATCTGTAAATACTGTCTTTTTTCTGGAAAAAAAAAATCCTGTACATTCTATATTTTTTAGAATTTTTTGTGATTTTTTTGGAATTCATGTGAAATTACATATAATAGTTTGTAAGGATATAGGAAAATATATGTACTAATTATTATAATATAAATGATATTTTCGTGAAGAATTTTGGAATTTAGTATATGTATATAGGAAAATAGAAGGATTTAGTGTAATTTTATGGAAGAATTTTCGGATTTAGTATATATTTTAAGAAATAATTGTAAACTTTAGTATACATTTTACGCAGGAATTTTGGGATTTAGTATGCATTGTAGGAAAAAATTTCAAAAAAAATTGGGACTTAGTATACAATTTTAGGATTTAATTTACATAATTATTTTAAAAAATTAGACAATTATCATTATTCAAAATAAATTGTTACTTACATTTTTTTTATACTCATACCACTAATATCTTGAAAAAACATTGTAGACAATGTCTGGTCGGGATTTGTCTTCTCGAGAAGGTGGACGTACTAGCGGCCGTGGTTGTGGCCGCAGTCGTGTCCCAGCGGTTCGACCACTGGTGGGTGCTGCTTCCCAGGTTGGGGAAGCAACAATCAGACCACCCCCACCACCATCACCGGCAGAGCAGTTAGCTTCCGCATAGGTGCAGGATCGGGAGCCCGGTCCATCTACTCCTGCACATGTCCCAGATGATGCCGGACCATCTACTCCCGCACGGGCGACAGATCTGGCCGGTCGATGGGTTGCACCAACCCCATCTGCCCCACAAATTAAACATAGCCGGGAGGTGGCTCAACACATACGTGACTTGAGACTTCTCCAACAACAAACGCTAAACAGTTTCTAAATGTCCACAACTTAGCCAGAAATTTTGATGTTCAAGTCACACGGTCGTGTCGCAGACCTTGTAACTCTCTAATAGTATTTATTTATATTTTTTGAAAGTTCATTTTAAGTCCTTTTTGAATTTGTTATTATCTACGACTATTATTGTAAGTTGTTAGTCAAATTATTATTTAAATTTATTATCTAGTCATAACAATTTTTTTCGTCATAATTTTGTATGATTTAATTTATTATTTACTTATTTTATATGAGTACCACAAATTTATGTAATTGCTCAAAAATCACCTCAGTTTCATTAAAAAGTTACCGTATAACTGATAGAAAAATAAAACTACAAAAAAATGATTCAATAGCCACGGAAAAAAGTTGATGATTAAAACTTAAAAGCATTGATCTTTTTTATTCCATAATCATGTACATCAATCATTATAACATCTTATTATAAATGTAGCCCCCATAAGATGAATTGAAAAACACTAAGGACTCGAGTATAGAAATTATCCCACAGAACTTAGAGATATTACTACACATCATGTTAGCCCTTGCTTGATTCTCCTTATATCTAGCAGAGTTTTATGATTCAACCCATGATCATATGGCGAGGGGGTTTCTTCCATGGTTGGCAATATAGTTCGCCACGGATCATTTTCTGTACCAGGCACGGCCCAGTTGCCTTTATCAACCAGAGACAATAGTCATCACACTGATTTTCCAATCTCTTGTCGAAAACTCCATAGTTTCCAGAACCGTGCCCTGACGTTAGATCACAATAAAATTTCGTAGTTCCTCCAATATTCACATGAAAATACCAAGTGAAATTTGCAGCATAAGGAAGTGTATGAACTCCAAGATCATCATCTGAGGAATAACAGTGAATTGTAATGTTTTCACCTGAAATATCATTCTTGACCACAACTGTTTCTTTGTCAACAAGTGAATAGCAGTGCATGGTGAGTAGTAATATTGTAAATGTGATAAGCAAATTTTGTCTCAAAGTCTTCATTATTAATGGAGAATATTGGCTTGATGAAGCACAGAAGGCTATAAGTCTTCAGTCAATATTTATATTTTCTCTCTTATATGATAAGATCAGTGCTAATTAATGGCTTTTTGAATTTTTTGTATAGACTAATATATACATGTTGACTTTGTACATGCTGCTTATTCTTGATGGCAATTAAGTAAATTAGTATTATTATTAATTGACTTTGTAGAAGATTTATTAAGATTTAGTTTCTGCAAGTCCTTTGTAGTTGTTATTGCAAATTAAATGGTCGTTAATTACATGTTGAGCATTAATTGCTTCTTGACCAATTATTAATTAATACATCACTCATATATCTATATAGTATTGCAAAATATTTTGATTCTATGTTCTATGTTTAATGGACCATTATGAAAGTACCTATTATTAGAGAAGCTTTATATTTCATATTTTTCTTGATGATAATCAAGTAAATTACAATTATGAGTAATATTATCTTGTAGAAGATTTATTTTTATTTATTATCTATGAATCTTTTAGAATTATTATGCCTACTTAATTGTTTATTTATAATTATACCTTGAACATTAATTATTTTTTGACCAACTATTTATATCACTCGAATATGCTTGTTGACTTTTAATATGATACTTAATATTTGATGGCATTTAAGTTAATTAGGATCATAATTAATTAACTCTTACAAGATACATTTATAAACGTATTAATTAGTTTTTCACCAAATATTTTGCATCATTTAATAACCTTGTTGACTTTTTATATGATACTTATTAACGATGACATGTTAATTAATTAGAATTATAATTATTTAACTTATATAAGATACATTTATACTTATTTTTTACAAACTTTTCAAAATTCTACACCTAATAAATTGTTTATTAGTTACACCCTAGACAGTAATTATCGTACTTTTCAACAAATATTGTTACATCATTTATATATCATTGTTGACTTTTTATATGATACTTATTCTTGATGACAATTAAGTTAACTAGAATTATAATGGAAAATTTGTTATTATAGTCCTGTAAAAATAGAGGTTGATAATTTTAGTCTTGTATGAAATTATTTTGACAAATTCATCTTGTAATTTTAAAATTTTGCACATTGAGGACAAAATAATCGGGATTTGCTAAAATAGGAGGTCGCATTTTTAGTCATTTTGAACTTGAATTAGAAATAGAATATAACAATGAAAAAATTACCACACTGAGAACAAATTTCGCTAAAAGTTGTACAATATTTTCTCTATTGAAACACAAATTTTATTGTGTGAAAAGCAAAATATAAGACAGTTGTGATAATAAAATGTATGGATTTGAGTAGATAAAAACGAGTATCCTCTATTTAATCCTCCACTTTTTTTCCTTTAGGAATAAGAAATTAAAATTTGGCAATTTATAACTGAAATCTCCACTTTGATTTTCCTCAAACATGAATTTGAAATTTAACATTGTTAATTCAAGAATTTAAGGCACTAAAAGGAATATAATTTTTTGTTAACTATGATTAAAAGTAAAAAATATTATGGTGAATACTAATTAACCATAATTATGAAACCATTATGAACTGTTGTTTCTACAAGTGAGGTCAAAATATTAGCTATAGTTAAAAATCATTGCAAATGGTTTGGCCGTCCAGTAAAATCATGACGAATATTGATTAATCGTACTCAAAACTTAAATTTTCACATCGATTTTGTTTAACTGTGGTCCATAGTATTGCTCTGTCATGAAGTTTAGCTGTGGGGATTTTAATGTATGAATAATTTAATAAATATAATTGAATATTTGCTATATTGATTGACAATAGGCCAATGTGGCACAACTTTGATTATAGTTTGCTGCAAAGTATGATTTGATTGGGCAAAACACCTCATTAGTTTGCAGCATAAGGAAGAGTATGAACTCCAAATCCAAGATCATCATATGAGGAATAGTAGTGGATGGCAATGTTTTCAATAACTTTAAAGCGTGCAATACTATTTTATATGCACGTAGGGACGGTGTATCAAGACGGCTAGTAATACAAAATATAACTTACTATTAACTAAAAGAGGTACAAACTCTTTTAGTAAAATGAAGTTGAATATCGATTTCTTCAAACTGAACAAAATTATAGTTGATATTATCTCCAATTGGTTCAGATTCATCTCTAAAGTATTATTCTTTTTTAAGATCAATTCCTTTTTGAAATGTGCATTTGAAAACATTGAATTAAACTTTTTGATTTCTCCGTGGGTATCAAGTATGTTTCATTGTCTTGTTAAGTTCAAACACAAACGCTTGGGCTTGAGCTTGGCTTGTCAAGGAGCTCAAGTTCAAGCCAAAAATTTTGGAGCAGCTTTACGAGCCGGCTCAACTCATCTTGCACCCCTAGGTAAGAGACTAAAATTTCTTTATATAAATCTTGAAATATTAATGCATTATAAATCAATTAAATGTTTTTAATTCTAAAAAGTTCTATGAATTCATTTATGCATTTTGAATTCAATTAATTTCAAAATGAAACTATTTTTAATGCTAAACTGAAGTAGGATACTTTAAATCTTTACAATCATTACAATGTATATGGACTTAAATATAAGTGTTCTTGAAATGATATATGTAATAAATTATTACTAACTGTTTGACTTTCATAGAAAAGAAAATGTATTTGGATATTTTTTTTTATTCATGTAGAACAATTAATCCTCTTCTAAATTGAAGTTGACAATGCATTTTGTTGATTTAATAACTTTTTATATGAATGCACTTTGAATAATAATAGATAGATGATTGGACTTCCTTAAGTATTAAGACTTCCTTAATAACTTTTTATATGAATACATGTTTGACTTCTTTTAATGTGAAACGCTTGTTAGCTTTTCCAACTTAATTGGTTTAACAATGCAGTCTAATGTAATAAAGCAAAGTCACTATATCAAGCACAAAAACAAAAATATTGCAAGAAATTAAATAATTTTAGTTTAAATGTATTTTTAGTCCTGTAATTTAGGTCATTTGGCGTTTCAATCCTTCAACTTTTTAGGGTAGCATTTTGGTCCTACATCCTTTTAGTTTTCACGATTCTAGTCCTTTTGTTAGCCGAAGTTCACCTCAACCGGCGAGTAGGGTACCAATGAAAAAAGGATTAGAATTGCAAAATCTAAAAAGATACAGGACCAAAATGCTACCCTAAAACGTTAAAAGTCAAAGATGCTGACAAAAATGGGCCAATATAAATAAAAGTCAATTGTCGTGAACTCCGTTAGGAAAAGGACTAAATTACGAAAATTAAAAAAATGCATGATCAAAATGCTACCCTAAAAAGTTGAAGGACGAAAACGTCAAACAACCTAAGTTATGGGTCCAAAAATGCTTTAAGCCAACATTTCTGATAGACTACATACTCGTCATATTTGGTAGATCCCATCCTCTACCAAAATGGAAAGTAAAGCTTAAAAGCTGGGCAAAATATTTTTTTAGTCCCATTAAAAAGGGTCATTATCAGTTTTAGTCCCACAATTCTTGCAGGTGTCGCTTTTAGTCCCGTTAAACCCAAAAGCAAGCCTTTTCGGTCCTAAAATGGCATGTACAGTGCACGTGACTTAATGCCAGTTAACGGACGTTAAGGGCAGCCAACGGCGTCAGTTTGTCATGTGCACTGCACATGTCATTTTGAGACTAAAAAGGCTTGTTTTTGAGTTTAACGGGACTAAAAGCGACACCTGCAAAAATTGTGGGACTAAAACCGATAATGGCCCTTTTTAATGGGACGGGACTAAAAAAATATTTTCCCCGATAAATAAAATACCTGACTAATCAAAAAATAATAAAATAAATTTATTTTATTGGATATAATTAAATAAATAATTAGTTTGTAAATGAAACAAGAATAAGTAATGGTATTTTAGTCAATTCATATTTTGTCTATCTAATGTAATACTTTAAAGTATTGTATAGATAATATTATGGGGGTCTTTGACCCCAATGAATCAATTTTGACCAAAGTTTTGAATTCTTAGAATTTTGAATTTTTTTATTATTTCAAAAAAAAATTGATTTGTTGTTTAATATGTATAGTAAATGTTGAAATTAAGGTAATCCTCAAAATTTTCTTTAAAATGCACATGATTTGTTAATAAGAAAATATTCATTTTTAAATATGATGTGATCAATTTTGACGGAATACCCCTCCTTCACTTTTCCTACCATTTATTATCTTTAAACCTCACTCTATTTATGAACATAATTTATTTTTTTATTAGATAAATAAAGGGTAAAATATTTTTTTAGTCCTGTTAAAAAGGGCCATTATCGGTTTTAATCCCACAATTCTTGCAGGTGTCGCTTTTAGTCCCGTTAAACCCAAAAATAAGCCTTTTCAATCCCAAAATGGCATGTGCAGTGCACATGACAGACTGACACCGTTAGCTGCCCTTAACGTCCGTTAACGGGTGTTAAGTCATGTGCACTGCACATGCCATTTTGGGACTGAAAAGGCTTATTTTTGAGTTTTAACGGGACTAAAAGCAACACCTACAAGAATTGTGGGACTAAAACCTATAATAACCCTTTTTAATGGGACTAAAAAAATATTTTGCCCCTTAAAAGCTATATAGAAGATAGGATTTTACATTTGCATATATCATGCACGATCATTACTTCTTGTGCATTTTCTTCCTTCATCATTACTTAAAAGCTTCGACCAATCCAGGAACATGATGTCCTGCCTCGCCTACTTGTTTTATCTCAAGCCTGTATTTACTCCAAACGTAAAGGGATCAATACTAAATCAACTTATATTCTCTAATGAGTACAACTAATACAAGAAATGATTGGCCAAACGACGAAGACGTCCAACACATGCAAGTATAAGTGTATGTAGTTAAATGTACCCAAAACCACATCAAATTGGACTCAATTTTCAAGTTTTTCAGTTAAATAATAAAATACAAAAGGCAAATTTGAAGGGAAACAAGAAATATACACATATGTAACTCTATTTTCTCACTGTGCAATACAAGAAATGTGCAACGGCGGATTTCATTGATTTGGTCACAAACATAGTATTTCTGAGGAACATCATTTCCATAAATATGATAATTCTTGAGAGCTCAAACTCAATAATATTTTTTCCACTGCTCTTCCAACATCTAAATAATATCGAAATCCAAATTAAGAAGAATAAATCATACTAGCAACTAATGTATAGAAAGAAAAGAGAAATTGTTGACCTTCTAGATTGGCGATGAACCGCCATAGATGAAAGAATTTAAGAAGCGATGCTCGAGTCTCTAATTTGATCATCTATTCATGATTATTTAGTGAATAAGCAAATTCATATGTTAAGCAAATTGATAGAATTAAAAGTCAAGCAGAAATAAAGTAAAGCACCGATCTTCACCTTGTGATCAAAAACTATTTCAAAAGCATTAGATGTAACCTTCTCAATATCATAACACTCAATATAATGAAATGCAGATGATTAATGCTGGTCTGAACTAGGCGTTGCAAAGTTAAATAAGCATTGTTGAAACACTTTGGTTCTGATACTGCTTCTATACTTGGGCATGGTAATTATTATCTGCTGATAGCTATAAAATCAACTTAATTTGATAGTAAGAAAGTCACAAGTTACCACCAAAAATCAAGTTCTTGATACTTTTTTGGTTCTAGAAACTAAAGTTAATAGAATTAAGCTAACCTTCTTGATAGAAACATAAACAACAAAGTAGTAATCCTACCTTTGCTCCACTAAATTCTTTGATAAATCAGTCAAGGAAAATGCAATATCAACACAAGAGGTTCGTAATTGAACATATTTTTATTGATCTTTTTCCTTCTTTAAGGAGAATTCCTATTTTGAAACCCTATTTTTCTTGATAGTTTTCTTTGACAATCCGAGGGAGCAAAGGCCGGAGAAGTTGAAGACCATCATACGTTGGAGGAAAACTGGAAGAAGCCAAAGAATCATATAATGGAGAGAAGTCAAAGGATCATGCAAGTGGAAAGGAACAATATTTATAGAAACCTTTCAATATCCTATCAAAAAAAGAAAAAAAAACCTTTCAATATAAAAGTGCAAGGGTAACTTAGGCAAATCAAAAAAAGAGAGAAACCTATATGGCTATTCATACTTTTATATAGACTAGTACTAGTAAGAATAACTAATAATAATCACTACAAAAAAACAGACCTATAGCAACGGATTTTTGCAACGGATTTTATGAAAAATTCGTTGCAAAACAGATCACTACAAAAAAATGCGGGAATAGGAACGGATAGAGACGACCGTTCCAGTTACCATTCCAAATGGGAACAGTTGTAGGAACGGTTGTGGAACGGTAAACCGTTGATGACGTCACAATCATGCTAATTATAATACAAATTAATAGGAACTGTCCGACCGTTCCTATTAGAGTGCCAAAAATGGTGAGCCAATTTGTACACCTACAACCGTTCCTAAAGGGGACCTGATATATTTTAGACTTCTATTTGGAACACATGTGTGAAATTTGGAACGGCACGCCGATCGGGAACACTTACCGTTACTATATGTGTTCCAAAGACCGGGTCTATTTGGATCGGTGGACTGACCGTTCCAACATGTAGTCCTACAGAAAACCCTTTTACGCCATGGAAAAAAATATAATGCAATTACCGTTCCAAATTATGAGTATATAGTAAGTGCAATATTGTTACAAGTACCGTTCCAAATTGTACTCCAAGTAGGAACGGTCCTTTTTGGTGTGCCTCATACCGTTCCTAATATGCGCTAACGGCTATATTACAACGGTAACATTACCGTTCCTGTTTCCTCTCCTGCGACCGTTCCTAAAGCTGGAACAATGGCTATATTTCAACGGCTAGTTTTGTGTTCCAAATAATATTCCAATGCCCGTTCCAATATTTTCTATATATATGTCCCCCTTCTTTGTCATTGTTCTTATACTTACTCTCCAACTTATTTTGATGTTACTCCCCCCCTTGATTCTTTATACGGAAAATCGAACATATCAATTACCGAGCGCGAATTTTGCGTTGATATTGATAGGTTTTTTGCTCAGGTAAGTATGCAAAATTCTATTATTTTTGCATGTATATATTTATATATATAATTTACTCTCGTCATTTAATTGCGTATTGTTGTGAATTATACGTAGGACCAATCATGTTAAGATAGTTGAGAAAATGGATGTATGATCGAAACGTTCTGGGTGTGACACTGGAGTTTGAGGATGGTGTTACAACATTTTTAGAATGGGTCCAGTCTCAGCGTGCATATATGGACGGGGACAAGATTAAGTGTCCCTGCCGGAAGTGCAAAGACGAACGGTTCAAAACACCAGACGAGGTAAATTTTGATTTGTGTATGAAAGGGTTTATGCCAAAGTATTACAATTGGACTTCGCATGGTGAAGAGAGGGTGCAGGAATACTTTGAAGCATTGACAGCGGCCCCTATGCAGTAGCAGCAAACGCCACCCGTTCAGGAGGAGGGTTGTTCGCATTGGGGTGATGCGGTTCATATGGATTGGGCGCAGAGGATGGTATTCGATGCCGCCGGGCCGTCATTCTGGTCTTCGTACAACCAGGAGGGACCGACTGATGATGGTACTCGGTATTGTCCATCTAATGTGGGTCCTAGTTCATATTACGATTCGGGACCCTATGATTATGTGTCTGGCTTGTCAGACCGTTTTTTTGATGTAGTTCATGCCACGGACCAACCTTTGTGGAATGGTTGCACCACCTCTCAGTTGGCGTCAGCCTCTTTGGTGAATATCAAGGCCAAAGGGGATTTTTCCGAGCAAACATATGATTGGTTATGCCAGTGGGCTGATACTACAATGCCCCGCGATCACACTTTTCCCACCGATTATTACAATACGAAGAAATTGATAAGAAAATTGGGTTTACCTGTTTAGAAGATTGATGCTTGCAAAAATGGTTGCATGTTGTACTGGAAGGACGATATTGATTTGGAATATTGCAAGTTCTGTGGAGACGCTAGGTACAAGCTCACCAGGGACAGAAATCCTGAATGCAAGAAGTCCCTGATACCATTCTTAGGTATGTACCGATTACCCCTCGGCTGTAGAGGTTGTATGCGTCGGAGGTTACAGCAGAGCATATGACTTGGCATGCGAGCCATCAGACGGAGGAAGGATCCATGTGTCATCTGTCCGATGCAGAGGCTTGGAAGCATTTTGACCGGACGTATCCTGATTTTGCAGCTGAAATCGAGGAATGTTAGACTTGGGTTGTGCATGGATGGGTTTGCACCGTACGGCCAGTATGGTAAAACTTACTCATGTTGGCCCGTCATACTTACACCGTACAATCTCCCACTGGGAATGTGCATGAAGTCTGAGTATATGTTCCTAACGATGGTGATCCCTGGCCCATCGAATCCCAAACGTCTTATCGATGTCTACTTGGAGCTGTTGATCGAGGAGTTGCAGAATTTATGGCATGTGGGTGTACGTACGCACGATACTGCAAAAAACCAGGCATTCATGATCCATGCCGCATTGATGTGGACAGTGAACGACCTTCCTGCTTATGGTATGGTGTCTAGATGGAGTACAGCGGGTGTTATGGGGTGTCCAGTTTGTATGGAGGACACACGGTTATTCTATTTACATCACGGTCGAAGGCATGCTATTTTGACTGCCACAGGCAATTCCTACCACTGGTTCATCCTTATCGCAGGAACAAGAAAGCCTTCACTAAAAATCGAATGGAGAGGAAGGTTGCACGTTCGAGGCTGACTGGAGAACAGATCTGAACCTGTGTCAATGCATTTAGTGTGGTTGTCGAACAACCGTTGAGTGAACCGGAAGGCTACGGTGTCGACCATAAGTGGACGAAGAAAAACATATTTTGGGAGCTTGAATGCTGGGGGGCGCATCTGATACGACACAATCTTGATGTCATGCATATTGAGAAGAATGCGTTCGATAATATATTCAATACTGTGATGGACATCAAGGGAAAAACGAAGGACAATCTGAATGCACGGAAGGATCTGAAGATCATATGTAATGGCCGGAGCTTGAGGTGGACGAATGGAGACCGAACGTGATGCCCAAGGCGGTATATACACTGACGAAGGAGCAAAAGAAGAAGATATATGAGTGGATTCGTTGTCTTAGGTTTCCTGATGGGTATACCTCTAACTTGGCCTGTTGCTTCAACCTGAAGGAGTTGAGGATGCATGGCATGAAGAGCCATGATTGTCATGTATTCATGCAGAAATTGATTCCGATTGCTTTCCGTGAAATGCTTCTAGAGCACGTGTGGGGGGCCTTGACGGAAGTGAGCCTTCTATTCCAGATCCTATGCTCAACAACACTAGATGTGGCCAAGGTAAAAGAATTAGAAGATAGTGTAGCCGTCATCATGTGCAACCTGGAGAAAAAAAAAATTTCTTCCTTTTTCGACTTAATGGAGCATCTAATTGTTCACCTTCCATATGGGGCGCGCGTTGGGGCCCCCGTGCAATACAGGTGGATGTACCCATTTGAAAGGTAATTAAATAATTAATAGTGCTAAATATATATTTATTATTTGCATTTTAATAAGTTGTCATATGAATAGATTCCTACACAATTTGAAGAAAAAGGTGAAAAACAAAGCACACGTCGAGGTGTCAATTGTAGAGGCTTATATTGTCGAAGAAATCAGACTTTTCTCCTTGCACTACTTCGAACCACACATTCTCTGCAAGCGAAACAGACCCGGTCGGAACGATGATCGCACGAGCAACGACGATCGAATAGTTCGGTCCATTTTCAATTACCTAGGCAAGTGGAGCCTCGAAGAAGAGATGGCTGAGCGGGGAGGAACTTCATGCTATCGAGACATACGTCTTGTGTAATTGTGAAGTAGTTGCACCGTACTACGAGTAAGTGTCTTATACAAATGTAATTATCTCGTATGAATCATTTCAATTTCAATTACATGTATATTTATAACTATCAGTTTTACTATAACAGGTCATTCCTGAATGAACTGTTCGAGCAGCACAATTCGGAGGACCCGATAATTGATCAACTAGTGGTGACACAATTCAAGGATTGGTTCAAGGCTCGTGTAAGTATCATTAATTTCTTGTAAATGCGATATGCTCATTAATTTGTAATGATTGGTTCAATTGCTATATATATCATTAGTTGCAGGTGAAACCCGAATTGAATCACACAAACGAGGAATTATTGAAGTTGCATTATTGGGGGCCAAGAGTAGAAGTGACAACATACCCATCTTACTTCGTCAATGGCTTCAATTTCCACACTGAACGTCACAATGTCGGGAACTCAATAATGAATTGTGGTGTTTATGTCAAGAGCTCATCATATACAGACACGAATTCTGACTTCTATGGAATTTTGGAAGAGATAATTCAGTTAGATTACCTACTAATTCCGAACATGCACATTGTACTATTTAATTGTCGTTGGGTCGATCCGGTCAGAGGCATGAAGATACACCCTCGTTGTCACGTCGTTGATGTCAACTTCAAAAATCTCTACCAAAAGAATGAACCATTCATACTAGCACAACACGCAGTACAAGTATACTACGTGGATTACCCGAGCATGAAGAAGGACAAAGTCGACTGGAAAGCTGTTCACAAAATCAAGGCTCGAAGAGTAATCGATGACTCGCGATAGACCGAGGTCGCCTATCAGATGGATGAAGTCGTACCTAATCCAGATGTTGTAATAGATAACCAAACATTTGAACTGCATGACCCATCGGGAATATAATTGGTCGTTGATCATGGAGCAGGGCCATCGCGCTCGCCAGACAGTGAATCCGAAGATGAAGATGAAGATAGCTTTGACGAGGCTGAGTCCGATGAAGAGACTTATTGAATTTTCCAAAAAATTTCTGCAATTTTTTTATTACAGTTATTGTAAAAAGTTGTATTCGATAGATGTATTTTGATTATTCTAAGAAATCAGAATAAATTTTAAAAATAGGAACAGTTATTTTATTCTAACCACCGTTCCTAATACAGGTACAACTATTTGTATAGGTGCCAAACAAAAAAAATAAGGAAAATTTGAATTAGGAACGGTCAAACTTTATCAGGACTATTCCTATTTGAAGTACAATTTTTCAAATATGGCGGCTATTTAAAAAAAATGAGGGACATTTGAATTAGGAACGGTCATATTTTAATGGGCCCGTTCCTATTTGAGGTACAATATTTCAAATATGGCGGCTAATTAAAAAAATGAGGGAAATTTGAATTAGGAACGGTCAAATTTTATAGGGACCGTTCCTATTTGAGGTACAATATTTCAAATATGGCGGCCAATAAACAAAATGAGGGAAATTTGAATTAGGAACGGTAGGTGAAAACTAACAACCGTTCTAAACTGAAGTCCAATATTTCGTTTGGTGCCCAATGAAAAATTGGTGGAAAATTCAACTATTGGAACGGTAACTTTATACACGACCGTTCCAGATGTTAATAGGAACGGTAAATACGTGCGTGCATTATAACGACATCGTCCTTTACGTTAGGAACGGTAGTGGGAACACCTTATCTATTAGGTGACCGTTCCTAGTATTACAATTCCAACCAATTTGTCCGATATATCAACATCTGTCAGCCAGATCGACACCATTTTTTAGCACATACAAGGTTATGGATATGAGTTGATGTCCAACGGTCTGATTTTCAATCAGCAACCCGAATTTAAGGATGCATCTGTTTTTCTTATGATGAATACTGACCGGATACGATACCTCGAGAACCGCACACCGAAATTTTTCAAAACGACATATAATGTATTCTTTTGTGTGTTATATCATATCTAACGGTCTGATTGGAATTTTGACGGTCTGATTATGCCGTGCAGTACAACAATATAGGATGCTAGTTACATCTGTGAAATACTAACAAACATAAATTAACAAATATACTGCATATTGTGAACATGTGTCTATTTTTTTGGAATTACTAGATATTAGGATATTCTTTAAACATCTAATTGTATACGTTTATTCAATCAGATAAGTGTTCGCAATGTATTTTTCTTAATTTATATTATTATCTAATAAGGTAAAAAAAAAACACGTTGCAATACATATAGGAACGGTCTATATGGATATAGGAACGGTGACTATTTCCATGTCTGCAAACGACCTCGTTTTGTCTTTTAGGAACGGTATTAATAACACTTGACATATTAATTGACCGTTCATATTTAAGTCAATACCAATACTACGTATCAAAACGACATCGTTTTTGCGATTTAGGAACGGTCGTAGTAATAGGGGCCGTATTAATTGACCGTTCCTATTTAGGTCAATGTCAGTACTAAGTTCTAAAACGTCGTCGTTTTGGTAACGAAACGACATCGTTTTAAATATTAGGACTTGTCTTAGGAATGGTCCATAAAAAGTAGACCGTTCCAAAATTCCGATATAAAATGAACCCTTGGCTGATTTTCTCACATTTTCAGCCTCCCCCCTCAAATTCTCTCTCTCTCTCACTCTATCTCTCAATCTCAATCTCAATCTCCTGCCGCCGCCTCTCCCTCCGCCTCTCTCCTACGGCCACCGTCCACCACCCCCAGCCTCTCCCTCCTCCGTCCACGTCGTTCGTCCGCTTTTCTCCTCCACCGTTGACACCCATTGTCCGCCCCATCTCCTTCCGCTGACGCGCACCGTCCGCCGCATCTACCACCACTGACGCCGAGCCTCCACTGCTTCTACCAAGTAGGGTCTAAAAAAACCCTCTTTAATTTTTTTTTCATTAAAATTTGTCTGTAATCTTTTTTATGTAATTTATGTATAGTTTGGGTTATTTATGTAATTTATGTATAGATAGGATTTTTATGTAATTTATGAATAGTTAGGGGATTTAGTTGTAATTTCTGTTAGTTAGGGGATATTAAACGTAATTTCTGTATTTTCTATAATTATTCTGATTTTCTGTAATTAATTTGTGGAATTTTGTATTTTCTGTAATTTCTGTTAATTAGTGTAGTTTAGTTGTAATTTGTTGGTGTAATTTTTTGGTGTAATTTGTTGGTGTAATTAGTGTAATTTAATTGTAATTTTTGGTGTAAATTTTTGTCAATTTGTAAATTTTTCTGTCAATTTGTAATTTTTCTGTTTTAAAAATCTGAAAGTTTTAATTTTTTAAAATTCTGAAAATTCAGAAAATTTCTGTAAATTTTATGTCAATTTCTGTAAATTTTAAAAAAAAAAATCATATTTTTTTGGTAAATTTCCAAAATTATGAAAATTCTGAAAATTCTTGAAATTAAGTAGAAATTTAATATAATTATTAGAAAATCTGGAAGTTTTAATTTTTCCAAATTCTGAAAATTTTCTAAATTTTTGTAAATTGTATGTAATTTTCTGTAAATTTTTTTAAAGAAAAGGGTAATTTTCTATGACATATGAAATTTCTGAAATTTGTTAATTTATGTAATATATATGAAATTTATGTAATTTCTATGATATATGAAATATATGAAATTTTTTATGTAATACATGAAATTGGTTAATTTTCTGAAATTTTAAAAAAAATTGGGTAATTTTATACGATATTTTGTAAGGATATAGGCAAATATTGATATTTAGTATAAATATATCGGAAAATAGAAGGATTTAGTGCAATTTTAGGATAAAATATGGTATTTAATAACGTGATTCATTGCACTAACGTGATCATTAACGGTCTAATGCAAAGATTTATTAAAAAATCGATTGTGTGGATGGAAGGAGAGAAGAGGAAGAAGTTGGATGATTATAAAAATATGTGTGAACTAGAATGAGGGTTTTCTTATATTTATTACAGATTTTGCAACGGACTTTGCAACGAAATAATATTACCATTGCAAAATCCGTTGCAAAACATATAAAATTTTAAAATAGTGGGTTACAGCTGTCACAAATATATTGCAACGGAAAAATCCCTTGCAAAAATCATTGCATATTCAACGGCTCAATAATTAATGCTTACAGCTGTATGTACGGATTGCAATGACTTCAAAGCCCGTTGCAACTCCATTGCAAAATTGTCGGCAAGTTGTGCAACGGACAATATATCGCCGCTAAATCCGTTGCAAATCACAATATTCAAATTGCAACGACACGGGTTCGTTACAAATTCCATTGCAAATGTTTTGCAACAGATTTAACTAGAATCTTCGTTGCAAAGTCTGCAACGAAAGACGTCCGTTGCAAAAACCGTTGGAAGTTTGCAACGGAATGTGTCGTTGTAATATTTTGCCACGACTTTTGCAACGACTTATGTTGAATGTGGGACATTTTAAAGTTGACCAAATTTTGCAACGGAATGTTGCCACGGATAGTCCGTTGCAAAATATCATTGTTAATTTGCCACGGAAGTTGCAACGAAAATGTAAAAAAAATCAAAATTCGTTGCAAAGTCGTAGCAAAGGTCGTTGCGAATTTGCAATGAATTGGTCCATTGCAAAATATCTGTTGCTATAGACCTGTTTTTTTTGTAGTAAATGAATACGTGCATTGCACGTTAGTCATATGATTTGATTAAAATAATAGTATAATTTTAAAATTTAATGATTAGATGTGAAACATATTAATTAATTCACGATATAAGTAAATGTAATTCTCCAAATATTGATCAACTGGAAAAATTCTTTTAATATATAAAAAATAACAAAATTGACAACACTAAATGTAAGTAACTAAATTATAACTTAATTGTTATCTAAATCGATGTTTCTAGATTTTATCTTTTTTTTTTTTTTTTATCTTGATTGATGGTAACATCTTCTTTTGCTTGGTTTTAATGATTATTGAATAACTCGTTATAAAGATAAACAATAATACTTTTGTATGAAATATTTTTCTTAGAGCTTACTTCAAGTTTGGCTCTCATATAAGTTGTTTAACAATTAAATCATATTATTATTTAATGTTAAACAATAAACTTAAAGTTTTCTACCATTGCTCTTATCATTTGAGTCCTAAATTTCAAAAGACCCCGAAATCCAAAATAGAAAATTTTCATAGTGCTCTTTCTTTCTCGAAAAGTATCCATTATATTATCTTGTTAAGCAAAGATAAAAAATAATAATAATTATCATAGTGTTGACATCAAAATTTTGGAATAAGTTACCAATTAAATGCCCAAATAAATTGACTAATACTTAGGTTTCAAATTAAAATCCATACCAAATTTTGGATATTTACATATTTTTTAGATGATAAATTCACAATAAATTTAAACTAAATTTGGACGTTAAACGTCTTGACAGATCGATTCAAGATAAAAAAATAAATAATTCTTTTATTTTTGGATTGGTTATGTGGGTCAAAGACGTTAAAGTATAACTGTTAGGAGACTAATCCATATCAAAACCCATAATTTCCAAGTTCAAGCTACATAAGTCTTGCTCATCTATACTAATTATAAAAAGAAACCTTCTTTTGTGTCTAACATGGAAGTTATCTATGTATATTTACAACGATTGCCCTTTACTTTTTTAAAAATACATTTGTTGATTTCTTTCTCTAAGATGAATTAATTATTTTAGAGGACAAAAATGAAAATTCACCATCTCATTGATAGTTCTCATACCAATTTTATAAACTACCAAGTATGCCCTCTTGCCATAACCACCCATGTTCTCCCACCAACTTTATCTTTTCTTTTTATTTTTTTCTACAAAAACCAAAGTGAAAGTCTAAAACCTCTATCACAAACTAATATGTTAATATATTTCTCCAGAATTTGATCTTAATTAAAAATATATAATTAGTATGTTCTTTATTTATTTTTATTTTAATTTTCTGCTATCTTCTATATATATGTAGACCCATGGGCATTGCTTTCCATTTTTATACGTAAAGATCGAAGATGCAAAACACCTAAAAATAACAAGTTAGCAATAATAAAAATGTAGTTGTGATTCTTTTATTTTTTACTCTTAAACACCCCTGACGTTAGCAAAAAGTTGTACATTATTCTCCATGTGTTATCAAACACCATCCTTTAATGCATTTTCATGGGCTATATGTATAATCACTCTATCAGAAAGATCATTCAAACTTTACGTTAAGAAGACATGCTTTGAAGTATTTTATTTCTTCATCTTATTTTTATTTGGAATTTACCAATTTATCAACTCTAAACATTTATGTAATAGAAAGTGACTTTTAATATAAATTGAAACTTGCATTTCTAATGTTACTATTGATGTGCTTCATATATAATTGAATTTTCCTATATATTGTAGACTTGCTTTTTTTTAATTGTTAAGATTTTCATCAAATAGTAAGTGAATTTACTAATTTAAATTAATATTTACTTTATCCAATGTGCCACATGAAGTCTCATTTTAAAATTCATTAGGAGTTTTGGTATGAGATCAATGCAATATGGTTGGTGATATCTAATTTCTATAAAAATATTTTATTTTAGGTGGAACATATGTCGAATATTGAGTTTTCCAATTAGAAATTATCGTACAATCATGTGTTTTTAACACGTTAAAATAAATTATTAATAGTCGCAAGGGTCTTTTAATAATATATATATATATACACTACTATAAAAGGAAAAGTTGTTTTCGTCTAATAAATGACGATTATCTCATACTTTTACCACTTCTTTCAAATTTTGCCCTCCAAAATAAAATTGAATTTTAAATTATAAAAGTGAATTTATTAGGATTGTCAAGGATAAAAATGAAAATAACCCAAAAATAATATAGCTCTCATACCAAAATGATACTAATCAAATTTTGCCCCCGCAGTATAAATTATGTATAGATTTGTAACTAAATAAAAACTGCACATGCATGTAGTACATTAATAAAACAACAACATGAAATGAAAAAAGAAAATTAAGAAAACCAATTTGTAGTTGTACTTTTTTATTTTAATTAAATCTGCTAAAGAAAGAAAATCAAAACTCCTTCGTTTTTTATCTTTGAAAATCCTGATAAATATATTTATTCAACTTAAAATATAGGTTTGCTTTGGAGGATTTATTTTTTATTTTTTTGAAAAAAAAGTGATAGAAATATGAGATAACCACCATTTATTAGACGAAAAATAATATGTTCTTTTACAATAGTATAGATAGATTACACTCATTCATTTAGTGTTTTTTGGAGATTAATTTTATAAAATTTACTTAATTATTTTGCATAATATCATTTTAGATCACACAATTAACAAATGTACGGTTAATAATCTACTAAACATTGATGTAAAATAGATTATATACTAAAATTGACCAAAGTACGTAATTTAAACACATAGATTAATGCATGTATATATTTTTATATACTTTTATTTATTCACGCATCGTGTGTGCGTGGACTGCTAGTGCCTATAGAAAGGAATTTACACACACCTCTCAAAACACACATACACAAATACACACACACACACACACACATAACCCGAATCTTAACAACTCAAGTCCTAAACTAGATCTGTCAATGGGCGGGTATTACCCGGACCCATTACTTTTATAATGGACCCGGACCCGTACCCATTACTTTTATAATAGACCCGGACCCGGACTCGGACCCATACCCATTGTAATAAGTATTTCGAGTATGGATAGGGTCTAGACCCAAAAATACCCACGGGTATGGGTCTTGAATGGGTAAAATCTAATACTATAAAAATATATAAATATCCGTTAACTTATAATCATTGAACTTGTAATGTTTTTAATAGATTAATCGAGTCGATTTTACTTGTCATCTAAAATTCTTAATTTTTGTACATAGTTTTTTTTTTTTACTTCTACATATTGAAAATTTTGAAAAATAATATTGCTAGAGTTTTTCATCTTTATTTTCATAGTGACAACTGCTAATTAAATTTTTGATAAAATTAATTTGAATGTAAAGTAATAAGTCAAGCTAAACTAATATATGGTACGACTAAAATTTGTTCAAATTTGAATTGTAAAAAACTCATGAAATGAAAGTTGAACGGATTTTTAAATCAATAAAAAAATCATTCTAAAGTTAAAATATAATTTTCATACATTTTTCATGTTGGTTATTTAATTTAAGTTCCTATATCGAATCTATGTCGATGTGTAATTGGTTAATATGATTCATTATTTGAACAAAGTCAATGTCGTTATATATATTTCAACGATATTCAATCTGCACATGTTAAAAATTCAAATAACTTTTAATTTGATTTATTGACAGTAAGTTCATGAAATATATTTAATAAACTAATTTAGTAATATGTTTTTGTGATATCATTTACAAAGAAACATGTATAATTAATTTATTCATTTTAATGTGTAAGACGCAATGGGTAAGACCCATAATGGACCCAATTAGTATGGGTATAGAATGGGTAAGACCCAATGGGTATTTTATTGGTAGGGTCCCGGTAAAATACATAAGTAACAACTATGGGTATTTATCATGTCCGGGTCCGGGTAGGGTAATACCCGCCCATCGACAGGCCTAACCAGATCTAAACAAGTCCAAAACTCTCAACATCTTCCAAAGCTATGCAGCCACAAAGGTTTTATGTCTTCCTTCACATTAAAGGCTTGATACCATATTTCAAGGTCGCTTGTGATTTTCTCCTACAACAGGACACACAAGCCAGGGTTTTTTTTTTATCTTCTTTTTTACTAATTTTTTTTTTAACTTTTCTAAATTTACAAGGTGTAAATTGCATTTAATCAAAATCTTGAGTAGCAATATTGTGTTGTATCTATTGAAAATTTCAACTACTTTTTATTTTATTTTTATTTCATCAACCTTTGAAAAAGTGCGCTATAGTTTTACTTAATTAACAAAAGGTCATTCTTCTCTACTACTATTCTAAGTAGACGACTTAAATTTTCAATTATTGTTTTGATTTTAGGATAATATTACTGATAGTGAATTCTTTTTCTTATTATTGTTTCTTTTTATAATTTTATATTTAACTACTTCTACTATTTTTCTTTATAGATATTTCCTTAAAATTTAAAAGGTTAAACTGAATTTACACAAAAAATTAATTCACTCACGTAAAAAAGAATTTAAACTAATATATATTAATCAAGATGCCCAAAAGAATGAAATTTCTTAAAATGCTAATTTAGATTATCTGACTCCCTTCTTTATCTTTTATTAAATATTTTATTTATTTATTTATTTTAGTACTTGACAATATTTATTTTCTTGAATTATTTCTCCCTTTTTAGTTAATCCAATATTATTTTCCTACTCTACATTCTATTAATATTTTTCGTGGGATTTCTTTTCCCATATATTATGGATTGTGACCTTAATAACTAATCTTTATTTATTGTTAGAAATAATCCTTATGAAAAAGTATAAATATATTTTCACAATGGAAACAAACGTTGCTGGAACTCACACTTTAATTATAGTTTAGTATAATACAATGTATATAATAAAATAGTACTTAATATTTATCGAAGTTTTAGCTTGATATTTACATAAACAGTTCATTTAGAGTTTTACCTTCAAATATTATCATATATAACCTAACAAAATGTTTTTTAAAAATATATTTAAAGTATATTCTGACAAATTAATTGAATTGAGATAATATTCAATTTTTTATTTTGTTTGCGATTCTTGTAGCTAGTTAAGTGTTGGTTGAATGCATCATGACCGATTTCTCTTTTTCTTTTACTGCATATTAATAAGTAATTCACACACGCACACACACACACATATATATATACATATATGCATATTATTGTACTACATATATATTACTATGACTATTAGTATTATTATTCTCACCTATTTATCAGTCATATTTCTCTATATTTAAAGTGATGCTCCAGTGAAAGTGCCCATATACATATATCTTTAGGAATATTTCATACTATTTAACATTTGTAACCGATTAACCTATCCTTTGGTAAATTATAAATAGAAATCATAAAAGTACAGTAAAACCTATCACTTTCAGGTTCTAGCAGTTCAAGAAGCTGCACTAAAAAAAAGATACAATTTGTGAATAACAAAAATGATATCTTCTATAGTTATAAACTTATGTTAGTAATTTCTATCACAAGATAAGCAGCGGCTGTTTGAGTTCTACCCCCATCTTGGAAGCCGTGAAGGCTAACTTTCTTTCCTCGAGAAAGCAAGTTCCTTCTAAAAAGCTTAACACCTCTCATTCTTATTGCTTCTTTTTCGAAAAGAAAAAAAAATGACAAATGAAAACGTCGTCTTACTCAAAACCACAATTATGAAATCCCCTCTCTCTCCACTTCACACCTCGGAACGCACCGTTCTTATAGTGATAAAGGCGCTTTCACATCTTCTTCATCCGAAATGCCACCGTATTTTCAAGCTCCAAGCAAGGCATATCTATCTATCAAGTAGAATCGGTTAGACCCACCTTTCAGCTATCCGCCTTTAAGTGAGGGGGCCCCACTACTTGATTACTACTCACACCCCAAACGTCACTCGCGAGGCAGAACGTTTAATAAAAAGAATTTAAAATTATTATGATTATTTATATTTTTTAGTATACTTTTATAACTGTTACTAAATTTAATAGGGGGTAGTTTAGTCATCACTAATATTAAAAAATATGAAAAAGGAATCATTATTATTTTTAAAGTACTTCACCACTGTGCATGTATAGAGAGTTTACTTATGTCTGTCACATATTTAATTTTTTTCAATTAAGTGTACAAAAATATTATAAAATAAGAATTTAATAAGTGCGATTGACCAATTGTTCATTTAAATTTTTATACGTGTCAAGTTAATAATTCTTATATCTATGCCAATAACTTATTAAATGACCTACTTAATAATCGTTTTTGATATATCTATTACAATCTTATTAGTAACTATATTAATAAAATTCTAACATATAATATAAAAAAATTAGACAATGTTTATCAATAGTTACATGCCCATGTTTTGTTTTCTTTTTCTCTTCCTTTTTTTTTTTAAAAAAAAATCGGATATGTGTGGTGATGGTTTAAGAATAGGATTTACACCTTTCAATATTATTTTTACAACAAAGTAATTTATGTCGAACATTGTAGAAAAGATCAAATCTTGTACACTAATGTTTTATTTTATTTTATTAGAGACGATTAAAAAAATCATATAAGGTATCTAGTAATTATACCTCAAAGGCTCAAATCACATTTTAGTCTATCTTACTACAAAAGTATTCACCATACATGTTTAGTGATTTAATTGATTCTCAATTTTCTTTTAACCTATGTTACAATTTAAAATGTTTGCTTTACATGACAATTAAGTTAATTGTTTTTTATTTGTCATCTAACATATCTTAATATGTCAAGTGATCTAACTAATTCTCATTTATATCTATGCTATAAAATCTCTCAACATTAAATTATTTCATTTTTTTATTAATTTTTCTAGTCATTCCTTGTTATATCGTAGGGGTACTTTTTTCTAGTAAGTATATTATATTACGAATATAATATACTAAAAGAATGATGTATCAATATGTAGAATGTGAAAAGTAATTAATAGGGATAATTATGGATATGTAAAAAGTAATTAATGGGAATAAATATAGATAATGTGAAAAGTAATTGATATGAATAAATATGTGTGATGTGAAAAGTAATTAAGAGAAATTAATAAGCATCTTATTTTACTTTCTTATTCTTAAAAAGTTAATATGATAAGGTTAATTTAGTCCAATCAAAAAAAGAAAAAACTTATTTGAGGATTCATACTTTTATATAGATATAGATATAGATAGATAAGTATCTTATTACGAATATAATATACTAACAAGATGATGTGTAAATATGTAGAATGTGAAAAGTAATTAATAGGAATAAATATGTGTGATGTGAAAAGTAATTAAGAGAAATTAATAAGCATCTTATTTTACTTTTTTATCCTTAAAAATTAATATTCTAAGGTCACTTTAGTCCAATAAAAAAAACTTTTTTGAGAATTCATACTTATATATATATAGATATAGATATAGATAATGAGTGAAAGTAATGCAGGATGCCTTTGGCGTAAACCCCGACCCTGTTTAATAGAATCTCCTTCAAGTTTCACACAACTTGAAAGCACATAAAAAAGGAGTACTACTCCTTTTATAAAAATCTGAAACAAGGATTTATCGATTACTTAAAAAAAAAGGCAAATAGCAATGAATTTTTTGCAACGAAGTTTTTTGTGGGAAATTTACCACGAATTTTGCTACGACTTTGGAACAGACATTCATTTTTTTGAATTTTCAATGGAAAATTTCGTGGCAAACCAACGATAAACTTTTGCAATGGCTAATCCTTTGTAAAATTTGGTCAATTTTAAGGTGACCACTTTCGTGCAAGTCGTTGTAAAAGTCGAGGTAAAAATCTGCCACGGATTGCTTCTACATATAAAAGACTCACCAATTTTCCTTTGAGTTTCTGCAAATGCCAAACCTTTTGAAGATTGCCCTCGCTTATATGTGATTAAATTTAATCTCCAAACCTCGTCACATGGGATTAAGCTTTGCAAGCAAATGCTGCAAGCGCCAATGCCCCTCTTTCAAATTTGATAATTTGCAATTGCAAGGCTAAATTATGATTTTGGTCGAGCTAATTAGGGGTGGCATTGTCAGGACACCCAATTATGCAGGTGGCAATTTAATTACATTAGGTTTAAATTTGTTTAATTTGAGGAGTTCGATCACTGGAGTCCCCAACTTTGACCGAAAATGCTGAGTCGGTGTTTTTTAGCGTTTTAGAATTGGGACATTTGTAAATAAAGAAAAAAAAAACTAAATTCCTTGCCACATAGAATTTTGATGCGGAATTTAGTGAATTTTATGATTTTTCAAATTAAATATTATTTTATATGTTATATATTAACATATATATAATAGTTTATATTTATAATATCTATAGATTTGTTTAGAAAAATTCATCCCCAACCTCCCCTCACCCCTTCCCTTGCAGCGCCGGTCCTCCTCCTCCTCCTCCCTTTAATAGTTGTCACTGCCTCCTCCTCTCCCCCTTCCCATCCCTTAGTTCGCCACTACGCCCCTTTCCCTCCTCCTTCCCTAGTTCCGCAACCGCCCGCTTCCTTCTACCCCATTATCGTTGCCCCTTCTCTCTCTCTCTCTCTCTCTATATATATATATATATGTATATAACTTTATATTTATAACATATATATTTATAAAAGGTTATATATATTTATATAAATATATTGGGTTTATAAGAGGGAAGGTTTTCTATGTGAAGGGTTTTATCCACATGAGAATCCTATGCGGCAAGAAACTTATTTTTCTTGTGGCTTTTGCTAAATCCTAAAAAGGCCAACTCAACAGATTTGATCAAACTTTGAAATTTTTGTAGCCAGAGTCCTCAATTGCACAAAAACTAAAACTTAATGTCACTAAATTGCCACCTCCCTAACTGGGTGTTTTGAAAGTGTCAACCCCTAATATGTTGGACCAAATTATAGTTTAGCCTAATTTTCATTACAAATAATGTGTTAACTTTCACAAAAAGTTGTGTAAATCCTTTAGATACGAGCGGATCTATCCCACGAACTATAGCCGCAACGCATCATAAACATTTGTTTGTTTCCCTAAGAAATCAGCATAATAACTACAGGACAAAGCTTTGTCTTTCCCTTGCTCACATCATTACGAGCCATCCATGAGGTGTTTGAAGCTTCCAAGCCTGAAGAAGATAAGGAAAAGAAACAAAGCGAAAGTAGCAGTTAAATGCTAAACACTCAGGCGGACAAGTTAAAAGTTGTCGAATTTCATCTTGAGTCTTCAAGACGCACTTCCATCTTCCTCAAAGCCCTTTATTGGATTCTCGAACAAATACAAAGTGTCTTCAAGCATTGAAGTCTCTCTCTTGCCGGCCATGCCCTTCGAGGTTGAACAAGCTCTCTTCAGCTTCTTGGTGTGGGTCTTCTCGTTCAAGTGGAGAAGACTTCTCATCAAATGCTTCACAGCTTGGGGGCAATGATCAACGTCAAAAAGTGCAAGAAACCAAAAGTCGTTCGAGTATTGGAAAGCGGCTTTCGCTCAAGAAACGCGTGAAGAAGACCCCGCCTGAATGGAGGTCAACCCAATCGGAGGTGAGCATGCCGTCTAAGTCCTGGGGAAGCCGATGGCGCGCCAAAAGTAAACACTGACGACTTCATGGCATGGAGGGCTCACAAGCGTCATCGCCTAGCAACTCCTTGGTAGAGAAGATGACCGCGCCGTTGAACTCCTTGCATACTAGTCATGAACATTCCACGTTGTCTAACAACTTCTTTGACGGCGGAATGCAAGATTTCGAGGAAGCCACCATAGCTCGAGAAAAACTTGAAGGATGTCCTTGTAGCAAGTGATAAGGGACGCACGAGCGGCTTGCATGGATCTTGATTTCGTGAAAGACACATGGACGATGGCCTCGATCTTCTGCTATGGTGAGGATCTTGTTGCGGATGCACATGAAGAGAAATGCGTGAACGACGGGATGATTCTCGGCTTTGTGAAGAATGCTTGCATGTTGCCCTAGTGTCTTCCGTGAAAAGGGATGTCTTGAGAAACTTGGACGGAAGAGTTCTCCATGAGCCCCGCCGATGATGTAGGAACAACTCGAAAGTGCAAACTACGTCGGCTTGAACATCATGAAAAGAAGGATTGTCTACAAAGACCTTTGATTGGGACGAAGCATTGGAGTAGGAGTCGAGCACATCGTTCGTCGCCTCTTCAAACCGCCGGTGGATGCGCATGACATGCGTGAAGATTGAACCTTGGACTGTGAAACGATGTTGGCCGGCCATGGGCGTACAAAGTGGCGCCTTCAACCTTGACGTAGTCCTTGCTACTTTAAATAATGGTACGTGGGAATGACTCGTTGAGATTCTCAAAGCCCACCTCTGTCAAACAAGCAAATTTACATAAAGAAGTTAGAAGCCAAAGTCATGAAGAGAAATACATGTGTATGTGTGCGCTTGAAAATATTCATAGAAGTCAAGAATTCTTCTCAAAGACTAATCCACGAAGATATGGCACGCAAAATCCACAACACTTGTGTAAGAAAATGAAGAAGACGGTTTCCAAATTTATGAGGAGAAAAAAAAAGACCACAAAGAAATCACGTCCAAGAAGGCGAGAAACAAGTCGAACATTGCTCCACGTCCACAGCTTGATGAAGGTCAATTAACGAAAGTAATCCTTTTATAATAGTCTTTAATGTGTGAAGGTTGGAAATTTCCGTGTTTCTCAAGAAGAATAATTGCAAAGTTAGGAATATTATCATCAGTGTTCCCAATGTGAAAACTTACGAAAAATCTTCTCATTATCTTTGAGATTTTCTCGGCTACTATTGCCAAAGTTAAAAAGGTTTCCTTCTGTTGTTGAGCTAAATGCAAATGACAAGAAAAAAGTGAATGTGGGCATGAATACTATGCATGGAGAAGAAGCCATTACACAAAATTTAACCGGTCTTTGTAACGGTAACCCAAACCATTACACCCGTTGATCTAAACCAGAAAATAATTTTGTATCTCCGTTTGGAATGGCTCGCGCGAATTATAAAATGGAAAATTGGTACCGCTTTTGTTACAAAGAATGTGATAGTAGTGTATCATTATTGGAACGGTTTTTTCATCTGTCTTTGTAACGGTGTCTGTTTGTTTTGTAACAGTTTTTATAATTTTTATTGTAATGTGCATGTAACCAATATTGTAACGGTTATTGTTACACTCCCCTGCCCATGTTTGTTATTGATTTGTAGTAGTTTTTTGAACCGGTTTTTGTACCTCCCATTGGAACCGTGATTTAACTAGTGTGGTATCAGTTCTTGTAATTCCTTTACATCCGGTTTTTGTAACGGTCTTGCTTGTGTCTGTTGTAACTGTCATTGAAACATCTTTGTTTGTGTGTTGGTGTACTCCTAGAACCCATGCTAAGGTCGTTACAAAAGTTTTATTTTATTTTATTTTTTTGTATAAAATATTAATTTAATTTTTGTTTATATCATGATATTATTTTTTATAATTTATTGTTTGATTTGTTGAATATAAAAATGTATCGAATTTTGGTAGCAAGAAGAAATAACGATATTAATAACGAAATTAAAATTATCCTTACAAAGTTATTTTTATAATATAAATACATATTTTGAAAACAAAAAGATAGAAACCACAAAACCCGACCCTAATCTAGATCCTGATCGAGCTCCCCGTCTTCTGCCTCATCATCGTGCTGCAGGGGATCAATTGAATCTTGGGACAGTGGCATCGGTGGAGGCTCGGACCTGTCGTTCGCCAAACACAGGACAATCTCCTCGAGCCTGGTGAGCCGATCATCGAGGTCCGGGCGTTGCTCTTGTGGTGGCCGGGGCGGTGGAGCAGATGATGAGCTCGGCTGTGAGGCTCCAACGATCGTGTGGTGGGCCTCAGAGCCGAGTCCGATTACCGACACCTCTTCCGGCCGCCTGCTGCCGCCATCCACTTTTAGTTCTCGGTCATGGCCACCGAGCTTTAAGAAGAGGATGGAGGATCTGGCTGATCATTTGGTGGCTGGGTTTGTTGTTCCTCCACCATCCTCTTGAACATCTCTTGCAATTGGAATATTGGGCTTAGTATGAAAAAATGAAATTATAACACAAATTGAAAAGGAAACTAAAAATAAACTTACCGCCACCTGCGCCACCCTCAGGCAGCTCCATTGGTCGTCCTCCTTTCTCTTGTAGACCTTGGAGAACAGGTCCATCTGCTTGATCGGGTGACCGAGTTGTGCCTCCTGTCAAAGACAAATTTAAAAAAATAATCAATGCATTTAAAATAATAAAATCACTTAAAATACTTTATACTTACCATCTTCTTCTTGTGGTGCCAACGGACGACGAGCCCTCTCTGTTGTCGCTGCTGCGAGTTAGCTGCCCGATTGGGCTTATTCTTGGTCAATATGTCCTTGAAGTCCTGGTTGTCCCAGTACTCCAGCAGCTATAGCCAAATCTGCTCGGCCAGCCAAAGCGGTCGGGACAGTTGAGCCGAGCGTCGGAGAACCGCTTCCGCGGGAACCGTCCGACCTGCCACCGGATGACCTTGTAAATCGACTCTTCGTCACAGTCCCACCAGCATTTAAGCTACATATTGACATATTAAAAGGAAAAAAAATGGTAATTGATAATCGATAAAATGTAATTAAAACATAATAAAATATTAATTACCTTAATGTTATCTTGCCAAAACAGGATGTGCTCCTGTGGAATCTTCTTGATGTATCCCCAAGGATAAGGATAGTGGTTTTTCACCATCCTATTTTATGAAATTGTAGAAATCTCGGTCCGACCTGAAAAAATAATTACAAATTAAAATCGGAACCAAATAAATTGAAATTAATTTAATACATTTTTGTGTTAAATTACCTCGCATCGCGAAGGCTGATGTGGTGACGTGCAGACGGAGGGGGCACTGGAGGCGTTGGTGGTGGTGGTAAATCCCATGGCTAAGGCCCCGGGCCCTGAGAACTGGAGGCCACCTGGGTCTGTCCACTACCGACCTCCACAGTCGATGACACCGGAGTGTCCGGAGCGACTGGCAGGGCCTGTGGCACTGGAGGTTGTGCTAGTGGTTGTGGAACTGGTGGGAGTGGAGCCGCTCCAATGGCTGGAGTAGGAGTCGTCTGGCCCAACCGCGGCCACGACCGCGACCGGAGCACCAATCGTCATGATATCTATTCATTTAAAAAATATTGATTATATTTTGTACAAAGTAGTAAATGATTGATTATATTTTACCAAAAATTTCCAAAATTCCAGAAAATTTACGTATATTTTCTAAAATTACAATAAAATTCACAAAATTACAGAAAATTTACATATATGGTCTACAATTACGTAAATTCCCTAAATTACGGAAAATTTAGTATATTTCCTAAAATTACATAAATTCTCAAAATTATAGAAAATTTACATATATATTCCTAAAATTACAATAATATTCCCAAAATTCCAGAAAATTTACATATATTTCCTAAAATTACATAAATTCCCAAAATTACAAAAAATTTACATATATTTTCTAAAATTACAATAAAATTCCTAGCATCACAGAAAATTACATATATTTCCTAACATTACAAAAGTTCCTAAAATTACAGAAAATTACATATATTTTCCAAAAATGACAGAGTTTACAAAAATTACAATAATGTGAAATTTTGAGAAATTACAATAATCTGAAATTTTCACAAATTGCATAATAATTTCAGAAATTACATAACTAACCCAATAATTTTAGAAATTATAGAAATTGCATACTAATTTTAGAAAATTACATAAACAACCTACTATTTTCAGAAATTACAGAAATGGCATAATCATTTCAGAAAATTACAGAAATAACCCAATAATTTCATAAGTCACAAAAATTGCATACTAATACAAAAAAATTAGAGAAACAACCCACTATTTTCAAAAATTATAGAAATTGCATAATCGTTTCAGAAAATTACAAAAATAACCCAATAATTTCAAAAATCACGTAATTTGCAAACTAATTTTAGAAAATTACAGAAACAATCCACTATTTTCAAAAATTATAGAAATTGCATAATCATTTCAGAAAATTAGAAAAAATAACCCAATAATTTCAAAAATAACGTAATTTGCAAACTAATTTTAGAAAATTACAGAAACAATCCACTATTTTTAGAAATTACAGAAATTGCATAATCAATTCAGAAATTACAGAAGCAACCCAATAATTTTAAAAAATTTGCATACTTTTTTCATCAATAATTACATAACTAATTCTAGAAAAAAAAAAAAAGAAAACCTACCTCTAAACTTTGTGCTGGTGAAAGAGAGAGTGAGAGAGGAGAGCGGTGCTGGTGGTGGCGACTAGTGGGGAACTAGTGGCGGCATTTGGTGGCGGCGTTGGGTGGCGGTGAGAGAGAGTGAGAGCTACTTGTGGTGGCAGACTGGTGGCGGCGACTGGGTGACGGTGAGAGAGAGTGAGAGCGACTGGTGGTGGTGAGAGAGAAGTGAGAGCGACTAGTGGTGGCGTTTGGTGGCGGTCGGCAACAAGTGGTGGAGGTGAATTGCCTTTGGGGGGGAGGGGGTGTTGAGCAGATGGGGGGTGTTGAGCAGATGGGAGACAAAACTGGCTAAGTGTCCCTTTTTATACTATGACTTTTTGGAGCGGCTTTTGTAATACACTTTAATGCATACCAGTTATAAATTATATTTAGGAACGGTCCCGAGCCGTTATTACGGCCGTTACAAATACTGAAACGACATTGTTTGTACTCACACACAACCGTGCTCCGTTTATATAGTTGTTACAACGTGAGATACAAAGTTTGCAGTAAAAAAAAACGATGTAGTTTTGCATTTGTAGGGGAAACGCCGTTACAATAGCCACTACAAAATAAAATTATTTTGCAAAAAATAATCATTAAAAATTCATAATAACCCATTTTTGAAATTATTAATGTTAGATAAAGTTATATAATGTCTGAATAACACATTATAAATCACAATACATTTTGAATAAACTATGATATATGGTCACATAATGAAATAAATTTGTATATGCATAACTGTTAGTAATTTGTTGATGTAACTTTAAGTATATATTGTTGTACTGCCTCACTTAATCGGGCCGTCAAATAAAAGATTCAACCATTGGATATGCTCAAACTGGTAAAAGAATACACTTTATTAAGTTTTGTACTAATTTAGTTTACGGATGTTGAAATATTGTATCCGGTACATAATAATAGCTTGTGAATTCGGTGCATCATTAAAACGGGCCGTCTAATTTGAAATCGGACCGTCAGATGTGATTAGAAGACCAAATTCTTAAATATAATCAAGTTTGGTATCAATCGAGTCAACGAATTATAAGATATCATATCGGGAATTATATTTCTTGATATACACACACTATTTGTAATGGCCATAGGAATATCCAATTATTCTTTTGATTTGTAACGGTCTTTGTAATATATATAGTGATATTAGTGAAAATTTTAGATCTCCCTCCACATGTTGGCTTTTCCTCCTAAACAATTGTTTTGAAACGGTTTTAGTAACGGCTTACTTGATGGCCATTACAAGGTTTTTTATTTTCCTCTAAAATTTTCAATTGGCGGAAATCCGAGGTGCATTTTTTTTAGACTTTTTGGAATGGTTTTTGTATTACCTCGTTGATTAAAGATTGTTCCAAATGTTAAATTTTTAATAAAAATTATTAAATCTTCATTAAATACACCAATATTAAATAGTTCATTACAAAACACTAGAAACCAAGTGACTCGTCTTCATCAGTCTCATAATCCTCGAAACTATCTTCATCATTCTCGTCTTCTTCATCTTCACCTTGGGCCATTCGAGAAGTTCCTGCTCCCTGTTGGCGTGCTACCGGAAGATCAACAAAAAGTTGTATACCATCAGGATCATGTATGTCATACGTTTGATTGTCCGAATCATCTTCAGGGCCAGGTATGTATTCATCTGGTTGATACGCGATATTGGTCCATCGAGACTCGTCAATTACTCTCTGATCCATGGTTTTGCAAACGGCCATCCAATCTGCTTTATTTCTCTTCATGCTCCGAAACTCTGTGTAGTAAACTTGTACTGCTTGTTGTGCCCAGTATGAATGGTTCATCTTTTTGGTATAATTTTTTGAAATTAACATCAACCGAGGGTGTACCTTCATGCCTAATCGGATCAGCCCAACAACACTTGAACAAAAGGACATGCATGTTCAGAATAAGTGGGTATGCAACTGAATTATCTCTTTGAGTATTCGATAGAAGTCACTGTCCGTGTCTCTGTACGATGAGCTCTTCACACACACCCCATAGTTCATTGTTGACTTGCCCACATTGTGTTGTTCTGTTTGGAAGTTGAAACTATTCACAAAATAACAGGGAAATGTTATCACCTCACCGCATGGACCCCAATAGTGACACTTAAGGAGCTCTTGATCTGTGTCGTTCTCGGGATAAACCTACAAATTCGTATTAATAAAATTAATAACCCGACGTGTGAACCAAGTCATCAGCCCATACGAAAAAAATACATCAACTTACACGACGTTTGAACCAATCCTTGAAATCAGTTGCTACCATTTGATCAATAATTGGATCTTCTGAATGATGGTCGCGCCCATATAGTTCGTTCAGGAATTCCCTGGTTGCAAATACATATTAATGAAAATGCACGCTTACACCAAGATTTACACACACACACACACACACACACACATATATATATATATATATGCACATACTTACTCGTAATATGGCGTGACTACTTCACAATTGCACAACACATACATCTCGATTATATGCCGTTCTGCACCACTTAGCCATCTCTTCTTTAAGGCACCACTAGTTCGGCCAAGGTAGTTGAAAATAGACTGTTGAATGATGTCATTGTTGGTCGTCAGATCATCGTTTCGGGCAGGTCTGCTTCATTTGCAATGAACTTGCGGCTCAAAGTAGTGGGAAGTGAATAGCCCAATTTCCATCACAATGTATGCCTCCACAATTGACGCCTCGACGTGTGATTTGTTCTTCACCTTCTTCTTCAAACCGTGAAGGAATATATTCATATGAATATATAATTATTAGCAAATTAAATAGATTTATAGATATAATTAAGAGTAGCTTTAATTACCTCTCAAATGGGTACATCCACCTATACTACACTTGCCCTCCCACACGAGTCTCGTATGGCACGTGAACAATGAGGTGCTCCATTGAGTCGAAGAAAGCTGGCGGAAAGATTTTCTCAAGGTTACACATGATCACGGCTATGCTGTCTTCCACCTCCTGTAGTTTGGTGACATCAAGCGTAGTCGAGCATATGTGCTGGAATAGCAAACTCACCTCTTTTAATGCATTCCACACGTGCTCAGGAAGCATCTCACGGAAGGCAATTAGGATCAACTTCTGCATAAATACGTGACAGTCATGGCTCTTCATGCCGTGCATCCTTAACTCCGTGAATCAACACAACGAGCAATGTTAAATGCATAACCATCAGGAAACCTTAGACAACGAATCCAATCATATATCCTCCTCTTCTGCTCATTCGTCAAGGTATACACCGCTTTAGGCATCACGTTCGGTCTTTGTTCGTCCAACTCAAGCTCTTGCCGATTGCATATAGTTTTCAAGTTTTTGTGTGCATTCAGATTGTCTTTGATTTTTCCCTTTATATCCATCACGGTGTTGAATATGTTGTCAAACACGTTTTTCTCAATGTGCATGACATCAAGGCTGTGCCGTATCAGAAGTATTGATCAGTATGGAAGATCCCAAAATATGCTTTTCTTCATCCATTTGTGCATGGTACCATATCCGGGTGGGAGTGTCATAGGTTCTTCGACAGCAGGACTGAAGTCTGCTACCCAATCGCGAATCTGCTCTCCAGTCAGCCGCGGGCGTGCAACATTCGTTTCCACTCGATTTCTAGTGAAGGCTTCCTTATTCCTGCGGTAAGGATGGTCCGGTGGTAAAAACTGTCTGTTGCAGTCAGAGTAGCACGCCTTTTATCGTGCTACAAATGGAATGGCCGTGTGTCATCCATAAAAACTAGACACCCCACAATACCAGCGGTACTCCATCCAGAAGCCATCCCATAAGCAGGTAGGTCATTCACGGTCCACGTCAATGCCGCACGCATCATGAATGCTTGGTTGGTAGCATTGTCGTGTGTCCGTACACCCACATGCCACAATTGCAAAAGCTCCTCAGTCAACGGCTCCAAATACACATCGATCGGACACTTCGTATTTGACGGGTCAGGGATCACCATTGTGAGGAACATATACTCAGACTTCATGCACATTCCCTGCAGGAGATTGTATGGCGTGAGTATAACGGGCCAACATGAGTAAGTTTTACCATACTGCCCGTGCGGCGCAAACCCGTCTATGCACAGCCCTAGACTAACATTACGGGGCCCCAATGCACAGTCGGGATATGTCAGGTCGAAATGCCTCCAAGCCTCTGCATCGGATGGATGACAGATGAAGCCCTCCTCCGTCTGATGTGTGCCATGCCACGTCATGTACTCAGCAGTCGCTGTCGAAGCATACAACCTTTGCAGTCAGGGAATAAGCGGCAGGTACTTATGAACGACATACGGGGACTTCTGGCGGTGGGGGTCTCGCTGTATGGTCGGCTAGTACCTAGCCTCTCCACAAAACTTGCAGTATTCCAAATCAACGTCGTCCTTCCAGTACAACATGCAACCTTTTTTACACGCATCAATCTTCTCAACAGGTAAACCCAAGTCTCTAATCAATTTCTTCGTACTGTAGTAAACATTTGGGAAAGTGTGATCGCGGGGCATTGTATGATCAACCCACTTGCATATCCGATCATATGTGAGCTCAGATAAATTACGCTCGGTCTTGATATTCACCAAACTAGCAACCACCCTCAACTGAGATTGGGTACAACCGCTCCACAACGGCTGGTCGGCAGCGCGCACTACATCGAAAAAATGGTCTGACAACCCTGACACATAATCATATGGCCCACACCCGTACCATGAACTAGGACTGGCATTAGTAAGAGATGGCTTCGTACCATTATCCGGCACACCCTCGTGGTAAGAAGAAAAATAACCCGACCCGGCTGCATCATAAACCATCCTCTGCGCCCAATCCATCTGTTGTTGATCACCTCGATGCGAACTACCCTCTTCCTGAGTAGATGGGTTTTGCACATCCTACGCTGGAGGGGCGGTCACAGCATTAAAGTACTCCTGCACAATGTCATCGTCGTGACAAGTGCAATTATAATATTCTGGAACAAACCTGCGCCTATATAAGTCAAAATTGACCTCATCAGGTGTTTTGAACCTTTCGTTATTGAACTTCGCACACGGGCACCTAATCTTATCTCCATCCATATATTGACGCTGGGACTGAGCCCACTCTATGAAAGTTTTAACACGATCCTCAAACTGCTGTGTAATACCCGCCCTATTCGGGAGGTTCTTCTCATACATCCATATTCTCAATTGCCTTAACATGATGACAACTACATATGTGCAGACATACATATACATACATTTAGAATCATATATATATATATATATTGTCAACCTATAAAAATAATTACATGGGGTTTACTATAAAAAAAAAAAAAAGGTTCAAGTTGTTACCTGGTCAGAGCAACTCAATGAATCAACGGTAACTGAACAAGTGTATGTACACTAATTGTGGTCGGGAGAGATTGAGATTGTGTATGTTTTATCAAAAGTAGAACAAATGAAATAAATTGAAAACATAGGAGAATATGTACCGGCATTTGTAATGGCTTTTGTGGAAACAAACTATTTGAAATATGACCGTTGCAATATAGCCGTTAGATACATAAACTCTTGAAATGGTTTTTAGTAACGATTATTTCCTCAATACACAAGTCGTTGCAATTGTCACTATGTTTGTATCAGTCTCTGCTAGTTAGCTTTTGTAACGGTTTTAGGGTACAATATGTGTAACGGCAGCCTAAAATTTCAACAAACCGATACAAAAAAAAAGACCATTTAAAAGGCCGTCCCAATATTGTATCGACTTTTCATTTTGTAACGGCTATTGTAACAGAAGACATTACGATGACATTCAATCGCTCCAAGATTAAAAAGCAATTCCAAAGGCCGGTACAACGTGTAACGGCTTTATTTTTGTAACGACCGTAGATACACCAGGATTTTGTACCGGTATTTGTAACGGTGTTTCATACGCACGGAATACAATTTTCTCTCATCTCATATTGTGACGTCATATAACTTCTCCCATTCCATGTTTGTTACAAAGACCGTTTATATTGGAACGGCTTTCTGGCCATTACAAAAAAATTGTTCCAAATCCTGCATTTTTTAGTGTATATTTATGCATATTATTATACTATATAATTGGTTTGAGTTCCTTAGTGAAGGATGTTAAGCTTTCCCCAATCTATCTGGAATCATTCATCATAAAACATTTACCTATACCCCTCAACAAAATGGGGTGGTTAAGCGTAAACACAAAAACTTAGTTCAAAGTGGTACAAACTTTATGTGTTAAGCTTCTCTTTCTCGAAAATTCTGGGGAGAGGCCATCTTGACAACCACTTATCTCATCAATAGACTCTCATATGTAAACATAAAATTCAATGTGACGATCAAACTTTTGGAACCGATAACAGGTCTGAGATCCTTAGTCAAAAGTGTCAAGCTTTTCTCGATCAATATGGAATTAATCATCATAAAGCATGTCCTATACCCCTCAACAAAATGGGGTGGTTGAGCGTAAACACAAACACCTAGTTCAAGTAGCTAGGGCCCTTATGTTTCAAGATTCTCTTCCTCAAAATTTCTAGGTAGAGGCCATTTTGACAACCACATATCTCATCAATAGACTCCCTCCTTAGTGTCCCACCATGAAAATGCCTTTTAAAGTTCTCTATCATAAAGACACTTCTTATGACCATATTAGAACTTTTGGATGTCTTTGCTATGCTGCAAACATTGATCCACACAAATAAAAATTTGATAAACGTGCTTCCAAATGTATTTTCCTTGGTTGTCCCTTGACAAAAGCCCTATAAGTTTTTGACCTTGGTTCCGAACTTTCCTTCGTATCTAAGGACATAGTATTTCATGAAGAAAATTTTTCCCTATGTACAAGCTACTGCTAGCAGTTCTCACTGTCTACTACCTATTGTGCCCCTAACAGCTGCTCATCCACCTCTCCAAGCTAAATCTTAAATTGATATTGACCCATCATTTCCTTCATCATTTCCATGTTTGTCAGATTGTACACACCCTAAATAACTTCTAAGATATTCACAGAGAGCTTCTAGCAGACCTTCTTGGTTAAGACTTTGTTTGTCATTCAACTGATTCTTCTACCTATCCTACAATCAACCACTTTAGTCGTGCATATACATGTTTCGTAGCATCATTATCACTGTTGCAAGAGCCTTGAAATCTTGCACGACTGTTACAAGTGTTGAATGGAGGAATGCAACGGAGCAAGAGTGGTAGGCTCTTCAAAACAATCACAAATTGGATGTTGCCTATTTACCGAGGGAAAGAAACCAATTGGCTGCAAGTGAGTTTATAAATTGAAACTAAAGGGTGATAGATCTACTGATTGATATAAAGCACAGTTGGTTGCCAAGGGATACAACTAGATTGAGGGGGTTGATTACACTGAGAGCTTCTCACCTATTGCTAAAGCAGTTACCATGAGATTTTTTTTGTTGTTGCTACAGCCTTTCGGTGGCCATCTATTAGCTTTATATAAACAACACATTCTTACACGGGTATTTGCAAAAAGAGACTTATATGTCTCCTCTGGAGGGATATTCGATTAAAGCAGACAAGGTATGTCGATGATGAAGCTCTTTATATGGGTTGAATAGGCTTTGCGAGAGTGGAATAAAGAATTTATTGGAAATTTAGAGGACTTTGTATTTAAACAATTAGGCTATGATCATTGTCTCTTTACGAAGTCACTTGATGCTGGTATTATTGCTTTGCTCATTTATGTTTGCGATGTGATGAATATAGCACCTTCAGAGGAATACATTTGCCAAGTGAAATCATGTTTACACTATATCTTCACAATCAAAAACCTTGGAATTGCATGTTAATTCCTTGGATTACAAATTGCTCGGTCTTCTCCTAGGATATCTGTGACACATAACAAGTACATTCTTGATATTCTTCATGACACAAGGCTTGCTATAGCCAAGTCCATTAAAACGCCTCTGTGGTCTGAAGTTGCAAGCAGATGCTGGAGCCATCCTACTAGACCCTGATCGTTACAGAAGGCTTGTGGGCAAACTTTTATACTTGGGGTTTACCTGTCCAGACATATCTCATGGCGTTCAACAACTTAGCCAATTCCTCCAACGTCCTTGTGGAGGATATTGGGCAGCTACATTGCATGTGGTTCGGTACTTAAAGGACATCCCTTCCACTGGGCTTTCTTTCCTGTAACTAGTTCCTTCCGACTTTGAGCTTATTATGATGTCGAGGGGGTAGCTTGTGTTGATTCATAATGGTCGCTTACTGGATTTTGCATCTTTCTTGGGAATGTTGAGAAGAAGATGATGGTTGGGATTTGAACGCTGCCATGGCTTCTTAGCTCAAGAAACTCAAGAAATTTACTCTGTTGAAAAGGAAATTACACACACGGTTTGAGGGAACAAGAAGATCTCTATAAATAGAGGTGTTTAAGCTAACTAACCGCTAATTAACCAACCTAACTAATAAACTGCCTCACACAACTAACTGAGCTAAACAAAAACGTATTACAACTAAAAGAAACATGGCCACGCTTCTTAACCTAGAAAGAAGAACAGTAGCTTACACCAACTTATAAAAACGTGCCAGTACTAACACTTAAGTCTCACTTAGCCAGACACGACTTCAGTTGGCTTTACACCCCTTCCTCAAGGTGGACTTGGTGTGGAAGTCGTCAAGCTCAGCTTGCCAAGCAACTTGGAGAAGACTGGTCCTGTAAGTGTCTTGGTAAATAAATCTGCTAGCTGCAGATGCGAAGGCACATGGTGCGGTGCTAAGAACCCTTCCTTGTACTTGTCCCGAACTAGGTGACAATCAATTTCCAGATGCTTTGTACGCTCATGAAATACCGGGTTTGCTACTATATGGAGTGCTGCCTGATTGTCACACAGCAGAGGGACTGGAGTAGGCACTTGTAGTCCTAGATCATTCAGCAGGTTGTAGATCCAGATTATTTCACATGTTGTGGTTCCCGTGCTCCTGTATTCAGCTTCAACCATAGACCTTGAAACGGTGTTTTGTTTCTTCATTTTCCAGGAAATGAGGGATTGACCAAGCAACACACAGTAGCCTGTAAGTGACCTTCTTGTGTCCACACAGGCGGCCCAATCAGCATCACAGTAGGCCTTCAGTTGGAGTTCATTGTTTGCTGCAAAGAAAAGTCCCTTGTTGACTATACCCTTGAGGTACCTAAGGAGATGCACAGCCGCATCCTAATGTTGTTTGCAAGGTGATTGCATAAATTGGCTAAGTTGTTGAGCAGCATGACATATGTCCAACCTTGTAAAACCTAGATACAATATGCGACCAATTAGTCTCCTATATAATTCAGGGTGTTCAAGGAGATTACCTGCTTCAGAGGTGAATTTTATTCCGGTGGGCAGAGGTGTAGTGGTGGTTTTGGCCTGGACAGTTCCTGCATCAGTCACCATCTCTCTGATGTATTTGCTCTGTCTGACTGCAATGCCTTCCGGACTTCTTGCTATTTCCAGACCTAGGAAGTACTTGGCTTCACTAAGATCTTTGATGGAGTAGAGTCTGTCTAGATAGGTTTTCAGTTCTTGAATCTGTTCTTGGGAATTTCCTGCAAGAAGTATGTCATCAACATAGACCAAAAGAGCTAGGAAACCCAAAGGAGAGGACTTAGTAAACAAACAGTAATCATGTTTAGATTGACTGAAGCCAAGTTCCTCTATCCTTGTGGTGAATTCAGTATTCCATTACCTCGAAGCCTGCTTGAGCCCATAGAGAGACCTTTTCAGTTTGCACACATGCCCTTCAGGAACTGCATACCCCTCAGGAGGTTTCATATACAACTCCTCATCCAGATGTCCATGGAGGAAGGCGTTGTTTATATCAATATGGTGGAGATGCCAGTTTGACATTGCTGCAACAGCCAAGAGCGTTCTAACTGTAACTGATTTTGCTACTGGTGAGAAACTTTCTATGTAATCATTGCCTTCCACTTGAGTGTACCCTTTTGCTACTAAACGGGCTTTATACTTGTTAATAGTGCCATCACTATTCAACTTTAGTTTGTATATCCATCTACTTCCAATGGCCTTCTTTCCTTCAGAAAGAGGTGTTATGTTCCAAATGTTATTCTTCTCAAGTGCAGCCAGTTCAGCCTGCATGGCTGTTTTCCATTCTTTATGCTTTGCAGCTTGAACATAGCTTCGTGGTTCCTGTGTGTTAGCAAGAGCAGCCAAAAAACAAGCATACATGGGAGAGAAAGCAGTGATAGACAGCTGATCTTGATCAACAGTTGTTTGATTGCAATGAAAATCATTCATCCATGCATGCCTAGCTGTGATGCGGCTTGACCTGAGGGGAGGTTCAACACATTGGTCCGGGGAATTTTGTTCTGAAGTAACAATTTCTGTAGTGACCTTGGCAGGTGAGGATAAAGTGGCTTCATTTTCCTGTTCAAGTTCTACGTTTACAGGGCAAGTTACAAGGTCTAGTTGCCTACCTATGTAGGGAAACAGTTCTTCATGGAAAATGACATCTCTAGATGTAAAAATCTTTTGAGTGTTAAGATCAAAAATTTTGTATCCTTTCTGCCCTAGAACATACCCGACAAAGATTCCTTTAACAGCCCTAGGATCAAACTTATTCTTTTGAGGTTGTGTATTAGTGGCAAAGCAAAGTGTGCCAAATACTTTCATATGCTCATAACTGGGAACACATTTGTGCAATAGTTCATAAGGAGTTTTCCAGTCTAGATTTTGTGAAGGTAATCTGTTTATGATATAGGTGGCAGTTAGAATAGCTTTGGACCATAATATATTAGGGACATTAGACTGAAACATTAATGCACGAGCAACTTGGAGGAAGTGTTTGTGTTTACGCTCTACAATGCCATTTTGTTGTGGAGTATAAACACAACTCCTTTGGTGAATGATACCTTCCTTTTCCATAAAACGTTGACATTCTTGCCCAACAAATTATGTACTATTATCACTTCTAAACACTTTAATTCTCCTTTCAAACTGAGTAACAATCATTTGATGAAAAGTCTTTAAAACATGTAAGGTCTGAGCCTTGTATCTCATTAGATAAGTCCAAGTGCTCCTACTATAATCATCTACCAAAGTCAGCATATAAGTATAATGTGATAGAGAATACTAATTGTAAGGACCCCACACATCAATATGTACAATATCAAATAAATCATCAGCATGGGATTTACTTAATGGAAAACTTAGCCTATGTTGTTTAGCCAAGTTACAGATTTCACACAGTTCCAAAGAGCCTTTATTATTATGTAAAAAATTCAAATGGTTCAATACAATGGAAGAGGTGTGGCCTAGTCTCCTATGCCACAAATTGATATCAAAATCAGCAACATTTAATCATATTTCTTGTGAATGTTTTAGCCACTGTTGTATAGTACTCGAGTGAAAGGAATTTTTATAAAAAATGTATAGTTTCCCTAACAGCTTTGCTACTGCCACAGTTTGTTTAGTCGTGTGGTCCTGCAAAAAACAACAAAAAGGCAGGAACTTGAATCTAATATCAGTGTCCTTACACATTTTGCTAACTGATAATAAATTGAATTTCAAGGAGGGAACATGCAGCACACTATCAAGTCTAAGATCATTAGTAAGCAGAACATCTCCAACAGTATCAACATTCTGTTTTGACCGATCAGCCAAGTGCATAGTGGTTTTAATTTTATCTTTCTTAACAGAATGACGCAAGAGGAGATCATTACACATATGTGAGATCGCCTCACTATCAATAATCCAAGATTTATCAGAAATAATACCAGGATGAGTGAACATGTTACCTGCGAAATCATCATATTCTGCAAAACTGTCCTCTCCTATTAGTGATTCTGCATCCCCATCTTGAAGCAGCCTTCTGAGCTGCATCTGTATGAACTCAGTGATTGATTCTGTGTCCATGGCATGTTGGGCAGATTCTTGCTTAGTTCTTTGACTATCAGTTGTGCTCATGGCCCTACTAGCAGTGGCTGGTCCCTTTCTTCTTTGATCCTGAAGAGTCTTGTACCAGTCTGGGTATCCATGGATTTCAAAACAATGTTCTCTCAGGTGCCCAGACTTGCAACAATGTGTACTGAACTGATTTCTTTTGTCTTGTACAGCTCCTTTCTTCCACTGGTTTTGTCCATTGTTTCTTGGGGGGTTTCTTGCCTGCATTGCCATATTCTGCCCTCCTGTTGTATATGTGGAGGTTACCTCCCTTTGTCTTTCAATCCTTAGGACAATGGCATAAGCTTTGGTCACACTAGGAAGAGGCTCCATCATTAGGATTTGGCTTCGGATGGCATCAAAGGAATCATCAAGGCCCATCAAAAATTGCATAAGGTGGTCCCTGTGATGGACATTAATCATATGTTTTGCAGCTCCACAGTTGCAAGAGGGTGCAACCACCAAGCACCCCAACTCATCCCACAATTTCGTAAGCCTACTGAAGTAGGCTGATACAGACAGAGCTCCTTGGGTGGCCGATGCAATTTCTCTCTAAAGTTGGTATATTTGGGGTCCATTGCTAACCCCAAATCTTTCTTCCAATTCAAGCCACAAGTCTCTTGCTGTTTCAACATAAAGGAACGATTCCACAATATCTTTCGAAATGGAGTTAAGGATCCAAGATGTTACCATACTGTCCTCTCTTACCCATTGCTCAAAGTCATCCGCAGAATCATCTAGTTTAGGATTTTCTCCGGTTATGAAACCCAGCTTCATCTTCGCCCGTAGGGCGATTCGAATGGATCTACTCCAAGCCAGAAAATTGGTCCCGTCTAGTAGGTTGGAGAAGAGGACAGTGCCTGGATTGTCATTCGCTTGAACCTTCATAAAATCTGAGTCTGTAGCAACTTTCTTGCCTTTATTGTTGGTTTCAGTAGCGCTCGCCATGGCCAATTCTTGGAAACTCGAAGCTGCGCAGAAACGTGATTTCAAGAGAGAAAAAAGGGATCCGTATCAGAGACCATCAATGATGGCTCTGATACCATGAGAAGAAGAAGATGGTTGAGATTTGAACGCTGCCATGGCTTCTTATCTCAAGAAACTCAAGAAATTTACTCTGTTGAAAAGGAAATTACACACACGGTTTGAGGGAACAAGAAGACCTCTATAAATAGAGGTGTTTAAGCTAACTAACCGCTAATTAACCAACCTAACTAATAAACTGCCTCACACAACTAACTGAGCTAAACAAAAACGTATTACAAGTAAAAGAAACGTGGTCACGCTTCTTAACCAAGAAAGAAGAACAGTAGCTTACAACAACTTATAAAAACGTGCCAGTACTAACCCTTAAGTCTCACTTAGCCAGACACGACTTCAACTTGCTTTACAAATGTGCTTATCTCCTGTAAAACAAAGTAGTGTATGGTATCTCATTCCTCTGCTGAAGCAGAATATCGTAACATAGGTGCTACTGTTTGTGAATTGAAGTGGATTACATATTTGCTGAACACCTTTATGTTCCAGTCCATCTTCCCATCTCAATGTATTGTCATAGTCAGGCAGCCTTACACACCACAGTTAATTTCCTCATCCATGAGCATACAAAACATCTTGAGATTGATTGTCATGTGGTCCGTGACTATTACAAGGTTAGTTTTATCGTTCCATACTTCGTCCACGGCAAGGAGCAGGTTGTTGATTTGCTTACGAAGCCTCTCCCTAGTGTGTTTTTTGCGAGTTTTGTTGGAAAGTTGGACTTGTTCTATCTTGATCATAGTCCAACTTGTAGGGGGTGTTGAGAATGATGGTCAAGAAGGAGGTTCTGGTAATGGGGATGCTACGTTCCACTTCAACCACACTGAAGGAAAAGGAAGATGAAGATTGTTGCATTAACTCTTGCTTTCTGGTTTTACGTTTTTATTATTATAATCACATTCTTTGCTATCTTCTTTGCTGTAAATATTTGGCTGGCCAGTCTGCAACGCAGGACTTGTTAGTTGGAGTCGGTTACGGATTTTTTTTTTTTTTCGCCTCTTTGTCCATTTAAGAATGTTGAAAGAATTCAATAAATATACAGAAACAGTTGCAGCTGAGTCATGGATTTAAAATTTGATTTTTCTCTCGATATCATTCAAAAAAAATATTAATTTAATTATTTAACAATGATTTGTGTTTTCTCATTAAGAATCCATGTTCTTTTAGTGAATATATGTATACAAAAAACAAAGAGTATTTCAAATTTCATTTAATTCGATGTTTAGTAAATATTACTTTTTCCAATTCAAAAAGAAAAATTCCACCGTAAAAAACAAGTTTGATCGTAACTCATTTATACAGATAATTTAGGGGTTAAATGCAATTTGCTCTGTGTGTTTACCAAAAAGAGCAATTATCTCTTGTGAAAAAATAATTAGCAATTTACCCCCCCTGTGTTATTCTAAATACAACAAACAACCCCTCACACGGGGTTCTTTGCTCCGTTTTTAGGGGATTTTTTTGCTCCATTTTTTAAAATACAGGGAGTAAATTGCTATTTTTATTACAGGGTTTTTTTTACACGTCTTGTATATCACAAGGGGGTAATTGCATTTTTCCCGATAATTTAGTTGTAATACAAAAAAATTAATTAGTTTTGAGTTTAAAATAGTAAAATCCAATCGTCTAATAAAAAATGGATAGTTATTACTTTAAAACATACCTCAAAACAAAATTTCAAGAATCTAAAATTTTGGTAACAAGAGAAATTACACAAAGAGTTGTACGAAATCAAATTACAAACTTGATGAATATAACACAAATATTCTTCTCATTATCAAAACTATTCATGACTTTCTATATAATTCCACGTAAAAACAAATTGATTCAAATTATTCAAAATATTTCACAAATTCTGATAATATTGCCTAGATATATCTATGTTGCTAAAACACCTACCATTTTCAACAAAAGCAAATTACATAAATATGACCTAAATCCAAACCAAAAATGCCTATTTATTTGCATGTGACTAAGTCCAAACTCCTTCATGAAAAATCAAGAACCTCAATCCCTCCATTGAGAGAACAACACCTTTCTCAACCTGTAAAAAAGTAATAGGTGAAAAGAAGACTTTTAGTTGATCACAAGAAATGGACAGGAAAGGGAGCAATCAGGCAATAGTTTTGGGGTTGCTTCTGCAATTATTAATATTTTCAGGGGGGAAATGTAATTACTTCGCTTCGGCATCTACAGTTGAGGAATGCATTGAATCTTGCGTCAATCAATTGCATAAAGAGCGTCCAACAGTTCCTATATCAGAAATACGTAGATTCTGCACCATTACATGTGGTCGGGTCAGCGGTTCTCCTCACACTACAAATTCTGCGTCTCCCGCAATCCCACAGGTAAATCCACCACTTTTGCAAACGGTAAATATTAAATTATATCAACATCACCTGAGATTAGATTTAATTATACAAATGATCCCTATTTTTTACAAAAATTTGAAGCACATCCTGAAAGGGTACGTGTAATTACAATTACACGTTCAAGTGGTATTTTTGTAATTTTGCAAATAACAAGACATGTATGTGTAACTAGACTTAATTTTAGAGGGCATCGATTGATCTAATTTATCCTGCTAAAAAAATTTTCTTTCAAAATTTGACATGTAATTGTAACTATTAGACATAAATAGGGTTAATTCCATTTTTCCCCTACATAAATAGGGTACAAAACTCCTCAAAAAATAAAAAATAAAAAAAAATTGGAGCATTGTTGCCTCCCATGCGGGGGTCTATTGTCTTTTCTTTATTACTGGGACTTTTTTTTGCCTATTATTACTTTTATAAGATGATTTAAATATATAGATATATGTACATATCTACTTCTGCACACACACGTGTGTGTAAGCATTCTTCTATTATGAAATTTTTTATTTTTAATTAATTCGTTCAATTAATGTTTTTTATTGTAGATCAGGAACTGATGAACTGTACTAAGCACAAAAGAGTTGTAGTGGGTCTGAAGAAAATATTTCATATACATTTTGTTTTCTTTGCTTGCAAATAAAGAGTTGATGCTATGTGGATCAGATCTATTAAATGTAATCTATTCAGGATCATGGGATGAGTGGTTGCTATAATGAAATGTTACTATTATCAAAATCTTCATTATACAAATTTATTTACCTTATAATGTTGCAACTGAAAAAAAAAATAAAAAAAAAATACTGCATAATTATTTGTTCTTACTGAAGTTATTAATACTCATAATCACAGTACATAGTCATTCATTATAATTTCACCACAACTCATAAGTCAATATTTGTTCTAATGCTCTGTGGGCTTACTTTTCAACCATGATTGCACTGTACTGGATTTGTTGTTTGATTTGTTTCTTCTTTTGCTCAAACATATATTTATATGTATTAGAAAGCGCGTGTAAAATAATTTTTTTAGAGGTAAATGTATTATTTATGTTAGCTATAAAAACTATTAAGTCTATAATACTATTTATGTTTCTGCCATAGAAATTAATATTAATATCTACAATTATATTTCCAAACAATTTGATAATAATTGTTTTGATTAATAAGGAAATTATTTAATTTTATTATTTATAATTCACTTTTTAAATTTAATTGGTACAGTTAAATAATGTTTCCCCAAAATTGAGATTTCGTGTTTTGTACTCACTAATAATTATATTTCATTATCATGTATCAAACTAATTAATACAAAAATAAAAAATTTTCTTTCTCCCACTTCAAAATTTTCTCTTTCAAAATTATATATTTTTATCTCAATTATTTTTATATTATTGTTTTGTCTTAACATTTATTTAATCTCTCATTTCAATATTATATTTATTTTGCTTTATTTATGAAAAAAATCAATTAAATATTTTTGCACACACATCGAGTGTGCCACATACCCCTAATATTATATAAACTATCAGCCAAACAAGAACTATACTATCGAATTTGATGCTTTTGAATGGATTGTGAATAAATCGAGTTAAACCTTGGATTTTAACAAGAAAAAAAAAATACAGTAACTAAAACTCCGAACTTTAATTTTGTTATAATCTTGAGTTTAGTTCTACTATATAATTCTTTTAACATTTTTATCATCTCTTTAACTTCCCGAATCGAGAATTAATAAGCTAAATAATACTTACCAATTAATTAAGACATTTGATGAGTTGAGTATATATCGAATTGGAAAATTTATAATTTTTAGTCCCGTAAATATGGGTATCAATTAATTTTGACAATTTGTAATTTTAATAACTTTGCACATTAGGAAAAAAATGATTAGAAAAAGTTCATGTGACCAACTTATCAGTGCACTTTTTCATCCACTTAAGAAAAATTTGATCATTTTTTCTGCAATTTGTGAAACTTTTTTAAATTATTCCCCCCCCCCCCCATATGACATATGTGCAAAATATCCACTTGTTAAAAATATCAAACTACCTCTTTATATTTTTTAAAATAAAGGAAATTACTTTTTATCGAGGGTGGGTGTACTTCACACGCCTCTATTGCGGCTTTGGTGGATTTAATGAGTAAAATATTAATTTATATATATATGTATATAATTTCATATTGTTACTTATATATAATTAATATAAACAGATACTATATTAATATATATATGTATGTATATATTAGTATTTAAAATAATATAAATATAAAAAACTTAAAAAACTTTATCTCTACCAGCCCCCCCCCCCCCAACCCCCTTTCCGGTGTCGTCTTCGCCCTCATCCCCCTCCCTCCACCTCTTTGCGTGCCCCTCCGTCTCCCTCTTCTTCCCCATCGTCGCTGCCTCCTTTCTCCCAACACCCGTCATCGCCTCTGCGTCCCCCTCCCCTTCTCCCTCCTCTTTCATCTCTCATTACTAGCCCTCTCCTGCCCGCATCTCCGCCTCTCCTCCGATGCCCCTCCCCTTCCCCTTCTCCCTCCTCTTTAGTCTTGCGTCACCTCTTCCTCCTCCCCCTCCCCCTCCCTCTCCTTCCCCTGTCATCGCCATCTCCCTTCTCGTGCCCCTGCTCCCCGTCGTCATGTACCCGATCCCATTTCCCTTAGTCTCCTCACCCTCTCCCCTTCCCTCTCTCTTCGGCGCCCCCTTCTTTCCCCTCTCTCCCATCGCCACCACCTCTATGTTTAACTTTTCATTATATGCTACCCTACAAAAATCTCCATTCTCCACAGTTACACTCGTTGAACTCGAAGACTATAAGATAGAATTGGAAACATTATTGGCTAAGGAGGATATCGAAAGAAATGTGGACCGTCTCGGGAGGAGCGTGAATGCGGAAGTGCGATATAAATAAAAAATATGAAATAAAACATGCTTGTACAGAAACGTAAATACATGTTCAAGGGGTGTTGTCTTGAACCTCCCGGGTGTTTGGTGTATCTGATGATTAAAATAAACATGCAATTATCATGGTGGCCATAGGGTGGAAACGAAAACTGTAAATAAAGACCTACCCGGTTGTAGTTTTGTCTTCGCACCGCTACACGCGTTGTTCCACATTTTGCCACCAAGATCCCAATGATAGGAATCCTCTAAATCGTCCACGCAATCCTACCGGTTCTTGATCCCCGTGCTAGCAAGAAATCAAGAGTGAATTTAGGGAGGACGAATCGACCAAGCGTTGTTAATTAATGTGCTCAATCCGTCTAAAGTCCACTTGTATTAAACAAGGAACTTAAAATTTTCTTGGAGGAAAAGGGAAAGGGGACGAGAGAGAGAGAGAGAGAGAGAGAGAGAGAGAGAGAGAGAGAGAGATCCGCCGGTGGGGTGTGTCTGTGTGTGTGCTCACAAGTTGATCAATCTCTTATGTGCATGCTTCTATGAGTATTTATAGAAGTGGAATCCTATTCTTCTTCAAACTCTAATTTAAGAAGCATACTTTGACTAGAATTTTGACCTAGTCAAATCCTAGTCAAACTAGACTTACAATTTAGTCAAACTAATCTAGGCCTTTGATCTGTATACTTTAATCTCGTCCGTCCATCACCCTGATGGATTATTTATGGAATATTCAAATGTTATTTAAATAAAGCATAAGGCTTTAAATAATTAATATTTATTTTTTAAGCCCACTTTCTCATTTCTAATAAATTTAATTTATTAGTGAATTCCATTTAATCTAATTAAAGGAATCAATAATCCAAGAAAATGGAAACCAGTTTAATCCAATTGAATGGTTCAACCTCTCGAGATTAATTCTAAATTAATTCCTTTGTTATCGGCGGATTGTGTGTGACTCTTGGTTCACCCTCAGCTTGACTTGGTCGAATCTCCAATCATCTCATGAAGGAAATTCGTCCGTCACCATGGGTGGCCGTCAAGTAACGAGCCATGGCCCTAGAGACTAGGTGAATATATGGCGTGAACATTTAGGCTCTCCAATACGTTAATCCTTCTATTTACTATCTCACAGCTATAGTCTAGGGTATGGATCTTTAGGATGTTAGTACCCATTCTTGACTTAAGCCTTGCCTCGTCCATATTAAACGTCATAGGGATCCCATCCCTTTGTTCGGTCACTGTGGCCACAGATTTGTTGGGGACGAGTCCTAGAGTAAAGTAAGACATTACTGTCAACCCTTTTTACAGGAGATGGATCCTTTCTTAGGACCTACTGTCCACACTATTGGACAATCGAGTTTCTTGATTTGGTAGTCTCTTGCCAAACCTAAGATACAGTCACAGTGTGTATGTGATCTTAGTAGTCCCTCAAGTCTGAGGATCAAATCCATACTATTGGAACCGGGAATACAAGCCATACTAACCGACCCTACTCAAGGTATTCCATATGACGTTCCCCACAAGTCACCTCGATCAGCTGGCACCTAGCTGGCTGACCCACTAAGATTGCATGGACAACCCTCGTCACTTGTCGATGAACGCGACTGCAATTTCTTAGTGCAAGTCTCAAACGGACTCTCGATACCCTATCTTGAGATCCTTTGACTTGGAGTGTTTCAGACCGATCCTCAGAAAATGATTTCATGAACTGCCATCCAATGCGCAGTTCTAGTTTCTTGAATTGACGTTTCGGTCTGTGGGCTTTGCTTGTGCAGTGAACAGTTAATATAAAGTAGTAAGTGAATACAAACAAAGTATTAAGCCATATGAGTATCACTTTCTTATTCATGATGATTATTATAACACCGAAACTGTTTACACATAGGTTACCTAAGTCCAATGAGATTGGCTTCACGGTCACCTATTCTAACAATCTCACACTTGACCTAAAGCCAATCGCCCATATGCCTAATCCCCATCTTTTCAAGATGCTGCGTATGAGCAATTTGTGACATAGGCTTTGTCAACGGATCTACTGTGTTGTCTGCTAAGCTGACTCGGTCCATTCGAACATCACCTCTTCCTACCATTTCAAAAGGTGGTAGCGTCTAAGAATATTCTTGGATCGGTGATGGGATCTCGGTTCCTTTGCTTGCGATATTGCTTCGTTGTTATCACAGAAGATAACCATGGGCTCAGCAATGCTAGGTACCATACCCAACTCTTAGATGTAGTTTCTCATCCAAACCGCTTCTTTGGCAGCTTCTGAAGCTGCTATACATTCGGCTTTATGGTGGAATTAGCTGTGGTTTCTTGCTTGTAACTTTTCCATGCTACCACACAACCATTGAGTCTGAACACACAGCCCGAGTGAGACTTGGCATCGTCATCGTCCGTCTGGAAGCTAGCGTCGCTAAAGCCTTCCAGAATCAATTCTCCATTGCCACAGACCAAGAACATATCCTTAGTCCTTCTTAGGTACTTAAGGATGCTCTTGACTGCATTTCAATGTGCCTCGCCTGCACAGGACTGATATCTACTAGTTACACTCAAGGCGTAAGCGATGTCAGGCCCTGTGCAGTGGACTGCGTAGTGGATACTGCCTACGGCAGAAGCATAAGGGATGCCCTTCATCCTTTCAAGCTCTTTATCAGTCTTGGGAGACTGTTTCTTAGATAACTTGATCCCATGCCTCATGGAAAGGAGACCTCGTTTGGAGTTATCCATGTGAAATCTTTTCAGGATTTTCTCCATATACGAGTTCTGGGTTAGTCCTAACATTCTCTTAGATTTGTCCCTGACGATCTGGATGCCTAGAATGTTGGAAGCTTCACCCAAATCCTTCATGAAAAATTGCGTGGATAACCATGCTTTTGTGTCACTTAACATTCTAACGTTATTCCCAATGAGCAGAATGTCGTCCACATAAAGCACTAGGAACACTATAGAGCTCCCACTAACCTTCTTGTATACACAAGGGTCATATTCATTTTTGATAAAATCATATCCTTGTATGACTTCATCAAAGCGAATGTTCCAACTACGGGATGTTTGTTTGAGGCCATAGATGGACTTTTGGAGACGGCAGACTTTCTGCTCTTCTCCAACAACAGAGAATCCCTCCAGCGGATCCATATAGATCTATTCCTCAATGAAACCGTTGAGAAACGTTGTTTTCACGTCCATCTGCCATATTTCATAGTCATACCATGCAGCTATGGGAAGCATGATCCGAATGGACTTAGCCATGGCTACTGCGAGTAGGTATCCTCAAAGTCGGCCCCGGGTCGTTGAGTGTAACCTTTCGCGCCACTAGCCTAGCCTTGAAGGTGGTAACTTCTCCATCAACGCCAAGTTTACGCTTATAGACCCATTTACACCCGACTGGTTTAACGCCTTTGGGTGGGTCTACAAGTGTCCACACTTCGTTTGTGCTCATGGAGTCCATTTCGGCTTTCATGGCCTCAAGCCACTTTCTCGAGGTTATGTCAGACATCGCGTCCTTTTATGTCTTAGGATCCTTATCCAATTGACCGGCCATGCTTAGGAAGCCATACCTTACGGGAGGATGAGGCACTCTAGCTGACCTACGAAGGACTGGAACGTCAGTGGTGACTGCGGGCGCAGACATGACAGGAGCTAGCGGTTCAGGTACCGTGGTTGGCTTCTCGTGAGGTTGTTCAACATACCGATCATGTTGATCCTCGCGAGGTGGCTCGACCCGTTGGGTACTTATCCTAAAACCTCGAAGTGAGGTTCCGCAACTTCTGGCGCTGATGACTGATTCATCTCACTTGATTCCTCAAGGAGCAGTTCATCACGTTGGACATCCATTGGAAAACCCTTTTCCAAGAACACCGCATTCCTCGAAACAAAGACTTTTTGTTCCAAGGGGTCATAGAAGTAATAACCTGCAGTTTCTTTAGGATGGCCAACAAACCTGCACAAGCTAGACCTTGATTCTAACTTGTATCCCACTAATCTCTTTACGTATGCAGGGCTACCCCACACTCTCAAGTATTTGTAGGAAGCAGGCTTGTCGTACCATATCTCATATGGTGTTTGGGTCACGGCACTGGTCGGTGCTAAGTTTAACAACTTAGTTGCTGTTTCTAATGCGTAGCCCCAAAAAGATAAGGGCAGTTCAGTAAAACTCATCATGGACCGAACCATGTCTAATAGGGTTTGATTCCTCCTTTCAGAGACACTGTTTAACTGCGGTGTCCCGGGAGGTGTTCATTCAGAGACTATACTATTTTCTTTTACATAATCGAGAAACTCGCCCCTAAGGTACTCACCGCCTCGGTCTGACCGTAGGACTTTAATTTTGCACTCGGTTTGGTTCTCAACTTAAAGTTTAAAGTCTTTAAACCTTTCAAGAGCTTCTGACTTGTACCTCATTAGGTAAACATAACCGTACCGTGAGTGATCATCGGTGAAGGTTATGAAGTAGGAGAACCCACCTCTAGCTTGTGTACTTAGTGGTCCACATACGTCTGTATGGACCAAGTCCAATAGACCTACGGCAAGCGTACTTTGTCCTACAAAGGGCCTCTTGGTCATTTTCCCTATAACATAGGATTCAGGAGTTGGTAGATCACTCAAGTCCCCAACCTCTAGGTTCTTTGAGTCTACCAACTTGTTCATCCTTTCTCGAGAGATGTGACCTAGCCTTGCATGCCACAATTGTGCATCCCCGTGATTATCTATTTTGCCATTGTGTTGAGCATTCATAATGAAATTTGATTATTGCAGGATATAGAGTCCATTATTAAGTGTACCAAGCAGATGATCAAATCCACCCTTCATCAAATAAATACAGTTTTTATTGATCGAAAATTCATAACCACTATTTTCTAACAATTGAATGGAAATGATATTTTTTATCATGCTAGGTACATAATAAACACCTCCAAATCTATCCTAACACGATCACTAACTACTAAGGTGGCGGTTCCTACTGCTTCTGCAACAACAACCTTGCCTTTACCAAGCTTTAGGACTATATTGCTGCTACTCAGTTTTCTGCTTCTTTTCAATACCTGCTAGTCGTTGCAAATGTGAGCTCCACAACCGGTATCTAATACCCAAGAGGCAGGGTTAGTGACCATATTAACTTCAATCACAAACGTACCTCGCTTGGAAAGGAGTTTGGGGCAATCCCTCTTCCAATGCCCTTTCTCACGGCAATGAATACATATGCCATTTGCCCTCGACTGTTGATTCGAGTCAACCTTCCTTTTCCCTTTTTATTTCCCCACTTTGGCAACGGGAACGCTCCTAGCGTTGGCAGTGGCTGTGACGGCCTTTCCCTTTCCCTTCATCCTTTTCCAACGTCCGACACCTTTGCTTTTCGTCTTGAAAGTCGAAGTCTCTCCAAACAATACCGATGGCGCAGACTTTTTGGTCGTTGCCTCGTATTGTACCAACATATTGATCAACTCATGGAAGCCCTTCTCAAGAGCATTCATGTTGTAGTTAACAATAAATTGGTCGAAGGCGGGTGGGAGCGACTGAAGAATCATATCAATGTACATCTCGTTATCGAGCCCTACTTTGAGATTTTCGAGCTTTTCCACTAAGGTAAGCATCTTGATCCCATGCTCATATACAGAGGATCCCTTGATCATCTTAGTTCCAAAGAACACCTTCGTCTCGACATACCTAGTATGCCGGTCCGGGACTGCATAGCAATCATTCAGGCGAGCCATTATGGAAGGAACGCCGTCTAGACTCTCATACTATTTTTGTATCTCATTAGTCATAGATGCCAGTATAATGCTACGGACTTTCCGGTTATCTTGATGCCAAGTCTCGAACGTCTCACGTTCTTCGGGCGTGGATCCTTCCGGCGAAGTCCGAGGAAACGACTTGTCCATGACATAGCCTTGGTTCTCATAATCAAGGACTATCCTCAGATTGTGCAACCAGTCGTTGTAATTTGTTTCATTAAATTTGTTCGTCTCAAGTATGGTTGATAACGGGTTCTTAGACATGGTTTTAAATCTACATTTAAAAACGAAATATAATCATTATTATAATAATAATTAAAGACTTGGACTTCAACCATTTAATGCTCCCACTATTTCTACAAAAACACGACACTCTCAAACATTATTTTCGGAAAACCCTTTCCTAGTGGGATTGGGATCCACAACAATGTTTTCCATACCCCGCTTTTACAATTCGCATGAAAAACAACTTGTGGGAGATATTCCATACCATTCTCGTCTCACGAGATTCTCAAGATGTCTTGCCTCACTCTTTTACGTGATCCCAAGGACTCCAAGCGAATCACGTTATTCAGGCATTAGACCCGACCCAATCAGTTGAATCATAGCACTCACGTCTACCCCCACGACTCGTGAGATAGGCAACAGGAGTGTATTCACTTCGTTCACAATAAAGTGCAACTTATTTTCAAGACAAAAGACATGCCACGACTCGTGAGACCACGCAATTGACTGAAACCAGCTTCCTCACTTTGTCATGGATGGAAGGCTTGGATGAACTACTAGAGTTCTAGTCCATTTATTAAGGGTCTAATATTTCACTTGGCCAACCAAGTGAGAGTTTAATGACCAAGATCTCATTATAGCACATACATACATACATTATGCATAGATCGTTTTGCATGATATAGCAGTAGTACGATAAATAAACCATTCATCCGTCATATAAGCCACATGAAAAATAAAAGCCTAGCACGCCCTTGTTGGATGATCACAAGCCCGAATCCTATGCGACCCACTGAGCCCGCAGTGGATCGATGGTCAATCTAAGGTTTGTCCTACACTATTACATTCAATAATAGAAATCCATCAACACACAGATGGGCCTTGCCTCTTTTCTACCGGGTCTCCATGGAACTCCTTGGATCCTCCATTCTGGGTCATCCTTCATCTTCTTCATCAAAAAATATAACAAAACCTCACATCTATACTACTCTCATTACAACTTGAAAATAAACCGCCGCGAACACCCGGGGGGAGTACTGTCGGCGGCGCCCTGGCCAGAAAATAAAGGCTGGCAGGCTCAGCCTGCCGCCTCTATGGGCCGAGCGCGCCGGCCGGGCGTGCGCGCGCAGGCTCCCCGACTTACATGCGCACGTGGCTGTAGGCAAGCTGGCTTTGCCTGCCTGCGCACGCTGGCAGCGCTGGCCGGGCGGCCGCGCACGGGGCCCCTTGCCTATGCCCTGCCCCGCAGCCTGCGCGCGCGGCCGGTAGCGCCGTGCGCTGTGCGCGCCTGGCAGGGCGGCACCATGCAGTCAGCCGGTGGTTGCCGCGTTCACCGTTTTTCTGTTCCATTATTATTATTCTGCCCTGTTTTTCAAGAAACCAAGAACACCATGGTTTCGTGCACCATTAATACGATGAACCCCTGAAATTACAACATTAATTCTGTCCTAGGAGGAGCGCGAATGCGGAAGTGCGATATATATAAAAAATATAAAATAAAACATGTTTGTACAGAAACATAAATACACGTTCAAGGGGTATTCCCTTGAACCTCCCGTATGTTTGGTGTATCTCATGATTAAGATAAACATGTAATTATCATGGTGGCTATAGGGTGGAAATAAAAACTGTAAATAAAGTCCTACCCGGTCGTAGTTTTATCTTCATACTGCTACGCGTGTTGTTCCACTTTTTGCCACCAAGATCCCAATGATAGGAACCCTCTAAATCATCCACGCAATCCTACCGGTTCTTGATCTCGTTGCTAGCAAGAAAGCAAGAGTGTATTTAGGGAGAACGAATCGACCAAGGGTTATTAATTAATGTGATCAATCCGTCTAAAGTCCACTTATATTAAACAAGGAACTTAGAATTTTCTTGGAGGAAAAGGGGAAGGGGACGAGAGAGAGAGAGAGAGAGATCCGCCGGTGGTGTGTGTGTGTGTGCTCACAAGTTGATCAATCTCTTATGTGCATGCTTCTATGAGTATTTATAGAAGTGGAATCTTATTCCTCTTCAAACTCTAATTTAAGAAGCATACTTTGACTAGGATTTTGACCTAGTCTAATCCTAGTCAGACTAGACTTAAGATTTAGCCAAACTAATCTAGGCCCTTGATCTCTCTACTTCAATCTCGTCTGTCCATCACCTTGATGGATTATTTATGGAATATTTAAATATTATTTAAATAAACCATAGGGCTTTAAATAATTAATATTTATTTATTTTAAGTCCATTTCATCATTTTTAATAAATCTAATTTATTAGTTAATTCTATTTAATCTAATTAAATGAATCAACAATCAAAGAAAAGGGGAACCAATTTAATCCAATAGAATTGTTCAACCTCCCGAGATTAATTCTAAATTAATTCCTTTGCTACCGGCGGATTATGTGTGACTCTGGGATCACCCTCAGCTAGACTTGGCCGAATCTCCAATCATCTCATGAAGGGAATTCGTCCATCACCATGGGTGGCCGTCTAACAATGGTCCTTGGCACTAGAGACTAGGTGAATATTATGGCGTGAACATTTAGGCTCACCAATATGTTTATCCTTCCATGTACTATCTCACAGCTACAGTCTAGGGTATGGATCTTTAGGATGTTGATACCCATTCTTGACTTAAGCCTTGTCTCGTCCACACTAAATGTCATAGGGATCCCATCCCTTTGTTCAGTCACTGTGGTCACAGATTTATTAAGGACGAGTCTTAGAGTAAAGTGAGACATTATTGTCAATCCTTTTGACAGGAGATGGATCCTCTCTTTGGACCTACTGTCCACACTACACATCTTGACTGCACTAGATAGGGTTTATGACAACCGAGTTTCTTGACTTGGTAGCCTCTTGCCAAACCTAAGATACAGTCACGGTGTGTATGTGATCTCAGTAGTCCCTCAAGTCTGAGGATCAAATCCGTATTGTTGGAACCGGGAATACAACCATACCTACTGACCCTACTCAAGGTCTTCCATATGATGATGCCCACGAGTCACCTCAGTTAGGTGGCACCTAGCTGGCTGACCCACTAATATTGCATGGACGACCCTCGTCACTTTTCGATGAGACGCGACTGCAATTACTTAGTGCAAGTCTCAAATGGACTCTCGATACCCTATCTTAAGATCCCTTTGACTTGGAGTGTTTCAGACCGATCCACAGAAACTGATTTCATGAACTGCCATCCAATGCGCAATTCCAGTTTCTTGGATTGATGTTTCGGTCTATCGGCTTTGCTGGTGCAGTGAACAGTTAATATAAAGCAGTAAGTGAAGACAAACAAAGTATTAAGCTATATAAATATCACTTTCTTATTCATGATGATTATTAAAACACCGAAACTGTTCAGACATAGGTTACATAAGCCCAATCAGATTGGCTTCACGGTCACCTATTCTAACAGATATTATGTTGAAACAGAGGGAAGGCGCAGTGGTTGAGAGAGGGCAACAAAATACTAGATTCGTCTATCTTAAGGCCTCAACTCGCAGGAAACAGAATACGATACCTAAGCTTAAGAATCGGGATTGACAATGGTGCTATAATAGTGGGAATATTGGGAATGTTATTTCGCCCTATTTCTGTGACATTCTCTCTTCTGCTAGCACTTCAGAATCCATAATTGAGGAAATGGTGAATTCATTCTTTTCAAAAGTCATTTAATTGAAGAGATGAACTATTCCTTGTTAATCCCTTTCGTACAAAATGAGGTACCGCAAGCCATTTGAATAATGTTTCCACATGAGTCTCTTAGCATAGTATGTCTCTTATGTTCTTCCATAATACTGACATATCATTAGTAGTGATGTTTTTAAGGTTGTACTCGATGTACTTAATAACCATGTTCTTGACCCTACACATTTGTTGTCCTTATTTCTAAGTGTGACAATCTAGAGACAATTAGTCAATTTAAGCTTATAAGCTTATGCAATGTTATTCTTACATAGCTTCTAAGGCACTAGCTAATAGGCCTAAACCATTTCTTTATTCTATTATCTTTGTTTCTCAGTCTGCTTTCATTTCAGGGTGCTTTATTTCTGATAATATTCTGGTTACATTTGAAATGAACAACTTTCATAAGAGTAAAACAGGAGGAAACAAAGGTTAGCCTCACTTAAGCTTAATATGAGCAAAGTATACGATCGAGTGGCTTGGGCATTTCTGGAACGTATCCTTTCCAGATTAGGTATTCATTCTCGTGCTAATGAGTTGGTCATGCTTTAAATTTCTTCAATTTCTTATTCTTTTACCTTAAATGGTGAATTCTTTGATTATCTTAATCCACAAATGGGAATCCATTAAGGGGACCTTGCGTCACCTTATTTATACCTCATGTGCGTAGAAGCTCTCAATGGTTTGCTCCGGATGGCTGAAAGTGAGGGAATTATCAAAGGTGTTGCTATCAGTCAATCAGCCCTATGGGTTTCCCATCTCCTTTTTGCAGATGATACTCTTAACTTCTCCGAGGCATCTTGGGGCTCTATGTAGGTGATCCAAGGGATTTTGTATAAGTACGCTATGGCGTCAGGGCAAGTGATAACTTGGCCAAAACAGCTATGATATTTTGCTCAAATTTGGAGGTGGCTCGATGCCATAATCTTGCAGTAATACTCGTTGGAACTATGGTGGATAAACAAGATAAATATCTTGGTGTCCCTACAGTGGGGTGCCAATGCAAAAAAGAGATGTTTTGGGTATTTGCAATCGCATTTGGAGTTGTATTCATTTTGATGAAGGAAGTCATGTAATCCATTCCATCTTGCATGATGTCATACTTCAAACTTCTGGAAACCTTTATTTGGGATCTTGAAAGTATGGTGTCGGATTTGTTGTGGCACCACCGGGGTGATAAGAGGGTGCATTGGGCGGCGTAGAATAGGATTTCTAGGCCTAAAGATGGTGGTGGATTGGGCTTTCACAATCTTAAGGCTTTCAACAATGTATTACTAGCCAAGCAGGCATGGAAAATTATCCAACCACCATCAACAGGGTGAATTGCATTTTTAAAACTAAATATTTTCCCAATGGTGAATTATTTTTATGCTAAAGTGGGCAGTCGACCATCCCTAACTTGACAAAGTATCTTGGGCATTCGAGACCTTACGCGAGAGGGAATAGGTTGGACGGATGGGGACAGGCAAAGAATTAGAGTATGGACAGACAAGTGGGTGCCCAGGTCAGGTGGCTATCAACCTATCGGTGATACTTCTTTGTTGGGTGGTGACCGCTTGGTGCATTCACTTGTTGAAATAGATGACATTGTTGATACTATTTTCCCTCCCACTATTGCAACATCCATTAAAACTATTCTGCTGAGCTCTGTTCGAACTTAAGAGCACGCAGTGTGGCTTCTGGAAAAGCATGGAAATTTTACAGTCCAAATTGCACATCATCTCGTCTTGGCTCGAGGCCACCTCCTCATCGTCATTTTCTGTGTGGCCAGAAACTCGTGCTTCCTAGAAAGGGTTGTGGAAGAGATATTCACTATAAGCTTAAATTTTTTGTTGGAAACTCTGCCATAATGTGCTCCTGACGATGACCAACCTTGCACGTCGAACAACGAAATTTGACAATGTGTGTCCTGTTCATAAAGAGTCGATGAAGGATACTAACCATGCTTTTCCTAACTGTTCCTCTTCACGATAGGCATGGGCGCTCTCATCTCTCCCTTGGAGGTTATTTACAGAACAGTGGGTTGTGGAGCTCATTATTTGATATGCACTTGAGGATGCATCTTAGGTTATTGGGATTATTGATAGATCTCTCTCTCTCTCTCTCTCTCTCTCTCTCTCTCTCTCTCTCTCGTACATTAGCTATAAACTGAAATTGTTTCCTAGCATGGAGAGCAAACTCGATGAGACTATGATCCGATGTATTGAACGAGGGTTTGTGCGAACATGGATCATGCTGCGAAGGAAAGCTTTCTTATGACCTGCTGGGGTATATGGGGGAATAGGAATAAGTTTTGAAGGGAAAGTGGGGGAAAGTCGAATCTGGAAACGGTTATGGACGAGGACAAATTCTTGCTTAAATTTCTATAATTGCGTGTTTGCCTCTTGGCGAGGCCAACTACTCAAAGTTTTCCTCATTCATGGCAGCCTCTTGATGAACAGACAATCTAAAGAAATTTCCATGAGGCCATTATTTATAGTGGTTTGTCTACAAGAAATAGGGTCATCGGTTCGCTCTAGCTAGGTATGTCTAAGGCCAAGATCCAGACTCTTTTCATTCTTAGAGATCTCAGAACATACAGAACTAGTGTTATAAGACGGCGTCGAACTGGCCATCGAATGTGGATGAATTGAGTCATCATAGAGAGTGATTGCTTATCTGTTGTCCAGAAATTGTGTGGCGGAGGATGCATCTTTCTAGCTAATCTTAGGTCTCAAAAGTCACATCATTTGGGACAAATTTAATCCGATTAGAAACACATTTCGAAGTGATATGCATGATAACGTTACTAAGGCTGATAGGTCAAAACTGAGCCACCTTTTCTGATTTCTCATATTTGGGGATAAACATAGTATGTGTGAAATTTAATTTATACAAAAGGAATTTAGTGTTAAGAATACAAAGCATACAAGTAGTTACAATAGCCAACAATATGCCAAAAGTTTTGAAAGAATAACGGGGACATAACTTCAGGTCCAGGGATTTTAATGGGTACACATGAAATGTAGTTGCCTTCACTTCTGTCATGATTAAAGTTTGCTCAATGTGGGCATTCATGTCACCTGTCACCTTTGGCTACATAGTATTTATTGGGAAAAATTGAGAGGATTTGCAGGAATTGTGTATTATGAAGTCGAAGCAAGAGTTAGACTCTTTATCTTTGTGAAAATTATTGCCCCGCTGTGGTGCTAATGGAAATAATAAGTTGTCTCCCAAGATACAATAACTTACAATCTCAAAGTAATAACACTACAAACTTTGAGAAACGGTGAACCAAACAATATTTTGGAACTCTCTTAAAAAAATACAACATGCTTTCATTGCTAATGCTTTGAAATGTTCTAAAATGCTATTCAAGTTGATTGAATGAAATGGGAGGACTTATTTATAGAAGTTGAAAATATATCATTGAATGAACATGTCCAATCAGAAAATATGCCTTTGAAAGATTATGACTTCTCATCCGAATGGATGCATCATTTCACCCAAAGGACATACCATTTCACCTAAATGGATGCATTATTTCACCCAAAGGGTTTCACTTACTGGGCACATCATTTCAACCAAAGGGCACAGTTATTCGGTGGATTAGACACGGTCGGGTGATGATTGGACGCCATCAACTATCATCCACATGTCATGGGCTTGTTATGCGTCGCACATTATCACCAATCACTTGACACGATTTAATCAAATAGACATAAAGTTATCAAATAAATTTATTCTTAATTTACCATTCACCATTTTCGAACAGTATTCACGACGGTGGCCATATCCTCGTCCGACGAGCAATCTAAAGAGAATGTGCGCTAAAAGTATGTCAATAATATTTGTTGTATTTCAGCATCCTTTTCGCCCCCCCCCCCCCCCCCCCCCCCAACATAGTCGCCCCGTCAAAGTATCTCGTGTTTTGATCTCCGTCCTTAATCCAGTGACTTTTAAGTGCTTCTACCACAATACTACTTCCTCAGACCTTAATCTTTCAAGCTTCTGCCAATGCTCCTCTATTTGTATCTTGACCTGTCCATCTATAACTTATTTGTCAAGCTTTGCTATTGTCTCTTTGGCCTCTACAATTTGGTAACTATCTGACCGAAGTGGGTTCTATTCCAAATATTCATCATCATTGGCAAATTTGGATCTTAACTATCAATCCAGCTTGTGGGTCTAAGCCTTTGTCCTGCTCCCTTGTGTCTCGTACTGTCGATTTTGAAAGTATCATACCACAACCACATTGCCTCAAAATGAAAAGGTTTCTTCATTTGTGCATGTTGTGTTTTGTGTACAAGTAGTGTAATTCATTTAACAGTGGACAATGATCTAAGGAGGTCGATAGACGTAACACCCTTGCTTTTGGAAACGGTAAATGCCATTGAAGGTTCTCACATGCATGGTTTAGCCATGCACGCACCATATGTGGGTTTTGAAATTTATTCCACCATGAATATGGGAGACCATCATACCCAAGATCCTCCAAGTTACATGGTTGTAAAGTTTTTCGAATGATTTGAATTTGCCAAGGAGCACCTGTCTTCTCATTCAGATATAATTTTTTTTTTGAAGTCTCCTACATAGAGCCACGGCCTAACGGATGCCAGACTGAGTTGGATTAGTCGCTCCAACGAGTGTCGACGTTGTGAGGCTTTACGGTAACCATAAAAGTTGGTAAAACGCCATTGCTTGGAGTTGGTTGGCCCGTATATGTCCACATCAATATAATTCTCTGCATAAGAATGTAGTTGGACCACAAGATCCTTCCATCACAACAATATTAGACCCTTGGAATGACCAACTACCTACTCATGTATCCAAAATAAATCAAATTTATTCCCTACTTCATCAAACCTTTTCTTACCACATTTTGTCTCCATGAGAAACACTACCACAGGGTTATGAGCTCGAAGACACTCTCCAAGTTGACGAATTGTCTAAGGGGCCCTAAGCTTTAATAATTCCAGATTAAGGCGTTCATTGTTCTTGATGAGGTTGCCACACAACCTCCACCGTTACTTCATTTATTTTCAATCGTATGGATTGAAGGGCCTCTGATTGGAGCCATTTTTTGCTTCCTACAAGTTAATTTTGCCTACCTAGAAGTTGGATGTCGTGATGGGATTATCATGCTATCTCTATTGGAGTATCCTTGAGAGCAAGCAAAATAGACCATGATAAGTCCATTCTCAGTGTCCTGTGGGGTACCGAATGTTTTTCAAATTTTTTCTGAGATGAAGTGAACGTGGTGAGATGCGGATAACTTGGGGCGGGTTAGTTCGTGTGAACATTAAGGCTTAGGAGTGAAGTGGATTACGGGGCTAGACGATAGCTACGATATGCTGACCCTGTTATATTATGTGGGTGGTGCCTAAGTAGATGACCCAGGATTAAGGATGGGGAGAGGCATGGTTGTTGTGGCTTGGGCCTGGTTTGAGGGTTGGATAGTTGGGCTTGATCATGGTGGGCTTATGTGGTTAATGATGAGCTCATGTGTTTATGGCAGGCTAGGTGGATAGGTTGTCTAAGTTGTGTTGGGCTTGTGTGGTAGTGATGGGATGGGTAGGCCTGATCTGGTTAGTGGGCTGATTTGCCTCAATTAGCGATTGGGAATTTGTGACTAGGTGTCACAGGGGTTCTTTAACGCAGGGGATTTCAAACAAACACCTGTGCGGCCTAGCTTCCTCAGGCTAGTCAGCCTTCCTCACAAACTCAAACTCTCGTGGATGAATTTAGGTAAGTAGAACGAGAATCACATAATCAAGCAGCTAGAACATAAGAATTTAACAACTTCAACAAAACATCAATTTACAGCTGAAGCTAACCTCATATTTTATTATCGTTAATAAAAATACAAGGACTTCTTACGTTTGCATACAATGGACCTCATCCGTGCTTCACAGATATCAGCAAAATCGAGTTAAAGATACAAACTACAAAGCGTTGCAGTTGACAGCCCCAACTGCTAGGAAAGACCAACTAAAATTGCCCTAAACTGCCACCATGTCTTAGAACAGTTTCCAACCATGATCTGTCATGCTCCCTGGCGATTTCTAGCCATCAACCGCCAGTCACATGCTTCCCACATGCTTTCTTCCTTAGCCCACGAAGTCAGCCACCAAGCACTGACAATCGCCCGATAGCCATCCAACCCTGTCGGTTGTGTGCACGCGCCGTTAGGCCGTCTGCGCACACTGCCTGCCGAGGAATCTCGCCTATCGGGCTTATTCTGTGACACCCCCTACGGCACTATATCCTATCACCACTAATCATTATACTCTTCGTAATTATAAGTTGTCTTATAAGGTTTTTCATTTTAAACTAATAAGATAAATCCTATTTTTATCGGTATATTATAAATCTATAAATATATCTTAAATAACAATAAATATCATCAAAAGTTTATATTTACTAGAAAACATATATGCTCATGTACAACACTCCAAAAAAAGTGAAAAGTTTCAGGTTGTTATAGAATCTAAAATGCCAACCCAATAAAAGATTAGATGTTTAATAATCATATAGCCAGAACCCTTGGCTTCATATGTCACGGCTGACCCACCTATTAAGATCCATGGCACGACTTCAAATTTGATATAGCTAGTCACCATTATCTATCTCCTGAAAAATATTGGCAAGGGATAGCTGCCTATTCAATATGTATAGCTAACCAGCCTATATACACCCATAAATACATGATGTAATACAAAGCAACAATTATTGGATATACAAAACCACAAAATTACAAAGTAATCAATGCCACAATCATGCATCAATCTACAGTACAACCTCAGAATTCACAGTTTATACTCTAGGGCCCCTGCTTACTCTAATTGGAGTACATCAGTCAATGGTTCTGACGGTCGTCATCATCTCGATCAATGTTAGATCATATACAGGACAGGATACCCGTCGAATGTGATATCCCCACACTATCTAAGTTTGTAGCAATATCAGGACAGGACGTCACAGCGAACATGGCATCCCTACACCACCCCAGTGTATGGCTATCAATACAGGATATTCCCCGCTACCCGAAATACCCAGTACCCTACGCACCATAGTACCTAGCTTATATTCATTTTCCTCATATCACATCGTCATCAATCACATTATCATATATCATTGAGTATGTTCCTCAACTGGATAAGTCATCTCTTTATCTCAATTTAACGATATACTCATAATTGACTCCTTCGTTCAACATCATGCAACAATAGAATATAATATAAGGAAATTATCTGTCAATCTTTATATTACATAAATAATCACAAATAAACACATAGAAACAACTTCACAGAACAACCACGTAATCTAAATAGGAATTTATAAATATCAGCCAGGTTTACGACAAACAAGTATAATTATATATACTTATATATAGATCGAATTAACTATACCTACGTCAATCTCAAAATGATTATACTAGTAGAAGGAGCTGATTAATCCTCTACTTTATCCTCGTGTCCTATAATAGGTTATAATATGTATAATCAATATATTGAAACTATCATACATTCTGAATGAAATTACTAAATAATATTCATATTTCTTTCTACCAATCTTTTAATATATTATTTATACTGAAATTCAAACCTCTGTTCATTCCTCGTCAAAATAATTAGATATTATAAGCTTTCCTGGTATATATACAATTTCTCAATTAACTCATAAGAGCTTATTTCATCAAACCCCTCATATTTTTATAACCATCATTCTCTATAACACCCCTAAATGAAATTATTGCAAAAATCTCATATTTCTTCTTAATAAATACAATATTTCTCAAATATAATTTTCTACTATCCGTATTAATTCCTGTAAATTCTTCACTGCTATAATAATTATTTAAACACTACTACACACAATTATGTATTTGATTAAGATACCCAGTTAATTTTGAATAATTGATTATACCAAAAACTAAATCAAATAGATTAAATCAATTCTAATTCATTGGCTATAATGTCCCCGGTCCAATTAAATATTTACCCGATCACTAATTTGTATAACTACTCAAATATATTAATTTTTTTCGGTTAAATAATAAATTGAATAGTACAAATAATATTTAATAAAACCACTAATCAAATAATATAAATATACAAACAAATTAAAATTTTGAAGGATAAATGTAAACTTGTATGCGCAGCTTCGGGAGGAAAGTGTAACTACTTATAAGCTTTTGTTTAATATGAACTAAATTTTGAGGTTAACTTATCTAGTTTATATATCTTGAAAAGGCTAAAGAAGCCCACGTGCCACCTCCACATTCCATCCTTAAAATCACTCTTTTATTAGTATTATTATATTATTATTATTATATATGTGTATATATTCATATATTAATAACTTTGTATAAAATTCTTAATTTATTCCCCAAATTTCTAAATATATATAATGTCACCCTAAAAGTTTTATAAAGCTCCAATTTACTCCCTTTTAGTTTTAATATATTTATAATTTCAACCTGTAACTGATCGAAGTGCTATCCCCAAGCGAAGGTGCTGATCGAAGTGCCATCCCCAGGTGTCTGTTGCTCCCTCCCACAGCCTTGTGAGCAGGATCCAATCTGCGTCAACAAGCAAATTCAGCCTGGATCCATACAGCGTCCCACAGGCCAGCCACGTCGATCAGATCTGCCATCGTGGAATCGACCGCCAGCATGAGGGCTGAAAAAACTGGTGGGCCGAGGGATCCACAGGTCACGGAAGATGCGAGTCGCCCGCCAATCTCTAATAAGGCGCCGGGTACCTGCGCGGAGTAGAGGCCGTGCACAGCTGAGTGAACGCCACGCGAAGGAAGGCTGTCACGGTCGACGGAAGGGTCCAGAAAAGAGTTACCGAGGAAATACTTGGGCTGCAACACTAGGTGGAGGAGGCTCTCCGGTTGAGTGAGTAGTCGCCAAGCTTGCTTACAAAGAAGGGCCTCGTTGAATTCCTTGAGCTTACGGATGCCTAACCCACCCTCGGCCTTATTGCGGCACACCTCGCACCAAGCCCTCCAGTGAATCTTTCGGTCCCCCTCTTGGTGCAAGAAAAAGGCTGCTGTCATGCTTTCAATCTCCCAAAGAAAGGTGTTCGGAAGGCGGAAACAACTCATTGCATAAGTAGGGATCTTGGATAACTGCTTTTGTGACGCCCATAAATTTTTATACATAATTATGGGGTTAATTGGTAGTTATTTAAGAAATTTAGTTAATTAGTAGATGTATTATAGATTAAATTGTGATCATATTAAGACTTGAATGGAGTGAATTAGAGCTTTATATAATATTTGGGAGCAAATTATATTAATTAAGAAAATTAAAAAGCACGTAATAGGTATTTAAAGAAAAGATTAATATATATATATATATATTTTTATAAAAAATAATTAAAAAAAGGAAAGAGAGAGAGAGAATTTGGTAGGCGGTAGCACGTGTTCACCCCTGCCTCACCTACTACATATATATATATATTATATACTAGTACAATTTTATGCTTTAAAAATCAAACCCACACACACTTTTCCACACAATAAATTCGCGATAAACAGGTACGAATATTTTGAATTTTAATTATTATTAATTTATGTAATCACATTATTTAATAACTGTATTAATTAAATATTAATTATGCTATTCACTTTAGTGTTTAGCCGGAAAATTTTATGAATTTGAGTAATTATAAATTTGTGCTGGGTTAAATATCTCAATTGAATTAGGGGTGTTATAATTAATGGCTTAAACTGCTTAATTTACTAGATTTAATCATTTATATAATTGATTGACTTAGTTTAATTAGGTTGAAAATTACATTTGAGAAAATATTATAGATTTATATTTGAAAATGTTATATTTATAAAATATGAGTATGTTTTGAGATAATTAAATTCAAAAATGGTTATTAAGAATAGTAGTTATAATAGGATGAGGGGTTTAATGAAATATTGAGATATTGGGTGAATATATATATATATATATAAATACTATTTAGTATTTTATTTAGAAATTGACATTCTAAATATTAATTATACGCATTATACCTTATGATAGGACACAGGGATAGAGTAGAGAATCAGACAACTTCATATCTGCTAACCAAAACTGTATAAGATCGAGGTAAGTAAGTAATTAGTGCTGCTTATATATGTTCATTTTTCCTATTAGTGTTGTGTACGTAAATAATTAGTATTATCGATATATATGTTTCATTTCTTGGTGATATTACTTTTATGTGAGCCTATGATTCGTGCTTGACTAATCTATTTTGAACTGTACAAGTGGTTGATGATTACTTTGAAATGATTATGTTATGAAAGTGAAATGAGGAAGATATGTCATTGGCTGTTTGATATCAGTGATATGTGCTTGTACGTGAAAAATGTTGCTATGTGGTTTTATGTAGCTAGTTGTCTTCCAAGAACGGTGATATGTGGAATCGAGAGAGTGATGGAAATTGAATGTAATTATGATATGAATACCCCTTGATGTTGTTGAGAAGCCTATGTGGCAAAATGATGTGAAAAGAGCTATGATGCAATGTGAACAGAGCTATGATGCGAAATGAGATTGATGAGCCTGTGTGGCATGTCAAGGGGATTCATGTATATGTGTATAATCCATGGTGAGGTTGAGTTGGTGGAGAAAAACACTATATCACCTTTCTGGCAAGCCAACTAGGATAATATGAGTTTGATTGATTGTCTAATCATGAGATGATTACATGGAGTAATAAAATGAAATGTGCTTGATCAAATTAATTATATATTATATATGTTGTTTATTTTGTCTTATTGAAACTATATTTGAGGTGCGTATATTGTTGGTGCCAATTGTTTACTTATTGAGTTGCAGGCTCATCCCTCTGCTAACATTTCTTAGGTTTAGATTTTGCTGTGCCTATTCACGAAACCTAGGTCCACGGTTTGCATTCCAGTCAGGTCGGCCCAGTATGCAGTTTTCTCCTCCTCATAAATAGAAATAGACGTCTCATTTTGGATTAAAAACGAGAATGGCATGTGAACTAACTATAACGGTTCCATTTTTGTCGTACTTGATATATGTATATATGATCTTATGGATGAGATGTTAAATATTCTTGTTGCAATGATGAGACTATGTATATATATATATACCCAACAGGGACTAGTATGTGCCTAATATAATATATATATATATATATAAAACAGGATTTACATTAAGTGTGATATTTAGGGGAGATATAGTCATAGTGTCGTTAGTGGGTGCTACATTTGGTGGTATCAGAGCAGGGATTAGAATCTCTGAGGTATTTGATGATATGTGGTATTATACGTAAAATATATATTATGAGTTTAATTATTCATGTGCATTTCATATAGGATGGAAGCGTCAGGTGAAAACGCTGCTAGCCCAACTGAGTCATTAGAGTCTGTACGAGGTCATGATCATGCATCTGAACATCAGAGGTTAGAAACCCAGAATAGAAACGTTCCCCAACCAGAAGTGAATCCTTTTATGCAACAACTCCTAGACTTTATGCAGAGGATGGCTCCACCACCACAACCCCAACCCCAACCACAAGATGTAGTCATTGATAAAAACTATGAGATAGTTAGAAGGCAGGATGCGAAGGTATTTGCTGGTACAACTAATCCTGCAGAAGCAGAAGAATGGTTGAGAAATACGGAAAGAGTTCTAGACCGAATTGAATGCACTTTTGAACAAAAGTTGAGGTACGCGGTCTCTTTATTGGAGAAAGATGCATTGGATTGGTGGGAAACTGTTCCAGGGAGTAGGAATCGACCAATCACTTTAACATGGAATGACTTCTTGAGAGAATTTGCTGAGAAATACACTCCACCGGTCTACAGAAATCGTAAGAAAGTTGAATTTCTTGAGTTAAAGCAAAATGATTTGTCTGTCTCTGAGTATGAGCTGCAATTTGTGAGGCTATCAAAATATGCTCTAGAAGAGGTAAGTACTGATGAATTGAGGCGAGACCGATTTGAAAGAGGCCTGAGGCTTGAGATACGAGAGAAGATAGCAATCAAACCTTCGAGTTACAGTGCACTTTTGAAGCAGCATTGAGAGCTGAAGAGACATCCATAGAAAGGAGTTCTGCTGAAGCTAAATAGAAGAAGTGGACAGATAATCCTAACTTTACAGGTGGGCCAAGCGGTGCAGTTTCTTTTAAGAGTTCTGGTTTTCAGAGAGGTGGGTACAGAAGCCGAGGAATGAGTCAAACTAATAGGTCTCCATCAGTGTCTTTGAGTAGAGGCGGGTCTACCTCAGTCGGATTTAGGGGAAGACAGGGTCCAACCAGATCGTTTAGTGGAAGTTCTATTCCCTCGTGTACAAATTGCGGTAGGAAACATACCGGTGAATGTTGGGGAGTCCAACCAATCGTGTGTTATCGTTGCCACCAACCAGGGCATATTGTCATGGATTGTCCTACATGGAGAGTTGACGCCACTGGATCCTAGATTTCAGGACCAAGTAGTGTGGGGAAAAATGTACAACGGGCTGGTACAAGTAGAGGGCGAGGCAGAGGTGGTCTAGGTAGCGGGACTATTTCTACAACATCGACTGGACAGAGTAGTCAATCTCAGCCACAAGCAAGGGTGTATGCCATCACCAGGGAACAAGCTCCTACTGCACCTGAGGTTATTACTGGTTCCTTTTCTATTTGCAATTCTAGTACGCATGTGTTAATTGATCCAGGATCTACTTGTTCATTTATATCACATGATTTTGCATCACATGTGCATGCTAGTATTGAACCGTTAGGGCATGACTTATGTGTATATATGCCTACTGGTGGGGTTATATTTGTTAATACCCTAGTGAGATCTTGTCCAATAGTAGTGGATAATGTCACACTATGTGCAGATTTGGTTGTGATAAACCTTAGCGAGTTTGACGTTATTCTGGGGATGGATTGGTTATCTAATAATCGTGCTTTAGTGGATTGTCAAACAAAAGAGGTGGCTATAAAAATCAATGGGCAGATGAAGACAATTATAGTGGGAGAAAGAAAAGTTATACCTAATTGTTTAATTTCTGCTGTGACTGCATTTAACTTAATTAAAGGAGGGTGTGAAGCATATCTAGCCAGTGTACATGATACTACGAAGGTCAGTCCAGGTGTGTCAGATGTTCCAGTAGTTAGGGAATTTCCTGATGCTTATCCCGAAGAATTACCTGGGTTACCACCTTATCGAGAAGTAGATTTTGAAATAGAAACTATTCCTGGGGCAGCACCTATCTCGATTGCACCATATAGAATGGCTCCACTTGAACTGAAAGAATTAAAGAATCAATTAGAAGAATTACTCGATAAGGGGTTTATACGACCAAGTATTTCACCTTGAGGAGCACCAGTGTTATTTGTAAAGAAACAGGATGGGAGTATGAGATTATGTGCTGATTATAGATAGTTGAATCGAATCGCAATTAAGAACAAGTATCCTCTGCCACGGATAGATGATCTACTTGATAAACTGAAGGGTGCAACAGTGTTTTCTAAGATTGATTTGAGATCAGGTTATTGGCAATTGCAGATTGAAGAAGGATCTATTCCAAAGACAGCTTTTTGAACCAGGTATGGCCATTATGAATTTGTTGTTATGCCATTTGGGTTAACGAATGCCCCTGCTGCTTTCATATCATTGATGAACAAAACCTTACAGCCATTCCTTGATCAATTTGTTATTGTGTTTATTGATGATATTCTGATATACTCTAGTAGTCACGAGGAACATGAACAACATTTAAGGACAGCTTTACAAATCTTGAGAGAAAAGCAACTGTATGCTAAATTTAGCAAATGTGAATTTTGGATGGAGGAGATTGCTTTCTTAGGGCATGTTGTTTCGAAGCAAGGGGTACAACCTGATCCGGCAAAAGTTAAGGCTATTTTAGAGTGGGAGCCACCTAAAAATGCATCGGAAGTTCACAGTTTTCTGGGATTGGCTGGGTATTACAGAAGATTTGTGAAAGATTTCTCTGTTATTGCAAAACCTATGACAAATTTGTTAAAGAAGAATGCGCCGTTCAACTGGAACAACATGTGTGATCAGAGTTTTGAAGAGTTAAAGAAAAGACTTACCTCAGCACCTATTCTTGCATTACCATCTGGGAATGGTGGATATGTGGTATATACTGATGCTTCACGGCAAGGACTTGGATGTGTCTTGATGCAACATGGAAGAGTTATAGCTTATGCTTCGAGGCAGTTGAGGCCGCATGAACTGAACTATCCAACCCATGATCTGGAATTAGCAGCTATTTTGCATGCATTAAAAATCTGGAGGCATTATTTGTATGGATAGACGTTTCAGATATTTACAGATCATTAAAGTTTAAAATATATTCCAATGCAGAAAGAGTTGAATTTGAGGCAAAGAAGATGAATCGAGTTATTGAAGGACTATGATTGTACTATTGATTATCACCCCGGAAAAGCAAATGTAGTTGCAGATGCTTTGAGTAGAAAGACGGTGGACCAACTAGCAGGTATGATTTTCTATAATGTGGAGTATTTAGCTGCCCTCAGAGCAATGAATGTGAGTTTTAGTGTTGGTGATGATCTTTTACTTGCCACTCTTCAAGTGAAGCCCTCCCTTAGGGACAAAGTTAAGAATGCACAAAATAGTGGTCCGTACTTGCAGAAAATGAAAGTCAAGGCACAAGAAGGAAAGAACGATCAATATGTAATAAAGGAAGATGGTATGTTATTAAATGAGAAGTGTATGTGTGTGCCGAATGTAGAGGAATTGAGAACGGAGATCATGCACGAGGCGCACTATGCACGGTATGCTATGCATCCTGGCAGTACCAAGATGTATCGAGATTGGAGACCCTACTACTGGTGGTCAACAATGAAGAAAGATGTTGCGGAGTTTGTGACTAGATGTTTAACTTGTCAGCAGGTTAAAGCAGAACACCAAGCACCAGTCGGTAAGCTTCATCCTTTATCTATACCTGAATGGAAATGGGAAAAGATTACTATGAATTTTGTCATTGGATTACCACGTACGTTCAAGAAACTTGATGCTATGTGGGTGATCGTGGATAAATTGACTAAATCGGCTCACTTTTTGCCAGTAAGACAAAATGATTCTTTGGATAAGTTGGCTGAGTTATATGTTTCGGAAATTGTGAGATTACATGGAATTCTTACTTCTATAGTCTCCGATAGAGATCCTCAGTTTACTTCTCATTTTTGGGGGAAGCTTGCAAAGGGCATTAGGTACAAGTTTGCACTTCAGTACATCATTTCATTCTCAAACAGATGGACAATCAGAAAGGATCATTCAGACGTTAGAGGATATGATGAGAGCCTGTGTAATTGAGTTCAGAGAAAATTGGGATGATCATTTACCACTGATGGAATTTGCATATAATAATAGTTTTCATTCTAGTATTGGCATGGCTCCGTATGAAGCTTTGTATGGAAGAAAATGTCGAAGTCCAATTGTTGGGACGTTGAGGGATTAAGACAACTTGAGGGGCCCGAATTAGTCCAAGAAACGGTGGATAAGGTACAAATAGTCAAAAAGTGTCTGAAGGCTGCACAAGATCGTCAGAAGAGCTATGTAGATAAACATCGTAGAGAGATGGAATATGAGGTGGGAGAAAATTTTTTTCTGAAAGTATCACCATGGAGGGGAATCTTAAGATTCGGTAAACGAGGGAAGTTGAGTCCAAGATATATTAGACCATATGAAATTATTGAGCGAGTCGGACCACTAGCTTATCGATTAGCATTACCAGCAGAGTTGTCTCAGATACATGATATGTTCCATGTGTCCATGTTACGTCGATATCGATCTGATCCTAGTCATATCTTGCGTGAACCGGAGATAGAAATATCTGAGGGATTAACGTACGTAGAGAAACCGGTAGAAATATTGGATCGGAGTGTAAAGAAGTTGAAAAATAAAGAAATACCAATGGTGAAGGTAAAGTGAAGTCATCACTCTCCCAGAGAAGCCACTTGGGAGGTTGAGGAGAGTATGAAAGAGAGGTATCCATATTTATTCTCTGAGCCGGTACGTTAATTAAATTTCGAGGACAAATTTTTATTAGGAGGGGAGAATTGTGACGCCCACAAATTTTTATACATAATTATGGGGTTAATTGGTAGTTATTTAAGAAATTTAGTTAATTAGTAGATGTATTATAGATTAAATTGTGATCATATTAAGACTTGAACAGAGTGAATTGGAGCTTTATATAATATTTGGGAGCAAATTATATTAATTAAGAAAATTAAAAAGGACGTAATAGGTATTTAAAGAAAATATTAATATATATATAAATTTATGTATAAAAAAAGAATAAAAAAGAAGTAAGGAGAGAGAGAGAGAGAGAGAGAGAGAGAATTTGGTAGGCGGTAGCATGTGTTGACCCCTGCCTCACCCACTACATATATATATATATATATATTATACTAGTACAATTTCATGCTTTAAAAATCAAACCCACACACACTTTTACACACAGTAAATTCGCAATGAACAGGTACGAATACTTTTAATTTTAATTATTCTTAATTTATGTAATTATATTATTTAATAAGTGTATTTAATTAAATATTAATTATATTATTCAATTTAGTGTTTAACCAGAAAATTTTATGAATTTGGGTATTTATAAATTTGTGTTGGGTTAAATATCTCAATTGAATTAGGGGTGTTATAATTAATGTTTTAAACTGCTTAATTTACTAGATTTAATCATTTATATAATTGATTGGCTTAGTTTATGAAAATTACATTTGAGAAAATATTATAGAGTTATATTTGAAAATGTTATATTTACAAAATATGAGTATGTTTTGAGATAATTAAATCCAAAATGATTATTAAGAATAGTAGTTATAATAGGATGAGGGGTTTAATGAAATATTGAGATATTGGGTGAATATATATATATATAAATACTATTTAATATTTTTTTAGAAATTGACATTCTAGATATTAATTATACGCATATACCTTATGATAGGACATGGGGATAGAGTAGAGGATCAGACAACTTCATATCTGCTAACCAAATCTGTATAAAATCGAGGTAAGTAAATAATTAGTACTGCTTATATATGTTCATTTTTCCTATTAGTGCTGTGTACATAAATTAGTATTATCTATATATATGTTTCATTTCTTGGTGATATTACTTTTATGTGAGCCTATGATTCGTGCTTAACTAATCTATTTTGAACTGTACATGGTTGATGATTACTTTGAAATGATTATGTTGTAAAAGTGAAATGAGGATGATATGCCATTGGCTGTTTGATACCAATGATATGTGCTTGTACGTGAAAAATACTGCTATGTGGTTTTACGTAGCTAGTTGGCTTACAAGAACGGTGATATGTGGAATCGAGAGAGTGATGGAAATTGAATGTAATTATGATATGAATACCTCTTGATGTTGTTGAAAAGCCTATGTGGCAAAATGATATGAAAAGAGCTATGATGCGATGTGAAAAGAGCTATGATGCGAAATGAGATTGATAAGCCTGTGTGGCATGTCAAGGGGATTCATGTATATGTGTATAATGCATGGTGAGGTTGAGTTGGTGGAGAAAAACACTATATCACCTTTTTGGCAAGCCAACTAGGATAATACGAGTTTGATTGATTGTCTAATCATGAGATGATTACATTGAGTAATGAAATGAAATGTGCTTGATCAAATTAATTATATATTATATACGTTGCTTATTTTGTCTTGTTGAAACTATATTTGAGGTGCATATATAGTTGGTGCCAATTGTTTACTTATTGAGTTGCAGGCTCATCCCTCTGCTAACATTTTTCAGCTTTAGATTTTGCTGTGCCTATTCACGACAACTAGGTCCACGGTCTGCATTCCAGTCAGGTCGGGCCAGTATGCAGTTTTCTCCTCCTCATAAATAGAAATAGACATCTCATTTTGAATTAAAAGCGAGAATGACATGTGAACGAACTATAACGGTTGCATTTTTGTCGCACTTGATATATGTATATATGGTCTTGTGGATGAGATGTTAAATATTCTTGTTGCAATGATGAGACTATGTGTGTATATATACCCAGCAGGGACTAGTATGTGCCTAATATATATATATATATATATATATATATAAACAGGGTTTACATTAAGTGTAATATTTAGGAGAGATATAGTCGTAGTACCGTTAGTGGGTGCTACAGCTTTGATCATCACAACCGGTCTGCCTTGCGAGAGCCTCCTAGCCTCCCATCCGTTGAAAGCTCCCTAAATGTGATCCTTTAGGCCCTCAAAGACTGCCCGCTTTGATTTATCTACCACTGCCGGCAAATCCAGATACTTGTCATGCTTATCAACCACCGGGACCCGCAGGAGGTGAGCGAGCTCAGCACGAAGCGGAGGAGGGTGTTTTTACTGAAGACTGCGGCTGATTTATCCAGGTTGATAGCAATCCCCGAAACTAACTCAAAGGTGCGCAGCACGGAGCGAACGCAGAGCAGAGCCTCCCTCGTGGCTTGGCAAAACAGGAGCGTATCATCTGCAAAGAGGAGATGGGTAATGCGCGGCCCCTGATGACTCGCCCAGACCCCTTGGAGCAAGCCCCGACGTTCTTCCGTCGGGATGAGACAGCCGAAGACCTCTGCACAACATAGGAACAAATAGGGGGAAAGGGGGTCCCCTTGACGGAGGCCCCTTTCCGGCTTTAGAGTACCAAAGCAATCACCATTAAGCGAAAAGGAATAAGACACAGTCGACACACATTGCATAATGAGTGATACAAATTTTTTATGGAAACCTAATCTAAGGAGCACTCTTTCAAGGAAAATCCACTCTACCCATCTCAATTTTTTTTTTTGTGGATACTGTCTTTTTTCTTACATAACCAATTTAGCACAACCAATAGAATAGAGAGGTTTTATTATTAGTAATTTTAAATCTTTTAGCTATTGTTTATTTACTTTAGAAATTAGTATCAAATTAACATAAAACAAAAGTTTTTATTAAGATTCCTAATTGCAAATTTTTCATAATAAAATATAGCATTTGAATCAAATTGTTGTAAAAGTTATTAAATTGACTTTCATATATAACACAAAGGAATTTATATATGTTCTTGAATTTAAGATTGTTATAAATATGAATGTAAGAGTCTTAAGATAAATGTTTATAATTGTTTGACGCTTCAAATACTCATTCAAGAAATTCTCATAATTATCAAAAAAAAAAATATATTGGTAACCTAATATATACCTATTTGTACCTTAAAATAATGTTTCAAATTGTAACCAATATGCTTTAAAATTTGTTTTTCAATATAAAAGAAAAATGAGAGCACTGTTTTAAAATATTAATAAAATGATATAACATAGGACAATATAATACACCACTATAAAAGTACTTATTCACCTAAACAATTGACATATATATAAAATTAAAGTATTTTCAAAAAGTTGAACATATTGAATCAAGACTTAAGCATGCTTCTCATATTAATCACTAAAAAAGAGAAGTGACGGTACAAAAAGTAGCTTATTGTTGACAGATTTTTAGGATGGAAAAACCCATCGCCCTCTCCGTCTGCCGTTTCTGTGACATATTTGCGCCGAAAAGTCCCTAGATCCCAAAAAATGTCCAAAACAATGACATTTTTTTGTGATAGCATGTTTGTCTCAAACTCCTTTACAAAATTGGTGGGTAAACAAATCCATCGCAATTCTTCATCAAAATTTGTCGCAAATTGCATTTCGTTCACAACTTGGGACGGGAAGGACTTGATCTGGATCACTACAAGTTTCATGGTGACGATATGTACAAACCGACCGGGCACCAAAATCGACGCCAAAAGAAGTCCCCATATGTCATTCTTAAGTACTTGCCGCTTATTCCACTACAACAAAATAGCTAAATAGCAACAAAAAAATTTATTGCTTAAATCAACGTCGAACTAATTAGCAAGTAAAATTATTGTTGCTAATCTACACTACTTAATATATATTTTAAACAATTTGTTGCTAAACTTTTTAGCAAGTAAATTTTCTTTTCTAGATTCATTAGCAAGTAAGTTTCTTGTACTAAAGAATACATTAGCAACGAAAATTTTACTTGCTAATTAGCTCGATTCTGATATTTTTTTCGTTGCTATTGAGCGTAGTGCTTCCTGACTACAGAGGTTGTATGTTTCACTAGCAGCGGCAGAGCATAGGACGTGGCATGCCACTCATCATACGGAGGTGGGCTCCTTGTGCCATAAGTCCAATTTTGAGGCTTGGAGACATTTTGACCAGACACATCCCGCTTTCGCATTGGAGCCCATAATGTTAGACATGGATTGCGCACACATGGGTTTGTACCGCAAGAAAAATATAATTGCACCTATTCATGTTGATCGATTATACTTACATCGTACAATCTCCCATCAGGGATGTGTATGAAGTTTGAGTATATATTCCTGACGATGGTGATCCCTGGACCATTTAAGTCGAAGCATCTGATTGATGTTACTTGGAGTTGTTGGTCGAGGTGTGACGTTCATAGAATTTTACACCTAATTGAGGGGCTAATTTGTAATTATTAAGAAAATCTAAATTTAATTATAAAAAAATTACTGATTGAAATTTGAATATATTAAAGTTCATGGGACAAATTGGAACATTATAAGATTTTTAGGTTGAATTATATAAATTTAAAAGTTTGGGTACTACATTGTAATTTTAACAAAGGTGTTTTTTTTAAAAAAAATAATGTAAATTTAATGATAAGTTTGGAGTAGTGGGGAATGTGTCCATTGACCATCCATACAAAACACTAAAGTCAACTTTGTCATGCTAACTAAATTGAGGAATTATAATATATATTAGTACATGTGGCACACTCAAATGTGTGTATAATTAATTTAATATTTTATAAAAAAATAATTATTTTTTAAAAAATAAATAAATTAAATTATGATATATATATATAAAGATAAAATAGTGAAAGAAAATGAGAGAAGAAAAAAAGGATGTGGAAGTGGATAAGAGAGAAAATAAAAAGTTGAAAAGAGAGAGAAAAAAATAAGAAGTTGGGAAAAGAGAAAAAAATAATAAAATATTTAAAAAAATAAAAATATTAGCAGACCAAATTTAGGAGAGACACCAAAGAGGTGTTCTCCTTTAATATAATAATATATATATATATATATAATATATTACACGCGTATATGACTAATGAAAAGGCATGTGCACCACTTAAAACACATTTGCTTTCTTAACTAAGCACTCTCTCTGTCGCGGAGAAATATTAGTTTAAGATTATTAATTAATTCATTTACTTATATTATGTCATTAATAATTTTATTATATATGATTTGTAATATTCAATTTAATATTTAATTAAAAAATTTAATGAATTCAAGTATTTATATAAATTAGTGATCGGGTAAATATTTAATTAGAATGGGAGTATTATAGCCAATAAACTAAAATTATTTAATCTATTATATTTAGTCGTTATAATGGCTTACTCAAATTAATCGGGTTTATTGACAAATACTCAATCATCCATACTGGTGTTTAATTAATTATTATAAAGTGAAGAATCGGCAAAAATTAATAGGAATATTAGAAAATTATGTTTGAGAAACAGTATGATATTATATTTGAGAAGCATTATATTTATTATAAAAGAATATGATTCTTTTGTACTAATTTTATTTAGGAATGTTATAGAGAATGGTAGTCATAAAAATATGAGGGATTTGATAAAATAAGCTATTACGAGTCAATTGATAAATTAGATATATACTAGAAAAGCTTATAATGCCTAGTTTGTTAGACGACAAAGGAACAGAGGTTTGAATTTCAATATAAATGAAATGTTAAAAACTTAGTGGAAAAAGTGCGAATATCGTTTAATACTTCATTCAGAATTTACAATATTTTTGATATATTAATTATACGTATTATATCATATAATAGGACAAGAAGATAAAGCATGGGTAAGTAGCTCCTTCTATTAACGTGATCCTTTAAGTTTGAGGTAAGTATAGTTAAGTGGACTATATATATATTGTTGGTATACATGATTGTTAATGATTGGGTATTTGTCTGGATTATATGGTTGCTTTGTGAAATTATTATTATATGCTTATATGTGGTTATGCTGTACGAAAGTTAGATGGATAATCGTGTGATACTATATTCGATTGTTGAATGAAATTAAACGATGAAGTCCCTGATAGGAATTTTATTGTTGAATGAAAAAGAACCTTTTAGACTTTTGTAAAGCAATGGCCGCCATCTCGTAGCCTTTGCTTCCCATTAAAGGGACTTGGATCTCCCTCATCATTTGGATTCCTGCATACCACCTACGGACGCTTGGTCCCTTCGGGGGATGATTTTCCGCTTGTAATCCGTACTTTAAGGGGGATCGAGCTAGGGTGATTTCGATCATTACTTAAGGAAATAAAGAGATCCTTTTTTGCCTTTTAAAGAGATGTGATTATTGATGAAAATATTGAGAATTGAGATAAAGAGATAGCTTACTTAACGGGGGAGGGGGGGATGTTGCAATGGGTTATGATGGTATGATTAATGATGAGCTATGTGTTGTCATTTGTCAATGGAGATGATGTGAAATATCATATGAGCTGTGTGTTGTGTGATATGATTGATGATGGGATATCATACGAGCTGTGGGCTGTGTGGTATCATATGATGATGGGGTATCATACGAGCTGTGTGTTGTGTGATATCGGAAAAAAACAAAAAGAAGATATTGTGTTTGAGATGATGATAGCCCGCAAAAGACCATTTAGTTATGCACTACAACATGGGTAAGTAGGGCCCTAAGAAAATAAATAATAACATCGAATACTACATTGTGAAGTGATAAATGATTATTGGTATGTGTTATTCTTAGATTAGTTGTGATTGTATGGAGAATATATGTTGGTTGGTTTATTGCATAAAAGTTGTTTTACTGCATATGTGTGTGTATATATATGTATATATAAATATATATATATATATATATATGAGTTGGTTAGTTGTACTTATTGAATATGCAGCTCATCCCCTACCAATATTTTCAAGAGTTAGGTCACAGTGACTAGCCATATTGGATTTTTGGGCCGTGCAGTTAATCTTTATTAGGTGGGTCAACCGTGACATCTAAAGTCGAGAGTTCTAGCTATGTGATTTTTTGATACACTAGTCTTTCACTAGGTCTGCATTTTAAATTTTGTGACAACTAGAAACTTTGCTATTCTCCTTTTGAGTTGTGTACATAAGTACGTTAGTGAAATAGTAAATATAAACTTTTGACGATGTTTATCGTTATTTAAGAAATATATATTATATTAATAAAAATAGGATTTATTTTATTCGTTTTAAATGAAAATCTCTTATAAGACAGGTTATAATTAAGAAGGGTTTTAATTAGTGGTAATAAAACATAGTACCTTAGGAGGTGCTACTCGAGGAGTTGCTACAATTACGGCATTTGGATTTACGGATGCAGGACAAAGCCACAGACAACGAGCTTCTAAAGTGTCATTATTGGGGGCCTACTGTAGAGGTGACGACGTGACCATGTTACTTTGTAGAAAGTTACAATTTCCAAACTGGGGTGAAAAATGTCGGCAAGTCAAGTATGAATTGTGGTGTGTGTGGAAAAAGCACCTCAAATACAAATACGAACAATTTCTTGTATGGGATACTTGAAGAAATAATGTAGTTGGATTACTCACTTATTCAGGACTTCCACATTGTTTTTGTTTAAGTGTCGTTGGGTTGATTCGACCACAGGTATGAACACCTTATTATCACCTAGTTGATGTTCATTTCAAAAAGGTGTACAAAAAAGATGAACTTTCATACTGCCACAACAAATAGTCCAAGTCCACTACACAAAGCATCCAAGCTGATTAGATGGTTGTTTGCAAAACCAAGGCTCAAAGAGTAGTTGATGATTCTCGTTGGACTGATATCGCATATCAACTTGAGGAAGTCATACCTGTTCCATAAGTTGCTACAGACAATTAGTCATACGACATGCATGATCCAAACGGTATACAACTTTTGTTATCTTTCTATCACACTTCAATAGGGAGTCGGAACATCCCGTTCGCCCAATGCACAAAGCTATTTTATGTGTTTTGTCATGAGTTTGTGCTGATATACATATATATATATATATATGTAATAATTTTTTTACAAATAATTTTTTGTTGAAAAAAAGTTCAATCTTTGAGACAAATTAATTGCGTAACTCGTCCATAAACTCGTTAAATATTGAGTCTATTTTAGCGGAAAAATCCAAATTATGGAGGGATTTAAAAATTTCAGACGGGTTTTATAAATAAAAACCCGCCTCAAATTACACAATTTTAGGAGGTAAATTTCAAGTTTTGGGGGAAATCTACATTTTGGAACGGAATAAATTTAAAAAACCATTACGATGAAATTTTTAGCACAAAAATTTAAAAGTTAGTGGGAATTTCAATTTCAAACCCGTTACAAGTTTCATCTTAAACCCACTACATAACTATAATTTTGTATGAGAAACAGACAATTTTTCGGACGGATTTTGTAGCGGAATTAGTGGCGGTTTTTCTAAGTCCGCATTAAAACCCATCACAAAATCCAAACTTAATCTTCTATTCTGAGTATGATATCTCCACGATAGTAAAACATATTTGAACCAAACTTCAACTGATATAAGATTATGTATGGTTGATCATATTTAACGGTATGATTTAAAATCAAATTACCTGATTCAACGGTGCACCAGTCTGAAAAACTAATTTTAAATTGTGGATATGATATCTCCACAATTGTAAACTGGATTTGTCCAAAACTACCACATTTTATATTTTGTCAGTTTGATCATATTGAATGGTTTGATTTAAAATCGAATGATCTAATTAAACGATGTTGTACAACAATATAGAAGAACAATAATATCAATACTATACTGAAACTACGATGGCTTACTGTAGGTCTTGTTGTTCCAGAATAATTGACTTTCAACTCAAAGCATTCATGCAAGAAATGGTGCAAAAAGGATGGAGGAATTCGCGGAATTTCTTGTCAACAGGAACACGGAACGGAGAGCAGCCCCTCTTTCGGTAAGGTGAAAAAAGGCCTCCACGGCGTTCTGGAGTTGACGATGATAAACTTTCCTAGTCCTCATTCTTCTTTTCCCAACGACCTTCTTCGTCTGTTCAAGACTAGCAAGCCTCTCTTCTCAAACTAGACTAACGAAAAGAAGGAATTGGGATCATAAAGAAACTATTGCTTTAGTGGAACGCCATAAAAAGAAGGTAGCATTTTCTTGTCACGATGTAATTCCTCAATTATGATTGATCTGCAAGTGCATAAATGCCTCGGGTCTCATAAATAATGGATCGACAACAAAAAATAGTCGATTACACTTAGTAAAAGTGGTAATCTATTTCCTTACGGGTTGAGCCGATCTCCGAAGAAAGGTCAATCTGGCTTTGAGATTGCTGGTCCTTCTCAGTTTGCCCGCCTGTTTAGCCATCTGAGGAGCTTTTAGGTGCCGGCCTTGGAACAATCTGTAGCCGTGGAATAGATAGCCCCTTTTCCACCAGGGGGTAAATAGTCCCCGGTTATGAAGTTTAGGACCTCAATCAATAAGGCATCTAGCTGGGTGTTGAACCTTGTAATGATACCATTACGCTCACGAGCAGAATCTTAACTTGAGCCTACCTTCGCACACCTCCGTTACTCTTTAGGAGGCATCCGCCCCAGATAAACTACCCACCTCGCAGTGTCCCGCCTCCCCCCGAATGATCGGTGCGGCGGTTAGGCATCCTTAGACGAAAGAGTGGTCTTTCAGGATTGTTGAAAGACCTGAACTCATATGAGTGGAAGTACTTCCAGAGCTTGACTAAGGACATCTTACCGATATTCAAAAAGGGTCGGCCTTATCCTACATAAGCCCATTCCCTAAACGGAATAGACAGAGACGACAGAAGTCGACCGATGGAAGTCGAAACTGTCACATTATGACAGCCCAAAAAGACGGTATAGATGACATTGGATTCATTCATTCCTATATCTTTCAATCGGTCTCAAGTCTGAGGTCATAGCATCCTTGCTTGAAATAGTTCCTCTGGCCCTGGTCTAGTAGCTCGGGTCGGCGTGCCCTTGATTCTATTCTTTCTTGTCTACGAAGCCGGGTCCTTACGAACGCACTTCTAACACCTGTTCCACTTTTGGAAGCCCCTGGGTTATATCACCAGATCTCGATTTTTCATATATAAATGTAATTAAAGTATCTCCTTCGTACAGGATTTCCCCATAATGGCCATGAACAGTTGCTCCTGGAGTGGCCAAATAAGGCTTAGCTGATCGTATTACTACAGAGTCAACTTGAACAAGTATAACTTGACCCGATTTTAGGTGTGGTGCGTTTTTGGCTATACATATATTTTCACAAATAAACTGCCCAAGACTCATTAATGTAGATGTTTCTTGACAGGTGGAGAAGATACCAATTCAAATTGAAAATAATGTTACTGCATGGATCGGGGTTATAAATTTTCGCATTTTCATCCATTAAATAATATGTAGAAAGATTAAAACAAATTTAATTCATTAAATATAAAAATGACATTTATAATAATTTTAAGTGTAAATTACAATGACCTTCCCTGAGGTTTGGCATAGTTACGGATAACCTCCTAGTTTAAAAATTATAAATATCCCCCTGGGGTTTGTAACCATCTCACAAATAGCCTGTTTTCATCCATTTTTATGGGATGAACTAACCAAAATGCCCTTAAGCAAATCGAATCATTTTTAAAAATTTTCTAAATTTTTTTGGACAAAAATACGCAGGGAGATGTTTCTTACATTTTTTACGCAGAGGAGCAACAATATTATTTGCCTCGATCGATTTTTCTATGTTAGCAGGTGTTGTGATGGTACAACAAGTGTTAACAAGTGTTTTTTTACTTGGTTTTACAGAAATGTATTTGATGTGCTAACGCCTTTAGGATTGACTTAAAGTCTTGAGTTGTGGTTTCACTTACATAAGCGCATCTGCGCCGTTACTAGTGGTTTTAGCAACTTTTGGTTGCAAACTGTAGTTAGGCATAGAAGTTAATTGGTTAAGGGACGTTTAGTTTGTCGGCAATATTTATGAAGCTAATGTGTGGTCTATATTAAGCCTGACTTAGTTATTTCTAAACACACTTTTTACAAAGCAAATTACACAACTTTACTTCTTGTTGCGTTCTTGAGTGCTCTTTCTTGGTGTTTTTCTTGCTACAGCTTTCATGGTTGCGCAGTCTGCTTCCATGGGATTTGCTTGCTTTCATGGTATCGGAGCCATCGTTTGATGGACTCTACTATTTCCTATAGTTAGGCAGACAGTAAACAAGTGCTGTAAACAAAGGGATTCTTTTCCATGGCAAGCCCCATGAAAGAAGAAGTTACGAGAAAGAAGATGGAGATAGATCTGGAGCTTCTGCAGATACAAGTCAGAAAATGCCGGCACGGTGCTGATTTCGAATGTGTTGACCAGCCCCAATTGCCTGTCATGAAGTCGCTCGATGAAAATAGCGTTGAGGGGAAAGATGAAACTGGGTTTCATCAACCGAGAAAACCCAAAACCAGATGAGACTTCGAATGAATACGAGACATGGGCAAGGTTAGACTCTGTAGTGATATCTTGGATTCTTAACACGATTTCTAAGGACATAGTGGAGTCCTTTCGGTACATAGACACAACCAAGGAGCTCTGGCTGGAAATAGAAGAACAGTATGGCGTCAGTAATGGCCCATTAATCTACCAACTGCAAAGGGAGATAGCTACAGCCTCTCAAGGGACTTTGTCAGTATCGGCGTATTTTGTGAGTCTCAAGAAACTTTGGGACGAATTGGCTTGTTTGACGACAGTGTCATCTTGTAGCTGTGGAGCAGCTAAAGAACTAGCAAAGATACAACAGAGAGTCGCCTGATGCAGGTTTTAGTGGGCCTCAACGAGTCCTTCGAACAGATTCGTTGACAGATCTTGGTGTTGGAGCCCTTGCCAAGCGTTGGCAAGGCGTATAGAATAATGCTGAAAGCAGAGAGACATAAGGAAATTACTACAGCTCTCTCCAACCCTTTACATAATGGGGCTATGCAAACAAAGGGGTCCAGGGAACAGAGAATATGCCAACAAAAACCAGTGGAAAAGGAAAACATCCCAAGAAAATAGGGGACAAATTTGTACACACTGTGGTAAAACAGGACATTTGCAATAAAATTTTTTTGAGATAGTTGGCTATCCGGAATGGTACAAAACTCTTATGGAGCAGAGGAAAAAGAAAGAAATGTCAAGAAGCAGAGCTTTAAGCTCCACCACCAGTCAGACTACAGACCAAGGATCCTCCAGAATGCCATGGATGATGATACTATCACAGACTTTATCATAAGTGAGCTGAGGAAGGTAATGGAGGAAACGTGTGCAAAAACCTCTGACTATCCCAAGGCAGACGATTTTGATGATTTCGCAGGTAAAATTATGCCTAACTCTATAACTAAATACTCCAAATTTTGAATTATAGATAGCGGAGCCACGTCCGACATGTGTAATGATATATCTTTGTTCCATATTTCTAAGAAACATAAGCCTAAACTTACATTCATTTCACTGACGGATCTAAACAGCATGTGAATACTATGGGGAATGTGCTTTTTTACCTAATAAACTGGAACTGATTGGAGTCCTGCATGTTTAAATTTAATCTTCTCTCCATTAGCAAGCTTTGTGACAATTCAAATATTAGGTTCAAATTTCACCCACTACACTGTGTTTTGAAGGACTGGTAAACCTATAGCAGTAGGGAGGTTTGTAGGAAAGTTGTACATTCTGGATGAACACTCCTTAAAAGCACAGACTATAGACAACATACTCAAACCAACCCAAGATAAGGGTTTAGTTATTAAAACTTTAGATATGAACTTGTGGCACAAACGTTTAGGCCATACATCCACTGTTGTACCCAGCCATTTGAATTTCTTGAATAAAAGTAAAGTTGATTCTGTATTGTGTGAAACCTGTCCATTGGCGAAACAACAAAGAATTCCATTCCCTGTTCGTAACACTAGAGCAACATAATTGTTTGATGTAGTGCATATAGACATATGGGGTCCATACAACCAACCCTCCTTGTCTAATTGCACCCTTATGTTAACTCTAGTAGATGATCACTGTAGAAGCATATGGACTTTCCTAATGAAATATAAATCACAAACAGTGTCCATCCTAAAAGCTTTTCACAAAATGATACACACGCAGTTCGGAAAGAGATTTAAGGTCATTAAAAGTGACAATGACACTGAGTTTTTAAGCCAAGAATGTCAAAACTTTATGACTGATGAGGGTGTCATTCACCAAAAGACATGTACTTACACCCTGCAGCAGAATGAGGTGGTGGAACGAAAACATAAGCATCTATTACAAATAGCTAGGGCCCTTAAGCTAACATGCCTAATTTGTTCTAATCAGAAGCTCTTTTGACTGCAATATACATTATAAATAGATTGCCATCACAAGTGTTCGATTGGCAAAACCCTTTTGAAATCTTGCACAAGAAGGCCCCATAATATGAACACATGAGAACCTTTGGGACTTTGTGTTTTGCCACAAACATACAGTCCCACAAACGAAAATTTGACCATAGAGCTGCAAAAGGAGTTTTCTTGGGATATGCTCATGGACAAAAGGGGTATAGAATTTATGACTTACATACCCAAACCTTATTAGTTTCACGCGATGTGGTATTCCATGAGGGAGTTTTTCCTTATGCTCAGAAACAACTTGATCCTTTGACATGCCCAATGCCACTAAATGATGAGTTGGACCACTCACCACAGTAAGTAGAAATAGATAAGGCTAAACGTGTGCATGTAAGCCCTACTGAAACCCCAAAACCAACTAACTCTGCACCTCACAATATATTTCATGTAGTGCATGAGCACAATCTTAGGAGATCCTCTAGAATAAGCACTAAGCCAGCCTTGATGCAGGATTTGTATTGCACTAATGTTGACTCTGATTTCTACTCTCCTTTTGTTGTCGAGTTTAGTTCTTACCATGCTTGTTTTATGGCTTTCTTGAATAACTTGCAGGAACCTCGTACCTTTAAGCAAGCAAGCCAATCAACAGTGTGGCAGTAGACCATGAAAGATGAGTTGAACGCCCTCCACAAGAATGACACATGGGACGTCACACTGCTTCCCAAGAACAAAAGGCCCATAGGCTGAAGGTGGATCTTCAAACTAAAGCTCAAGGTTGACGGCACAGTCGATAAACATAAGCCCAACTTGTAGCAAAGGGCAATAATCAAGTTGAAGGCATAGACTACGTGGATAGTTTCTCGCCGGTGGCAAAGGCGGTTATGGTTTACTTGTTGTTGCTGCTTCTCGGAACTGGTTGTTGCACCACGTCGATGAGAACAATGCATTTTTGCATGGATCGTTGGACGAGGAGATTTATATGCAACCAATGGATGGATATGAGGTGCCAGAGGGTCATGTTTGCAAACTAAAACGATCCCTATATGGTCTGAAACAGGCTTCGAGGTAATGGAATGTCGAGTTCACTTGCAAGCTGGAAGGCTTTAGTTTCGTCCAATCTAAACACGACCATTTCTTGTTCACAAAGCCTTCTCTTGTAGGTTTGTTAATTCTACTTATTTATGTTGATGACGTATTGCTGGCAGGTAGCTCAGAGCCATGTATATAAGAAGTCTATGACTATCTCACTGACCTGTTTACCATCAAAGACCTTGGCGTGGCCAAGTACTATCAGGATTAGAGATTGCTCGGAGAGTGCAGGGGCTCGCGGTCACACATACCAAGTATGTCCAAGATCTTGTTGTAGATGCAAGCATCGCACAAGCCAAGTTGAACACAACACCACTGCCTACGGGACTGAATTTACTGCTGAGTCTGAAAACACAATGGCCAATCTAGAACCTTACAGGAGATTTGTTGGGAGAATTCTGTACCTGGGGTTCACAAGGCCCGACATTTCCTATGCGGAACACCATCTAAGTCAGTTCATGCAACGACCTTGCAAGCAGCACTGGGATCCCGCGTTGCACCTGATTTGTTATTTGAAAGGGATACCGAACAAAGGCCTGTTTTTTCCTTCCGGGACCTACACAGATACTCGACGCTCTTTGATCGAATTTTGCATCTTTCTCAAACCCTCACTTATTCGTGGAAAACTAAGAAACAAAAGACGATCTCTAGATCAACGTCGGAGCCTGAATATCGTAGCATGGGCTCAACTACTTGTGAAGTGATTTGGGTTTATAATTTGCTGTGTGACTTGCAAATTCTAGTGCACACTCCTATCCCTTTCTTCTGTGACAACCAAGTGGCTTTGCATATCGTAGCCAATCGCATCTTTCATGAAAGGACCAAGCACTTAGAGATCGATTGTCACCTAATTAGGGACAAATACAAACAAATTCCTGACACCACGACATGTTGCCTCCAAGCAGTAGATTGCGGACGTCTTTACCAAGTCACTACCTGGACCAACTTTTGTAGAATCGATCTCCAAGTTAGGCTTCGTTGATCTAACACCAAGTCTAACTTGGGGGGGGGGGGTGTTAGCAAGTGTTGTGATGGTACAACAAGTGTTAACAAGTGTTTTTTTACTTGGTCTTACAGAAACGTGTTTGATGTGCTAATGCCTTTAATATTGCCTTAAAGTCTTAGAGTGTGGTTTCACTTACATAAGTGCATACGCGCCTTTACCAGCGGTTTTCGTAAATTTTGGTTGCAGACTGTAGTCAAGGATAGAAGTTAATTAGTTAAGGGAGGTTTAGTTTGTTGACAGCAGTTACGAAGCTAATGTGTGGTCTATATTAAGCCATGACTTAGTTATCTGTAAACACACTTTTTACAAAGCAAATTACACAAATTTACTTCTTGTTGCGTTCTTGAGTGCTCTTTCTTGGTGTTTTTCTTGTTACAGCTTCCATGGCTGCACAATCTGCTTTTATGGATTTTTAGGCTCTTGGTTAAAAATTACAAACTTCAGGAGGGGTGTTTGTAACTTTTGAAACAACAAGGGGGTATCCATAATTATGTCAAATCTCAGGGGATGTCATTGTAATTGGCCCTATTTTTAAATGTACTTTTGTGTTCTACCACAGTTGACTTACTTTCTAGGAACATTTACATGTCCAAGACAGATGCTTTCTTTATGCACTAATTTTGTCGCGGATCTTGTAGCAGGCTATAACTTTTGGAATGGATTTTGAGTCAAAAAATCTGAATGATGTCTTCTTAATTACCTTGCTCCTAAGTATAAACTACGTCATTCTGGGAACCAAATGTCGTCGTATAAATGATTTTGTAATGGGTTTTGTGTCGCTTTTGTTAGCAGAAGTCCATTCCAAAATTTTTATACATATACCATACTTAGCAATTTTTCCCATTTTCTTCCTCTCCCTTTCCCTTTCCCTTTCCCTCCCTTCGATTGCAAAACACCCGCCCCCTACTGAAACCCTCTCCCCCCCCGCCCCCCCCGAGTCTTCGCCTGAAACCCTCTCCTCTCCCCTTCCCCCTTCGAGGACGTCCACCCCCGGAGTTTCTAAGCAGTGCCGAGTACACCCAGGCCGAGGAGCCTTTCCCTTCCCCCAAATTTCAAACAGGTTAGTTTGTTTTTTTTAAATGCTGAAAAATTTATGTAAATTGTTAATTATTGTTGGATGATGTTGGGTGTATTTGGATGATGTTCGATGAAAATATTTTGGATGATGTTGTGACACCCTATATATTATATTCAGCATTTTTTATTATCTTTGATAAATTAATGATTGTTTCCTATATGGTCTATTCTTTTTACATATTTTTTGTTTGAAAAATATTTATAAAAATTTATTTGAGTTAATCTAAGATAAAGGAGAAAATAAAAGAAACTTGATAATTTAATGTGTAAGAGCTAGAAACTCACAAATTGACTAAAATATAAAATTCTATGGTATAATTCAAATATATTAAAAATTAAGGAATTAAATCATAAACTATATAAATTAATCAAAAAACAAAAAAACGAAAAGATGAAAATTGGGGTGGCTGCCACCAACCACCAAGCTTACGCTAGCACGTGTCAAGGTCCACAAATAGGTAATAAGAATAAAAAAAAAAGAAAAAAGAAAAAAAGGCAAGCCTCTTAAGCTTAGCCGTAAACACTCACACACAGTTGCAAAAACAAATTTTGTCACTTTTATTCTCTCTCGTCCTTATAGAAGAAAAAAATGAGGAACGCCAACTTTGATTCTTCACTGCAAGCCATTTCTTCAAGTATCTCAATTATTCTCTTAATTAAATTTGTTAATGCCTTTAATCACCCATTTACTTAATCCATTGAAATGTTTATATATTTAATTTATGGGTTAAATGCAATTTGTCCTCCTGTATTAACCAAAAACAGCAATTATCCCCCTATGAAAAAATAACTAGCAATTTACCCTCTATGTTATTCAAAATGCAGCAAACAACCCCCTCACATAGGGTTTTTTGCTCCATTTTTAGGGAATTTTTTGCTCTATTTTTTAAAATACAGGGGTAAATTGCTATTTATTTTTTTCCAGGGTTTTTTTTGCATATTTTGCATATCATAAGGGGGGTAATTGCATTTTTTCCTTTAATTTATTGGGTTATAAATATTATTTCAAGTTTTGATTACATAATGGCTAAACTCCCATTTACCCCCTGTGTTTTGCAGAAAAAGCTAAAAAACACCTGTGATATGGAAATAGGCAAAAAAACCCCTCGTGTTTTGTTAAATGAAACAAAAAACACCCCTTTTGTTAATAATTAACGGAAGGTGCGCCACACGCCCATCTCATGCGATTTTGGGTGATTTGTAGCTACTTTTGACCTCAATTTTGGGTGTTTTTTTTTTTTTTACTAAAATGCCCTCATTATGTGCATATATTTAACTTTAGACATTTTTTATTTTTTTGAGTTAGTTTTTTGCATTTTTATCTATATAAAAAATTAATTTTTAAAAAATATATTTACTTAAAACAATAAGAAAAAAATATATAATTAATGTTTTGGTAATTTTTAATTACTAAAATTAAAAAATATGTAATTTTTATGTTTTATTATTTTAAAATTTTACAACTATTTAAAATCCTAACTTTTTTAATTACTAAAATTAAAAAATATGTAATTTTTGTGCTTTATTATTTTAAAATTTTACAACTATTTAAATACTTAATTTTTTTAATTTAATTTAGATTAAAACCCTAACTTTTTTAATTACTAAGATTAAAAAATATGTAATTTTTGTGTTTTATTGTTTTAAAATTTTACAACTATTTAAATACTTAATTTTCCGTCGTCGCCCCCTTCTAAGGCGTCGATGGGTGGCGAGGGGTGGGGAGGGCTGGCGCTCCGGCGTTGGTTGCGCGCGCGGGAGGGGTGTTGGTGGGCGGTAGAAAGGCAGCTGGGGAGCGGGGTGGGGGTGGGGGGTAATTTAATTTAATTTATCTTTTTGAAAAATATTATTATTATTTATAATATATATTTTTAAATTAGTTAAATCTATGTCGTGATTTGTTTTATAAATTTAAGATCGAATGGTCAAAATTAATTGATTAGATCTAATGGTTCTGATTCAATCAATAAAGATCCAATGGTCAGACAAATAAGTAATAATATATAGTAAATAAGGGCATAACGGCCAATTTATCAAAAAATTAACGCCGTTAGTGGTCTTTAACGGAGAGGGGTGATTGAGCTTAATTTTACAAAACACAGGGGGGGTTTCGCCTATTTCTGAAACACAATGGGGTTTTTCACCAACTTTCAAAATACAGGGGGATTTTATGCATTTTAGCCTTTTATAATTTATTTTACTTTTCGTAAATATTGAATTATGTGTTAGTTTTGAATTATCTAATTAATCAATTACAATTAGCATTAGTGACCTCGAGGTCATGGGTTCGAAACCCATCAAATGCGTGGGATGTTTTTCTAGTGTATAGTAGGTGAAGTCTTTCTACTGTAATCAGTAGGTGTTGTTTGGATGTTGGTCTAATCGTTTAGACTGTTGATAGGATATAGTGTTGTAATTGTTTTATTCAATATTGATATTCGATAGGACGGATTGTAACAAATGTTTTTCAATATTTAATAATATTTCATCGCTTTCACTTAAAAAAAAAAATAGTGACAGCTAAGCTATTAAATGGACTAAATAACAAAAATATTAGTATGTATCTAGAAAATTACTACACCAATATGTTTATTCTTTTCAAACTTTCTTCCCTTTTCCTTAACCTTCATTTCTGTACCATGTTGTTTCTTGTTTTGATATTAATTAGTTAACCTTTAGTTAATTCATTAATCCCTAGTCGTTTAGTTAATTAATTGATTCCCAGTTAAATCAATGATTATTTGATTGTTGGGATACTTGTATTAACTAATTGCAACTACTTAATTACACTTTTCTTGAGTCTTAATATTTAATAGAAAATTATTTAATTATTCTAATGTTATTTTAGTAAATAGTATTTGTCAATTGCTCAACCGAATTGAACATTTATTAAGGAAATTTAAGAATATTTAAGCACATTATTGATACCGTGATAATATGAAATTAATAGTAGAATTTTAATGATTAATTATTTAATTCCTTTGAAGTTGATAAAAATATTAGCTTACGTTCAATAATAAGTAATAAGTTGACTACTCAATTTAGAATTGGGGACTTGACTCACTGTAATTCGAGGGACTAATTTTATGTTCATATAATAATTACAAATAATAAAATATATTTACTAATTAGATTAATTTAATTAATCCATTTCATTTTACTTTGTCGATTAACAAAAAGGAGAAAGATGATCTTATTTCTGTAATCGATAGGATGACTCCAAAGCGATGATAATTTTACTGAGGATTGTAATAACTTCATTTCTTTCAAGTCAATAAACGAAAAATAATAACTTATAGTAATGGGAATGATTGTTCAATTAGCCATTGAGATAAATATTAATGAGTGCTATTTGTAATATTTGTTCAATGAAATTGTACAATTATTTAGAAAGAAATGATATCAGACTAAAGTGATGTGCGCATATGATTTGTATAGTTTTTAAGCCACCCCATGAGTTTATGATATTATTAGCCAAGATTATAGCTTATTAGTTTCCATTTTAACTGAGCATATACATTACGTAAACAAGGACACTATTGTCATGTGATACCAAATGGCATGAGAAGAGACCATTATAGCATGGATTGTTTTGGATTATTCATTGAAATGTAGTTATGCGATGGAGAAAAGGACAACCTAGTACAAGGACCATAAAACCTGATATTCTGTTGGGTATGGTGAGTGTCATTTAAAATTATACTACTATTTGTAAAATTGGAGGAATATTATGTGTATTATAGTGCATGGCTCTATATATGTATCAAAAGTGGTATTTTCTTGCAACAAACTTGAGTAAAATATTTTTTGAAATTGTTCGTTGATTTGTACCTAAATAAATATGATATACTACGACCTATATGGAATAATTGGATCTTTGAAACTCTATGGAGCTAAGTGCTACAACGTGATTATTGCTTTGATTATGTGGACTTCTGGTATTCGTTATAAACTTCCGTTGAGAGCCACCTCTAAAGTCCATATGAGTATCCGAGAGGTCCTTCTTATTTTGATATATTTCAATCGGTCGTAATATTCGATATGCATGCGATCTTTAAATTGTCTATTTTCTGTATGATTATTCGACTGGCTTTATGAATTTGATCATGTGTTTCTTGCAAAGCGGTCAATGCGCCTGGGGCTGGATGATTAGCGGGGCATGCTGGGTTACATTGGGCTGCTAGTTGAGGTTTTGTTGTTCAGTTCCCATTTGAGTATCCTTTCACGGGCAAGCTGGAGTTTGTCTGCGTGTGATTGGCGCTCTCATGTACCTAGGCATGGCCAGTTCAATGCTGTTGTAGAGTCGCTCCCTACATGGAGGATAAGGTAGTAAATGGTCTTTTGGGAGACATAAGGTGGTAATCATGTGTTTCGGTCCTCGCCTGATATGTTCTTCACAGGCCTGACCGGTATTGGTGCCAGTTTATATGATGTGCTTTTAGCATTTTGACCCAGTTTTTCAATATGATTATTTTCTTCCACGTGGACCCACGCATGACCTCACTACTGACCTAAAAAAGCGATCAAGGTGATTGGGGAATGAGATTGAAATGGTTAGGATTTGTAATTGTTTTGATTATCGGTTGTTAGTTTGGTGAACATATAGTTGTTATGATTTTGGTTAGGTCGTGCTCCGAGAATAGGGCGTAAGGTAGAAGTCCTATTTTTGGGGCGTGACAGATGTTGATAGAAAATAGTTTGATGATGTTGGATTTAAATTGTTAGTGATATTTTTTTTTTTTGGGAAGTTCTATGAAATTTTTTGAAATGAGCATGAGCATGATCATTATTTTTTTCTGAAATATCTTTTTTTCTCAAAAAAAATTCTGAAAATTTTATTTTCTGAGATGAGCATGATTAATATATTTTGTAGGATTTTTCTGATATTTTCATAACTTTTCAGATTTTTTTTTTCATTTTTCTGCAGTTTTATGAAAATGTTCAAAACAAAGTTTCATTTTTCAGTAATTTTCCGGAATTTTTCTGAAAATTGGATTTCTTAAATTTTCTGAAAATTTTCAGAAGTTTTTTTTCACAATTTTTTGTAATTTACAGAATTTTTCTATATTTTTCTATATTGAAGATGCATTTTCCTGTAATTATGTGAGTTTTCTATAATTTCTTGCAATTTTTTGGATTTATTTTATGAAGTTTTATGTCCTTTTAGGAAATTTAGAAAAAATCGTGGGATTTAGTATACAATTTAGAAAATAATGATTGAATTAGGAAATTATTGGGCTTTGATACACATTTTAGGAAATTGATTTGATGGGATTTAGTACATATTTTAAGAAAATATTCAACTTAGAAAAATTTTGGTATTTAGACAACATAATTATAATGTAGTTTATATTAAACTATGATATATTATAATGAAAAATAAAATAATAATATAGGAACTAAATTATAATTGTATAATATTATAATTTAGACGACACTAATAATTTTTTTTCTCATTAACTTATAGATGCCTCGCGGTTCAGGTCCTGCTCCTTTGGATCGTGGCCTAGGTTGTGCCAGGTGGTTCCATCACCTACAACTAATGGTTCTGATGCTGAGGAAGCAACGACACGTCAGCCCCATCACAGGAGCCTGCACCGATGTGTCAGAGCCCGCCGATGGCTCCGACCACGATTGGTCCATCAGCAGCGGACCCAACAGATCACATACTGGGATGTGGAACGCTCCTCATCAGTTGTCGTATTCCCCAGCTTGTCCTCTGTACCACACTATCACCACCAGCGCTAGCCATACATACATACATCAGGTTCTCAGACATGAGGTATGAAAAATATACTGCTCCAAATTTATTTACTACATTTTATTGAACGGATAGTAATTATTTGTTTTTCTAGGTCAGATCGAGATTTTCACAGCGCCAGTAGTACACGGTCACCTTCTTGATCCGTGGCCCAGAATTTAGAAAGTCCCACCACCCGTGCTTTTAGTTTGTCCAGTTGAAGGTAAATAATGGTTTTTTTTTTTTTTTTACATCTTTAAAAAATATAATTGTAGACTAATTTTTTTTTGCCTCTATGTCTTTCAGCTTATGGAATTGTACCAATGAGGCCATGTTCAAAGTCTTCAAAACGTTCGTCGGGAAATACATTCGTTGAAAGTTGGGTTAAGCCAGGACGATGCCGGTTCAACCATTGTGGCTGGCCAACAAGATCTGGTGCTAATCGTAAAAATACTAGGCCTCCCCCGAGTTCAAGGAAGAGGCTGCAAAGAATAAAGCTAACCAGGCAAGAAACGCAGCATCTGCAGCCACTGTGTACCGCGGGGGCTCATCCTCCGTTAGGATGTACAAAAAAAAGTTGATAAGTTCTTTTTTTTAATTATGAATACATAATAAATGTGGTTTACTTATTAAATTATAGTATTACGATTTTAATTTCTTCCATAGGAGACACAGCTAGGTCGACCGTCAAAGCAAATGGAGCTCTTCTCCAAATACAACAAGAAGAAGACCCGCGGTAACTAGAGCAGGCCGAGATCAGAGCAGATGGCGGTAGGTGCATCAAAATAAATATCAAATTAATTAATTGTTTCTTCAATGAATAATTATTTTTTTCTTATTCCAGAAGACTTTCCAAAAGCTGCTAGAAGACCACTAGGCTCAGGCGTCCACTGATGGCCCCCTGCTTCCTGCTTCTTCAGCAGGCTCGATGGCCCAAACAGAGAAGCAACTCTAGATCTCAGCTGTTAGGGGCCTTAACAAAGGCCATGTATTTGGTCTGGCTTAGAGGTCCACATGTCGACTGCGGGACCATTATAGAGCACCCCCGCCACCGCCATGGGCACAGGCCCCTGATTCAGATACTGGCGAACTAAAAGATCGTATGAAGAGGATGGAGGATATGATGATGCACTTGTTTGAGTATTTACATGTCTCTCCATATCATAGTCGTTCCCAGCCTCTAGAAGATAACCCGAGCCCTAGGTGACGGGTGCGGGATGACAACGACCAGGACGAGGAGAACAATTTAGATTAGGTTTTTTTCTTAAATAAAGAAATTGTAATCTCGTACTCTTTTTGAATTAATATATATAAGGTTATTAATTGTCCTCTTAATATCTAATTGTATTCAAATTTATTTAATACTTCATTTTATTGAATTTTTTATTAAATTTATAACTAAAAGATCAAGTAAATTATTGTAATAAAAATATTAATTTTAATTATAAAAATTAGAATTTAGAAATGATTTCAAGTAAAAAATATAATAATTAAAAATGAAATATAAAATTAATCATTTTAATAAAAAAAAAAGTAATGAAAATATTTAGATCGGGTATTGTAGTGAATTTTGTAAAGGGATTGTATAAAACGCATTTTTCTTGAATCGTTGGAAAAACACAAAAGTCATAGCAAAACCCAACGCAAAATAGACGTCATAAACCCGTTGCAAATGTTTGTTGCGGCATAAATGCGTCTTACATATCTACGGCAAAATGCATCACAAAATACTCGTCAGAAAATTTTGGTGCGGCATAAATGCGTCTTACGTTTTCATGGCAAAAGGCGTCACAAGAAACCCGTTATGTAAACATAACCAAAACCCATGCTAAAATTAATTTGCAACAAAATTCGTTGTAAAATTAATTCAACTAGACAACTTTTGAGGTGAACTCGCCAGCCCGCCACAATTTTGTAGTGAATGTTTCTTCCCCGTTACAAATTTTTTCCGACAGTACTAGTAAGCACAGGCATTTGCCCGTCGAAAAATCCATTACAAAAAGCAACAACTTATTGGAATTATTTCAAGCCCATTTCAATACACGTTACAAATAATTATTTCTTTTAGTGTTAATTAAATGTTTAGTAAATATTATTTTTTCCAATTCAAAAATAGAAAAGTCCAATGTAAAAAACAGGTCTACTCATAACTCCAATAAAAACTTATTATATATCATTCGTAGTAACTCATCTATACAGATAAATTTTGTTGTAATTTTCGAGTTTGGGGTAAAGTTCAATAGTCTAATCAAGAATCGATAATTATTACTTTAAAACATAGCTCAAAACAAAATTTCAAGAAACTAAGATCTTGGTAACAAAAAATTAGACAGAGATTGTACGAAATCAACTTAGAAAATTGACGAATATAATAGATTAATATTGTTCTCATCATCAACTATTGATGACTTTCTATATAATTCTACATCAAATCAAATTGATTCAAATTATTGTACAAATTTCACAAATTGTGATAATATTGCCTAGAATTTATATTGCCAAAACACCTACCATTTTAAACCAAAGCAAATTACAAAAATATGACCTAAATCAAAACGAAAAATGCCTATTTATTTGCATGTGCCTAAGTCCTAACTCCTCATGCAAAATCAAGAACCTCAATCCCACCATTGAGAGATCAACACCCTTTTCAACCCATAAAATATAATAGGTTGAAAGTAGACTTTTAGTTGATCACAAGAAATGGACAGGAAAGGGAGCATCCAGGCAATAGTTTTGGGGTTGCTTCTGCAATTATTAATATTTTCGGGGGGAAATGTAACACTTTGCTTCGGCAAATACATTTGCCCAATGCATGGATATTTGTGTCAAAAACTTGCAGAAACAGCGTCCAAACGATCCTCTGTCTAAAATACGTAAAGTCTGCAGCTTTATATGTGCGACCGGCGGCTCTCCTCACAATACAAAGTCTCCGCCTCCCGCAATACCACAGGTAAATCTACCGCTTTTGCAAAAGGTAAATAAATAAATATATCAACACCATCTACGGTTAGATCTAATTATGCAAATACTCCCTATCTTTTGCAAAATTTTAAGTACACCCTTAAAGGGGTGTTAATATAATTTTCTTTTTAATTAAACCACCAAAAGGTGGGGGGAGCTTTTCGGGTCCCCGTCCCTTCTATATTAAATGATTCACAAAATTTACAGCGGGGAGAGCTACCTCCCTAGAATATCTAAGAAGCTATAAACAAGGAGTACTACCCCCTTACAATGAGATCGAAAGCAATAAATAAGGAGTACTACTCCCTTACAAAAAGAATTTCCATTGTAGACAAAATGGTAGGTATAATTGTATTGGCTAGACAAAAAGATTCTGTAGATTAACCAATATTTCAGTAGACAAATCCTACCAGTGATAAGGTTCAAGCGTCCCTGCAAACAATACATAGTATACCAACCAACAAGCAAAGGGGGGTATGTACCATAGCATAGATAATTGTAGTGAATATAGTTAAATTCAGTCCACACAAAACAATAGAAATCCAACAGAATAGGTCCATACCAGAGACAAAGATCTGCCATCCAACATAATAAACGCAAGAAGGTGAGTGTGTGTAGTGTGGACATGATCATGAGTCAAATTGTCAGCATTAATTGTTGGTGCTTCTCTTTAACCTAAGATAGGGAGTACCAACAGAGTCTAAATGGATGAGCCCTAAAAGTTGGCCTTTAAGGCTGTGGCTATCCATAATGCACATCTAGTTTGTGTTGCAGGCCAGGTTAGCAAGGAAATCAGCAACCTTGTTACCTTGTCTGTAAATGTGAGTGATGTATGCATCTGTTTTTTTCATAAGGTCTCGAATTTTCATCAGAGAGTGTTGTAGGTGCTAGGGTCCCAAGAGGGGTGCTGAGATAAGTTTGATAATCTGGGTGGCATCAGTTTCAATCCATATGTGCTGAAACTCCTTGTCATCACAGATTGTAAGACCTATAAGAATAGCATTGATCTCAGCTTGATTATTAGTAAGGGGGCCCAAGGGTTCAGAGAAAGCAATTATAGGGTAACCCACACTGTCCCTAATAATACCTCCTGCCCCCGAAGGACCAGGGTTCCCTTTTGATGCTCCATCGGTGTTCAGTTTGAACCATCCCTCCCTAGGTTTTTCCCAGGTAACAGTTTTAGGCAGGCAAAAGGTAAGGGGTTTGTTCCAGAGTGATGCCTAACTGATGAAAAGCAAGGTGGTCACCTTTTATGTGTTCAGGTTTGAGAAGTTTGGCAGAATGGATCCTGTTGAGATGCTCGAGGGTTCTGTAAATGATGGTGTTAGCTTTAAAGGGAGTGTTTTCATGTCTGTGTTCATTCCTGAGGCGCCAGATGTGGCATAGGATCAGGGCAGGGACAATATCTCTGATGTGAGGTTGGGTAGCAGTTCTTTGTTTCCAGGCCAGGATAAAGGTAGATATGTTGTTAGTGCGGGGGAGAGTTATCTGGAACTTATGAGCAAAAGTGTTCCATGTGTTCAAGGCACAGGAGCAATGCAAGAAGAGGTGGGAAATAGTCTCAGTGTCCTTACAACAGCAACACTGTGAAGCTAGGGAAATGCCTTTTTTTTGGGAGTTTATCATCCACAGGAATCCAATCATTCACAAGGCGCCAAATAAATATGGAAATGGATGGAATTAATATAGGAGACCAGAGGGTCTGAAAGATAGGGATTTGAGGTCTAAGATCCCTACAAGCTTCCCAGGCTGAAGAGGATGAGAACTTACCATTGGAGGTAAGTTTCCAGAACATGCAGTCAGTGGAATCAGTGGATATGGGAACTTGAGTGATCATAGCAACAATGTTATGGGGAAGGATTCTATTGAGTTTATGGAGGTCCCAGTTTCCTTCCCTCCAAAATCTTTTGACAGGGGTTTGGTCAAACCACTCAGTTCCCAGGATTTGTTGGATAGGGCCCTCAGGAAGCCACCAATCCAGCCAAAAGGAGATATTGCCATCTCCAAGGCTCCAGAAAATATTTTTTTAGGCTTCTTGACAAATTTTACCAAGTCTCTTCCATATAGGGGAGTCTTGGATGGAGATTTTAGATGTGATAGGATGGGATTCTCTGCAGTATTTATGGACAGTAAACTTGGCCCAAAGAGAGTTATTCAATGTCAATCTCCACCACAGTTTATGGGAGAAAGAGTTTGTAACATCTCTGAGGTTTCGGATTCCCAACCCACCCTCGACAGTGGGGGTAGCATATGTTGTTCCACTTGGTCCAATGGATTTTTCTTTGACTCCCTATGGATCCCCAAAAGAATTTGGCAAACAATTGTTCTATCTTCTGTATAATCCCAAGAGGGGGTTTAAGAACCTGCAGCATATATAGGGGAATGGAGGATAACACACTTTTTATAAGTTGGAGCCTGCCACCATACGACAGATGGCAATGTTCCCACCCATTGATCCTGGCCCTAATTTTATCAACCAAGGGTTCATAGAGGATTTTCTTTTTATGTTCTTTAAAGAGGGGAGCTCCAAGATAAATAAGAGGCAGATTTTTCATGTTGAAGCCAGTAATGTGTTTGATTCTGTGGGATAACAAATTGGCTTTTTTTCCAGAGAGAAAGATACTTTTACTGTGGTTGATTCTCTGTCCAGAGGTAGTTTCGAAGGATCTAAGGAATTGCATCAACAGATAGAGGCTGGATTCTTTACAATTAGTGAACATGATAACATCATCAGCAAAGGCAAGGTGATTGATAGGAATGTCACACCTGATGTGGAATCGCATACCAGGGTTATTGCAGAATAGGTGATCTAAGCCTCTAGAGAGGGCTTCAGAAGCAATAATGAACAAGGCAGGAGAGAGAGGGTCTCCTTGCCTAAGTCCCTGTGTGGATTTGAAAAAGCCAGAGGTTTCACCATTGACCAAGACAGTAAACCAGCAGTGCTCTATAGCATTTTTAATGAGCTGGATAAATTTGGGAGGGAGAATCCCATGTTTTGGAGGACACAGTAGAGAAATGGCCACTGGATTCTGTCAAAGGCTTTAGACATGTCCAATTTGATGAGGAGGTTACTATGTTTGTAGTTAATGTCCAGATGGTGAACCATCTCTTGGGCCATCAGAATGTTGTCACTAATATTCCTCCCTGAAACAAAGCCACTTTGAGCTTGAGAGATCAGTTCAGGAAGGAGATATGATAGTTTAGAATATATCAGTTTAGACAGAACTTTATTAGTGACATTGCACAAGGAGATAGGTCTGGAATCATTCCAAGTTTGGGGTGATTCCACTTTGGGGATAAGAATGATGGTTGTAGCAGTGAAACTTCTAGGCATATGAGTGCCATTAAAGAAGTCTATCACTGCTTCCAACACATCTTGTGCAATAATATCCCAGCAGGTTTGAAAGAATAAGGATGGAAATCTATCGGGGCCAGCAACGCTGTCCTTGTTGATGCTGAAAACAACATTTTTTACATCCTCAAGAGTGGGAGTATTACAGATAATGCTGGCACTATCTACATTGATCTTAGGGAATTGGAAAAGACAGTTACCAGATGGGCTGATGGTGGGACAAGAAGCTAGGAGTTGATGGAAGTAGGAGGCAGCAGAGTTTTTAATCAATCCCGGTTGGTTATAACAGTTTGATTATCCTGGATGCTCAGGATTTTGGATTTAATCCTTTTCTTTTTAACAAGAGAATGGAAGTATTTAGTATTTCTTTCACCGGCTTCCAGCCATTTGCAGGCACTTTTTTGGCGCCAGAAATCAGATTCAAGGGTTAGGGCATGCAGGAGATCAGTGTTGCACTTATTAAGGATGGAAAGGTTTTCAGCAGTGGGATTGTTGTCATATATTTTTTCAGCCTGTGTGGCTTGTGTTTTGGCCTGTTGGATGTGAGTGAATATGTTCCCAAAGGTTTGTTTATTCCAATTTTTAAGCAGATCTTTAGTCCTATAGAGTTTTTGTTGAAGCTTGTACATGCCTGTTCCCCTTATGGGGGAATTCCAGGACTGTTGAATGGTTTGCATGAAAGACGGGTGCCTGATCCACATGTTTTGGAACCTAAAGGAAAATGGGCAAGTTCTAGTGGGATTGGAGGCTGTGACCAAAACGGGGTGATGGTCAGACAGCCTTCTAGGAAGACGGGTGATTCTGGTATTAGAGAAGATCTCAGTCCATTGCTGAGAATAAAGGACTCTGTCAAGGCGTTTCCAGATTCTGTTATTAGTCCATGTGTAGGGTTCTCCGTCAAATCCCCCATCAATAAGGTTTGTGTCAAAAACCATGTCATTAAAGTCTTCCATGGGACCTAAAATGTTGCTAGTTCCCCCTTGGTTTTCATTCCAGTGGAGTATAGTGTTAAAGTCACCCCCAACAATCCAAGGACATTTTCCTGAGCTAAGTTTTTAAGTTGGTCCCAAAGGGTTCTCCTAGGTGCTCTATAACATTTAGCATAGATAAAAGAGCAGTAAAAAGCATTAGACATACTAGGAGATGATACATGAACATGAAGCAATTGACTAGTATCTAGAATAACATTGACATTGACATGATAGGAAGCAAGGCACCATATTTTATTGTTGAGGTTAGAGACTATGGTCCTAAATCCGAATCTACGTGTAAAATAATGTGTTTTCATTTGCACAAATGGTTCAAGTAAAATCAACAGTTGGGGTTTATGTTTAGTAATCATATCAAAAAGGATTTTTTGCTTATCATCATTACCAATACCTCTCACATTCCAAATAAGCAGTTTAATCATTAAAACTGTAAAGATGATGATGAGGAAGATCTTGTGTGCCTTCTTGGTAGGCTTTTGATAGAGGACTTACCTCTGCTCCTCTTGCCTTTACTTGAAGCTTTGGGTGATTCTTGTGTGGGGAGTTCTTCCTGCGATTTGTTCCTTTTGTGCTTTTTTGATGAGGCTGAATCCATGATCATTTGTTCTTGCAAGTGATTGTGAGTGGTAGCTTGAGAGATTTCAAATGATTTGTCCTCTTCCTGCTGTGTTTTGAACCCTACTTCCTGAAACTGAGGAGTGGCTTCATTGTTGTTCTGGATGTGCAGCTCAGGGGGTTGTATGTCTTCTTCCTCAAGGTTCTGCAGGGTCTGGAACCTATTGTGTAAAGGTGTAGTTTCTTCTTCCTCCTCACTAGTATCATTAGTATCTTGAATTCCAATGATCCTGTTGGCACTGCTATCCCCTTTGAACATAGGTCTGGTTATTTCCTTTTGAACTGCAAGAATGTCTGATTCACATTCCTCTAGAGACCAGGCAGGTATGAATGCAGGCTGTTGGTTGGAGCGAAGATTTTGCTGGGATCCCTGAGTGTCTTTTGTTCCCCTTTCAACCCCAAATTTAGTGTTGTTGATGTCAAATTGAGCTGCTTTGTCCTTGGGGCTTTTCCTGTGGCTCTCCAGTTCCTTGTCCCAATCTTTGTCCAACAGTTCTGTTATAATGGGATCATCGTAATTGAAGTCATCCTCACTGTCTTCTACTATTTCCTAAGGAGAGTTTGGATAGGTGGAATCTGTGGCATTTACATACAAGTTGGTGACATGTGACTTCTCAGTGGTATGTTTCCCAGGGCCTGTACCACTTAGTTCAGCTGTGACTCCTTGGTTTGATTGGGGAGATTGTTGTTCTGCTGCTGAAAACATGACTCTTTTGCCTTTCTTGGAGGCAGCTTCGTTTGTGTTCAAACCCAATTGGTTGTTGAGCTCTGTTCTTTGTGTTTCCAGCATTGTAGTGGTGGTTTCCAGTCTAACATTATCAGCTTGGGTTTGGAAAAGCAAGAATTGTGATCATGTCCTAAATGCTTGCAGTAGGAGCAATATAAAGGGCAGTTTTCATATAGGACTGATTGCCTTATGGTGTGTTCCTCATCTTCTAAATAGATGGCTGGTATTCTAGGGGCTGTTAGATCGAGCTCAACACATACTCTGGCTAGACTTGGGCGGGATAAGTCGGCTGTTGGTTCATCCATTCATAAAGGTTTGCCAATTAAGTTTGCAATTCCAAACAGTGCTCTTTTTTCAAAGAAATGACATGGTAATTCAGGAAATTTAACCCAGACAGGAGCTATAGGAGATTCAATCTGGGGGTTGAAGGTGGGTGACCACTTGAAAACTTGCATAGGGAAATTATCAAACATCCATTCTCCCCTGAGCCATAATCTAGAGAAATCTTCCTCATGAGAGAGTCTAATTAACACATGCTTCAGATTAATAGCCCCAACCGACACAGACCCTCTCAGCCCCAATTTAACGATTCTTTGCTGGAGAAAATTAAGATTTGGGAGTCCATGTGAGAACTTACCAACCAAAGCAAATTTCAGCCTTTCCGAAAGTTTTGTTATTTCTTCCTTAAAAAATTTCAGTCCTGGGTCGCCTTTGTGCCTGGTGACCATACCCATTTGCGTCAATTCTTCATTTTGGAATGACTTCTTAGCCGCCCTTTCTGGGTTGTGTTGGAAGTGGGATGTTGTAGGGTGTTGGACAATGGATGAGTAAGTTTTTTTGGCCGGAGTATGGGGAGGGGGGGATTGGATTAGGTTGTGAGGTTAATGGAGGCTGGGGGCTCGATTGGGGGAGTGGATGGGTTGGATCTGAGAGTGGTGGGTTCTGGGGTGGTTGGGAAGACGACGATGGGTGGGGGTTTGCCATACCATCGGGGTAAGGCGAGTGTCCGGTAGGGTTCCGGTGAGATTGAAGGAATCGAGGTCAGAGAGGTAACGATCGGCTGCAGAGAGAGAAATTGTACAGAGAGTTTCAAATCTATCTTTCTGGGTGTTAATATAATTTAACTTAAAGAGTGTACTTGTACAATTTTGCCGCTGAATAAGGAGTGTACGTATAATTATAACTACACTTTCAAGAGGTATTTTGAAGGGCATCGATCGAACTAATTTTACCCTAGTAAAAAAGTTTCTTGCTTAATTTGACATCTAATATATTGCAACTATTAGACATAAATAGTGTTAATTGCATTTTTACCCCTTATATATTAAAATATTATCTAGGTACAAAACTCTAAATAGAAATGGGCATTGTTGCCACCCCATTGGGGTCGTATTGTCTTTTCTTTATTATGGGGACTCTTTTGCGTGTTTGTGTAAGCATTCTTTTTTATGAAATTTTTTATTTTTAATTAATACGTTCAGTTAACGTGTATTAAGCACAAAAGAGCTGTATTGGAATGAAGAAATCATTTCCTATTCATTTTGTTTCCTTTGCTGGAAAATAAAAATTGATGCTATGTGGATCAAATCTCTTAAATGTAACCTATTTAGGATCATGGGATGAGTGGTTGCTATAGTGAAATGTTACTATTATCAAAATCTTCGTTATACAAACTTATTTACCTTATAATGTTGCAACGGGAGAAAGAAAACATAAATATTCATTTTGACTCGGTAAAAAATTATGATTAATAATCACAATTACTATCAATAGCAATTGATCATAGTTCCACCATGGCTTGAAGTTGCTAATATTTTGATTTCTTCTCCTACGAAGGGGCCGAAGCCAAGTCCTGGAGGCTGACGGGGTTTGGATTGTCCTAGAACCAAGCCCCATTTTTTTATACATTATGCAAAAAAATAATAATAAATAATAATAATAATAAAAAAAAAACACTTTCGACTCACCAACGAGAAGGGAAAAAATTCTATAATTTTCATCTCATTTATAATTCTTTCTTGTATTTATTGCTAAAAGTTTAAGGCAAACAAACAATTGTTGGCCACCCTTGTCTCATTCTTGGGGAAATTGTACTTTTCGACCCGTAACATAGGGCCTTTACACTTTTGGTTCTATTGATTATATTATTCTCACTTTTGATCTCGTAATTTTCTAAAAAGTACCACACTTGGTCCCATGTCGACACATTTTCATTATATATTTTAACGAAAAATGTCATGTGCTTAGCACGTGACCATTAGAACCTTTATACTTTGGTCTCATATGTTAGGGAATTCTCACTTTTGGTCGGGACCAAAGTGCCACTTTTTAAAAATTACAGGATAAAAAGTAAGAATCCGATAATCAATGAGACAAAAATAAAAAGACCCGAAGTTACGGAACGAAAAATGCTATTTCCCCTCTCATAGTTCATGATTCTCTTTGGCTAGACATATGCAAGGCATTCCACTTTCTATTTTGTACTGTATATTTATGAAATAAAATATTGTAAATTTTGAAAATGATGGTTCAATACTTGAATTTTGAAATTAGTTTTTTATTATTTTATTTAGTAATATTTCCATCCAGTCCCGACATAAATGGACAAACTTGGATATAATCTAAAACTATAAAAATGGATTATGAAATTTATGATTATACAATGAAAGTTTTAATTTTCAGAATTAGTTGTATCTATATCATTATATGTTGCATTTAATTTGCAACGATTATTGTGCTAATCTTAAACTCACTATAAAAAATATAATATTAGTAACCAAATATCACATGAAAATTTTTTTGTCACTAGAAAAATATATTAATTGTCAATAACTTTGATCATGTCATTATATAATTATTAGTGAGAGGAATTGTGCATAAATTTATTACTATAAATAATTAGTGACGCATCTATAATCACAATATATAATAACACAAATTATTTATTGTCATTAGGTCGTCATTATATATGTGTCTCATTGTCTTTCGTGATAACTTCATTCACTAACTTTTGTTACTAATTCTTACAAATAATAACTTATTCTACTAAATAGTAGTCATTATTAAAATAATATAATTTATTATTGAGACGAAATAATTTTTTTTTGTCCCTAAAGATATATTAAGTAGTATTAATATTAATATTGTCACTCAATTTTTTTGTTATTAAATTTCTCTTTTTCTTATTGATTTTTGACGAATTTAATATTTTATTTAGTTATTAAATTTTGATAGGGCTAAATGAATTTTTTGACTTCAATCACCGTAATAGCTCAGAAGTTAAGATGAAAAACTATCAGAACGGCATACTTGTATCATTGAAAAACATCACATCCAATAGTCAAATTAAATAAAAAAAAATACCAAGTAACCAAAATATTATATAAGTATCTGCCAAACAAGAGCTACACTATTCACTAAAACTTTAAACTTTTAATTGTGTCATAATCTTGAGTTGAGTTCTATTATTTTGATTCATTTAAAATATTTATCATATTTTAATTTCTTGAGTTTGAGTATAAACCAAACTTAAATAAAAATTTTACCAATTTCGTAAGTTTGATGAGTTGACATATATATTGGTTCACACATATGTAATTGTTCTACTAGCTACTATATAAACTATATAAGCTATGTCGAAAATATTGGTTCACTTATATATATATATATATATATATATATTCTACTAGCTACTATATAAGCTAACAAAAACGGCAGTATAAATCCTAAACCTTATCATGGATTGAAGTTTCGTTCCTGACATATGTTTCGAGTTAATAAATATTATTTTTTTTTTAAAACGCTACCAAAAAAGTTATAAATTAAGGAAACATAACACTGCAGAAAAATTGTAAATTAAGGAAGCATACATAATATATAGTCATAAAAATTAAATCTAAAAATAATACTGTTCTATAGTTCAAATATATCTATATATATTAATCTTCTATCATTTAAACCAACCCAAATATTTTATTTTCATGTAGTATGATTACATATTTAGAGTTATTATTTGATGTAGTTGTTATTGAAACTAAACAATAATATAATATTTGTTCTTGTAACTGTGTATTGCACAATTAATGTCTTTATTACATTGATATATACATATAACATTACTAATTGAGTGTAATATTAAATCAATTACCATTAAATGAAATATTTATGCATGACATAAGAATTTATATATTTGTAGCTAAAAATATGAAATAAATATTTCGCGAAAAAATTAAAAAAATAAAAAAATTTCCAGGAAACTCAAAGGTTTCGTAGAAAAAATCAAGAATTTTTGAAAAAAAAATTGGTAACTTCAAAACTGTTATATATTTTTGTTTCCATAAAATTAAAAATGAGAACTTTTCCATACTTTCAATAAAAATGTATGAAAAATTTTAAACTATGACCTTAACTACAAAAATCTCAACATCACCATCTTCAAAAACATTTTCCTCCTCAATCATGGTTCAGCAACTAATTAACGTAAAATATGTGGTCGAACCGATTGATAACACAAAATTTGACATCCACTACGAAAAAAGGCTTTGTTGAGATGGAATTATTTTTGAAAGTTCGTTGCTAATAAGAGTTTCACAGTATTCCCGACGATATTGGGAAAGAAGGAAGATCTTTTCAAAAAGGGACTTCGAAAATATTTCTGATGGAAATTCCCGATTGTTCAATATACATATATATTTCAAGAGTTTGATGTCTCATAAACTTGTGGTTAGGGAGGACTCCTCTTGAGTAAAGAGTTTGTAGTCTCCTAGACTTTGTATTGGAATTGGACTCCTCTTGTGCACACCTATATATAAATAGGGTGCTTCTATGGAACCAAATGGGACATTCCATTCGATGTATATTCTCTCAAAGTCTCACGCAAATAACTCTCTCTATTCTCTCTTGGAGAATCACCAAAGTCTCCGAGAATCACACAAATAACTTACTCTGGTAGTAATCCACCGAGGCGAGCAAGACGTGTTCGTGGGCTCTTCAATATTTGGAGCAAGGATTCGATGTGGGGAGATTTTGAAGATGTTCGTGGGGATTTTGAAGATGTACGTGGGATAATCTTCAAGAACGAGCAAGACGATGTGTTCGTGATTCAATCGAGGCATGAGCTTGTAGACGAGTCAGATCCGGATACGTGGATCGAAATACTTTCCGCTGCTACAGGTTTAATCGATCCACGATTGTGTGCTAATGTGTATATTGGTTATATAATGTGCACATAGATATTATATGTTCTATGCGAGAATATTTGTTTTATGTATCAAGCATTGTTATTTTCGAACAGTGGTATCAGATCCACTACGGCTTAGTCTTGCTTGATTTGTCTGATTAATCGCGAAAGTCTTTTGTATGCTTGTTTTTTTTAAAAATTCATTTCACCATGAAAGCATGAGTTTTTCGTTGATTTTTTCACCATATGTAGATCTATTTGTGGAGATCATGTGGTTTAAATTTGGTGAAAATTGGATGGGTGATTTGTAAGAAAAATCAAACCCTAGTTTTCAAATCTATTTTTCTTTGAGCAGAAAATCGGACCTTATTATATGTTTTTATTAAAATATTTTTATTCTATCTTGTGGAGCATGAAAAGAGGTTCGAAACGGTGTTTGAATCATCGAAAATGGATTTGAAATGAATTAGATATGAATTTTCTCCTTTTTTCTGTTGTAGAAAATTGGAGCATAACTTAGAAGATAATGTGTTTTTATTTATTGCAATTTTTGTGATTGCAATTTATGACATGTTGATTATTTATTATTTCATTTGTGATTGCAATTTATGCCATGTGGATTATTGATTATTGCAATATTTGTGTTTTCAATTTATGCTATTTTGATTATTTATTATTGCAATATTATGTGATTGCAAATATTCCTAAACATGATTATTTTAATTGCATTTTTTTGTGATTGCAATTTATGCTAGCATATTTTTGTGATTTAAATATGCTAATAAGTGCTATTATAATAATGCATGCCTAGATAATTGCGTAATAATATATGTTTATTGCAATATTATTGAATATGTGCAATATGTTTTGTGATATGAATATATGGACATTAACATTTGGGTGCTCATGTATTATGTGAGTATTTTATTATTTGTGGAGATAATTTGTGATATGGTGGTAATTAATGCGGTATCCCCATTTTTTTAAATTGATGTAGTAGCCTTGGATGTATTTTTTTAGCATAATGTAGTAGGCGTTATATCAATGTAATTATATTTTCGGAAAATGTATTTTTTAGGCCGATTTTTGAAGGCCATGTATTATTTGTTTGGGGATATGTTTTGCTATTTACTACCATAGGGCCAAATTATCTCAACATGATGCACCAAATATTAGTGTAGCCCATGCAGGGCTATTTATTATTTTGTTTTATTCATATCGCATATGGCATGCAAGTAGACTTATTTTGGACATAGAGTTATTTTACTCATGATCAGTAAATAGTTTATTATGACTTTTTACTCAGTGCGAGATGATTACTAGCTGTGTGGCGAAATTTTCGATTCCGCTGGTATAAAGAAATAATAAATAATTTACTTGGATCTAGAATAGAATATAAGATCAGTAATATATTTTTTGCGCACACCTAGAGATCTTAGATTAACTCACCATTTTTCTTGAGTCTATTAAATGTTGAGATGGATAATTGCCTAATATTGTCGCTACTTAGACGCTAACAATCAATGGTGGATCAAGGAAATATTTGCGCTTTTATTGGTTAAGTTGCGAACTAAAGAATCTCATTGGAGAGTTGTCGAGTTCTATTCTTGAATATGAGCTCACTCATCCTTAAGTTGCTAATTGAGTTGACTTATGGATATTTATGTGTTCAACCAAAGAAATTGCCAAACTTGAGGTTTGATTTTTTTTTTTCAGTTGAAACACAAAAGAGATGCACTTGTTGCTCATGTTGAACCAACTAAAGTATTGTTGGATCAAACAAAGAGTGGCATGATAAGTGCAAGACTGAAAAATTTGATCCATGAGGTGATAATCGTATCACTTTTTCTAAAGCAAGTGACACCAACAATTGTCATAGTATTATGAGAAATTAGTTACTCCACTCGTAATTGAACTGAGAGGAAGTTTGACTAAATAAATGCTCTCTCATTAATTTTGCTAGGGTCTCCAATTCTCTCCTTAGATGGATGGTAGATATGGCAAGACCTAGCACATATAATTCAAGATTGAGCAAAATGACTATTATCGATATTGTGCGCTAGTATAGAAATATTGTGGCATAGCGCACAAGAGGAGACATTTTGGAAATGCCACCCCACGCTCATTAATTGATATGAGTTGTACTATTCAAGAGTCATGTAAAAAGTAATAGAGCTACTCTAAAGAGTTGTGCAAAAGGCACTAGTTACCTGATATAGTCTAATCGTGCTAAGAGCACTCCTAAGACATTTGTTGTGTGTTGTGGCATCTCCATCTTAAATGCATTTTTTTACTGTCATGCATTTATAATCCTTCTTTCATTTCTTGTGTTATGGCATATGGGATTTTGAGAATGACCATGTTAGCTAGAACAAACTATTTGGTTTAACTCACTAAAGTCGACCTCCCCGAGGAAGATTATGTTAGCTAGAGGAGGCCACTTGGTTCATTCACCAAAGGTTATTCTTCCTTTGAGAATGACCATGTTAGCTAGAAAAAACCGCATGGTTCACTCGCTAAAATCAACCTCCCCGAGTAAGATTATGTTAGCTAGAGGAGGCAACTTGGTTCATTCGCTAAAGGTTATTCTTCCTTGAGATTGAGCATGTTAGCTAGAAAAAACGACCTGGTTCACTCGCTAAAATCAACCTCCCCGAGTAAGATTATGTTAGCTAGAAGAGGCCACTTGGTTCACTCGCTAAAAGGTTACTCTTGATTGGAAATTTTTCCTAGCAAAAACAGTTCGCTGGAAACTAAGGAGGGTTTATCAAACCACTACAACTTGTTCAATAAATGAATGTGGACTTATGAGTATGAGGCATGAAATGATGCAATAGTATTTCTCACGCTATTGATCAGTGCACCTTTCTCACTAGTTGAAAAGCGCCATTTTCAGTGATTTTTGACAAGGGTAGAGAATTAAAGGATGTGAACTTTATGGTTCCATGTACTGATAAAGAGCGAAAGTACCATGTCTGATTATGTTGGACAAATACTGAGGAGTATAAAACTGCAAACGAATCATGATTCTAATCTCTTAACAGCTACATGAGCTTGCAAAAGGAAAAGAATCTAACATTTCTAGAAATGTCTAGAACTTAAATAGCGCAAGACCATTTTGCATTTTACTTGGGTAGATGCAATATTCGAATGCAGCCTACAACATGATAAAGTGCCTCTACGAAGTTCTCCAACTTTTGTTAATATGGTAGAAAGGATATGGCATGTACCTACTGAATTGACAAGATACGAATAAAGGGATTATGAAGAAATTAGTCACGCAATATAGTTCCCTTTAGAAGGAACCTTTTTGAGATTCGTGAGGTCAATAGAGTCTTAACTATGACAGTGAAAGATTCTTAAGACAGACGCTCATTTCTTTGCAATGATGATGTTTTATTCATCTTTAGTTGCAAGAGATAATCGAAGCGACTCAAAAGTTAGTGGGAGTGTCTGACCAGAGAAAGGATTCTCAAATTCCACAAATAAGGAGTGAACATTAATAATGTTCCCCCTCGTCCATATGAGACTGAATGGGTATCCTCCACAAGTATTTGATGGATATTGATGAGTCAAGAATTGACTTCACGTAACACTTCTAGTGGACAAGTGCTTAAGGGGAATTGATAAGCCTAATGACTAAGAACAAGGTTGATCTTCTATCTATGTGTAAGATCATTTTGAAACATGTGGTTTCTAAAAGGTCAAGTGCAAAGTAGATAGTTTATTATAAGTATAAAGGTCAACTGACGGCGAAATATTTACGCCCATTGAGGGGTGTAGTTTTTGGGACATTCTCCTTAATGGTGAGATTTGTCTGAATTTGCCATAGCCACGATCACCACTTTCACCTAGGTGCTCCTAGCTGATGATAGTTGACATATCCAATTAAGTAGTGGACATGATGATCATGTGGATCTTCTAGTTAATTCAAGCTGCGGGACAAGCACAAGTTTGGTGCTTGCAAGCTCCATTTATAACTTGAATTATTGTCCAGGTAGTCATAATATCGATTCCGTCGAGCTATCATTTGATAGGCTTAACGATGATCGAGATGATCACCAGATATGTCAAAATCGTGAGAGAATTAGCTCTCGTTTGATGCGGGCGAATAAGTTTGATGGCTAGAAGTGATGTGGAGATATCGCCAAATATAGTGGCAGTCTTTCGCATGGACATGGGAGCAAGTATGATGCATACTTAGTGCTTAGATACTAAAGTTGTATACGTATCATATTATCCTAATTGATACTTCATAACCACACTGTTCTTAGTTAAGGGAGATGCCTTAAATTGAAAGAAGAAAAGAAATATTGTGCTCGTAGGCGCTTTAGATGTTTGATGCCCAATATGTCTGCACAACTAGTCTTGTGCTCAATAATTAGAATGGTGAGTAGATATCAAAGTGATCCTTGATGCACATATCGTGATGCAACAAAGTGATCTATGAAAGTAATCTAAGATCAGACTAAAGACTATCTGGTCATGATGCATATGTGATGCAGATAGCGAAACTTTGTATATTTTTGGGCGCCAATTATTGTTGGAGGACCTAATATACAGATGCCAGATACTATTGATGAGACATGCGCATAATCAATTGTTCCAACATATTCTACGAGCAGTATGAGCGCTCATCCCTTTTATCAAGCCTTGGTATTGATGAAGGCATGCTAGTGGTAAAGGATCATATAGAACTTGATTCTTATGGCTTGTGAGAACATTAGATTGGTCCTGAATTATGAAATGTCACTAGGCCCTGATTGGCCCTCTCACACGGGTAATCGCCCTGGCGCTGCGAAAGCGAGCAGGATGAGACTTGAAAGATCATTTCGCACTAGTGAGTCATGCGAATGATCACCTTCGCACTTGAGAAGTGGGTAAGAACAATGTATGATGAATAGTCGCCTTGGCTAGAGAAGCTAAGATGAGATCACATATTTGATCGATTATGAAATATGTCGAACTTCATAAAAGGCCTATTTTCGAGCTAAAAGTGTGAACTACTGGAAGGCATTAAGAGAGTGACTATTTGGTAGTGCGCAAGTTAGGCGCTTGGATAGCGACTGGACTTAGGTTCATCTGATGTTGAGAGCTGTGACATGCCCAAGTTGAGTGGGAGCTCCATCATAACATATATTCATACTACATGTGCTTTAAGCTGACCTCTTATGAGGAGTGACTGAATAGGTCCCTACTTCGTCACTGTGTGAGCCCATATTATTTCGTGTACCCTTTGGAACTCAGGACCATGTCATGAGGTGGAAGCTTGATGATGCTACTTTAGCATGTCATCCAATGGCCAAGAGTGATTCGGTCTGTCGGAGCATGTCTAGGAAAGTTGTCAAGACCAAGCTGATTGGTATAAGAGGCCGAGAAAGAATTAAGTTGGTAAGGCACTTGTGTTCTATGGTTCATAGCCCGAGCAACTGTGTTGGAAAATATCCAACTATTCATGAACATAGATACATACTTGAGTGAGTTAAGCATGCTCTATTTATTGATGGATCTAGAGATGCTTGATTAAGTGCGACCACAAGGTTTGGGGGTACATATCGAGTTTTTTGGAGTTGAAGAGTTATGTTAGTTTTGGTGATGACTTAATATAACTCTCCTCACTTTTCGTTTTTCTCGCTTGGTCGCACACCTTATTCCCTGTATGAAAGAGGGGATGAGAGATGAGAAATTCTCGATTGAGGAGGCTATGTCAAATATGTATGTGTGGGAGATCTTAAATATACACACATTTCAAGAGTTTGATGTTTCCCAAACTTGTGGTTAGGGAGGACTTCTTTTGAGTAAAGAGTTTGTAGTCTCCTAGACTTTGTATTGGGATTGGACTCCTCTTGTGCACACCTATAAATAGGGTGCTTCTATGGAACCAAAAGGGACATTCCATTCGATGTATATTCTCTCAAAGCCTCACGCAAATAGCTCTCTCTATTCTCTCTTGGAGAATCAACAAGGTCTCCGAGGGTTTAAGATGTGTAAATGAGTTGCTTACTCTGGTAGTAATCCACCGAGGCAAGCAATACGTGTTCGTGGGCTCTTCAATATTTGGAGCAAGATTCGATGTGGAGAGATCTTGAAGATGTTCGTGGGGATTTTGAAGATGTACGTGAGGTAATCTTCAAGAACGAGCAAGACTATGTGTTCGTGATCCAATCGAGGCATTAGCTTGTAGACGAGCCAGATCCAGATACGTGGATCGAAATACTTTCCGCTGCTACAGGTTTAATCGATCCACGATTGTGTGCTAATGTGTATATTGATTATATAACGTGAACATAAAAATTTCATATTCTATGCAAGAATATTTGTTTTATGTATCACCATTGTTATTTTCCAACACAGATGAACAAGTATTTTCGTCGGAATATTCGTAACGATTTTTTGACTGTTCGTTCCTTCCATTGGAAAATTTGTCTGTAGGACAAAATATTAATGCTTTATTTAGGAAGGAATTTGGTACGAATTTTGGGAAAAAAATTGAAAATTTCAAATTTTTTTTATAGGAAACTGTATATGTCGTCAAAAAATCCGTTGGAAAGTTTGTACGAAAGTTAGTCAAAAAAAACTGTGACGTATATTTTGTGACGAAAATACCATTGGAAACTGTCCCAAATTATTTTGAGAATCGAAATGCATTTAGGGGGGAATTTCCATTTTCATCCCCGTGTTTTTAAAACAATTGCAAAGTCATCCTACACATTTTTAATTTTTGCAATGTCATCCCTCCGATGATTTTCCGGCCACATTTTCCGGTCAAAAGGCATCCCAAAAGTGTATTTTATCAAAATGTCCTTCACATAATTAGTACATAAACAACAAATCAAATTAGTCCCTCACTTTTTAAATACAATTTCAAAATGATCCCGCCCTTTGTAAAAACAATGTCAAAATTGTCCCTTTTTACCGTTACATATTGATCGTTGGAGGAAAGTGATACCCAAGCAAAAAAAATTCTATATAAACTCCATTTTGGCATTTGAAGTAGCCACATGCCAGCAAAAGTTCTCACCAAAATAGTCAAATATTTCATCCAAAATTCCATTACTCATTCACCAAAACCACACCAATTACAATATACAAATTAACCATGCATTCCTCAAATTCAAGCAATAACAGCAGTATCAATGGAGCATTAATCAAGTTCAAAAACAGGATATGTTTTTGTGGAAGGAAAGTAGCAGTAAAAATTTCTGAGTCAAGGGATAATCCTCATAAGCTTTATTTTCATTGTTACAATAAGAGGTGTAGTTTTTATATATTTTGGGAGCCAGATGATGATGAAATACAAATGGGAACACTTCAATCACATGCTCAAGAAATGTCTACGTGCAGCGACCAAGCACCTGCAAGAATACATGCAACCTCACCAAAAGCTAGTACAACAAGTTCAAAACCTACAACAGCCCTTGCCAATCAAGATATTTTTAAAATGATTACAATGTTCAACATGTATTTATTTGTATGTTCAGTGGCTATACTTCTAATTACTGTTTTCCTATACAAGTTTCAATTTCATCCAAGGTAATTGGATGCTCATTTTCAATACAATCAACCATTTGAACAAATGCCAATAACTAAAACATAAATATAATAACTGCAAGTCCAACTCTAACATAGATGTCTGCAAATACCAACATCAGGGTTCCAAAAAGACATGTCAATTGTGCATTTGGAAATGCCAACATCAGGGTTCCAAAAAGACATGCCAAACATTTGTCAATTGTGCCAAAAGTAATTACATATCTTGGTACTAGAATTTCACAGCCTAGACTGAGATGTTCCACCATCCAAACTTGAAACTTGAGAGCTAGGATCCTGTCAATTGAAAGAATGTAATTTGAGATCATCAATTTGTAAAACTAGAATGAATAATACAAACTATGATATGTAAACTAAGCTAAAAAAAAAAAAAAATAGTACCTGGCGTCCAGTTAATTCATTGGAGTCATGGCTTGGCCTAGTTTGTGGAGTTTTAGATTTGCAAGTTCTTTGTGACCAATCCCATTGCAAGCTTTGCAAGTCTTGTGTATGGACCTCTTATGCATTTTAAGCCTATTGAAAGATATATGGCAATTAAGCTTTCGATGTCTTCATCTGAACGTATAGTGATAGTATCCCCCGTATCAGGCAATAACCCATCAACTATTATGACATCACTCAACCACATTGTTCTATTGCCAGTTGCAGCGCCACATATATCATTCAATAATGAGATATACCCATAATCACATGACTCCAAATTATTGACCATGGATTTCTCTCCAAGAAAGTCAATGTCCAAATTAAACCTCATTTTCCTAAGCAATGAAATTAAAACCCATATCAGAATTATGCATATACTAGAAAAAATTGAGAAAACAAGTTAATGACAAATATTAGCAACAACAGACTAGTGAGAAAATAACTTTTTTAAACTTACCTCTTTTCTGTACTCTTGTGTATGCTCGTTCAACTATTTATCCAAGCTTGGTTTCTTTCAACTCTCATCACCATTGAATGCCAATGTGAAATAGTAGCTACAAACTTCAATAATGTTCTCTGTAGCAAAACATAAAACAAAAATAAAATCAAACCCACATTCATATTTTTTGAAACAAAAAAAAAATGCAAATACATAAAGTTTACTTACCTCAATACTTAGAAACCCACCAAAATCACACCAAAAAGGGAGGAGGAGGAGATTTTGTTCAAAGCTTCTCAACTTTTCTTCACATTCCTCACCTCTAAGAAAACCCAAAAATCGATTTTTACACCGATTAAATGGTGAAATCTGCACCACAAGTAATGGACAATATAAGTAATTTTTTCAAGAATTTCTTAAGATTTTGAGCAAAATCAGTAGACCACTTGAGGGGGAAATTTGGGGGTGAACTTTGTTAGGGATTTACCTTTTTACTGCCTTGCCTTCCACTTTGATATTCCTTTTCTTCATCCGGCTGACATTACAAGCTAAAAAACAAAGGGCTTGATTTTATTTTTTTTATAAATTGATAATTATTAATGAGGGATGAAAGTACTTAAATGCCCTTAATTTGGAGGGAAATGTGGCCAGAAAGGCATTGGAGGGATGACATTGCAAAAATTAAAAATGTGTAGGATGACTTTGCAATTGGTTTTAAAAACAAAGGGACGAAAATAAAAATTACCCTGCATTTAGGATGGAATTTCGAACAAAAATGGTCACAATTTCTGTCCCAAAATATTCTGACGTAATTTGCGATGGTTGTCGTTCCAAAATCTATCACAAATTTGTATAAAACGTAATGTGTGAGTAGGATGACATTTGTTACCATTATCGTCCCAAATATTTATTATGTTTTATTAAAGATTTTTTTGTATTGTTGTGTATTTTTTTAATATTTTATGAAAAATAAATTTTTGGAGACCATAACTTCTCCAATAAATTTATAATTAATTAAAAAAAGTAAATACTATCATTTTACAGAGTACATATATTAAAAATTAAAACAAATCCTAATCATATGGCTCTAGCAGCAGCTTGTCGGTCGGCTTGAGGACTTTAGCATCCTCAGCTGCCCGCTGCGCTTCTCCCTCGATTGGCGCGTCAGTGACCAGCTACACCTTGGGGAATATTCGTGGCGTCCCCATCTTGTGTCACACTGCAACCAAGACCAAACTTGGTATCGATGCCAGGGTCAGTCTGCGACGCGGCAACTGTGGAAGAAGATGGTCGGGCATCTGTGGTCCATTGTCGAGCAACGTCCGACGTCAATGCATTGGACTCCATGCCAAAGACTCGGCCCTGCTTCCTCCCCTAGTAGCCTCAACCCACAGCTGGTCCTCCTGAACAACTGAGGCACTGCCAGCTGATAGGGCCGCCTTCCCCTATGCCCTAAGAGATACGTTCCTCGAGCAGCCCTTAATAAGCCTCTTGAAAATTATTAACTAAAATATAATAGTTCATAAATAATTGAATTTATTAGTAAATAACTAATAAAAAGTTATTATTGAATAACTAAATTTTAATTTTTTGAAAAAATGTTGAAGAACTTACCACGACCTCCTCCGCCTGCTTCCCACTCCAGGTGCCATTCACCTTCTTTTTGTAGCAGCCAGTGAATACCTCCCTTCATTGAGGAGGACGATTGAGTTGAGCCTCCTGCATAGATATTTGAATAAGTCAGAATTTTGTAGATTTACAATATTAATAAAAAATAATTAAAGTTGTAAAAGTTAAAATTTACTAACGAGCTTCCTTTTGTGCATGCCAACCGAGGAGGACCCCTGTGGTAGACGATGTTGGCCGTTGCAGGGTTGACCATCCTGTTCGCCTTACTCTTGGACAACTTTTCCTTGAACTCGTTGGCATCTTAGTGCACCTAGAGGGCATGCCAAATGTTGTCTCCGAACCATTTGGGTTGTATACCCATCTCCCTAGCTTTCGCGAATTTTTTCTAAGTCAGGTGCTTGTGTAGCTTTTGAAGGCATTCAACATTGGTTTGTTTGGGCAGTCCCACCGATATGCACACTACAAGACAAGAAAGCTATTGAGTTATTAGTATGATAGAAATAATTGAAATATCAAATCTAGTATTAAGAAGTGTAAATCTACGTACCTTCAACTCCTCAAACCAGAAATCCTTCTGGCATTCGAGTGTCATTTTGTAGTGGTGCCACAACTTCGTTAAGTGGCCCAAAAGCACTGAGCCGATGCAAGAGTGGAAGTTTCGATCATACCTAACTTTGAAAATAATTTTGCAGTATTCAAGTATAAAAATTATTGTTAGTTGTTTATTAAAAAAATGAATAAGATTGAAGAAGTTACACGAGATCAACAAGGGTTCTGAACCTGCGCATCGCTTAAGGTGCTGGAGGTGATTGTGAAATGAATGATGGGCTGGGGGAAGGCACAAACGATCCCTTAGCCTGCGACATCCCCGACGTCATGCCAGACGGGCCGAGCAGCGTCGGGTCAACGAACATGCTCCATGGAGGCTCATATGCTAAAGGAGTGGTCGGAGGTGTCGGGAGGGGCTGTCTCGATGCTTCTAGAGCATCAGAAGTATTGGGGTTGGTCAAACCACCTGGCCATGTCCCCAGCCATGGCCTCGACCATGACCCCCGACAGTAGTGGAGCAAACTCTCAAGTATTTTACTTTCCTTGAAGTTCCAGAAAAATTTTGGTAACAGATGTAAATATATTGTATCTAAAAATATAGGCTAGTTTTTTTGAGCGAACAAGGACGATATTTTTCGACTGCTTTTTCGACGGGCATTGAATTTTGTTCCAAAATCAGCCGAAAAAGGTCTATTAATTATTTCAAAGAATTAAAAAAAAAAGTATTTAGGACACCTAATAATTAATCATTGCAACATAATTAAATGCCATATACAAACATTGTTTTAATTTATCACACGTTTATAAAAACCGAATACGAAAATTGAATGTTAACTTACAAGTATGTTGATGCATTATTCAATCGAACCATCCATTTTGAAATGCGACCGCTAGATATGATCATCTTGTTTTTATATTACTTTTCTTTAAGTAGACAAATTTGACGATGTAAATATATCGTATATGCAAAATCGGGCTACTTTTTGGGATGAATACGGACAACATTTTTTATGGTATTTGAGACGAACATAATCACGGTGTTAAAAATTCCATCCCAAAAAATGGTTGGCAAAGTTTCAAATGTTTAAAAAATTCCCTCAAAAGATAGAATTTTGAGACAGAGTTTGGGATGTTTTTGGAATGGATTTGGGATGATTTTTTTGAATTTATTTTTAAATTTAAAATTCCTATCCTTTTTTTGCCTCTCGCGTCAATTTGAATTATTTTGGAACAGATTCTCTGACAATTCCGTCACCAAATCCATTCCAAAATTTCCAAAAAATAAAAAAGAATTTTTTTTTATTAATTCCAAACAATCTTTAAGCCATGTTTCCTTTAGTAGCCTGGATTGTATTAGCCTCTAATAGGCCCCTAATAAATATTCTATTATGTTCTACAAAATCATCTACCTGGTTGTTTACTTTTCTTTTTATTGTGTCTATATAAGTAATATTGTGGTGTGTTCTTGTTTACTTGACAACATTGTAAATTGTATTCGGATTGTAATTTACCTTTTTGTCCTCCTAATAAGACAAGATGTCTTATCAATAACTTTACCAATTACACCATTTTAATCTCCAAATTGGTGTCTTCATCGCAAGAATGCAGTTTCCCCTGAGGAAGGAGGACCATTTCGCCGTTCTGGGATAAAACATTTGGGAACCAAGCTCTTGCCATTTTGCTGCAAGTTTCAGTGTTCTGATCTAAGATATTTGGTAAGAATTATCAATACAATCTACCTTATGATGAACCCCATGCTTAACCGAGTGGATATGACTTCATTATATTACATTCCAACAACTTGCATGGTGAATTTTATAAACCTATGGTTGCAAATTGGTTATTTTTTTTGGACCCTGGATGTGTGTTCTTGGTTCCCACATTTAAATCTACTAATTTTGATTGTAATATACTCATCAATGGAAATCGATTAGGCGTTGTGTGTGCCCTCGAAATGGTACCTGTAAAATCTACCTCTAACCCAAAGATAAATGCAGCATCATATCTGTATAAATATTTTTTTAGGGCGTTCGGTTGATCATTAACTTAGATACAATGCAATCACATATGATGTGCTGATGACAAATCTTTGGCTTTAGTTTAGTACATTATGGTGCTTTTTGTCGATACAATGTGGTCCTCAAAATATATGTAAAGCTGTTGATGGATGTTTTGCGCCCTACTTTCTTCTTTGGTTTGTGTACCATCATACTTGAAGCTTTCACTACAACCTGTTATATTGGTTTGCAAAAATCATTACATGTACGCCGTCATCCGGCAAACCATTATGTTTGGACAGAAGGGCCAAATTTTGAGGGTGGATTTTCAAATTGTAACAATGAATCACCTAAAAGTTCCTGACAAAGTCGTTCGTCTTCGGATTATAATGTGCCTCATACATGCCAGGGTGACGATGAGGTTCTGCTTAGGACATCGTGGACCAATTCCAACCCCGGTCGACGTTTCCGTCGATGCCCGGGTAATATGGTATGTTCTCACCTTATTTTTCGGCGTATTTAAATATCGATGCATCCTATCGTTTATTTCGTGCAGTGTCGTATTCGGTAGTTCGCTTTAGGTTTAAGGTCATATGCTCCGTCGCACCTAATATAAGTTGCTCGTCAATTATGTAGGGATCTTATGTAGTGACGACTGGCGTGTACGGCGTGGTATACAAGCTTTAAGTTAAGCAAATACATAAGCAAATAGTGTGAGTGCTACAGATATCTCCATAATTATTTGTTGAACAATGATTACAACGCAGATTCGATGAGTTGATCTCATCCTATACAACCTACATCAACCGCACGTAAGTTTTTACAGAGAATACATCAGTTCATCATATTGACAGCTATTTCATTCATAATCTTCCGAATGAAATTCAGATTTTTCATCTCAGATAAAACATAAAAACGTCAATGCTTAACGTAGAGTATTAGAAGACATTGAACCCGGCAGAACGCAGAAGTTAAATCCCAAATTACAATTAGGAGCAACTGAATATTTTAAGTAGGAAGGAGCACGAGTCAAGGGAAGTTGGCTTGTGCAAGTATAAAACGATTAATTACTAAACAACCAAGAAATTTGACTTAATAATGCAACGGGTAAATATAAGAAGCTGGATTCACAACTTCATTCAATGAGAAACAAGTGGAGTTGGGCTATAATTAACACTCGGGAAATATTAAGTCTTGGTTTCAACATACAAGGCACATTAACAAATTACCACTGTTGGATTGATACCGCATTCCTCAACCACGTTACAATACTCAAGATTTGGTATTATGCTATCATTAAAAGAAGACAAGGACCCTAATTTTTTGGACTAGTACATGATTATTAACTCATATTAATGGATGCCAAGGTTGTATTTAAATTTAAAAAAAAAATAAGAAATTGGCTATAAAGATGAGGGAATCCTTCCTTAGATGTGGGTTGGCATGACAAGCAAATAGCTTTCGGCGACATTCCTGTTCGAAGCACTTGCAAACGATGACCTATTTCAATAAATGGGAAACCATCAATTAATTGGAAATATATTGAAATGGTCGGAAGGAAAGAAGAAGGTGAGGGAACCCACCTACCTCCCCAAGTACATAATGAAAGGTATTGCAAAAAAATTTATAAAGAGAGCTTCTTTTTTTCATGGAAAGCGGGAAAGTGGGTCAGACACAATTAAAATTTGTCAGGAGGTAAGGTTGTAATTAAATCTAAGTTAGAGGGCGAAACGGTATATTAATGCAACACAGTTGGGGACATAATGGAGACAGAAAGTTAGTAGAATTATTAGGTGGGACCCTCGTACTCTAATATGGCCAATTGATCTTGTATTGTAATAGGAGATTTGTAGTGAAGAGGGTTGGGCTTTGCACCTCAGTAGCGGGCCCCCGAAGTGGCAAGTAAACAACCAACTAACCCATATTAAGTGGCTAATATGGCCTATTAGATAAAAGTAAACATGGCCTTAATTTTAAAAGTATCAAATAGACCACCAAAAGAATAAAAATTACTAGTTTAATTTGAAATTGTTTTACAAATTTAGTTTATAGTCGTACACGTACAAAATGAATAAATACAAAATGAATAAATAATAATTTAAATTTAATCTAGTCTGAATTATTGTGTTGTTCTTCACCCTCCTCATCTATTTGATAATCCTTGAATCTATCTTCGCCATCCTCATCTTCGTCCTCTTCATCAGCTCTGGATGTTCCAGTCCCGTGTTGCATAGCTAAAGAGAGATCCACAAAAAGCTGCAGACCATTTAGATCGTGTAGGTCGGGTAATACTTCTTCTAGTTGATATGCCACATAAGTCCAACAGGATTCATCCACGACTCATCTAGCTTTCGTCTTGCAAAAAACCCTCCAATCCGCTTTTGTCTCTCCCCATGCTTAGATATTCAGTATAGTATACTGTACTGCTTGTTGGGCCAGTATGAAAGGCTCATCCTTCTGGTACACCCGTTTGAAATTAACATCAAAGAGTTGTAACGAGGTTGTACCTTCATTCACCACTCGGATCCACCCATCTATGCTTAATAAGAACGACACGCATGTCGTCATTAAGTGGGTATCCAACTGAATAATCTCTTTGAGCATCCCGTAGAAGTCATTATCCATATCCCTATATGAAGAGCTTTTCACACATCCCACAATTTATAATTAACTTGCCGACATTGTGATCCTCTGTGTTGGAAATTAAACCCATTCACAAAGTAACACAAACACGTCTTCACAACTTGCTTAGCCCCCCAATAAAGACTTTTAAGAAGATCATCCTTGATGTTTTGCAGTTCGGATTCCACCTGCAATGGAGTACAATTTCAATTTCACATACTACAAATATATTTATAACAATATATAAGTGGCTCAAAATTGTCAACTTACACAATGTTTGAACCATCCGACAAAATTAGTGGTTAGAAGTTGATCAATTAGTGGATTATTGGGACAGTGCGTCTCATAGAGCTCATTCAGAAGAGACTTGTAGGCAATCATCATAAAATATGACATTTAATTTGTAGTCCGAAAATCCTTACATAATCGAATAACCAAAGTCTTGCTCATAATAGGGCGTGTCCACTTCAGAGTTCCACAACACATATGCCTCCATTACATGTCGTTCTTGCTCGGTGGTATATCTATTCTTCGAAGCACCACTAAGACGATTGGGGTGGTTGAATATATCGGGGAAATTCTGTCGTTCTCATGAGTCAGATCATCATTTCAACCAGGCATCTGTCATTTGGAAGTAATGTGAAGTTCAAAGTAGTGAGAAGTAAACTGCCCAATTTTCTCGATAATCTATGCCTCAACAATCAAAGCCTTAATGTGTGTGTTTTTTCATCTTCTTCTTAAATTAACATTGGAACTTATACATATATATGAAAAACTACAGGGTGTAAACTATACGAAACTAGGAATATCACTAATCATATTAACACAACTGTATGATAAAATAATAGTTACCTCTCGATGGGTACATCCACCTATACTGCACGCCCCCCTCCCGCACATATGAGCCTCATACAATAGAAGAACAATGAGGTGCTCCATTGAGTCGAAGAAGGCTGAAGAAAATATTTTTTCAAGGTTGCACATGATTATGGCTACACTATCTTATAACTCTTGTACCTTTCAGACATCTAGAGTTCTCGAGCAAAGGATCTGAAACAGAAGGTTGACCTCCTCCAATACGCTCCACACATGCTAGGATAACATCTCCCGGAAGGCAACCAGAATCAACTTCTACATGAAGATGTGACAATCCTGGCTCTTCAGGCCATGCAGCCTCAACTCCACCATGTCGACGCATCTACCAAGGGTAAAGGCGTATGTATTAAGAAACCTTAAACACCTCACCATTAAATATCATCCTCTTTGGATCCTTTGTCAGGGTATATGCGGCTTTCGGCATAACATTCGATCTGAGTTCGTCAACCTTAATCTCCGGGCGATTACATATGATCGTTCAATCCTTTTGTCTATTCAGATTGTACTTTATTTTTCCCTTTATGTCCATGACGGCATTGAAGATGTTGTCAAATACGTTCTTTTCAATGTGCATAATATCAAGGATATGCCGTATCAAGCGTAGCACGCGTTCCTTCCATGTTATAGATGGAATACCCGCGGTACTCCATCTAGATGTCATCCCATAGGTAGGTAGGTCATTCACGGTCCACATCAAAGCCGCACGCATCATAAACAACTGGTTCATAGTGTGGTTGTCCGTCCGTACACCCTTATCCCACAATTGAAGTAGCTCCTCAATCAACGGCTCCAGGTACACATTGATCAGATGCTTTGGATTGGATGGGGCAGGGATTACCATCATGAAGAACATTACTCAGACTTTATACACATTCCCGTTGGAAGATTATATGGTGTAAGTATAACTAACCAACATGAGTAAGTCCGGCCATACTACTTGTGCGGGGAAAACCCAAATGTGCAAAGACGCAATCTAACATTACAAGGCACCAATGTGAAATCTAGGTGTGTCCGATTGGAACGCCTCCAGGCCTCTGCATTAGAAAGACGACACATGGAGCCCTCCTCCGTAAACATGGCTAGTATGCCACGTCATGTGCTCAACCATTGCTGGTGAAACATACAACCTCTGTACATGTGGGGTAAGTGGCAAGTACCTAAGATCGACATACAGACTTCTTACGGCAGGGCTTTGGGTCCCTAGAGGGCTTATACTTAGGATCACCGCAGAAGTTGCAGTACTCCAAATCAATCTCCTCCTTCCAGTACGACATGAAATCATTCTTACACGCATGAATCTTCTTGACTGGTAAACCCAAATCCCTTATCATCTTCTTGGTGTTGTAGTAATAGGAGGGAAGAGTGTGATGGTGGGGTAATAGATCACTAGCCTACTGGGGACCTGATCATAGCATCTTTCAGACATGTTTTGCTCAGCTTTGACATTTACTAGCCATGCCACGGCCGCGAACTGATATTGATCACACCCGCTATACAAGGGTAGATCAGTCGTGTGCATTACATCAAAAAATCGATTAGATAAGCCAGAAAAATCGTAGTCATACAAAGGTCGACATCACCTGGTCCTCTAGTCCTAACTGCATCATAAACCATCATCTAGTCCTAATTCATATGTTCATAATCACCCCATTGCGTCTCCATGTCGGATGCATATGAGTCTCCACAAAAAATTAATGTGACCTGATCATCATAGTACTCTGACACTTGTGCCTCACCATGGGCAGTCTAATTGTAGTATCTCTCCATGGGCAGTCCAATTGAACTTACGAATTTTGAACTTACGACACAGGCAACAAATTTTATTGCAACTCATGTGTCATATTGATTCTTAACCCAATTTACGAAACTCTGAACACCATCCTCAAACTCCTGTTAAACTATGACATTTCCCCGTAGATTCTTCTCATACACCTATCTCCTCAATTGTCTCAACATTTTTACCTTATTATATAAAAATATTTAATTGGACATACTAATTACAATCACTTCAACAATTATATATAAACTGTTCCAAATCAACTCATACATAATTAATTATATAAGACATTAAAATAAGAACAACATGAGAGATTTAACTTAAATTGTTACATTATGTATTACCTGGTGATTACGATGCACCTCCTCCAACTCAATTTTCAGAACAAAATGACTGACAATGAATTCTAGAACACACAAATTCGATATACATATATATATATGTGTGTGTGTGATGTAATCAATATAAAAAAATTGAAGGTTGATATAGATATTCAGATTTGAGAGCTTAATTGAAAGGTAGGATGCAAGAGAATGGGAACACAAATGAGATGAGGCACTCAAATTTATACTGTTATTTGTCACGAATTTTTCGATGGATTTCAGGATGGCGTATAGACATTATAATACAATAGTAGAAATATAGCAGTTAGACCATTTTTTGACGGTTTTTGTTATGGATTTTGTGACATAACCTAGCCGTTAGAAACTAGCAGTTAGAGTTTGTGACCATCATTACGCGTTGAAAAATCCGTCCCAAAATATACCATTTGTGAACATAACAATTTGGGACGGATTTTCCGACGCCAAGCTGTCGAAAATTCTTTTTGGTGCCCTACTGTGGCAAAAAAATGTCAAGTGGTCACAAATTCCATCAAAAATTTCCGACAGACAACATGTAAACCTTGCACGTGAATGAGATTCAAACGTAGGACCTTTTGTTTAACTTGACTCTGATACATTGTTAACCAACCATCTCATATAAAAGTTTAAGTTGCTAGATAGGAAAATTAATTCAATATTAATGTCATAACATAGGCCTTTTGATGTGTATGTTTACTTTAGTTGTTGTGATAGAAAATTGGAGACAAAACCCTTATCGCCACACCGTAGAGATTCTATACCTTGTGGTTTGGTAGTGATGGATTGGAACATCGATATATACGTGTGATGAATATGTGAAAGAAAACAATACTGAATATAGTTGGAAAAACCTTGAATTCCCTGAAAGATATTTTCTCTCTTATGTTTTGAGAAATGGGGCTTGGCCTTTTAAATACAATTCCTTGCTGCCTCCTCTCCAACTAACCAACTAACAAACAAAATACGTGGCGCATGACATGGCCCTAATGAAAGGAGGAATAAACACATTAGCTATCTACCTAATAAAAGTGCTTAGCTAACAAAGACATGACTTTTGGCATTAATCATCCAACATCAAATTGAGAGGTTTGCAGGTTGTCTATAACCTTGACTTGATCTTCTTCACTCTTCAGCAGCTCTATACTCACAATTCCAACAGTCCCTCACAAAGTGGTCATGGATCCATGGAGAACAAGTTCAACTTGGATGGAAGTAGGAGGAAAAATGGCGTAGATAAATTTTTGGTGAAGAGGTCACCTAACTGCTCCTTACTCCAAACAAAAGATGGTTGAATGAAACCAAGCTTATACTGTTTACGGACAATGTAGCAGTTCATATCTAAATTATTGGTTCGTTTATAGAAACCGGGTTAGCCATGATATTTAGGTCACTTGGTTGTCATAGAACATGGGAATATGAACAAGCACGGTCACTTGGAAGTCATGAAGTAACTATGAAATCCATTATAGTTCACAAACCATAGCTCCTATGCTCCGACATTCCCGCATAGGACGAAAAGATTGTAGCTTGTTTATTAGTCTTCCAAGAGACAATAGCTCCATATGAATACATAAAAACTAGTTAAGGATATACGAGTCGGTACAAGATGCCCAGTCAACATCACAGTAGGTGCGTACCGAAGATCTATTGTAGAAGGAACGAAAAGCCCTATATTAGAAGATCCCTTTAAGTTTCATACGACATGCAAAGTAGCATTCCAATGAGTTTTACAAGGATGCTACAAGAACTAACTTATTTGTTGCACCCTATGAGAGATATTTGGCCTAGTAAGCCCAAGATAGGAAAGCTTACCATTAAGTCACCTGAGGGCTCAGAATCAAGGAGCAAGGCCTTGAACAGAAAATTTAACTCCTTGAGGAATAGTTGAAGTGACACACTTAACTACTACATCCTAGTATCAAGAATAATGTCATGGATGTTCTTGGATTGTGTGACAGAAGTACTAGGTAGACAACGAGCAATTTATAAACCAAGGAAGTACTTGGTTGTCCCCAAATCCTTGATTGTGAGTAATCTGTCAAGATACAACTTTACTTCAATAATCAAGGGCGGGGAGGGACCTGTAATGAACACATCATCAACATAAACGAGCAACACCAGGAAATCATTCCTGCACCCTTTTTTAAACAAATATTGACCAAGGACAGATAGTGTAAAGCCACAAAAAGAAATCCAATTTTGAAGTGAAATCCTAGTTTCACTAGTGAGATGCCTTTGTCAAACCATATAATGACCGCTTTAACTTGCAAACTACCCCCGACTGAGCACCATACCCCTCAGGAGGTTCCATATAAATTTCCTCATCAAGGTAGTCATGGAGAAAAACATTATTAATATTTAATGGATGTAAAGGTGAATCATGAGGTGTAGCAATGGCCAAGAGTAATCTCAGAGTAATCACCTTAGTAACTAGTGAGAAGCATTCAATATAATCCACTCCTTTGATTTGTTTGTAGCCTTTAGCAACCAGACGTATTTTGAACCTATCTAATGGACCATCATCTTTAATTTCAACTTATACACCCACTTCAGTCGATGGCCCTCTTACCAACAAGAAGAGTAGTAACCTCGCATGTATAAACTTTTTCAAGAGCGAAAATTTCCTGGTTCATAGCCTTGATAAGTGCATAATCTGCCACATTTTTATAATGATAATATCATCTTTCAAGTATTAAATACTCCTAATGGTAGGATATTCTTGCATTTCAGTGTTGAGGAATTAATGAAAAACAAAATGACAATTTTGAGCATAAAAGAGGCAAATTGAAGAAAATTTAGGAAAATGAGGAAATTGTGGCAGATTTACAGATTCGGTGACATGCTCACGCTTGAGGAAATTGAACTTGAAAATTCATAATTGTATGCTTAGTTGAATAACTAGTGGAAGTATAGCATAATTTATTATGTCGTAGTACTTAATTATGTTATGAGGAGTGCATGATATAACTTAAATAAATCCTCGTAGGAATTTATTGGTTGGAATCAGGCCTTTCTAATTCTTAAAGATGTTGGTGAATTAAATCGTGTGACGTTCCCAGAGTTGTTCATTGATTAGGGAATAGGCCAATCGATGTTCCTTGGCTAATGAAAAGGTAAGGTCGTTAGGCCGTACCAATGACCATAACTAGTTTATCTGTTTAAAGAAATGTTATCTATGCATCAATGATCAATAAAGGAATCAAGCGTGGACTTAACTTCAATCGGAAAGTTTTCTCATTTAATCATTCATCTTCTTTAATTTCATCTTTTTTGAACCTCAAACAAACCCCCCCCCCCCCTTTCATTTTATTCAAAGGAGTTGACTTATTTCCAATCTCTATGGAATCGACCATATTCACCACTTTCTCACAAGTAGTAATACGAATTTATTTTTGGTGGTTTCGACACCCATCAAACTTTTGGGCCGTTTTGGGGAATGGTGTCCTTAAGTTAATTTCTTCTTAGTTACATAAGGTAAACATGAATTTCTTTTATGATCATTTGGACAAATTTACATCTCTTATCGAAAGATTTGTTGCAGGAAATTCCCGACGAGTGAAGGCTTATGGAATCTATAATTTTCATGGTCATCCCACCGATCTGTGCCCAACACTCCACGAAGCACCCACTGAACACGCCAATGCCAGAAGAGGATTCTTTGGAACACCACGAAGGAAACCATCCGCAACATAAAAGGTAAACATTCCCTTACTCTATGCAAACAAGCAAATGCCTTGCTACGCGAAGTTTCTCAAGGCATTGTGCACCAACAAATGTAAATCGAAAGACTTTTAGTCCAAGAAAATGCTAAGTTTAACGGTGATCGTGCATTTAAGGGAACTAGATTGAGTTAGATGTAAAATGGAGAAAACCGCAATTAGGATAATTATAATTTTTAATTTAATAGGGACTTATTCATAGTTCTGGTAAATCCCAAAGTGTGTGAATGTAATTTATTCTTAATATTTTGCATAGTTTTCAATCGAACAGGGATGTATTATAGGTGAAGTTGTCAAAATATTAGCCATGATCCTTGGTTAGTGTCAATGTTTTGTCTATAACTATTGAAATAATGACTTTATGAGTTGTGGTGAAACTACAATGAATGACTATTTACTGTGATCATGAGTATTAGTAACTTTAGTCAAAACAAATATTTATGCAGTATTTTTTTTTCAGTTGCAACATTATATGGTAAATAAGTTAGTATGATGAAAACTTCGGTAATAGTAACATTTCATTATAGCAACCACTCATCCCATGATCCTAAATAGGTTACATTTAAGAGATTTGATCCACATAACATCAAATCTTTATTTGCTAGCAGAGGAAACAAAATGCATAAGAAATGATTTCTTCAGTCCCAGTATAGCTCTTTTGTGCTTAGTACACAAAACTCCGATGTATATATCATCAGCTTCTTATCTGCAATAAAAAATGTTAACTGAACGTATTAATTAAAAATAAAAATTTTCCTAATAAAAGAATGCTTATACACAGACCTGTGTGTACAGAAATAGAAATATACATATCTGTATATTTAAATCATCCTATAAAAGTACTAATAAGCCAAAAAATCCCCATGATAAACAAAACACAATACGACCCCGATGGGTGGCAACAATGCCCCATTTTTATTTAGAGTTTTGTACCTAGTAATATTTTAATATATAGGGGGTAAAAATGCAATTAACGCTATTTATGTCTAAGAGTTGCAATATATTAGATGTCAAATTATGCAAGAAAAATTTTTACTGGGTAAATTGGATCGATCGATGCCCTCTAAAATACCAATTGAAAGTGTGGTTGTAATTATACGTACACTCCTTATTCAGTGGCAAAATTGTAAAAGTACACTTCTTAAGTTAAATTACATTAACACCCTTTCAAGGGGGTACTTAAAATTTTATGAAAGATAGGGAGTATTTGTTTAATTAAATCTTACCTCAGATGGTGTTGATATAAATTATTTATTTACCTTTTGCAAAAGCGGTGGATTTATCAATGGGACTGCGGGAGGCGGTGACTTTGTACTGTGAGGAGAGTCGCTGGTCGCACATATAAAGCTGCAGACTTTACGTATTTTAGACAGAGGATCTTTTGGACGTTGTTTCTGCAAGTTTTTGACACAAATATCCATGCATTGGTCAAATGTATTTGCCGAAGCAAAGTAGTTACATTTTTCCCCCGAAAATATTAATAATTGCAGAAGCAACCCCAAAACTATTGCCTGGATGCTCCCTTTCCTGTCCATTTCTTGTGATCAACTAAAAGTCTACTTTTCACCTATTATATTCTATAGGTTGAAAAGGGTGTTGATCTCTCAATGGTGGGATTGAGGTTCTTGATTTTACATGAGGAGTTAGGCACATGCAAATAAATAGGCATTTTTCGTTTTGATTTAGGTCATATTTTGGTAGTTTGTTTTGGTTGAAAATGGTAGGTGTTTTAGCAATATAGATCATTCTAGGCAATATGGTCACAATTTGTGAAATTTGTACAATAATTTGAATCAATCTAATTTGATGTAGAATTATATAGAAAGTCATCAATAGTTTGATGATGAAAACAATCTCTTTGTGTAATTTCGTACAATCTCTTTGTGTAATTTCTTGTTACCAAGATCTTAGCTTTTTTTGAAATTATGTTTTGAGCTATGTTTTAAAGTACCACTTTAAACTCAAAACTAATTAAATGTTTTCAAATTACAACTAAATTTATCCATATAAATGAGTGGCTGTGAATGATATATAATAAGTTTTTTTTATTGAAGTAAGAATTGAACTTCTTTTTTACGATGGAATTTTTCTTTTTGAATTGGAAAAAAGAATATTCACTAAACAACTAACTAAATCAAATTTAAAGTACTATTTGCTTTTTGTGTTACATATATTTACTAAAAGAACTTGATCAATTCTTAACTAATATTTCGACCAAATTTTCTGAATTGATTCATATCAATCTTTGGAACATTTCTATTGGCATAACAATAGCAAATAAACAATGCATTTGAACCATTTTGAGCTTCTTAACTCTTTTTTTATTACTAGTCAAAATCACGTGCCTTTCACGTGATTCGTATTATCTCAATAAATTGTTACATTATAACAATAAAATAAATTTATAATAAAAATATATTAACTAAATTTAATAGGAAATTTATAAATAAAAGTTATTATTGTTACAAAGTAAAAGAATATAGTTAAAAAATAAATATTTTTCCTCCACTTTAATTATTATTTAATATTATAATTATATTTGTTCTACTTGGAATATATGCATCTTTTTTAGTATAAGTAAATCACATTCGTATAAATAAATTTAGGTGAAGATAATCATATACATACATAACAAACACAAAAAAAGATTAAAACACACTATATGTATGTGTGTGTAGGATAGACAATGACTAAGACTCACTATAAGAAAATAAAAAATTAGCGACAAAAAAATCAAGTGACAACTTCAATATTGTCACTAATTATATATATTTAGTGAAAAGAATGTTTATTTTGTCACAATAATAAATTTTATGATTTTAATAATTACTATTATTTTATAAAAATTGTTATTAGTGACAAAAAAATGTGGACAAAGTTGTCACTAAATACAATTAGTGACTCGTCTATAGTGACAACACAATATAGTGACAACAATTATTTGTTGTCAAGGTTGTCACTATACATGAGTCACTAATTGTATTTAGTGACAACTTTATACATAATTTTTGTCACTAATAATTATATAGTGACAAGATAAAAAATGTTGTCACTTAATATATATTTTTAGTGACAACTTTAAAATTGTTATTTAGTATTTTGTCATTAATATCATATTTTCTTGTAGTGGCTGATAAATAAGAAATATATAGTGATTGATTTTTTTAAATAGAGAAGTAATGCATATAAAAATTTAAGTATGTGCATCATTTATGATACATAAATATATTAAAGTAGAATAAACACACATATATATATATATATATGACTTGGTGCTTTTTAATTGTAGTTTAATGTTTGTTATCGAATATTTGTTTAGTAAGGCTCTTATATTCTCAATAAATGTTGCTTTGCATTGATGATCACGTTACAGGAACAAACAATGAAAATAAACTTTTAGATCTTTCATCTTATTAATTAGCTCTAATTAAAATAAAGCATAAAAAGAAAATACAATAGTTATTTATTATGGACCTTGTTTCTAATTGAACTTTATTTTTATTGAACTTGTGGTTATTCTAAACTTGTTTTACTTATGAAATAATATTTTAATCTTTTTGGGTTGTGCAAATTTTGAAAAGAAAAAAATGTATTAATTAGTCATTTCTTTTTTTTTTCTTTTATGTTTTTACTCCTTATGTGTAACTAAATTTAAAGTTATTTATAACATAAATTTTGTACTAATAGCTTCATTATAAAAAAAAATAGTTTATTCATCATGTTGTCCTAAGAGAATTTAGAACAAAGTTCTAAATTGATTAAACCATCTATGAAATAATTTAAAGTGGAATAATAAGTATTAAATTTTTTAACTTAGATGATATAAAAATAATTACTTAAGAGTTCAATATTGGTCTAGTTACACTTTTAATAGACATCCATAATATTATTTTACTGCCATAAAAATTGTAGTTGTTATGTAAGAATTCAAAAAAAATTATTATCTATGTCTTTTTCTCTGATATTTTCTCAAAAAAACATGATAAAATTGAATTACAAATACACCAGAAGAAAAAATATATTAGAAAAAAGCAAAAATAAATTATTAATTATTTTAAGTCTCTCCTTTTCTTTTATCATTTATCCTTTTTATATTTTCTAGGGGACCATATATGATTTGATTAGTCTAATACTGAAAATATATGAAAAGAAAATATAATAGTATAAAAAAATTACCTTTCTTATTTTATGTATTTTTCTAAATCTGAATACTTGAAAACTAAAATAAAAAAATTCAAAATTATTTACTCAATTGGGCTCGTTAATATGAATATGTATTTTTACAAATTTAAGTTTATATTACAATAATTATAGTATTATTCAAGTAAATAAATATATCATGAATAATTAATTGGATAAATAGAATTAAAAAAGTGTATATTCAAATAATATTATAATTTAATTTAATCAGTAGTTCTTTTTTATTTAGTAGCAAAGTTTTAAAAATTTAAAATTTTATATTTGTTTAATTTTTTCCTATAAATTCATCTTAATTTGTACTTTCGAATTATAGTAGATGGACAATATTTAATTAGTGTAAAAAATTAGAAACGTATCATATCATCTCCCCAATTATAAGAAAATGTTAATTTAAACAAGCACAATTATCTTATAGGAAGTACTTTATATGACTGTCACTTATGACTAAAATGCTCTTGAAGTCTAGTTTCATACGGATTTATTTTATTTGAAAATCTAATGTAATCAAAATTTTATGATACAATGAAACCACATTGCTAATTTTAATTGAGGAATTTATAATATAGAAAGTACCCTTGATATCATATTTAAACTATATTATCATTAAAAGAAAGCCCAAGTATCCCTCATTTTCTATTACTTAATACACGATAGTTATTATATTATTGGGTATTAGAAAAATATGTTTCAAGAAACTTTTTAAATATTTCATAAGTCTTGTGGTATAGATATCAATAAAATCTTATATATAAAATAAATATCTTGTATGTATAAATATGTACTTATACTTAAAAATGAAAGTTGTATGTGATCAAATGATGATTAAAATTAGGACTTTTAATTTAAAATTTCAGTAAATATAACGCTAGTTGATAACCATTAAAAATCAAATGATTAATTTCATTAAAAAAATCACTTAATTAATAGCTCCCTTGAATCTTCTCTTATGTTTCATTGTACTTATGATCTTCAATTTTACAAAAGAAGGTACGTATTTTTACATTTTAGATATTTTCCTCTTATAAGCTTTTAGATTTTAAAATTAATTCTCTCCATAATACTCATCTTTCATCTCTATATTTGTGATGAGAAAGTCCATTATTTATGTGAAAACAACGATAATTAATCTTTTTGTTCTTTTGCCTTCTATTGAAATTTTATATCTTATAATTATTTCTCTTTATAATATTAATATTTCATCCTTATATTTGTTTTACTTATAAAATATTACTTTTCTTTTTACATGCCTATATTTGTAATAAAAAGTTATCATTTAAATTAAATCATATTCTAAATTTACTTCACGAATGAAATAAGATTTTAATTTTTTATTGTAGTTGCGCAAAACAAGAAATAAATAAAAATTAGCTTTTGATTTTTAATTTTATTTTTGAACTCTTATACTAATTATTAATAAAGTTGTTTATAATGTAATTTTCTTGTAATTATCTCTTTACTGTTTATTTTATTCCTCATGTTGGTGAAAAATGGTCTAAATCGACGAATAGTATTTTATGGAATGAATTGAAGGGAATAAGCATAAAAATCATTGACTAATTTTATAAGTTAGGGTCGAATTAAAAATATAAATGTACATAAGTTAAATTACTTATTATTGAAAATGATGTAGTAGAAATCTTATAAACTAAGAAATCTGTGCATTAAATAATCAAAAAAATCATAGACTCATTTCATTCATAAAATAAGTTTTGAATAATATTATTATGATTTTAGAATTAATAATATAAAAATAATTATTTATAAAAGCACTTATGAAATAATTATCATATTCTAAGTTTTTTTTCATAAATAATTCATTTTAAGATAAACTTATACAATGTGCTTGTTTCTTATTAAAGTTTATTTTCGTTTAATTAGGTACCCCAGAATATTTTTTATGGACATATGAAATCATGCTTTCAATGCAATTTTAATATTTTTAATCAATAGAAAAAAATTAAAAAAAATAAACCATCTCAACTTACATTAAATTAATGCCAAATTGTCCCATAAATTGCTTTCCTTACTTTTGAAGAGATACTTCTTCAAGTTTCTAAAGCGTATCTTCTCCTAATTATATATATAACTCATAAATTTTTCTAGTTAACATTAAGATTTTTAACTAATTTTATTTAATTAGTTATAAATAAAACTTTGTATTATGAACGAAACTCTTTATTATAATTATGTTTATTATAATTCTCTCTCAGTTCAACTATCTAAGTAATCAACAACTATTACAAAATTAATTATTTGTACACATAAATTTATAATCTACTATTCTATGAAAATGATAAGCTTGACATCACAAAAAAGAAAGAAACATAAAACATTACAACCCCTTCATACTTTTATAATATACATAGATTTAGACAATATTTATCTATGGTTGTATGCCCATGTTTTCTTCTTTTTCATTTTTTTTAGAAAAAGATGTGTGGTGATGGTTTAGGAGTAATATTTACACCTTTTGATATGTTTTTACAAGTAGCGATTTTATTGTATATTGTTGAAAGATCAAATATGTACACTGTCATTATTTTTCGATTATATTAGAGATGATTAAAGAATCATACAACATACCTATTAATGACATCTCAAATGCTCAAATTACATTTTAGTTTATCTTACAACAAAAAGTATTCACTCTACATGATAAATATTTAATCGATTCTCATTTTTTATTGAACCTATTTTACTCTTCAAAATGTTTGTTTTACATGACAATTCATTTGATTGATTTCATTTGTCATCTAACCTCTATATTTTAATATGTCTAGTGATCTAAATGATTCTCATTTATAGGGTAAATTACATTCACACCCCTTGAGGTTAGACCTAATTACACAAACACCCCCTGTCTTTTGTAAAATTATAGCTACACCCCTTGAGGGGTGTTAGTGTAATGATTTTCAGGGGGTGTAGTTGTAATACAACCATAACCTCAGGAGGTGTAGCTGTAATTGTAACAAAAATAAGGGTATTTGTGTATTTTGGTCTAAATTGAAGGGGTGTCACTATAATTTACCGTCATTTATATATATGCTAGAAAAATTCTCAACATTTAATCTTTTCAATTTTCATGATTTTTTCTAATCATTTCATGTTATATCATTGGGATATACTTAATCTCGTAAGTGTATTATATTATGAATATAATATACACAAAAATGATATGGGTAAATAAGTATAATGTGAAAAGTAATTAATAGGAATAACTATGGACAATGTGAAAGTAATTAATAAGAGTAAATATTTATAATGTGAAAAGTAATTAACTAATAAGAATCAATAAGTATATTATTTTACATTTTTATCCTTAGTATAATAATAAAACAAGGTTAATTTAGTCCAATCAAAAAAAGAAGAAACCAAAATTCCTATTCATACTTTTATATAAAAATACAAAATAAATAAAAACTTCACCTCTAGTCCAAGAACTTTTAAGAACAAAGCTTTTCATGAAAAAATAAGTTCGAGGAAGAATTCTCTCATGAACCTCAAAGTTCTCCTAGGTCCACACCTTGGCCGGTTGCACTACATTGAAGTAGTGGACTTAGAGTGCCCAACATACTCAAGTTGAGGTACAACAACATCTAGCCAAAGATATTAAAGAAAGGCGCTACATGGGAGGCAACCCATGAGTTCTCTACCCCTTTTTTGTCATTTTTCTTTTCTTGAGTGTTGTGGAATTGTATTATTAACATTGTGTTTATGTAGGCTAAATCATGCATAAAGGACTCTGCATCAAACATGCCCACGTCTAGCAGGAATTCAAATCAGTATGTAAGATAGTCCATTAAGTGTGCCACGCCTAACGATTCATTCAAATCTGTCTAAATTCGCAGATCAGACTCAGCATGCCCACGTCTAACAGACCATCCAACTCTGCTAAAAAAATCCAACCTATTGATTTGTAACTTTCATTAGATGTACACACATCCAGCGAATCATGCAAATCAGTAACGATCTTCTAAATACACTTTCACGTACACTCACTTGTTTTTATATTTATATTCTACAAAAGAAAAACAAAAACAAAAATTTCAAAAACACAAATAAGGCAACACATTCTCACCTTCTTTCATTTCATGAGCAGCCATTGACAAACGAAGTGAAAGACCCACCTCTTACCTTTAATTTTTCCTCTTTGAGTTGCATGTCTCTATCCACGATGCACATCGGGGGCAATGTGGATCTAAGTGTGCGGGTGTTGACCCCTTGCATTAATTTTGAATTGTGTCGTGTTGTTTGATAATGACTTGGTGATGAAATTTTTTCTTCAAAGGAAATCTTTTTGTGATCCACTCATGATTTGATGACACTGCATGCAAATAGAATACATGTTTCATACTTTAAACAATTCATGGTTGAGAACTTGTTTTCACAATGATGATTTGAACAAAATTCTAAATGTATGAAGTTAGTGGATCAAACATACCTTGAGAGGCTTTGAGCTCAAACACTCATGATTTCTTTCCTTCTTGAGAAAAAATGCTCATGTGGTTTTGATTTCCTAGAACTTGCATTGAATCATCTCGAGACCACATAAATGTGTATGCATTTGAAAATGATAAAAGGCACTAGAATGAAAATCAGTCTTTGCCTAAAAAGACCACCATGTGAAATTATGACTTTAGTGAACTGATTTGAGCCTTGTTTTCTTATTTTAAGCCATCACTTATGAGCTCACTCCATTGTTCTTTTAATCCCTTGAAATTGACCCTTCCAAGAACAAACCATGGCATCAAGGTAAACGGTTGTGTGTTCTAAGAAATGGATCTTAAAACAAGTGTTGGGGTTTATATATTGTGGTTTATGTGTTCTGAAGAATATGTCTCAAAACAAGTGTGGAAGTATGATTATTGTGGTTTTACACGATGAAAGGGTGGAAGCCAACATTGTTACCTTGTTCTCTTTCTCATTGCCAAACAGAGAGGGAAAAAAAATGAAAGAAAGAAAGAAAAGTTGGCAAAGAAAAAGAAAGAAATATTCTTGCAACAAAAAGAAAATAGGAAGAAAGAAGAAAACAAACAAAAAAAAGCAGAAAACAAATCTCTCGAAAAGTAAGACATAGTTCGAGAAGTCACGGGACATTTGAGGAGATGAAATTCAATTGCTTGATGAAATTACTCAAGATCCTTGATTCAATTGTTCACTCAGTGTCTTGGTGCTCTATTTGAGTTTGTTGGATTCAACCTCCTTATCCATAAAAATTTCTACCGAAAAACCCCAAGCCCAATTATAACCAAAATAAAAAATCTTTTGATTCATGTGTGTGCATGTTTCCAACTCGTCAAGATTTGATGTATAAGCAAGCATATGGTGAAGAATTGTCATGGCAAGTGTTGAGAGAGAAACACTTAATCATACACACTTGAGAGATTCGGGAGCAGTGAGAAAAGGGTCCACTAGTTTCATATGTCTGAATTTGGTGATAATCATTATGTGGATACTCACTTCAAAGTTTGTTGAGTCGTCTCTATTATGAAGTGTGCAATTCTTGAAGCATGAAGATAAATCTTGACTTGAGTGTGTTCACATTTACAATATTATTCTGATTCTTTGCTCGAGGATGAGCAAAAGATTAAGTGTGGGGGTATTTGAGAAGTGCATAATCTGCCACATTTTTATAAAGATAATATCTTTTCGCAAGTATTGAATACTCTTAATCATAGGATATTCTTACATTGTCAACGTGGAGGAATTAATGAAAAACAAAATGACAACTTTGAGCTAAAAAGAGGCAAATGGAAGATAATTTAGGAAAATGAGGAAATTGTGGCAAATTTACAGATTCGGTTAGACGTGCTCACACTTAATACAACAGGAGAATCTCTAGATAAAAGGAAAGGAGTGATTTTTGTTAATTAATCAAGAGTGAAGGTAGAACCCTCTTCGTAATTACAATCCATCTTATCATTTATTCACCTTTAAACCCAAAAAGATAGTTCATATTTTTACCAATATATTATGTAGGCATCACGTAAGTCATCAAAATATTGTATCTAGTCATCAACCTTAGCATTTAGGAAGATAAGGGAAGGATAAAAGTGTGGTTCCACATATTATAAAACTTAAAGTACAAACTCACTGAAAGTCTAATTTCTATGTAATTATGTAGCTAGATTTTGAATTTAAGATGACATGGTTGACCCACCTAACAAGACTGGCGCCAATAATCCAATTCGGCTAGTCACTATGACTTATTTCCTAAAAAATATGTGGCAAGGAATGAGCTTCTTACGCAATAAGTATAGCTAATTAGCCTATAGATATAATTATATGCATATATACATGTGGTAAGACAAAATTAATGCAATAACACAAACCACAAATATTCGATATTCAATCACTACAAAGTCACGAAGTAATAAATATCATACTTACAGGTCAATCTATAGAACAATATATATATATACATATATATCTGAAATCACTATTTATCTTCTTAGGGGCCTGCTTAACCTAGCTGGACTATATTCAATGGTTTTGTTGGCTCTCATCATCTCAATCAATGTCATAAAATCGTAGACACAGAGTACCCATCGATGTGATATCCCCACACTGGCCAAGTGTGTAGCAATATCGACACATGACATCACACCAAACATAACACCCCACAGCACCCCAGTCTGTAGCCATCAACACAGTACATTCCCCGCTACCTAGAATACACCGATAGCTTTCCGACGAGTGTCCGATCACGTGCACCACCACTGGACTCGTTGTCCGATGCTGATTCCAACCATGCAATTCATGTTTCAATTAGAGTTCCAACGTGCCCCCAATTGGCCCGATTACAATTATAGATCTATTTTCTCTCTCTTCTTGAATCGTTGTCGACCGACCTACCCATCATTTGAGACCACCACAAATCAACTCCCCATCCTCCGGCGAGTCGATTACACCTAGGTCCATCCATTTTCATCCACTATTTGGCCGGTTCTCTCCGTTGTCATTTTTGCTACTTTTCTCACCGCCCCGCTAATTTTTTTCTTTCATATCTCCGCTGCTAGCAGCCATCTTGTCGGTGGACCACCACGACTGTGTCCGTCTCCCCATGACACATACATCCCTCCGATCAATTTCCATCAATGGCACTGTTCACGTCATGGGCCTCTTCATCTTGCACCTATTTCTTCTTTGTGAGGAGGTGGGAAGAGGGTGTTTTCCTTTCGTCCATTTGGCCTGCCAAGCATCCACATAGGGCCATGCATTTTAGTCAAGTCCAGTTGGCAGGCAAACCCTAATCCCCAATTGTTTTGATAAATTTCTGACATGTTTTGGCCGGAAGGACTAAAATCGCCACTAAACTGAAACTTATAGGACTAAAATTGCCTGTTCGATACGTATAGGACTAATTTTGTCAACCCCTTATATATAGGACTAATTTTACAATTTTGCCTTTTTATTGATCTTTTTCCTTCTTTAAGGGAATTGGTACTTTGTTGTTTATGTTTCTATCAAGAAGATTACCTTAATTCTATTAGCTTTAGTTTCTAGAACCAAAAAAATAACAAGAACTTGATTTTTGTGGTAATTTGTGATTTCTTAGTATCAATTTAAGTTGATTTAATGGCTATCAGCTGATGATAATTAACATGCCCAAGTATAGAAGCAGTATCAGAATAGAAGAGTTTCAACAATGCTTATTTACCTTTTCATCCCTTGCGATTCAGACCAGCATTAATCATCTGTATTTCATTATATTGAGTGTTATGATATTGAGAAGGCTACATCTAATGCTTTTGAAATAGTTTTTGACCACAATGTGAAGATCCGTGCTTTACTTCATTTCCGCTTGACTCTTAGTTCTATCAGTTTGCTTAACATATGAGTTTGCTAGCTTATTCACTAAATAATCATGAATAGATGATCAAATCAGAGACTCGAGCATCGCTTGGTAAATTCTTTCATCTATAGTGGCCCATCACCAATCTAGAAGGTCAACAATCTCTTTTTTCTTTCTATACATTAGTTGCTAATATGCTTTATTCTTCTTAATTTGGATTTCGATGTTATTTAGATGTTGGAAGAGAAGTGCCCAAATATTATTGAGTTTGATGATGGCAAGTGCTAGCGAGAATGGAGCTCTCATGAATTATCATATTTATGGAAATGATATTCCTCATAGATACTACTTTTGTGACCAAATCAAAATATCTGCCCAAATAATGGAATCAACCATTGTAAGTCACTTATCTTGTATTGCACAGTGTGGGTTTGAATCTAAGAGAAGTTCCAGACAATGTTTATTATCTTGAAATTTTTTTGTCTTTTCTGAATAATAAGGAGATAAAAAAAGTTGGATCAAAAGAAAATGCCATTTTGAAGTTTTATCAACAATTTTCTTATGTAGGTGGGGATCCGGTATTTTCCGAATCCTTACGTAAGGAATTACAAAAGAAGTTCTTTCAACAAAGATGTGAATTAAGAAGGATTGGTCAACGAAATATGAACCGAAGACTGGACTTTGATATACCCCTAAACAATACATTTTTGTTACCACGAGACTTATTGGCGGCCGCTGATCATTTGATTGGACTAAAATTTGGAATGGGTACACTTGACGATATGAATCATTTGAAAAATAAGTGCATTCACTCTGTAGCGGATCTTTTACAAGATCAATTTCGGATTGTCTCTAGTTCGTTTAGAAAATATGGTTCGAGGAACTATATGTGGAGCAATTCGGCATAAATGATACCGACTCCTCAGAATTTGGTAAATTCAACTCCATGAACAACCACTTATGAATCTCTTTTTGGTTTACACCCCTTATCTCTAGTTTTAGATAGAACTAATCCATTGACACAAATAGTTCATGGGAGAAAATTGAGATATTTAGTCCTCCAGTGAGAAAATAGAGTTACATATGTGTATATTTCCGGTTACCTTCATATTTGCCTTTTGATTTTATTATTTAACTGAAAAACTTGAAAACTGAGTCCAATTAGATGTGGTTTTAGGGACATTTAACTACATACACTTATACTTGCATGTGTTGGACGTCTTTGTTGTTTTGCCAATTATTTCTTATATTAGTTGTACTCGTTAGAGAATATAAGTTGATTTACTATTTATCCCTTTTACGTTTGGAGTAAATACAGGCTTGAGATAAAACAAGTAGGCGAGGCAGGACATCATGTTCTCGGATTAAAAAAAATATCTACATACATTTTCTTTTCTATGGAAGTCAAACAATTAGTAATTATTTGTTTCATATATCATTACAAGAATACTTATTTCTAAGTTGATATACATTGTAACGATTGTACAAAAGTTAAGGCATCCTATCTCAATTCAGCATTAAAAATAGATTTACGTTCAAATTAATTGAATTCATAGAACTTTCTACAAAACACATTTAATTGGTTTATAATGTATCAAGATTTTCAAGCTTTATAGAAAGAAATTATTAGTCTCTTACCTAGGGGTGCAAGATGAGCTGAGCCGGCTCGTGAGGCCGCTTGAAAATTTTCTAACTCAAGTCGAGCCGGCTTGAACTCGAGCTCCTCGACAAGCTGAGCTCAAGACTAAGCGTTTGTGCTTGAACTTAGCAAGACAATGAAACATACTTGATACCCAGGAGAAGTGAAAAAGGTTAATTCAATGATTCCAAATGCACATTTCAAAAAGGAATTGGTCCTCAAAAAGAATAATACTTTAAAGATGAATTTGAAGCAATTGGAGGTAATATCAACTACAATTTTGTTGAGTTTGAAGAAATTGATATTCGACTTCATTTTACTAAAAGAGTTTGTAAATCTTTTATTTAATAGTATGTTATATTTAGTATTACTAGCTTTCTTGGCACGCCGTCTCTGCGTGCATATAAAATAATATTGCACGTTTTAAATTGTTTGTATATATATATATATATATAAAGCAACACATTACATTTAAAAAAAAAAGAAAGAAAGAAAGAAAGAAACGAAAAGAAAACTAACTTAGGGGTATTATCGGCATAATCAGAAAATTGGTATCGCGGTGTCGTAAATCACCATTTAGGAGTAAGAAATGCCTTTTTTTTTTATACTAGATGTCGTGGCATGCCATCCCTATGTACATATAAAATAATATTGCATGCTTTAAAGTTATAGTATATAAGAAAATAGAAATCAACACATTGGATTTCAAAAAAAAAAGAAAGAAAGAAAGAAAAGAAAATAAAATAAAACTAACTTAAGGGTATTATGGGTATAAAAAGAAATTGGTGTTTCGGTGTCATAAGCCGCCATTTGTGAGTAAGAAAGATATTTTCTTTTAATTTAGTACTAGCCGTCATGGCACGCCGTTCCTGAGTGCATATAATAAATAATTTTTTATGTTTTAAAATATATTACAAATAAGAGTAAAATATATAAACTAACACATCACATTATTAAAAAAAAAAAAGGAAAGAAAGAAAAAAAATTTATTCAATTAATGTAAAATTTGAAAAGTTGAATAAAATAGTTATCTTATCAGTTGAGGTTATTTTTGGCATTACAAAAAAGCGGGCCGGTGGTGTGATTAAACACCATTTATGAGTAAAAAGGGTTTTTTTTTTTATATATAATAGTATAGATGAAGCTCATAATTTGTTCCTTTATATTAAAACTAGCCGTTGTGGCACGCCGTCCCTGCGTGCATATAATAAATATTTATTTTGCATTTTAAAAAGTATTATTATAAATAAGAGCAAAATATAAACTAATACATCACGTAAAAAAAAGTAATAAAAAATAAACTATTTTATCAATTAGTGTAAAATTTGGAAGTTAAATAAGTTAGTTATATTATTGGTTGAAGGGCATTTTTGACTTCACAAAAAATGGTGTAGCGTTGTCATTAACCACTGTTAGTGAGTGTGGAGGGGGTGTTCTTTTCATATTAGTATAGATAGATTAGTACAGATATATATATATATATTTATATAAACCAACAAATTACATTTAAAAAAAAAAGAAGAAGAAAAGAAAACTAACTTAGGGGTATTATCTGCATATATAGAAAATTGGTGCAACGGTGCCATAAACTGTCATTTATGAGTAAGAAAGTCCTTTTAATTTTATACTAGTCGACGTGGCACGTCGTATTTGTGTGCATATAATACATAATATTTTACTATTTAAAACATATTATAAATAAATAAATATATATATATAAATCAACACATAACATTTCAAAAAGAAAGAAAATAAACCGCTTAGGGGTATATTGGTACAATTAAAAATTGATGTCGCGGTATAAGTAATCGAACTTTGTGAGTAAAAATAGAATTTTTTTCTATATTAGTATAGATTAGTACAGATATAAATTAAAATTGTTAAATTATATTAGGCATATATTTATAGAATTTTGCTAAAAGTAAAAGAAACTATAACAACAAGTTCAAAGGTAACAAGAAAATTAAGAATCATAAACGCCGAGGAAGATTTTGTTTCAATTACCAATTTTTCTGCCTTTATTTAGTAGTTAGGTAAAAGTAATTCAAAAATGCATTAGATCTATGACACATATACATAAATAAATAATTATGTGAATGATACTATAGATCCTGTATATCAAGAAATTGAGCATATACAACAATAGTATAGAAATAGTTTGAAAGTAATCAGTGATTTAATAAATGAGCAAATTTAAATTTCCCTTTCTTATTTTATATAAGTAAGAAAAATAATATTAGTATGAAAATGCATGAGAAACCAATGGAGCTAAGAACGAGAGATGCAAAGGAAGTAGCACTTAATGAAATTATACACAACATAATTTTTTTTATTTCGGGTAATTTCGGAAAAAATATATTAATTATTGTATATTTATATTGTTCTTTTTTATTCGATGTATCTTCAACAACAATATTTTGTTAATAAGAGTAAAATATGCCATCTTCTGTGCCCAATCCATCTCAGCCGCATCATCCCAATCCGAACTACCCGCCTCCTGAATGAGTCGCGTTTGCTGCTGCTGCATCCATCTCAGCCGCATCACCCCAATCCGAACTACCCTCCTCCTAAATGAGTCGGGTTTGCTGCTGCTGCATAGGGGGCACTATCAATGTTTCAAAGTATTCCTGCACCCTCTCCTCACCATGCAAAGTCCAATTATAATACTCCGAGATAAACTTTTTCATACACAAGTTGAATTTACCTCGTCCGGTGTTTTGAACCGTTCGTTTTTGCACTTTCGGCAGAGACACCTAATCTTCTCCCCGTCCATATATGCACGCTAAGACTGGACCCATTTTAGAAATTTTGTAACACCATCCTAAAACTCCGGCGTCACATCCAGCACGTCTCGATCATACATCCATCTCCTCAACTGTCTTAACATGATTTGTCCTACGTACACAAACAATTCACAACAGTAATTAAATGACCGGAGCAAATTATATATGTATATATATATATAATTAACCATTAAAGAATTTCAACTTCTTATCTGAGTAAAACAGCTTTCAAGATCAATACAAAATTCGCGCAGATAGTTGATATTTTCGATTTTATGTATAAAGAATCAAGAGAGGGAGTTAGAACAAATGAGTTGGAGAGTAATTATAAGAACAATTAAAATGACGGGGGACATATATATAGAAAAACATTGGAACGGGCATTGGAGTATTATTTGGTACACTAAACTAGCCGTTGAAATATAGTCATTGCTCCACATTAGGAATGGTCTCTAGCACGGACATAATAACGGTAAAGTTACCGTTGTAATATAGTCGTTTGTGCATATTTGGAACGGGCGTCAACACACATAATCGTTTATGTAAAAGGACCGTTCCAAATGTAGCACATTTCAGAATGATTTTTGGAACAATCCTAGATTTCCTAAATACCCACAATTTAGAACGGTCATTACATTACATTTTTCGCTCAAGGCGTAAAAGGGTCTCATTTAGCACTACATATTGGAACGGTCGAGCAAGCGTTCCAAATAGACCCGAGCTTTGGAACACGTCTAGGAACGGTCACTTTTCCTGGTCAAATAACCGTTTCAAATCCACATATGTGTTCCAAATGGAATATCAAAATATATCCGGTGTCATAATCTGGCATTTGTCAGTGAGAAATGCCTTTTCTTTTTAAGTATAGATTAGTATATATATATATATATACCAACACATTACATTTAAAAAAAATAAAAGAAAAGAAAAAAAAACTAAACTAACTTAGGGGTATTATCGGCTTAATCAGAAAATTGGTGTAGCAGTGCCATAAATTGTCATTTATGAGTGAGAAAGTCCTTTTATTTTTATACTAGTCGATGTGGTACGTCGTATTTGTGTGCATATAATACATAATATTTTACTTTTTAAATATATTATAAAATAAATATATATCTATACTATTATATAAAAAAAACCCCTTTTTTATTCACAAATGGTAGTAAATGACACCCCCGCATCACTTTTTTGTAATGCCAAAAATAACACTGAACTGATAAGATAACTACTTTATTTAACTTTTCAAATTTTATATTAATTGCTAAATTAGTTTTTTTCTTTCTTTCCTTCCTTTTTTTTTCAAATGTGATGTGTTAGTTTATATATTTTACTCTTACTTATAATATATTTTAAAGTGTAAAAAAATATTTATTATATCTATACTATTGTATAAAAGAAACTCTTTTTTTTATTCACAAATGGCAATTAATGACACCGATGCACCACATTTTTGTAATGCCAAAAATAACCCTGAACTGATAAGATAACTACTTTATTCAACTTTTTAATTTTATATTAATTGATAATTAGTTATTTCTTTCTTTCCTTCTTTTTTTAACGTGATGTGTTAGTTTATATATTTTACTCTTACTTATAATATATTTTAAAGCTTAAAAAAATATTTATTTATGTACGCAAGAACGGCGTGCCACAACGGCTAGTAGATATATAATTCAACACATAATATTTCAGAAAAAAAAAAGAAAATAAATCAACTTAAGGGTATTATTGGCATAATTAAAAATTGGTGTCACGGTATAAGTAACCGATCTTTGTGAGTAAAAGCAGAATTTTCTTTTTATATGAGTATAGATTAGTATAGATACAAATTAAAATTTTTAAATCATATTATGCATATATTTATATAATCTCGCTAAAAGTAAAAGAAACTAGAACAACAAGTTCAAAAGGGAAAAAAAAAATAAGAATCATAAATGCCGAGGAAGACTTTGTTTCAATTACCAATTTTTCTGCCTTTATTTAGTAGTTAGGTAAAAATAATTAAAAAATGCATTTGATCTATGACACATATTCACAAACAAATAATTATGTTAATGATACTATCAATTTTTTTTTTTTTTTTTGGTGTTAGGTGAACTGCAATTGCAAACCATACCAACATTTACTTATATATAGATCCTGTATATCAAGAGATTGAGCACATACGACAATAGTATAGAAATAGTTTGGAAGGAATCAGTGATTTAATAAAGCATTTTGAGCAAATTAAAATTTTCCTTTCTTATTTTATATAAGTAACAAAAATAATGATAGTATGAAAATGCATGAGAAACCAATGGAGCTAAGAATGAGAGATGCAAAGGGAAGTAGCACTTAACGAAATTATACACAACATAATTTTTTTATTTCGGGTAATTTTGGAAAAAAATATATTAATTATTGTATATTTATATTGTTCTTTTTTATTCGATGTATCTTCAACAACAAATATCTTGTTAATAAGAATTAAATATGTCAAAAGACATACGTAGTTAAACTATATGTGTGGAGTAGTGGAGTTTCGTCATAATATTAATGATCTCTTTTTTCATATGTTTTAATATTTGTGGTGATTAAACTATTCTTTACTAAATTTTTATAATAATTATAAAAATATAGTAGAAGATAGGGTTAATTATATTCGGAGCCCTTCTAAAAATGTGAAATTATACTTTTCACCAAAGAAGTTTTGAAATTACACTACACCCCTCCGAAAATTCTTTTTTTACACTTGACTCCCTTCTGTTAGGATTTGGATGGAAAATGTTGTGTTAGTAAAAAAATTACATAAATTTTTAATTTTGCCCCTCATTTAACATTCTCATGTATATTTTTTCTACTTGTAATAGGTAAAATTGAAAATTCATATAATTATTTTTGCTAACATCCACATTTTTAATCTAAACCCTAACGAAAGATGGTCAAGCGTAAACAATAATTTTTTGAGGGGGTGTAAGTGTAATTTTGAAATTTTTTTGGGAGAAAGTATAATTTCGCATTTTCAAAGGGAGTTTAAGTGTAATTAACCCTAAAAATATAAAGAATTATAATAATCGCAATTTCTAACATTAAAAAAACTACCAATGTAAAGATAGAAGATATCATTTTTATTATCTAGAAATTATATCTTTTCTATAATGTAGCTTCTAAAATTGCTAGAACTTGCCATGGTGGGATTAATGTTTATGTTCTTGTATGGTACTTTTATGATTGTTATTCCTAATGTATTAAGGGATAGTTTAGTGATTACAGAAATTAAATCTTATGAGATATTCCTAATGATCCATGCATAGGGGTACTTTTACTAGAATATTACTATAAATATAGTGAAGTACGATCAATAAATAGGTGACAATAATATTATTAATAGTGATAGTAATATATATAGTACAATAATATGCATAAATATATATATATATATACATATATATATATGTGAAATTACTTATTAATGTGTAGTTAGAAAAAAAAAAGTCCATTGTGAAGAGATATTTATACTCTTCGTAATGATTATTTTTAATGATAAATAAGAATTAGTTATAGAGGTCACAATCCATAACACATTGGGAAAGAAAATCCTAGGAAGAAAGAAAAAGCATAACGGAAAAACAACATTGTATTAATTAAAAAAGAAGAAAATAATTGACAAAAATAAATGTTGTCAGTACTAAGATAAATAAATAAAACTTTTAACAAATGATAACGGATGGAGTCAGATGAACTAGAATAACATTTAAAAATTTTACATTTTTTGGGCATCTCAACAGAAATTAGTTTAAGTTCCTTTTTACTTTGAGTTGAATTTACATTTTTTTCCCAAATTTAAGCTATGGTTTTTAAATTTTTAAGGAAAAAACTTTAAGAAAATAGTAAATTTAGTTAATTATAAAAAGAAACAAACAATACGAAAACAAATACTTCACTATCTTTAATATTATCGTAAAATTAAAACCAACATTTGAAAAATTAAGTCTTCCACTTAAAATAGTAGTAGAGAAGAATGACCTTTTGTTGATTAAGTAAAATTCTTACACACTTCAAAGGTTGATTAAAAAAAAAAGTAGTTGAAATTGCAAACACATACGACATAATAATTACTACTTAACGTTTGGATATATGTGTTAATAAAATTTCGAGTTTGCAAAAAAGACTTGACTAGATGGACAAATAAATATTAAATAAATTTTATGTAAGAAGTTATAATCTTCGAAAGTTGATTATCCGTTGATTCTTTTCTCCAAGAGTTGATCCAATGGTTGATGTTTATTCTTGAATTGGATATGTAATTTTCTTCGACTTTATGGAGAAAATCACGAGCTACTTTGAAATATGATATCAAGGCCTAAGAGAATTTGATGCTAAGGAAGACATGGAACTTTGCGGTTATAGGGCTTCATCATACTTGAGGATTTTGGACTTGCTTAGGATTTGAGTTGCTAGGATTTGGCTTGTGTGTCCTCTTGTGTGTTGTGTAAGCTCCTTTTTATAGGCATGAATAGAGCTTAGGTAGCCTGGATTTAAGTACCATGGGCTTTTACATGAAACAATCTCCTAATGGGTAGTACTTGAACATGCTTTGACCCAATTAGTCAATCTGAAATAGAAGAATTATTATATATTTATCTTGGATCAATTTATTAAGATGCATAAGACCCAAATTTAATATGTGCTTAATGCGAATTTATTATTTTGATGATATGTAACCCCAAATTCGTATGGGTTTTAGTTTGGAACCTAACTTAGGCAATTTGTAAAGTATCAGAGCTTTGTTGTTAGAGAGAAGTCGCGTACACGCGTTATTCGAAGCCTTACTGAAATGCGAGAATGCTGGCTATGAGGGCTGAGACTTAGTACGAGCTTTGAAGTCGTACTAACTTGTAAAAACGCACTTCCTATTTCAGCGTTAGCCATAAGTGTTGCACGTTTTTAGTCTGTTTCTTAGTTAGGTTAGTTTGTTGAATCACAACAGTTAGGCTAGTTAATGACAGTTAATTAGTTGCTAACCACTGCTTACGAGCTCTATAAATGGAAGCTCCTCTATAACCACATTCAATTCAACGAAGCTTCTTCTTTACTTTCTTCAAGCTTACCACGCTCTTTCCATGGTTGTATATTTCTTGTGGGTTTCTTTACATGGTATCAGAGCCATCAGTTGATGGTCTCTGGTACTTGTAGCTCTTAGGGTTTTCTCTCCTTGACCCAAAACAAAGCTAGATAGCATACTCTTCTTCTCTTCTCTCTAGCCATGACAAGCCTTACCAAGAAGGAGGACAAGGGGAAGAAAGTCGATGTGGATTCAGACTCCTCAAGAGTGCAAGCAACGGATAACCCAGGCACTATTTTGGTGTCAAACCTGTTGGATGGAACGAACTTCTTGACTTGGAGTCGCTCGATCCGCATAGCCTTCAGCGCAAAGATGAAACTAGGGTTCATTGATGGAAGGAACCCCAGACCAGCAGATACAGATAAGAGTTTCGAACAGTGGGAGAGGGCAGATGGAATGGTAGTATCTTGGATACTAAACTCGATTTCACAGGACATCGTGGAGTCCTTCTTGTATATTGATTCTGCAAGGGAACTGTGGTTGGAGTTGGAAGAAAGATACGCAATTGGTATCGGGCCCAGAATATACCAATTACAGCGAGAAATTGCGTCAGCTACGCAGGGATCCCAGACTGTATCTGGGTATTTTGCAAGGCTCACGAAGCTCAGGGATGAGGTTGGATGTCTGGTGACTGCCCCATCCTGTAGCTGTGGAGCCACCAAGGAACTAACAAAACTATATCAGAGATACCATCTCATGCAATTCTTGATGGGACTGGATTAATACTATGATGGAATTCGAAATCAGTTGCTGATGATGGAACCACTCCCCAGCATATCCAAAGCATATGGGATTATCTTGTAGACTGAGAGGCAAAGGGAAGTAAGTGCAGCATATGGAACCCCTGCGCAATCAGTAGCGATGCAAGTAAGGGGTTGTCAAGGAACCAATCCCAGAAACCAATGGAACAAGAAAGGGGGGCAGGACAAGAAGAACTTGTACTGCACTCATTTTAAGAAGACTGGACATCAAAGGGAGGACTGTTTTGAAATAAAGGGATATCCAGAGTGGTATAAAGCCCTTTTAGAACAAAGGAAAAAGGGAGCTAGTGTGAACAGTAGAGCCCTCAGCACCATTGGTAGCCAGGTAACTGATCAAGATTCTACACAAAATGCGTTAGATGGTGAGGTAATATCAGAATTCTTGAGGAATGCCTTGATGAGGCTGCAAGAAAGGGCAGATGAAGAAAATCTTATTGCTGAGGACAGCTTTGAAGAGTTCAACGATTGTGCAGGTAAATTGTACTTCTTGGATGATCACTCCTTTCAGGCACACACCATTAAGCACACTTTGCAATAGATGCAGGAAATGGGACTGACTGCTATTTCCACTGATGTAAACCTGTGGCACCGTAGATTAGGCCATACTTCTCCCATTGTACTGGATCACTTAGAGTTCTTGAAAGGCAATAAAACTGTTTTAGACATTTGTGAAGTATGTCCTTTAGCAAACCAACAAAGAATAAGCTTTCTTCTCAGTAAATCAAATACTAGCGACATCTTTGAACTTGTTCGTGTTGACATTTGGGGTCCATACAATCAACACTCTCTATCTCAATTCACCTACATGCTAACCTTGGTAGATGATTTCAGTAGAAGTACCTGGACATACTTGATGAAGTACAAATCTCAAACAGTAAATATCTTAAAACAATTCCATCAAATGGTGCTGATTCAATTCAATAAGAAGATCAAGCTTATAAGAAGTGACAATGGGACTGAGTTCCTTAGTCACCAATGCCAAGATTTCATACAAAAAGAAGGGATAATTCACCAGAAAACTTGTAACTACACACCACAACTAAACGGTGCGGGGAAAAGAAAGCATAAGCATCTCTTTCAAGTGGCTAGAGCCCTGATGTTCCAAGCCAATGTCCCAAGTATGTTCTGGTCAGAAGCACTTCTGGTTGCTACATACATCATAAATGGACTGCCACATAGGTTTTAAACTGGAAGACTCCCTTTGAACTGCTGCATGGAAAACCCCTAATTATGGTGTTTTTAAGACCTTTGGAACATTGTGCTTTGTTACCAACACACAACCTCAAAAAGGCAAGTTTGAGGCAAGGGCCATCAAAGGGATAGTTTTACGCTATGCCGCTAATCACAAAGGATATTGAATATTTGACCTAATAAAACGAACCCTTATAATATCAAGGGATGTTGTATTTCATGAAGCAATTTTTTCTTTTAAAGGAAGACAACTGGAACCAGTTACTTGTCCATTACCTACTGCAATATAGGAGGAAGAAATAGAGGCCCTTAAGCAAACTGTGACTGAAGAAACCACAGGAAGTAGTGTTGCACCTTCTGAGCTTGACACACAGCCTGTTGTACCACTGGGAAGGTCATCTAGGGTCAGGAAGGAACTAGCCTGGATGCATTGATTCTGATCTTGCTCCTTTGTCTATATCATCTTTTACTCCTATGCATACCTGTTTTCTGGCTTCTCTAACAAGTGTGCAGGAGCCAAGAAGCTACAAACAAGCATCTGAGCATGAGACTGGAGAAGGGCTATGAAAAATGAGATAGATGCTCTAGAGCATAATGAAACATGGCAAATGACAACCCTGCCACCAGGCAAAAAGGCCATAGGTTGCAGATGGGTGTACAAACTCAAAATGAATGCAGATGGCTTAGTAAATAAACACAAGGTAAGGCTGGTGGCTAAGGGTTACAATCAGGTTGAAGGGATCGACTACCTTGACAGTTTTTCACCCGTGGCCAAGGTAGTAACAGTAAGGATCCTTTTAGCAGTAATAGCTTCTCTCAGATGGCACTTGCATCACGTATATGTAAATAATGCATTCTTACATGGACATCTTGAGGAAGAAATATATATGCAGCCACCTGAGGGATATGATGTGCCAAAGGGTCAAGTCTGTAAGCTTAGAAGGTCTTTGTACAGACTAAAACAGGCATCAAGGCAGTGGAATGCCGAATTCAAAGCCAAAGCTGAGGAGCTTGGTTTTAGATAATCTAAACATGACCATTGTCTTTTTACTAAGCTTACTGATGCAGGTTTATTGTGTTTGCTCGTATACGTGGATGACATTTTGATTGCAGGGCAGAGTGAGGAACAGTACAAGGAGTTAAGCACTATCTTCATAACCTGTTCACAATTAAAGACCTGGGCACGGTGAAGTACTTTCTTGCTTGGAAATTTCCAGAAGCACACGAGGCTTAGCAATCACATAGACCAAGTATACCAGGGACCTGTTGCAGGATGCGGGAGTCATGCAAGAAAAGGCCACTACCACACCCCTTCCTGCAGGGACAAAATTCAGTATGCAAGCAGGTAATGCCCTTTCACATCCAGAGGCTTACAGAAGATTAATAGGACGTATTTTATATTTAGGTTTTACGAGGTGAGATGTCTGCCACGCAGCACAACAACTTAGTCAATATATGCAGACACCCTGTAAGGAGCACTGGGATGCAGCCCTGCATTTACTCAGATACTTGAAAGGAACCATCAACAAACGGTTGTTCTTTCCAACAGGAGGAACCTTGGAGCTGACAGCCTACTGCGATGCAGACTGGGCATCTTGCAAGGACACTAGGAGGTCGCTAACAGGCTTCTGCATCTTTCTGGGATCATCATTGATTTCTTGGAAGACAAAGAAACAATCAACAGTATCCAAGTCAACTGCAGAAGCAGAATACAGAAGTATGGGGGCAACTACGTGTGAACTAATCTGGATATCTAATCTACTACAAGACTTGCAAGTGAATGTGCCAAAACCAAGACCTTTCCTTTGTGATAATCAGACTGCACTACACATCGTGGCAAACTCGGTGTTCCATGAGCGGACAAAACATCTGTGGATTGATTGCTATTTGGTCAGAGATAAATAAAAAGAAGGTTTCTTGGCACCGAGACATGTTGTCTCCAAGTCTCAGCTGGCTGATGTCTTCACTAAGACACTGATAGGTCCACATTTTCCTTACCTTAATTTCCAAATTAGGCTTGGTAAATTTACCCCAAGTCCAACTTGAGGAGGGGGTGTATCCGAGCTTTGCTGTTAGAGAGAAGTTGCGTACACGTGTTATTCGAAGCCTTACTGAAATGCGAGAATGCTGGCTGTGAGGGCTGGGACTTAGTACGAGCTTTGAAGTCTTACTTATTTGTAAAAACGCACTTCCTATTTCAGCGTTAGCCATAAGTGTTGCATGCTTTTAGTCTATTTCTCAGTTACGTTGGTTTGTTGAATCACAACAGTTAGGCTAGTTAATGGCAGTTAATTAGTTGCTAACCGCTGCTTACGAGCTCTATAAATGGAAACTCCTCTGTAACCAGATTCAATTCAATGAAGCTTCTTCTTTACTTTCTTCAAACTTGCCACGCTCTTTCCATGGTTGTATATTTCTTGTGGGTTTCTCTACACAATTTATTTGGATTTTTAATTGATAATTTATTCCAAATTTTTGATGTGCAGAATTGATTAGCTCTTTTTTTTTTTATCGTTAGCAATATTAATTAGATTCTTTTGAAGAAAAAAAAAAGAGCACCATAAAAAGTTTCTATTTTTAAGCCTCGGGATCCTTTTGAAATTTGGATCTCCAAAAAATAATAAGAGCAATAGTAGAATCATTAATTAAATGCTTAACATTAAATAATAGCCTGGTTTAATCGTTAAATAACTTATATGATAGACAAACTTGAAGTAAGTTTATTCATACAAAAGTATTATTATTTATCTTATGAACGATTGGTTGAATGTTCACTAAAATCAAGCAAAAAGAAGATGCTATCAGCAATCAAAATTCTTTTTTAAAAAAAATATAAAGACAAATGAAAACATTGGTTGATATAACAACTAAATTACAATACGGTCATTTACAATTTGTATTTTTAATTTGATTTAGTTTTTCTATATATTAGAAGAATTTTTCAAGTTGATCAACATTTGGAAAATTGCACTTCTTTATATCGTGAATTAATTAATATATTTTCATCTAATCATTAAATTTTGAAATTATGTTATTATTTTAGTCAAATCGTATGAATTACGTGCAACGCATGTAATCATTACTAATGCACTAATTATAAAAATTAATAATAAATTTAAAAGGAATTCATACCTCGGTTCCATCAAGTGTGTTATTATATGTGTGTGGGCGGATGGTTTTTTTTTTCAATCTTTAATTGTGTAAATATACATATCCATATCTATATATAAAAGTATGAATCTTTAAGTGTTTGTCCCACATTGTAAAAGACACTCATACCCTTACTTAAGTAATCTTTTTTTAATAATAAACCAAAATTATTTATAAAAGAATAAAATTCTATTAAACAAAGATTATTTAATAGTCCTAATACCTCTAAACTACTTAGACAATAAAAAATATATTCAATTAAAAAAAATAGGCAAATAATATTTCTACCCGATTAATTTGTTAGAAAAGATTTTCAACTACTTAAAAATAATTTACTTTACTAGGGCACAATAGAATTTAAAATGAATAGCATCTGGATAATATATAAAATACTAATCTAAACAAATAAAGAATAAGTATCATTAAATTTTAAGTAAAAGTTGTCAATCTTATTAAATTAGAAGTGTTTTTGAAACTAGTATATATATATATATATATATATATACTATAGGTGAGGTGGTGGGGTGGCAGCAACAGAACCAGCAAACCCGGATCCAAGCATCTCTGAGGAATTATTCCCTTGCATTGAACCTACCTACCCTTGTTGCATCTTTCCGACTACACACTCCCAACAACAACAACAAAACCCCTACCTCGACCTCCATCCTTGTTTTTATGTTTTGTAAGTTCCTTATACCAATCAGGTATGCCGTGTAATTTGAAGCACGTTTCCTCTGAGTGTCCTGACTTATGGTAATGCTCACAGAACAATGACTTCTTATCCACAAAGTTTGTCTTCTTAAATGGTGGTCTCTATGCCACATCTCGCTTCAGATCCTTAGACTGAATATGAAAGGTAGTGTTTCCTCATTAATCGGGAAGATTCATCCATACCTGGAGCTGCTATCAACTCTCAAAATCATCGAAAAAGCCTTCATTACATAATGTCGAGGCTCCATCAACAGAATTTGACTTTGCGCTTGGTCATACACACTGCTCAATCCCATAAGGAACTGCATAAGTTGATGCGAGGCATCTAAATCCATTCCTGATCTATGCATTGCACATATACACATAGTAAAGACTCCAAACATACAAGCTCATCCCCAAAGATTCTTTATCTCGGTATAATAAGATGTGATAGATAGGTCTCCTTGCGAAATCGATGTGATCTCATGTCGTAGATAAAAGTGTGGATCGGTCCGGAGACACGCGGTGGAACCATGGAAAAGATGAAAAAAAAAGCGTAAAATGGGATTAAAAGCAATTAAATCCAGATCAAGGGTGTTAACTTGATTCCTCCCGGGCGTTCGGTGTGTCTCATGTCTAAACTAAAACAATAGCATGGAAGGCCATAGAATTCGAGATGCAAGAATATTAACAGGAACACTTACCCTTGTAGAATTCTTCTTCGACTACATGCGTTGTTCCGGATCCACGCCTCCATTACCTCAACGTAGAGATCCTCCAAATTCGTCCACGCAATTAACCGGATTGCCACGTCTCTCGTGCTAGAAAGAAAATATAGGGGGTAGAGACATCAATGCGATGCTATGAATTAATGTGGCCGATGTCCCGTTGTTCTTCCTTGATCTAATCAAGAAGAACAAGGAGTTTTTTGGAGAGAAAGAGACTAGAGTGGATGAGAGAGATGGACAAGAGGGGAGGCCGCCGGCATGGAATGTTGTGTAGAGATTAGTGTGTGATTGTATGTGTTTTATGTATTTAAATGACCTATTCATTTATCCCACATAAAACTCTCTAGGAAGCTTCCTAGAGCCATAATCTTTCCAACTTTGACCGAGTCAACTCCTTCTTAGGATGAATCTTGGCTATCCATCTCCATCTCTCCAAGATCGAATCTCGTCCATCCATCTCATTGGGCTTTATGAACCAGATCTATTTAAATCCACTTTAAACAGTCCAAAGGTCCAATGGACTCAATATTAAATCCTATTTAATATTCCACCCAATAATTATTTTTCATCCTTTTTAATCCAATTAAAAAGGGAAGCCCATGCTCATTAAATCTATAAATCTAATTTATGAATTCAAGCCCGATTAATCCAATTAATCCATCAAGGCTTAAATTTTCAAGAAGTTAATTTAATCCATTAAATTAAACCTTCTTCTAGAATTAATTCCAAATTAATTCCATTCACATCCAGTGAATCATGTGACTCTTTAGGTTCACCCTCATCTAGACTTGGGCGTGTGTTCCTCAACACAATTACTTCCGATTATCCCATAACCAGAATTGCCCGTTACCATGGGTGGCCGTCTAGCAACGGTCGATGGCATTTGAGAGTAGGTGAATATGCAGCGGAACATTTAGGCTCTGAATGTTCATACAGGTATGGTCCTACTGTCGACCGTCTCCTGGCCTTATTCTAGGGCATGGGATTGGGCGTCGGTTCCCATCATTGACTAGGCATCTATGCTTCAAACTCGAGATAGGTTTAACTCTATGATCGATATAGGACACCCTTTCCCACTCAATCAAATACTATGGCCATAGACTTTGAGAGTCTAAACTATCTCAGAGCACATAGGAGATCTTACTGTCACAATCTCGACAAGGGACAGATTTTATCTTGGAATCCACCGTCCTCACTACATACTCCGACTACACTGGACAAGGCTTTTGATGATCATACTTCACGATATAGTCACCGCTCGCCAGATCCTAGATACAACCTTCATATGTAAGCGACTATCATGATTCTTCAAGTCTGAGAACAAATCCCGTATTATCAGAATCGGGACTACCAGTCATACCGACCAAGCCCGTGTGGCTTTCAAGTGATGATTCTTGCAAGTCACCTCAATCAGCCGACTGCCTGCCAGCCAATCCACTAAGATCACCTTAGTGCAAGTCTCTCTCCTACCCTTGATACCCAATCTCGAGGTCAATGACTTGGAGTGTTTCAGACTGGTCCACAGAAGTTCGTTCCATCATAGCAAACCTATCCGCAGTCCAACTTCTTGGATTCACATGTTCGGTCTCTGAGCTTTTGTTGTGACATCGAAACCCCGTTCAATGCTAGCAGTAAGCACAACAAACTTATTGTTGCCATCGATGAATCCTTACTATATTCATCAGCATAATATTACTTTATAAACAAAGACTGGAAAATGGTTCCCAGAATAGCTAACCTCATTAACTTTCTGGTCAACCATTCCAATAATCTCCCACTAGACCATCAAGTGAATTACCCACCTTGCTTAGAACCTTCTGGGTATGAGTAATCTACAACACCGTTTGAGGTCTCGTGAGTATGCTATATTATCTACCAAAGTAATACAGTCCAACCGTGTTACCTCTTCCTACTGTAGCCCCTTTTTCTAGCTGGTCGGTATGATGCGGTAGACATGCCTATGAAACTCGACCAAGGAGTGTCGGACGAGGTCGGTACAAGGCTAGTGGGAAGCATCGAGAGTAGACGGTAGTAGTTCACGTATATTAACATGTGGTATGCGTGTCAGGGTGCGATGATGTGAGGCCATGGTATAGTGATGGGCCGGACAAGGGAACGGTTGATGAACGACACAGGTAGGGCTGCTAGGCAGTGTGGCCGAACAGACTCGAACGACGACAGCGACGGTCGGCACTGTGTGGGCAGACTGGCCGAGTCTTGTAGGACGATCGGCAGACAGATGCACACGGATGGGCCAGCATGGGCAGAATTGGCGCCATGTGTTCCAGACGGCCAGTAGAGTGTTGCAGACAGGTAGCACAGTGTGTAGGTTCCCTTGGCCCAGACTGGCGAGGCATGTAGACGGCCTCAGCCAGATGGTCGGTACACTGGCTAGATAGAGTTAGACAGTCTCGGCCAGATAGACAGGCGGCAAACAAAGTGCTGTGCGCATGGGCTTGGTGACGTGCGCACATGCAGGACTCGCACGCAGCAGACCTGGCGCACAGGCAGCGCAGGCAGCGGTACAAGCATAGCCGGCAGACAGACGGAGTGCGAGGCAGACTGACGAGCGCAGAGGCGCACGGTAGGCAGAGTTGGCAGGCACATGTGCGGGAGCATTAGATGTGCGCGTGCCTGGCCACGTTAGCTAACAGATGTGTGGCGGATGGTGAGCAGACGTGCGCACAGGCCAGAAGGAGCAGTCGACATATAGCGGCTGGCTCAGTCAAACACGTCCAGTGCAGGCTGGCGAGACGAAGCAGAACGGCCTCGACCATGTGAACGGCAGGCTGGTGAGAAAGGTAGACGGGCTCGGCCAGAAAGACGGCAGGCTGGCGAGAATTGTGAGGATCTTGGCCAGGGCTGGCAGATTGGGCTAGCAGGTGTGCGCAGGCGGTAGGCAGACGTGCGTACCAGGCCGACAGGACTTGACGGGCTGTCGGACAGAACGGTCAATGCGAGGTGGCTGACTCGACCAGGTGGTCGGCAGACTGGCGGACAGAGCAGGTTGTCTCGGCCAGATGTGCAGCAAGCTGGCGAGACACGTTCAGGACGTCTCGGCCAGGCTTGGCAGCAAGATGTGCACGGACGGCAGTGAGGCGGGCGCACAAACCGGCAGGGCGTGAAGACTACCGGGCAGGACGATCGGTGCTCGGTGGCCAACCAGATAGGCTGAACGGCGTGCAGGCAGACTGTCGCTGGCAAACAAGCGGGCAGGCAGACTGGCGCAGGTAGACGGGCGCGCATACAGGCGCCCAGGCAGACTGGGCGCGCGCGCGGGAAGACAGCGTGCAGGAGATTGGCACGCGCGGGAGTGTGGGCGCCAGGCAGGCAGGCAGTTTCCAGGCAGTTGCTAGGCAGCAATTGGGGCAGACTGCAACCGCTTCAGACACACCAGCGGTAGTTGTGGGCGATTGTGGGAAGTTTTGCCTAGCGGTTGGGGCTGTCAACCGCAAGAGTGTTGTGTATATATTGTTCGGCTTGGCTTATTGATTTTGGGTAGTAAGAGTGAGTTAGGGACAAGTCCTAAAGTGTGATGGGCGTGTGGTCCTAGATGCAAGCCAAAGAGTCATTGTATTTGATGTGTTGAATAAAATATAAGGTTGGGCATTGCCCGTAAATACATGTGTTGCTTGAGGTGTTATTCTTACTTATGTGTGTGCTTGAATACGTTGTTCTTGCCTGCTTGCATAAAAGCTAAGGACGTGTGGGTTCCAGCTTACCATCTCATACACGGGAGTATGATACACGAGTATTTAGTGTAAACATGAGAGTTGAGTATGTGAGAAAAAAAGTGTCGGCGTGTGGCAGCCAAGAAGGGTTCAACCTTACCTTCTCATGTGTGTGTTGATCATGTGGGAAAAAGAGGGGCTGTTGTGAGGATGGCCAAGAAGTGTTCAACCTTACTTTCTCATGTGTGTGTTGATCATGTGAGAAAAAGAGGGGCTGTTGTGAGGACGGCCGAGTGGGTCAAACCTTACCCTCTCATGTACGAGTGTTGGATATGTGGGAAAAACAAGGGTTGTTGTGAGGACAGCCGAGTGGGTGTCATCTCACCCTCTCATATGCAAGTGTTGGGCGCATATGGGAAAAAGATAGAGAGAGCTGTTATGTGAACGGCCAAGCGGGTTCCATGTTACCCTCTCATATGCATGAGTTAAGTGTGTGGGAAAAATAGGCCGGTATGGGACGGACGAAAAAGGGAAGGCTGACTAGTCTTTTGAGAAGGCTAGTGCCGCACAGGGAGAAAAATTCCGCTGCGTAAAAAGTACCCTGTGACAGTTGGTATCAGAGCAAGGTGGGCCAAGAAGTGGGCTGAAGACGCGTGACAATCACTATGGGGGCGCCCTGGTTCGATGCAGAACATAGCAGACGGTGTGCAGAGTCTGTTATGGCCAGCAGTCGTGTGTGGACAGCGACAGACAGTGTGCAAGATCTGTTGCAGCCGGTCGGCCGAGTACAAACAGCAACAGGCAGTGCAGCGCAGGCCGTGTAGCAGTTTGGCAGCGCGCACAGGCCAAGAATTTGCTGGGCTCGGGACAAGGAATTAGAGTGTGTAGAAGGCTCTGATTCAGTGTTGAGGACAGAATTTTGTGACCTAAAAAACGCAGAACGTTTGGATAAAGAACCAAGCGTGGATCGGTAATTGGTTGACCTTGAAGGCAAGATTACGGTACGTTTTAGAATTTGTTGCAGCAAGTGTGGGTATGAGAGCGCATGGGGCTGAACATTGTGCATACAAGATCTGAAGACCTTTGGCGGTGCGAGGTCGTCAAAGAAGAAGGAAGTTGTTGAGTCAATTCCTTCCTTGCAAGATGTGTGGTTTGCAAAGGATGTTTCTTTGAGAAAAGGGAGAAACATGTTGCTGTTTTGGTGCGAGATCAGGATCACTTGTGTCGGAGTTGTAGACACGTCCATGATATGGGACAGGTTAGTCAAACTTGTGTTTTTCAGCATTTGTACTTTTAGCATTCGGTAGTTATGGGGTGCCGGGTCTTGAAAGTGACAAACGGCTGAAAGTTCTGGTTGGTTGAGTGAGGACGCAGCAGACCGATGAGACATTCAACAGGATGACGTTGCTGTGCAGAAATGTGCTGATTTTCTGTGTGCTGACAGCAGGATGCCGACGTTAGGCTGATTCATCCGAGACAAGGACTGAACGAAGTGTGTAACAGGTTGCTGAAACGCCGTAGGTTTAAGACTTTTGTGGTTGACTGACAAACAGTGACAGATTGAGAGACTGAGGAGGCGAGATGGGCACAGTCTCGTGCATGTGCGTGTATCATGCACGGTTTTGGCGGCAGTCATGAGCGGGCTGTTTTAGGCCAAAGTATTGCTAGTAGACGGAGATTGCTGATACGGATTTTTGATGTAAATGCCGCATGTGATGAGTGCAATATTTGTAACCGTTGTACTAGAATAATTTATTGAAGTTGTTGCAATATATTGTTGTAATGATTTCCTTGTAAAATCTCTGTAATAGTGTACGACACCACCCTAGTGGATGCAATAGCTTGTAGGAAAACAAGTCATCCGACGGGAAGAAGGAGTACGAGAAGAGGAACACTTGGGAGACGGAAGTCATTGATGGTGCGTGGAAGGCCATAAAACTAGTTCGTTGTGACAAATGAGCGGACTAGGACACAACGGATTTGTTGGGCTGAGCCAAAGTTTCAGCATTTGTGTGATTTTGCTGAAATGAGGAGTGGATACGAGGATAAAACAGTCCATGAACAACGATGCTTGTGGGCAAGCATTGAGGCGTAGCACTTCAAGTTGGAAGGAAGGCCGAAGTGACGTCGACGAGGACGCCGACTCCATGTGGTGGGGGAAGTTTGTAGCCCCTTTTTCTACCTGGTCGGTATGATGTGGCAGACGTGCCTATGAAACTCGACCAAAGGGTGACGGACGAGGTCGGTACAAGGCTAGTGAGAAGCATCGAGAGTAGACGATAGCAATTGACGTATATTAACATGTGGTATGCGTGTTAGGGTGCCATGATGTGAGGCCATGGTTCATTGATAGGCCGGACAAGGGGAACGGTTGATGAACGGCACAGGCAGGGCTGCTAGGCAGTGTGGCCGAGCAGACCGGAATGACGGCAGTGACGGTCGGCACCGTGTGGGCAGACTGGCCGAGTCTTGTAGGATGGTCGGCAGACAGATGCGCACGGATGGGCCAGCATGGGCAGAATTGGCTCCATGTGTTCCAGACGGTTGGTAGAGTGTTGCAGACAGGCAGCACGTTGTTCAGGTTCCCTTGGGCCAGACTGGCGAGGCGTGCAGACGGCCTCGGCTAGACGGTCGGCACACTGGCGAGACAGAGTTAGACAGTCTCGGCCAGACAGACAGGCGGCCGACCGAGTGCTGTGCGCACGGGCGTGGTGACGGACGCACAGACAAGACTCCCACGCAGCAGACCTGGTGCACAAGTAGCGCAGGCAGCGGTACAGGCATGGCCGACGGACAGACGGCGTGCGAGGCAGACTGACGGGCGTAGAGGCGCACGACAGGCAGAGTTGGCAGGCACATGCGCGGGAGCATTAGATGTGCGCATGCCTGGCCACATTGGCTAACAGATGTGCAGCGGATGGTGAGCAGACGTGCGCACAGGCCAGACGGAGCAGTCGGCATATAGCGGCTGGCTCAGTCAAACACGTCCAGTGCAGGCTGGCGAGACGAAGCAGAACGACCTCGACAATGTGAACAGCAGGCTGGTGAGAAGGGCAGACGGGCTTGGCCAGAAGGACGGCAGGCTGGCGAGAATTGTGAGGATCTCGGCCAAGGCTGGCAGATTGTGCTAGCAGGTGTGCACAGGCGGTAGGCAGACCTGCGCACCAGACCGGCAGAACTTGACGGGCTGTCGGACAGAACGGTCAGTGCGAGGTGGCTGACTCGACCAGGTGGTCCGCAGACTGGCAGACAGAGCAGGCTGTCTCGGCCAGATGTGCAGCAGGCTGGCGAGACACGTTCAGGACGTCTCGGCCAGGCTTTGCACCAAGATGTGCGCGGACGGCAGTGAGGCGTGAAGACTACTGGGCAGGACGGTCGGTGCTCGGCTGCCGACCAGATAGGCTAAACAGAGCGTGCGGCGTGCAGGCAGACGGTCGTGCAGACAGGCGCCTAGGCAGACTGGGGCACCCGCGTGGGAAGGCAGCTCGCGTAGGAGACTGGCGTGCGCGCGGCCGGCCGGCCAGGCAGGCAGGTAGTTTCCAGGCAGTTGCCAGGCAGCAGTTGGGGCAGACTGCAACCGCTTCAAACTACCAACGGCAGTTGTGGGCGGTTGTGGGCAGTTGTGCCTAGCGGTTGGGGCTGTCAACCGCAAGAGTGCTGTGTATATATTTTTCGGCTTGGCTTGTTGATTTTGGGAAGTAAGAGTGAGTTAGGGACAAGTCCTAGAGTGTGATGGACGTGTGGTCCTAGATGCAAGCTAAAGAGTCCTTGTATTTGATATGTTGAATAAAATATAAGATTGGGCATTGCCCGTAAATACGTGTGTTGCTTGAGGCGTTATTCTTGCTTATGTGTGTGCTTGAATACGTTGTTCTTGCTTGCATGCATAAACACTAAGGACATGTGGGTTCCATCTTACCATCTCATACACGGGAGTGTGATACACGAGTGTTGAGTGTAAACACGAGAGTTGAGTGTGTGAGAAAAGAAGTGCCGGCGTGTGGTGGCCAAGAAGGGTTCAACCTTACCTTCTCATGTGTGTGTTGATCATGTGGGAAAAAGAGGGGCTGTTTTGAGGACGGCCGAGTGGGTCTAACCTTACCCTCTCATGTACGAGTATTGGACATGTGGGACAAGAGGGGCTGTTGTGAGGACGGCCGAATGGGTGTCATCTCACCCTCTCATATGCAAGTGTTGGGCGCTTGTGGGAAAAAAGAGAGAGAGCTGTTATGTGAACGGCCAAGCGGGTTCCATGTTACCCTCTCATATGCGTCAGTTAAGTGTGTAGGAAAAATAGGCCGGTATGGGACGGCCGAAAAAGAAAGGCTGACTAGTATTTTGAGAAGGCTAGTACCGCACAGGGAGAAAAATTCTGTTGCGTTAAAATTACCCTGTGACACCTACCATTTTTGTCTGCAGATGGTGGGTGTCTAAGAATTTTCTATGGATCCTATGATGAGATCTCGGGCCATAACTTTTTTCATAGCCAATTTCGTCCTCCACCTAGGCGACTAATGGCTCGACCGTGCTAGGGACCACGTCCATCCCATGGACGCGGATTTCATTCATAATCATTATCCAATGGAATCGACTTTCATGACTAGGCCCCTTCGGTATCCCGGTTGAAAATCCTTTCAAGCTACCACACTCATCATTAAGCCTGACTGTGCATTCTTTTGAGACTGACCGTTTTCACAACGTTCTGGAAGCTAGTATCACTCTAGCCTTCCAGAAAACAACTCTCGACAACTGGTGCATTGAGAACACATCTTTAGTCCTTATTCATGTACTAGGGATTGTTTTTAACTGTTGTCTTCTGCACCTCAGTACATTCCCAATTTCTATTGTCTCATTCTCAATGCACACCCAACGTCGGATCCCATGCACCGATCTCATGTTTATCTAGGGCCAAGACATGGGGATGCTAAACGTCTAAGCCTTCTCATCATTCTATCGTGACTAAGTCTTGAATGGCTTAACGCTTTGTCCATAGCATTTAAGCTTTCTCGTCAGTCTTACCACGACTGAGTCTTGAACAGCTTATCCCTTTACATATCTGAGTTTTCTCATCAGTCTATCATGATTGAGTCTTGAACAGCTCAATTCACGATATTTATATGGGAACCCTAAAATATCATGGAGAATTTTGTGAGTAACAGTTGTCTTTCAGTGTTTTCTAACGTCTTAAATTCATCCATGATGAACAAGACATTACACACTTAAACACTGGGAACATAACTTCCACTCTCATGGATCACCTACATCGTTACTGACCAAGTCGTACTTCGTATGATCTCATCAAAATGATTTTTCTAGTTATGCCGAGTTTCAAACCTTGTTTGAATTTCTTCCCAGTAGATTTCATGGCTCCTTGCCATAGATATTACTGTGATGTCCATCATCGCTCTCCACACGTCATTTGGATCACCATCCAACTTGACCGAACTGACCCAGAATCACCCATTCCTCTACTATATTTGGTCACATCCTCAAAAGGACTGAAATGTGATCAACGAAGTAAAAACATGATCACAAGTAACGTTCGCATTGTTCTGCCGTAAACCTGTACAAATTAGACACTGAGCCTTATTTGACTCCCATTAGTCCCTTGATCTACTCAAGGACTTTTGTGGGACACAGGCTTGCCAAACAATGGCACACTAGTGAGTGACTCCAAAAAAAATGCCATGTTGCTCATGTTGGTAATTTTTCCAATCCACATCTACTCGGGCTAAGGTAATTTGATGAAACTTCGATCGACCTCCGTCGTACGAGGCTCAATCGCTCCCTTTATCAGAGACAGTCATACTTGGCCTTTACAAGAAGTGTTTCATTGAGAATCCAATTCTCAACTGGATGCTCAAGAACTCCCACTAAATACACGGCCTTTTCAATCCAATTGAAATAGGTTTAATTTTGCAACCATGTTCGGTTCACCACCTCAAGTCTAATTTTCAAACCTCAAATGGGACCTTTAGACGTGTGAACCCCCATATGGTCTTGTGTATTCAGTAACCTATTGTTGTCTCACTCGATCCCATCCAATAGACTATTTGGCAAGCCTACCTTGTACAACAAAGAGCTTTTGGACTTTTCTTGCTTCATAAAAGACTCGCAAGCTTAGCCGATTGGAATCGTCTATTGCTAGATTCTTTGAATCTTCTAACTTGCTTATCCTTAATAAGAGAAAACCATCCTAACCTTTTACGGACACCAAATCTATAAGTTAGTCTTGATTAGTCCATTTTTATCTTTTGATTTTTAGTATTCATAAACCTATTTTGGGATAGTTTCGGAACATATGTATAACCACTAGCAGACATGAATCATCATTAAATGTCAAATAAAAAACCTTTATTGATAAAAAAAATGTATGACGAAGCTTTTGTCGACAAAAGGAACATACTTTTGTCATGCTAGGTTACATAATTCCTACAATAAACCATCCTAACATGATTACAGTCTCAAGCCTAACTAGTCTCTAGACTATACAACAACAACGTTACCATCGCCAAATGCTAGAATTGTCTTAGTCTTCTTGCCACCATATGCGAACCATTCGCAGATTAGGCCGGTATCCAATACCAAAAAGGTAGAGAGATCATGTTAATACTTTCAAATTTTACCTTCATTGAAGAGGAGTTCAGGACACTCCCTCTTTCAGTGGCCCTTTTTACGGCAATGAATGCATACGTTCTTAGGAATCTTTGAACTTGACCACTTAATCCTTTTCCCCTTTCCTTTACCTCCGCCCTGCGGTATAACCTGAACAACACTCGAAGTGCTAACAGCTGCATATGTCACCTTAGTCTTCTCCTCTTTTGGCATCTGGCATCCTTGCCTTTCGCTTCAGAGGTTGAAGCCTCTCCCACTAGTACTGTCAGTGCAGATTTTTCAATTGTTGCCTCGTACTGGACCAACATATTTATCAACCCATGAAGATTGCTTTCAAGCTCATTCATGTTGTAGTTGATAATAAATGGGTCGTAGAAGGGAGGAAGAGACTGAAGGGTCACTAATGTACGTCTCTTTTCCAAGATTGACATGGAGGTCTTTGAGCTTCTCCATTAAGGTTAGCATCATCACTCTTTTGTACAAACAACTCTTCTGTCATCTTAGCTCCAAAAAATGCCTTCATTGCATTATATCTTACATGCCGGTCCAGGACCGCATAGACATCATGCAAACAAGCATAACTGAGCAAACATCATCATGCCTATCATACTACTTCTGGATCTCGTTTGTCATCAAGGCCAGTACAATGCTGCGAAAATGCCAATGGTCGTCCTTCAACTTCTCAAACGCTAAGCGTTTTTCATTTGTCAACCTCTCCGGCAAGGGTTGAGGAACATCCTTATCTAGAATATGAGTTTAGGTTTTTAAAATTAAGACTATCTTAAGATTTCGCAGCCAATTTGTGTAGTTGGTTCCATTAAGCTTATTAGCCTCTAGTATTCGAGTTAGTGGATTCTTAGACATTTACAATATATAAAGCAGAAAACAGTTAGAAGAATGAAGTAATATTAAAATCAAGTTAAGACTCAATTTTTAGTCTTTAACGTCTTCCACTGTTTCTACGAAAATGTGTCACTCTAAAAAATGCCGTTTTTGGGAAATCCCTTCCTAGTGGGCTTGGGATCCACAAACGAAATTCTCCATATCTACTTTTACGATTCTCATGGAAAATAACCTTGTGGGAGGCAACCTATGTCATTCTCGTCCCACCAGATCCCCAAGATATTTTTGCCTCGCCTCTTCACGTGATCCCGATGACTCCAAGCGAATCACGCTACTCAGCATTAGACCCAACGCATCAACTGAATCATAGCACTCACTATCGCCTCCCACGACTCGTGCAATAGAAAAACAAGAGTGTACTCACGTTTTCACAATAACAATAAATCTTAATTTCAGTCCATAACGTGCCACAACTAGTGAGACCATGTATGGGTGAAAATCAACTTCCTCACTACATTGTGGATGGAATGAAAGCGTGCGTGGATCGGCCCGGGAGTGGCGCGGCGGAAGCGCGGAGAATATGTGCATAAACATGCATAAACAAAATGTAAATCTAAAGAAACGAATTAAGGAGTGTTCCCTTGATACTCCCGGGTGTTTGGTGTATCGCATGAATAAAATAACGCAAGACATAATTCATGAAGGCCCTAGGGTAAATGGAAGAACAAGAAACGTAAAAAGAAAATATACCCTTGTAGTTTTCCCACTGGCTATATGTATATTCTAAGTCTCCACACCCTAGGCTCCATGTAGAGCACCTCCAAAAGAATGTCCGCGCAGTTCATCGGAATACGTAGATGCCCTCGTGCTAGCAAGAGATCTAAAAAGGAGAGAACAATTGACCAAACGCTATTGTTTAACGGGATCAGTTATTCATACGTCTCCTTAAAACAAAACAAGAAGACTTGAATATCTTTTTGGAGGAGAGAAAGAAAGATGGACGAGAGAGAGAGAGAGAGAGAAAGGCGGCGGCTAGGAGATCTAGAGAGAGAATCTTGTGTCTGTGTGTGTGTGAGAGAGAGAGAGTTTTTCAGTATTTATATGTCAAGTACATATATCCTACTCAAACTCTTCCAAAAGAGGCACATCATAAGCACCTACTAGTGATTTGACCTAGTCAAATTCACTCTTTAATCCTAGCCATCCATCTCAAACCTTTTTTAACAAATCTCGTCCATCCATCCCTGATGGGCTTTATGGACTGGACTCATTTAAATCGAATTTAAATGGTCCAAAAGTCCAATTGACTATGTATTAAATCTAATTTAATACTTGAGCCCAATTAATTCATTTCAACCTTTTAACCTGATTAAAAGGGAAAGCCCAAATTCTTAAATCCATAAATCTAATTTATGAATTAAGCCCGACTTATATAATTAATCGATGATGGCTTGTCATTCCAAAAAGATCAATGTAATCCAATTACATTGCCTCATCTCTCAAAATTAATTCAAAATTAATTCCTTCATTTCCAGTTAACTGTGTGTGACTTTTTAGGTTCACCCTCAGCTAAACTTGGGCTAATCCTAATTATTCCCTAATCAGAATTCATCCGTTACCATGGGTGGCCATCTAGCAACGGTCCATGGTACTCGAGATAAGGTGAATATATGGCGTGAACATTTAGGCTCACAATTCATATAGTCCTTCCGTCTTCAGTCTCCTGGCCATGGAATTGGGGTCGGTTCCCATCTTTGACCAGGCAACAATACCTGTAGCTTCAAGACATACATTTACCCTACAGAATGTCACGGGGATCTCATCCCACTGTTCAGTCACTGTGGCCAGAGATTCTCAAGGGAAACGAGTCTTAGAGCATATAGGAGACATCACTGTCAGAATGCTAACAAGAGGCAGATTCTTTCGTTGTATATACCATTCTCAGGACAAAATCTGACTGCACTAGATAGGGTTTATAGCAACCATATCTTTCAACATAGTAGTTGCTTGCCAAATCTGAGATGTAGGCATGGTGTGCTCGAGAATAGAGTGGTTCCTCAAATTCGAGGACCAATCTCGTACTATCGAAACCAGGAACGTCAATCACACCGGCTAAGCCCCTTCAGGCTTCGCATGTAACGTTTTCCACAAGTCACCTCAGTCAGTTGACTTTGAGCCAACCAACCCATTAATATTGCATGGACGTCCTACGTCACTTGCCGACGGAACACAACTGCAATCCTTAGTGCAAGTCTCATATGGACTCTCGACACCTAATCTCGGGGTCTTTGACTTGGAGAGCTTTAGACCGACCCACATAAGCTGGTTTCATGACTGCCAACCTATGCGCAGTCCAGCTTCCTGGATTTCTCACATCCGGTCTGTGGGCTTTGTTGTGCAATGAATATTAATAGATATGAGAGAAGTGAACACAACAAAGTACTATATGCCAAGGAAAATATCACTTAATATCCCATGCATAAATATCATATTATATCAACATTGTCAGAAACTGGCTACATAAGCCCATTAAAATTGGCTTCACGGTCACCTTTTCTAACAATCTCCCACTTGACATAAAGCCAATCACTCATGTGCCTTAAACCCATCTTCCCAAGAAGCTGAGCATACGCGATCTACGACATGGACTTAGTTAGTAGATCTCCTGTATTTTCTGCTGAGCCGATTCGGTCCATCTGTACGTCACCTCTTCCCACCATCTTCCTAAGTAGGTGGTAGCGTCTAAGAATGTGTTTGGACTGGTGATGAGATCTTGGTTCCTTTGCCTGCGCTATAACCCCATTCTTATCACAGAAGATAACTACTGGACCGGTAATGCTAGGCACCACACCCAATTCTTAGATGTAGTTTTTTATCCAAATAGCTTCCTTAGCAGCTTCTGAAGTTGCTATGTACTCAACTTCTGTTCAGCTATGGTATCTTGCTTGGAACTCTTCCAGGCAACCACTCCACCATTAAGCCTGAATACAAATCCGGAGAGACTTGGCATCATCGTCGTCTAACTGAAAGCTGGCATTGCTAAAGCCTTGTAGTATCAACTCACCACCGTTGTAGACTAACAACATATCTTTACTTCTTCTTCGGTACTTAAGACGGATCTTTACAACAGTCTAATGTGCCTCGTCAGCGTAGGCCTGATATCTGCTCGTTACATTTAAAGCATAAGCGATGTCAGGCCTTGTACATTGTACGACATACTGGATACTGCCTACGGCCGAGGTATGAGGGATGTCCTTCATCCTTTCAAGTTCCTCATCAGCGTCTTAGGAGACCGCTTCTTGGGATAACTTGATCCCATACCTCATGGGAAGGTAACCTCACTTCGAGTTATCCATTTTGAATCTTTTCAAGACTTTCTCAATGTATGGGTTTTGGGTCATACCTAACATCCTTCTAGATATGTCCCTAAAGATCTTGAAGTCAAGGATGTAGGTAGTTTCATCTAAATCCTTGAGTAGACAACCATGCTTTTGTGTCACCTAACAACTTGACATTATTACCGTTGAGCAAGATATCCTCAACTAAAGCTCTAGGAACACTATACAGCTCCCACTTACCTTCTTGTATATACAAGGACCATAGTAGTTTTTTATGAAATCATATATGACTTCATCAAAACGTATATTCCACCTTCGGGATGCTTGTCTGAGGCCATAGATGGACTTCTGAAGGTGACAGACCTTCTCCTCCTCTCTAACGACCATGAAACCTTCCAGCTGATCCATGTAGATCTCTTCCTCAATAAAATCATTAATGAATGTATTTTCACATCCATCTGCCATATTTCATAGTCATACCATCTAGCTATGGCAAGCATAATCCAAATGGACTTAACCATGGCTACTGGCGAGTATTGTTTCCTCAAAGTCAATGCCAGGTCGCTCAATATCACCCTTCACTACAAGCCTAGCTTTGAAGGTTGTCACCTCCCCATCAGCTCTAAGTTTTCACTTATAGAGCATTTGCACCCAACAGTTTAATACCTTTGGGAAGGTCCACCAAATTCCAAACTTGGTTGGAGCTCATGGAGTACATTTCGGATTTCATGGCCTCAAACTATTTCTCCGAGTCGATGTCTGACATCGCATCCCTATATGTCCTTGGATCGTTATCCACTGGTCATGCCTAGAAAACCATACCTTTCAGGAGGATGGCGTATTCTTGCTGACCTACGGGGTGCTGGAATAATGTTAGTGGGAACATTGGGCATTGTTGTTGCAAGGACTGGCGGTTGAGGTACCTTAGCAGGCCTGTCAAGAGAGTTGTTCAACGTGCCAGTCCTGAAGAGGCTGCTCAATGCGCTGGGCCTCAGGAGGCTGCTCAACACGTTGGGCACTCAACCGAAAACCCCTTATCGTAGGGTCTGCAACTCGTGTTACTGATAACTCAGGTGCTTCACTTTCTTCCTCAAGGAGCAGCTCGTTATGTTGGGTATCGGTCGAAAAACCCTTTTTCAAGAAGACTGCATTCATTGAGATAAATATCTTCTACTCAGAGGGGTCATAAAAGTAATAACCTGCAGTTTCTTTCGGATAGCTAATGAACCTTCACAAGCTAGACCTCGATTCTAGTTTGTCTCCCACTAGCCTCTTGACGTATGCAGGGCTACCCCACACTCTCAAGTACTTGTACGATGCAGGCTTGCCATGCCATATCTGACGTGGTGTCTGGGCCACTACTTTGGACGGTGTTATGTTTAGTAACTTAGTTGTTGTCTCAAGTGCATAACCCTAGAAAGACGGGGGCAACTCGGTAAAGCTCATCATGGATTGGACCATGTCTAACAGAGTCTGGTTCCTCTTCTCAGAGATGCTATTTAACTAAGGCATTCTAGGATGTGTCCATTGGGAGATGATACCGTTTTCTTTCACATAATCAAGAAACTCACCACTTAAGTACTCACCAAATCGGTCTGATCGAAGGACTTTAGTTTCGCAACCAGTTTGGTTCCTACTTAAAGTCTAAACTCCTTAAATTTTACAAGAGTCTCAGACTTGAACCTCATTAGGTAAAACATAACTATACCGTGAGCGATCATCGATAAAAGTTATGAAGTAAGAGAAACCTCCTTTTGCTTGAGTATTCAGTGGCCCACATACGTCTGTATGGATAAAATCTAACAGATCGGTGGAAAGTGCGCTTTGTCCAACAAAGGATTTTTTGGTTATTTTCCCTTTCAGACATGACTCACAGGTTGGTAGGTCACTAAAATTGTCTATTTCTAGAGTTTTTAGGTGTATTAACCTTCTAATCCTGTCCTGAGAGATGTGACCTAGTCTTGCATGCCACAATCGGGTGTTTGTCTATTTTACGTTTGTTTTGACCAGTCATGATTCAATCAGACTTTTGCAGAATATAAAGATCATTTTTAAGTTTGCCTAGTAGATGAGGAGATCCATTTTTCATCAAATAAAAACAATTTTTTATTGATAAAAAATTCAAAGCCACTATTGTCTAACAACGGAATGGAACTGATATTTTTGATCATGCTAGGCACATAATAACAATTTTTTAATTCTAGCCTAACATGATCACTAACTACTAAGCTAGCGATTCCTACAACTTCTGCAGCAATAGCTTTGCCATCGCCAAGCTTTAGGACCACCTCGCCTTGACTCAGTCTTCTGCTTTTTTGCAGCACCTGCAAATCATTGCAGATATGAGCTCCACAAATGGTATCCAATACCCAAGAAGTAGAGTTAGTGATCATATTAACCTCAACAACCAACATACCTTGCCCAGAGAGGAATTTGGGGCAATCCCTTTTCCAATGCCCTTTCTCACGGCAATGAGCACGTGTCATTTGCCCTTGACTGTGGTTGCGAACCAACCTTCCTTTTTCCCTTGCCCTTTCCCACTTTGGCAACAGGAGCCCTTTTGGCCGTTGCAGTAGCTGTGATGGCTTTCCCTTTTTCCTTCTTCTTCCTCCAGCGTCTTGCCTTCTTACCTTTCGCCTTAGAAGTCAAAGCTTCTCCAACCAATACAAATGGCGTGGCCTTTTTGGTTGTTGCCTCGTACTGGACCAACATACTTATCAACTCATGTATGCCCTTCTCAAATGCATTCATGTTGCAGTTAATAATGAATAGGTCTAAGGAGGGAGGAAGATACTATAGGATTACATCAGCGTATGTCTCGTTATCGAGCCCCGCCTTAAGGTCTTCAAGCTTTTTCACAAGGGTAAGAATCTTGACCCCATGATCATGTACATAGGATCCTTCAGTGATCTTAGTTCCAAAAAATACCTTAGTAGCGACATACCTAGTATTCCGATCTGGGACCGAAGAGCAATCCTTCATACGAGCCATTACGGAGGGAACATTTTCCAGCCCCTCATACTATTTTTGCATCTCATTTGTCATTGAGGCGAGTATGAGGCTGCGGACTTTGCGATTATCCTTTAGTCACCTTTTGAACGTCTCATGTTCTTCAGGCATGGATCCATCCGGCAAAGCCCATGGAAGTGGCTTGTTGATGACATAGACTTGGTTCTCATAATCGAATTTGTTTGTCTCAAGTACGCATGATAAGGGAATCTTAGATATATTATATATACATTTAAATGATAAAGCATTATATCAACAGACCATTTCTGATATTTAATAACAAGTTAAGGACTCGGACTTTAGTCATTAACCCTCCCACTATTTCTACCAAAACGCGTCACTCTCAAAAATGCCATTTTGGGGAAATCCCTTCTTAGTAGGCTTGAGGTCTATAGGCGAAATTTACCATATCCCGCTTTTACAATTCGCAAGGAAAATAACCTTGTGAGAGGCATTCTATGCCATTCTCGTCCAACAAGATCCCCAAGATATTTTGCCTCGCTTCTTCACGCGATCCCAAGGACTCCAAGCGAATCACGTTGTTTAGCGTTAGACCCTACCCATCAATCGAATCATAGCACTCACTGTTGTCCCCCATGACTTGTGTGACAGGGTAACAGGAGTGTATTCACTTCGTTCACAACATAGTGCAACTTAATTTTAGTCAAAAGTCGTGCCACGACTCGTGAGACCACGTAATTGGGTAAAATCAGCTTCCTCACTTTGTTGTGGATGGAAGGCTTGGACGAACGATGCATGTTCAAGTCAATTTTTGGGGTCTATTATTTAACTTGGTCCAACCAAGTGAGAGTTTTTGTTTTAACGTCCAAAACCTCATCACAGATTATGGTGTTTTATATGCTTTGAAGTATGATAAATAAAAAGGTAATCATTCATCAATCATTCCACATGCAAAATAAAACCTAGTATGCCATTGTAGGATGTCACAAGCCCCAATACGTATGCAATTCACTGAGCCCGCAGTGGATCTATGGTCAATTTAAGGGTAGGCCCTAAGCTATTACAAGATTCATTATAACCCATTACACGCAACGGGCCTTGTGAATTCTCTTCATCTTCTTAGGTTCTCCATCGTGGTCCTCACCAGTCCTCCCTCCCCTGGGGCTTTCTTCTTACATTTATAAAAGAAAAAAAGTACTCTCATTACATCATAAAAAATGAGAAACCCCAATCAGCAGTTTGAGGGAATACATTTGGAGGGACAAAGAAAACCTTATTATTTCAAGGCAAACACAAAAGAAGTAAGAAGATGCAAAGAGGCACGCAGGCCCCAACCGAAAAGAAAATAAAAAACCATACATTCAGTCCAAGGTCTTTGTGATCATTCATTCGTCAATCCTATTAATGCAAATAACAGTATAACATATACCACATCAACATGCTATCAAATCATCATATGATAACCCATGCCATCAATGAAAGAATAATAAATGCAAAATTTCACACAAGAATATTGATCATTGGTGCAACCATTGCATGAAATTATTGCTAGAAAAGACCCTTTCGTCACTAACAAGACAATATAAAATTTTTGCAAGTTACCCACCTCGACCAAAATAAAAATATTTCAAGTTAATAGTTCAGAAAAATGCAGGAAATAATCGATGATTTTCATAAAAGGATTTTGCAAAAAAAAAAAAGCACAAAATAGAAAAACGGTCATGGATGGCAAAACGGCACAGCCTGTCTGGCCGGCCGCGCGTCGTCTGCCTGGACGGGCGCGCGCGCAGGCTTCCCTTGCCTACGCACCGTGCATAGGCGCCGCAGCCTAGGCATCCGGCACGCGACCAGTCACCTGAGCGCGCTGGCTGGGCGGCAGCGCACTGGCGCCCTTGCCTGTGCGTGCGCCTAGGGCGCCCCTGTGTTCGCTGGACGACAGACTGTGCGGGCTGGATGCGCAGGTCGAGCAGCTGCGTGTAGGCTCCCCTGCCTATGCGCGCGCCAGCCGATCGACCAGCCCCACTGATCGCGTGCGCTGAGCACGCTGGACGGGCGTCCGCGCGCAGGCTCCCTTGCCTGAGCGCGCGCCTGGCCGGCTCCCTGTGCGCACGGTCGACCGACTGCGATAGCCGTTCCTATTTTACGTTTTGTGAGATTCCTTTCTCGAATTTTTCTACAACAAGAAAATCCATTCACGAAAAACAAGAACCCAAAGATTCAACCATTCGAGTGCAAAATTAATGCAATAATTTTACAATTATAAACATGCTTCCATACGAAAATAAAACACGTAGAGCATGATTTCATCATATATAGAACGTTAAACCCTAGGCCTATACACCGAACCCGACTCTAATACCACTGAAAGTGTGCATGGATCGGCCTAGGAGTGGCGCGGTGGAAGCGTGGAGAATGCATGTAGAAACAAGCATAAACAAAATTTAAATCTAAAGAAACGAACCAAAGGGGGTTCGCTTGATACTGTCGAGCGTTTGGTGTATCTCATGAATAAAATAACGCAAGATATGATTCATGAAGGCCCTAGGGTAAATGGAAGAACAAGAAACATAAAAAGAAAGCGTACCTTGTAGTTCTCCCACCGGCTACACGTATATTGTAAGTCTCCACCGCATAGGCTCCATGTGGAACACCTCCAAAAGAATGTCTACGCAGTTCACCAGAATACGTGGATGCCCTCGTGCTAGCAAGAGATCTAAAAGGGAGAGAACAATTTACCAAATGCTATTGTTTAACGAGATCAATTGTTCATACGTCTCCTTGAAACAAAACAAGAAGACTTGAATATCTTTATGGAGGAGAGAGAGAGAGAGAGAGAGAGAGAGAGAGGAGGAGGAGGAGGGCAGCGGCTAGGAGAGCTAGGGAGAGAATCTTGTGTGTGTGTGTGTGTGTGTGCGTGTGTGTGAGTATTTATATGTCAAGTACATATATCCTACTCAAACTGTTCCAAAAGAGGCACATCATGAACACCTACTAGTTATTTGACCTAGTAAAATTCACTTTTAGGTTTAATCCTAACCATCCATCTCAAACCCCTTTGATCAAATCTCGTCCATCCATCCTTGATGAGCTTTATGGACCGGACTTATTTAAATCTAATTTAAATAGTCCAAAGGTCCAATGGGCTATGTATTAAATCAAATTTAAAACTTGAGCTGAATTAATTAATCAGCCTTTTAATCTATTTAAAAGAAAGAGCCCAACTTCTTAAATCTATAAATTTAATTTATGAATTAAGCTCGACTAATCTAATTACCGATGATGGCTTGTCATTTCAAAAAGATCAATTAAATCCAATTAAATTGTCTCATTTCTTGGAATTAATTCAAAATTAATTCCTTCATTTTCAGTGAACTGTATGTAACTCTTTAGGTTTACCCTCAGCTCGACTTGAGCTAATCCTGATTATTCCGTAATCGGAATTCGCCGATTACCATGGGTGGCCGTCTAGCAACGGTCCATGGAACTAGAGACCAGGTGAATCTATGGCGTGAACATTTAGTTTCACGAAGTCATACAAGTACAGTCCTTCCATCTTCAGTCTCCTAGCCATGGAATTGGGGTCGGTTCCCATCCTTGACTAGGCAATGATACATGCGGCTTCGAGATATATGTTTACCCTAGTAGAATGTCACGGGGATCCCATCACACCGTTCAGTCACTGTGGCCACAAATTCTCAAGGGAACGAGTCTCAGAGCGTAAGTAGACATCACTGTCAGAATGTTGACAGGAGGCGGATTCTTTCTTAGTACACACCATTCTTAGTACACAATCACACTGTACTAGATAGGGCTTATAGCAACCATGTCTTTCAACATAGTAGTTGCTTGCCAAATCTAAGATGCATGCATGGTGTGCTCGAGAATGTCGTGGTTCCTCAAGTCCAAGGACCAATCTCGTACTATCGGAGTCGGGAACGTCAATCACACCAACTAAGCCCCTTGAGGCTTCGTATGTGACCTTTCCCGCGGGTAACCTCAGTCAGTTGACTCTGAGCCGACCAACCCACTAATATTGCATGGACGACCCACGTCACCTGCCTACGAAACACGACTGCAATCCTTAGTGCAAGTCTCATACTAACTTTCAATATCCAATTCTGAGGTCCTTGACATGGAAAGTTTCAGACCGACCCACAAAAGCTAGTTTCATGACTGCCAACTATGGGCAGTCTAGCTTCTTGGATTTCTCACATACAGTCTATGGGCTTTGTTGTGCAAAAAACAGTAATAGATATGAGAGAAGTAAATACAATAAAGTACTATATGTCGAGGAAAATATCACTTAATATCCAATCGGTAAATATCATATTATATCAACATTGTCATAAATTGGTTACAGAAGCCCAATAAATTTGACTTCACGGTCACCTATTCTAACAATCTCCCACTTGACCTAAAGTCAATCACTCATGTGACTTAACCTATCTTCCCAAGATGTTGAGCATGAGCGATCTATGACATGGGCTTAGTTAGTGGATTTGTTGTATTTTCTGTTGACCTGACTGCAAAGTCGTCCACGCAATTCACCGCATTGCCAGGTCTCTCGTGCTAGCAAGAAAACGTAGGGGGTCGAGACATCAATGCGACGTTATAAATTAATGTGGTCGATATCCTGCTTTTCTTCCTTAATCTAAGCAAGAAGAACAAGGAGTTTCTGGAAGAGGAAGAAAGTAGAGTGGACGAGAAAGATGGAGAAGAGAGGAGGCTGCCGCATGGAATGTTGTGTACAGATTAGTGTGTGATTGTGTATTTTTAAATGACCTAGTAATTTATCCTAGAGCCAGAACCTTTCCAACTCTCTAGGAAGCTTCCTAGAGCCAGAACCTTTCCAACTTTGACAGAGTTCACTCTTTCTTAAGATGAATCTTGGCCATCCATCTCAATCTCTCCAAGATCGAATCTCGTTCATCCATCTCGTTAGACTTTATGGACCGGACCTATTTCAATCCAATTTAAATAGTCCAAAGATCGAATGGACTCTATATTAAATCCTAGGTTCACCTTCATCTAGACTTGGGCATGTGTTCCTCAACACAATTACTTCCGGTTATTCCATAATCAAAATTGGCCGTTACCATGGGTGGCAATCTAGCGACGGTCCATGACACTAAAGACTAGATGTGAACATTTAGGCTCCGAATGTTCACACAAGTACGGTCCTAGTGTCGACCTTCTCCCGAGCTTAGTCTAGGGCATGGAATTGGGTGTCGGTTCCCATCCTCGACTAGGCATCTATGCATCAAACTCGAGATAAATTTAACTTGATGATCAACGTAGGAAATCCTTTTTCCACTCAACCAGATACTATGTCATAGACTTTGAGAGTCCAAACCATCTCAGAGCGCATAGGAGATCTCACTGTCACAATCTTGACAGGGGACAGATTCTATCTTGGAATCTACCGTCCTCACTACATACTCCGACTGCACTGCACAAGGCTTATGATGATCATACCTTACGATATAGTCACTGCTCGCCAGATTATAGATACAACCTTCGTATGTAAGCGACTGTCGTGATTCCTCAAGTCTGAGGATTAATTCCGTACTATCGAAACCGAGAATATCAGTGATATTGACCAAGCCCGTGTGGCTTCCATATGACGATTCCTCCGAGTCACCTCAGTCAGCCAACTGGCTGCCAGCGAACCCACTAAGATCACATGGACGACCTACATCTCTTGCCGATGAAACTCGATTGCGATCCTTAGTGCAAGTCTCTCTCGGACCCTCGATACCCAATATCGAGGTCCTCGACTTGGAGTGTTTTAGACCGATCCAGAGAAGTTGGTTCCATGACCGCCAAACTATGCGCAGTCCAACTTCTTAGATTCACATGTCCGGTCTATGATCGTTTGTTGTGACATCGAAACCCTGTTCAATGCTAGCAGTAAGTACAACAACCTTATTGTTGCGATCGATTATTCCTTACTATATTCATCAGCATAATATTACTTATAAACAAAGATTGGGAAATGGTTCCCATAACAACCATCCTCTATGACTTTCTAGTCACTCATTCCAGTAGTAAATTATAAATCATAGGTCCGTTTCTCTCTCCATATCTAGCCTCAAGTTCTAACCATAAACTCCTCATAGAGGTGACATAGATGAAAGCATCTTCAATTTCTTTAGAAATAGAGTTTAAGATCAAAGTGATTACCATATAATCAAGGTGGGTCCATTTATCCAGCTCCTCAAATCCATCAGTTGGTTTCAACCGACCTTCCATCAATGTAACTGAGTTTTTTCTTAGCTGCTAGAGCATTAATTGCTCTACTCCATACGAGGTAATTATCTCCAATTAGTGGTGAAGACACCAAAGTGAATTTAGAGTGTTCTAATGAGTGTGAACTCTCTAATTAAGGTTGCAATCTACTACTCGAAGCAGTTTCTATTGAATTCTCATAATGACGTCTAGCCATATAGTTCAAATCTACTGTTAATACTTACGAGCGTGCGGTGTTCAGAGACCTTAGTATAAGGCTCTGATTGAAACAAACGGTATTAGCCTGGGAATCTAAGGCTACGCAGCAGAATGGAAATAAAATGAAATAAAATCTAAAGTCAATGAGATTGGATCCCATTTTCCCATGCGTTCAAGCATTCAAACATGTTCATGAATAAATGTGTGGCTAATTTAATGAAACGCCGAAAACTAACTACAAATTATATCTTAGAAGCGTGTGGAGTTTTTGGCATTTGAGCTTTCCTCCGATCTATTCACGCAGAGACGAGTGGACGTCTTCTCTAATGGTATTCACACCACCATCGGCGAGGGGATTTTCTCATCTCATTTCTAAAGGATCCGGGATCAGAGGGTTTAGAACTATTCTAACGTAAACAATAGGAAACATAACTTATCAGAAGGTAAAAGCATAACACCAAGCTCTAGCTGGTAAGCTTCATCTCTTATCTATACCTGAATGGAGGTGGGAATAAATTACTATGGATTTTGTCATTGAGTTATCACGTACGTTCAGGAAACATTATGCCATTTGGGTGATTGTGGATACACTGACTAAATCTGCCCACTTCTTGTTTGTGGATACACTGACTAAAGTTTGGTTGAGTTATATGTTTCAAAAATTGTGAGATTACATGGAATTCCTACCTTTATAGTCTCCAATAGAGATCCTCGATTTACTTCTCATTTCTAGGGAAGCTTGCAAAGAGCATTAGGTGCAAGATTGCACTTCAGTACTGCATTTCATTCGCAAATACATGGACAATCAAAAAAGAACTATTCAAACAATAGAGGATATGATGAGAACCTGAATAATTGAATTCAGAGGAATATGAGATGATCATCTACCACTAATGAAATTTGCATATAATAATAGTTTTCATTCTATTATAGGTATGGCCCGTTATGAAGTTATGTATGGAAGGAAATGCCAAAGTCCAATCTATTGGGATGGTGAAGGATTAAGACAACTTGAAGGGCCTGAATTAGTCCGAGAAATTATGGATATGATACAAATGGTCAAAAAGTGTTTGAAGGCAGTACAAGATCATCGTATGAAAATGGAATATGAGGTTGGAGAAAAGGTTTTTCTAAAGGTATCACTATGGAGAGAATCTTAAGATTCGGTAAGCAAGTAAAGTTAAGTGTGAGGTATATTGGTTCACATGAAATTATCGAGCGAGTTGGACCACTAGCTAATGGATTAGCATTATACGTGGAGATTTTGCAGATACATGATGTGTTTCATGTGTCCATGCTATGGTGATACTGATATGATCCTAGCTGTATTTTATGTGAATCGGAGATAGAAATATCAGAGGGATTAACATACGTAGAGAAACAATTAAAAATTCTATATCAGAGTGTAAAGAAATTGAGGAATAATGAAATATCAATGTTAAGGTAAAGTAGAGCCATCACCCTCCAAGGCAAGTTATTGAGATAATTTAATTTACGAAGATGAGGGGTTTAATGAAACATGTTCTTATGAGTTAATTGTTAAATTATATATATACTTTTGAAGCCTAGATTATCTAGTTATTTAGGAAAAAAAAAAAGAACGAAGATTTGTATTTCGATAGAAATGAAATATTAAGAAGTTGGTGGAAAATGTACGAATACTATTTAATATTTTTTAAAATTACAACATTCTCGACATACTGAATATATGCATTATAACTTATTATAGGAGAAAAAATAAACTAGAGGAGTGAACCACTCCCTATCTATTAATTAAATCGTTATAAGATCGAGGTAAGTAAATAACTAGCATTATCTATATATGTCCTTTTTTTGATAAGTACTTAAGTGGCATTATCTATATATGCACCATTCTACCTCTATACGACTTTCAGGTTTGAGGTGTATGAGTTGTCTTGAAAATGAATTACTATGTATGGAATTAGTGATTTGATTGTCTACCTTGAATGACTCTACTATGGAAAAAAATGAGAAAGTGTATTTGCGTATTTCATGAGTTGTATGATGTGGATACATGCTTGTGAATGACGATGTGATGATGTGATGTCGTGACTAGTTGCTTACAAAAACGGTGATATGTGTAAACGAGGGAGTGGTGAAAATTGATTATAACTATTATGTGAATACCCCTTTGGTGACGTGTGAGCCTATGTGGCAAATGGTATGAAAGAGCATTGATGCGAAATAAAAAGAGTTATAATGCGATATTAAAGGAGCTATGAAGTGGAATGAGAAGAGCAATAATGTGATACGAAAAGAACTATAATGTGAGTTGAAAAAGCTATGATGTGAAATGCTATTGATGGGCCTGTGTGACATACCAAGTGGTTTCAATTAAAATTATGTGATAAATAGTGAGGTTGAGTTGGTGGAGAAATACACTATATCACCCTCTTGTAAACAGACTAGGAATAGAGGAATTTGATGGATTGTCTTGTAATGAGATGATTATGTTGTGAAATAAAATGAACTGTGTTAGATTATATTTATATGAGTTTGTCTTGTTTGAAACCATATTAGACCAAATTGTATAGGGTATGCTAGTTATTCACTTATTGAGTTGCAGGCTCATTCTTCTACAAACATTTTTCAAGTGTAGATTTTGCTGTGTCTACTCACCGAAAGCTAAGTCCAAGTCTTGCACCCTAGTCAGGTCAGGTCAGTATGCAGTTTTCTCCTCACTTTAAATAGAATTCTCATTTCAATTAAAAGCGATAGCGGCATGTGAACTAATTATAACAGTTCCATTTTGTGGTACTTCATAAATATATGTAAAATCTTGTGGATCAGAAGATAAATGTGCTTATTGTGATGATAAGATCACGTATATCTAGTAAGGACTAGATTATGTGTATGCTTATATACATATAAGCATGGTAAGTGTTAAATAAGGTGATATACAATCGTAGTACCGTTAGATGGTGGTTTATGCAAGATACTTCTTGTGTTGCCTCTTTTCAATGATATTCATTTAATGGCATTTAAAAGCTCATCACTACTTAATTATTTTGTTTTATTTCTCTATGCCCTTTAATTAACTTTTTTCTTAATAATGTTACCTTAACATCAAGTTGTCCAACCAACAATTGGTAGATGGGGAAATTTTAGAAAAATCCTTTCCTTAATAATGGGTGGGTTGGAATGCAAAACCATTTTGGAACTCCAAACACAACCAAAGTAGTGGGCTCGATAAATAAGTATTTAACTTAAAATTTTGATTATGTCTTGTTTTGATGCATTAATAAGAAAATAAAACATCCATTCATAGTGTTAATTTATTAGTTTGTGATATGGTCTTTAATCATAAACCCTCCCACAATTTCTTCAAGACTCCACCAATTCTCAAGCGAATTTTCAGGAAACAATTTCCTAGTGGGTTGATCTCCATGTCCCGCTTATACAATTCATATAGAAATTTCTTTTTGGGAGGTAACCATTACCATCCTCATCCAATTTGGTCCCCAAGACATTTTTGTCTCGCTTTCGCATTATCCCGAGGACTCCAAGCGAATTATGTTACTTTACATTAGGCCCAACCCATCAACCAAATACATTACACCCCCAATGACTCGTGAGATGGGGAAACAAGAGATCAATCCGTTTTTCCATGACCAAGATGTAGCTTTCCTCTATGCCCAAATGTGTCACGACTCGTGAGACCATAAAAGGGGTAGAGGTAGCGTCCACAGGACATTGCCATGGATGAGAGGCTTGGATACATCAATTGCTCTTATTGGTGATCTCAAACGCTTTGACTTTATCCATTATGGGCCTAATATTTTAATATTGAAGACACCAAATCATCTACTAAAGAATTCTTTTTTAATTGTCAAACAATGAAAACATTCACTTGGCCATAATGACAATATAGTTTTCCATTACTTCTAAATGTGCCACGATTCGTGAGACCATAATGAATAAATTGGTAGCAATCCATACTTCATTATTTATGGATGGTGAACCTAGATTATCAAATTCAATTTGACCTTATCCATTCATGGGCCCAAGTTGGATTTCTATTGTCCAAAATGAGAGTTCATCTTTATGATGTAGGGCCTCATCACAAAGATAGGTATATTGTTTAATACATATAAAATATTTTAATAATAAGAATCACATTGCATCACAGAATGCCCCTATGGATGATCACAAGCCCATCCTATGTGTAAAGGCCTGACTAAAATATTGGAACAATGCAATTAAAATGATATTATTATTATTATTATTAATATTATTACTATTATTATTATTATCATCACTAATATTACTCTTTTTCACTCATATTTTCGAGTGTACATATTACCCCTTTAGAAAATAGGATTTTGATGAATTTTTTGAGAGTTTTAGAGTGAGACTAACCCCTAAAGTCCATCTATATGCCAACCACTATTCATAAACCTAGCGTTTCCCTCATATTCAAATTGTCAAACCCTATTTTTTACCAACACCTCTCATAGGCGGGATTTATAAAAAAAAACCTCATCTTTCATCTTTACCTATGGCTCGACTAAAGAAACCTTGTCGATTCTAGGTGGCTCAGTGATATATAGAAGCAGACGACGAAGGAACTAAAGCACCGGATCGCTCTAGTAATGAGGTAAAATTCCATCCCAAACAGTAACGTTAGTAGAATTTACATTAGGCATAATGAATAAGATTCATTCGGTTGTAGGAAGTGAGAATGGAACTGTCAAATTTACGCACGGTTGGCGTCGATCTATTTATGAAAGCAGAATCAGGAATGCGTATTAAATTCCATGCCGTGCGGATTCGTGTACTACTTTAAATTACTGGTGTTGTGTAAATAGTCAAATTGGAATCATGGATATATAGGTAGATTATATTAGTGGTGTTGTGTCAATAATCAAGTTGGAAGTAATGGATATATGGGCATTTTATATTAAAGATGTAGTGTAAATAGCCAAATTGGAAATTCAGGCGTTGTCAGGTTGTTTGGAAATTAAAAGGGGAGCACGCATGTGTATATCATAGGGTACTGTGTTGCTGTAATTAGGTAGGTCAGGAGTTAATTGAGTTCAGGAAAATTTTATCTAGCTACGTGTTTATACGTATATATATATATATATTAATTTAGTGAGGTGAATTCGCATGATTTCGGTGGAGCAATGCATATATGTAATATATGGTAGTGTAGTTATTGTTAGAGATGTAACTAAGTAATAGAGGCAGAATATGTGTTCTGGATTAACGGGGTAAATTAATTTCTTTTAGGATTTGATTACGTCGGATCGAATGGCGAGTTGAACGAGTGGGAATCAAGATATTCTGGCAAGTGGTTTCTTCCCTCTTACATGTTGTGTCCTCAATGTTTTCTAATTTCTTATAATATTTTTGGATTCAAAATACAATGCAAGTTTATTATATTTCATAACATCCAAATTGAGCTACATGCAATAGGACTTTCCGTTAATTATTGTTGCAAGCACCTTGTCAAACTTAAAATTTCAAAGTCATTATGTTGTGTAGGTCTGTGCAAAAACCGACCGGACCAAAGAAAATCGGCCGAAGCAAAAATTCGGTTGGTACCGAACCGAAAAAATCGATTCGGTTTTCATTTTTCTTTTAAAAAAAATTTCAATTTTCGGTTCGATTCGGTGTGTATGGTTTGGTCCACCGAACCAAACCAAAAACCAACTTTTTATATATTTTAATAATAATATTATTATATTATTATAATATATATAATGTTACTTTACTATTTGACTGACTTGACTTTAATCATCTTCAATTCTTCTTAGAGACAAAGAGAGGTAGAGAGGCAACTCAGGCGAGAGCTGTGAGCTTGTGAGACGAACTCGGCGACGACGGCGAGAGAGGCAGGTCTTCGTCAGAAGAATCAGAACTTTAGGTCTTCGTCTTCGACGACGAGGCGGACTCGGCAAGAGACGCGGGAGAGGAGACCGCGACGGTGATTCCATCGAGGTGCGAATGCGATGACTATCAACTTGAAATTTGATAAGGCTGTGTGTGGATTTGAAATTTGATAAGGTTGTGTGTAATGTTGGTGGATGGAATTTATTATGTTTGATTGAGAATCTTTGGTGGATGGGACTGAATCTTTGGGTGAGTGGATTTATTATGTCTTCTTCAATGGCTGAATGTAGGTGGGATCGAATTTTTTTTAATTATTTTTTCGGTTTTTTTTTTCGGTTTAAAGCCAAAAAACTCGTAGTCTTTCGGTTTAAAAATCGAATTGAACTTTGTTGTTCGGTTCGTCTTTCAGTTTGGATAATAGCCGAACCAAAATTTCGATTAACCGAATTTTCAGTTCGATTCGGTTTTTAAAATTGAATTGCACTACCCTAATGTTGTGTCAATTATGCTACCGTCGGTATCCTTCCTTTGTTATTTATTATGTTCCTTTCGAAAACGAACGTGTGTGATAAATGTTATGTTTTCTTATGTTAAGAAAAACATGCTCAAGTTCATCGACTGATAGACAGAAATGCTCAACCGTTAACGAAATCCCTGTTAACTGGGAACACTAGAGTTGTTCTGAACCCTCTCTATTGGGGTTAAAAATCGAGAAGTTATATCTGACCCTCTCAGCTGGGGTTATAAACTGAAAAATTATGTCTGACCCTCTCAGTTAGGGTTATAAGCTGAGAGCCAATGTCTGACCCTCTCAGTTGGGGTTATAAACTAAGACTATGTTCTTACCCTCTCAATCGGGGTTAACGATTGAGGCTCGGACTATGGGTTATAATTATAGTCACTAATAGTTAAGAGGTCAGTTATGTTACTAGTGAATGTGAGCATGCCTACTTTGTTAAAATGATTGATTTATGATTACACTTGTACTGATCTTTCACACTGTTGTTGTCACCCATGATTATTGTGTACACCTTGCTTTGATTGAAAGTTTAGAGTTATCATTGGCGCGACGAATACTTTGAAACTATAAATTTCCTCCTTTATTTATTTGGTTTTCAAGTTACCACTGTGTTAATAAATGATAGAAATTCATTACCAACGTACTATGTTTGAACTCGGTAAGAGATAGGAACCGCTTATTGGGCGATTATTCACTCATGCCACTTACCACACCTTGCAAATGGGAGCTATACTAGGGTTGGTAGCTAGTCGGGGGATGCACACGTGGCGCCAGATAATAAGTGCTATGGACGAATTTCATTTGAAAGTACTTCTTTTGTTTAGATGTTAGGACTTCATGTTAGAGTTACATTCGGATTATATTTTCTGCAAATTATGTCTTTGGGGATTTTATTGCTTATGTACAAGAACTATTAAGTTTGAATCTATTGTTTGGTAATGAGGACTTCATGCTATTAAGGCTAGGGACCTGGTGGCATGGTCGTGTTGTGACCTTGATTTGGGGCGTTACACTATGCGATTCACTGAGCTTGCAGTGGATCTATGATCATTCTAAGGTGAAGGCCTGCGCTAGATAAATAGCCCATTACACTAAATTGGTCTTGTAGTTTTTTTATTACTGGGCTCTCCTTCATGGGCTTCATTACCAATAAACACCTTGGACTCCATGACCATGGGTCTGAGCCTCATTTCATTTATTTTACACTAAAATAAAACATCACCCTAATCTACACTCATTTCAATTAACGATTAATTAACACCAATCAACAATCGGGGATAGTACATACTTAGGGAAGAAGAAAGATTTATTATTCCAAAGTTAAAAATGAGGGAGAGAGTTCAAAATAAAGAGATGCGCATGCCTCAAAACCAAATAGAAAATAAACCATACACAAAAAGGCTTGGATTTTGTGATCATCCTCAATCAATTTATTTATCACATAAATAATTCACATAAGCATTTAATATTAAATATTAAAAGCACTAAGTATATATCAAATATATACCTATTTTTTCAATATCATACATGCTTATTGTATGCATTTAAAACACATGATGTTCCATCCTATGGAATTGAAATTAATGATGGGCATCAAATTTAATTCTAGAATTAAAATTAACAATTAATTTCAAAACTAGAATAAAAATCACTTGGAACATCCAAATATGAATTTTGATTCCACAAGTATCAAATACTCAATTAAAATCCAAATCTCCAACAAGTTCAATTTAATCATATTAAATAACTTGCTGAAAATTAATTTAAATTAAAACTCTAGTTGTGGACACTCCAAAATAATTTCAATTAAATAGGGAAACAATTTCCAAAGTCAAGTCAAATACTTTTTCTCAAAACATGCATTTAATCAAATTAAATACAAAAATCTGGAAAATATCAAGGACCTTCCAAAATGATTATTTGGGCATTTCAAACAAATCATGGTTTTATATGGAAGCCTTTCCCACAATTTAATCATAATCTATTTTGCATTAGAATCCCTTTTCTAGATACAAAATAATAACAATCAAATTAAATTCTAATCCAGTTAAATTGAACAAGGAATTCATATTCCAAACAATCAATTTCAATTAGGGAATCACATCTTTAATCCAATTAAAAGTGCTCCAAAAAAATTAGCTTTATGGAAAAAAGAAAAGAATGAAAAACAAAATGTGTGCAACTAGTGGCATAGTGGCAGAGGAGTCTAACTCCAACCTGCAGCCTGGGTTTCGACGAAATAATTTTTTGGGCGCAACACACAACTGCGGGCCTTGGTTGCGCGCTGGGCATGTGCCTTGCGGGCAAGCTTCCATGCTCTGCACGCACAGTCACTGTCATTTTTCACCAACATCCAATTTTGTTTTTCTTGTTCATTTCTCAACCTTTCCAAAATATTTTCAGCAACTTTTGTTGTACTTAAACCATCCCCAAAAATTAAAATCAACGCAACATGATTAAATAATATAAAATAAACATAAACTCATATAATCATGCTTTAAATTGAATTTAAAACACATACATCACATAATAAATTAGCCATGAGTGTTGAACCGAGCCCTAATACCATTGTAACAAATTGGCATTGGCCCGGGAATCCAGGGTCATGCAACAAAAATGAAAATAAGACAAATTTAAATCTAAAGATAACGGGATCGGATCCCCATTCGACATTCAAGCACTCAAACGTGTTCATGAATAAATGCGTGGCTAATTTAAGAAAACATTGAATACTAACCACGAGTTTTTTTTGGGGTTTGAGTTCTCCTCCGATCCATTCACACAGAGGCGAACGGATGTCTTTTCTAACGGTATCCATACCACCACCATCGAGGGGATTTTTCATCTTCTTGCTAGAGAGCCTGAGACCATCAAGGGGTTAAAACTATTCTAATCTAAGAGAATTGAGAAAACACGATTAGATTAGTGTTCTCAATCTGCAAGTCTTCAAACCTAGCTAGTTCCAAGGTTGAGGAGATATGTGTGTGTAGAGATGTTTTGGGGAGAGTGTAGGAGAGTAGAGGGGAGAGAGCACGAAAATTGCATCAATTTTTGTTGTGTTTTGGCAGAAAATAAGCCTCTCTAAGAGTCATTGTGCTTGGTCATAACCCTTTTATGTTGGAGCAGTTGTTACCCCTCCAACACTCCTCCTCCTTGGACTCTTGCCTAGGTCCTTGGTGGGGTAGGGCTCCGCTTAAGATGAATTTGGGTTTGAATATATAATTAATCCCATAATTTAATCCAAGTCCATCATCTAAAGCCTAGCCCAAATTAATTCCAAATCAATTTTAGAAACCCAACTTGTTTTATATAATCCACTAAACAAAACAAGCCCAATTAATTAATAAGTCAACCTCAATGTAAATCAATTCAATTAATTTAATTGAGCCTAGTTCAAATTTAATTAATTTTATCAATTAAATTCTTGGGGGAGCATATGAGATATCTTTGTAAATAATCATATTATTACTTAGACAAATTGATTAATTTAAACTATTTAAATTAATCATCCTCTTTCACAATTAATTCCATAACTAACTTCCCATCTCGATAGTGATTTGTGTGTGACAGTTTAGGTTCACTTTCAGTTATATTTCGGCTTGTGTCAAACACAATTTAATTGTCAAACGATTTACGCTAGATGAATTAAATCTAATTTAATTAATCACTTCTGATTAACCTTTAATCCAGAAGCACCCGTCACCATGGGTGGTTGTCTAGCAATGGTCCATGGCACTAGAGAGTAGTTAATATTGCATGAACTTGTAGGCTCCCGAGTACATATAGGTAGAGCCCTTTCCTTCGCTATCTCCCGCTCTTAGTCTAGTGATTGGGGAAAATTATACAACCTATTCCTATGTTTTCACCCTCATTTTATCTCGATGTAATGCTTGTTCTTGGGTATATTTGTGGTTTTTAGGAACTTTGGTGGGTAAGAAGGGCAAGTGCAAGACAAGAGTCCAAACATAGAAAGAAGAGTCAAAAATTCTGTAGAAATGACTACGAGTTAGCCCGTGACCCACGGGCTATCAGAAATCCGATTTCAGAAGTGCAGGAAACATAACCCGTGACCCATGGGTTATCAGACATTCGCTGGGCGGAAATTGGCAGACGAGTTGACCTACAAAAAAACGAGAATTCTGATTATAGGTCAACCAAAAAGAAGTCATATTTCCTTTGTAATCCACCTTAGAATCTTGGTTAGAATAGGACTAGAAAAGAAAAAGAGTTTCTATGCTAAATAGAGTCCTATTCCTCTCCTTCCTCAACTAGGACTGTCTCTTTATATAAAGAAGGAGGGAGGAGAAGACTAGATTCAACTTGTTTTCCAGCAATTTTCTGCATCTTTTCTCTTGTGTTTTTGCTAGAATTAGGATGAACTAATTTTCTTTTTGTGCTAAGGCTTATAAAAAGCCTAATTGATACTACTTGTTAAATATTTTTCTGGATTAATCTACCGTTATTTTCGCATATCCATGAGTTATTGTGTTTATTGCTATTATTTAAGAGCTTGATCACCTCTTAGATTTTCTTAATTATGTTAATGAACCGAGAGGGAATTTAGCATAGTGGAAAGGGTAATTCATGGTATTGATTGAATGATGTGTAGACATACACAGGCATGATCTATCTGGTTCCATAGGTTTTTCATGAATCTTAATGCATTATTATCACGAGTTTTGGAGAGGAGAGATCCCCTAATTCCTTGGTAGTAATAGGTTTGATATAGCTCGAGAGAGTATATTGGATTAAATTAGAAAAAACCTCAGTATGCGAAGATAATTATTTGTGTGATTGATTCGTTAATATTAAATGCATTGTGTTGATTAGATGGACCTATAGCCGTGGCACTCCTTCCTAAATCTGCGTTTTTCCTCACCGTAATTTCTTGCTAAAGTTGATTTTATTGCTTTTTAGTAGTTCCATAAAACATTCAAATTCTCGATTGTCCAAATAATTAGGGATTAGTTATAGTTGTGGTAATTGTTTCATTAAATCCTCGTGGGATCAACATTCTTTATACTACTTGATAGTTAGTACACTTGCTAGTATATAATTTTGCAATCAAGTTTTTGGCGCCGTTTTCGGGGATTTAATTCGAAATAATATCATAACTCGCTGGACTTAATTAATTTGGATTTTTCTTCGCTTTATTTTTATTTTCACCTTTTTACCTCACTTCTCTTCTTTCTTTGGTTCACAGTTTAATGGCACGAAGTAGTGGTGGAGAGTTAGCACAATTCGACCCTGAAATTGAGAGAACTTTCCACCAACAAAGAAACACCATCGAGAGGGGTAAGGGAGTGGAAACTCGAATACCGAGGATCAACTTCTTCTCATAGAACCGGCCATGGTGAATGCTTTAGGGGTCGTGGAGAGGCTAATGATGGAGTATGCGTTCCCAGCAGCAAATGGGGTGACATCTAGCATTGCCAAACCTTCGATCCAAGCCAACAATTTTGAGATCAAGCCGTCCATCATTCAGATGATCCAAACGCGTGTGCAGTTTTCCGGTTTGCTTGATGAAATCCTAATCAACATCTCTCTAACTTTCTTGAAATTTGTGATACTTTTAAGTTTAATGGTGTTAGTGATGATGCTGTTAGGCTTAGATTATTTCCGTTTTCCTTGTGTGATAAGGCCAAAGATTGGCTGCAGTCGCTGCCTGCAGATAGTATTACAACTTGGCAAGAATAGACACAAAAGTTCCTTGCTAAATACTTTTCCCCTTCTAAAACTGCTAAATTGCTCAATGACATCATTTCTTTTGTGCAGTCAGATAGGGAATCACTATATGATGCGTGGGAACGTTTCAGGGATATGCTTAGAAAGTGCCCTCATCATGAGCTCCCAGTATGGAGACAGGTCCAGACGTTCTACAATGGTCTCACGTTGGCCAACCGAGCTACCATCGATGCAGCTGCAGGTGGTACTATCATGAAGAAACTACCATCAGAGGCATTCAAAATCATTGATGAGATAGCATCCAATTTCTACCCATATGTCCAGGACCGACGAGTAGCCGGTGTCCACCAAGTTGACGCCATGACTACGGTGTCTGCCCAGTTGGCGGCACTTACTCAGCAAGTGAATAACCTCGGAGCCGCAATATGGAATGCTCCACCCATAGGACCTTGTGGAGCTTGTGGTCAGATGGGCCATTTAAGTCCGGACTGCCGGGTAGGAAATACAAATGTTGCTTTTGAAGATGCTAATTTTGTTTCTCATGGTGGCAGGTCAAACTTCAATCCATACTCCAACACCTACAATCCGGGATGGCGTAGCCACCCCAATTTTTCGTGGAGTAACAACCAACAACAAGGGCCACCGGGGTACCAACAACAACCACGCCAGCAGCAGCCGCCGCAAGAGAAGGAGAGCAACCTTAAAGAAATGCTCTCCTCCCTCCTTGCCACCAATAAGAAAGATGAAGAAATGCTCTCCTCCTTCATCTCCGCCGCCAACACTCATTTTCAGAACCAAGAGGCTTCAATCCAAAATCTCGAGGTCCAAGTGGGGCAAATTGTGAGCATGTTATCCAGCAAAAAGGAGGGGCAATTTCCGAGTGACACCGATAAAAATCCTAAGGAGCAAGTTAATGCAATCACACTCAAGAATGGGAAAATTCTTGGAGAAGAACCACCCAATGAGCACGTGGTCGAGCCACAACCGAAGAAGGTGGAGGAGCCTCAAGAGGAAACGAAAGGGAGTACTCCTAAACTCAAGCTTAATTTAGATGATGTTCCTCCACACAGTCCCTACCCTGGAAGAGTTTTAAAAGCTAACTTGGATAAACAGTTTGGCAAATTCTTAGAGATGTTTAAAAAGATTCATATTAATATTCCTCTAATTGCTGCACTGTCACAGATGCCAAGCTATGCTAAATTCTTGAAGGAAGTGATTTTCAATAAGAGGAAGTGGGATGGAGGCGAGAAGGTGAAGCTCAATGAAGAATGTTTGGCGATTCTCCAAAACAAGCTACCACCCAAGCTCAAGGATCCAAGGAGTTTTTCTATACCTTGCACTATAGGGAATACCAATTTTGATAAAGCTTTATGTGATCTAGGTGCTAGTGTGAATTTGATGTCATATTCTATTTTTGAGAAACTTGGAATGCATGAGCTTACTCCCACTATAATCACTTTACAACTAGCCGATAGAAGCATTAAGTATCCTAGGGCAATAGTGGAAGATGTGTTGGTCAAAGTCGGCAAGTTTATCATCCCCGTTGATTTTATTGTGTTACATATGGAAGAGGATAAGAATATGCCATTGATTCTAGGAAGACCTTTTCTTGCCACAAGTAGAGCACTAATTGATGTGCAAAAAGGTCAACTCACTCTTAGAGTTAATGATGAACATATAGTCTTTGATGTGTTTAAACTTATGAAATATCTACACAACAATGAGCATGACATATTTGCAATTGATAGCATTAATGCCCCTAGAACTGAAAATGCTGATTTTGTCCAATGTAAGGATCCCAAAGAAAATTGTTTCACAAATTCTAATGGGAATCATTTGCAGGACGTGAAAGACGAGCATGTGGAGGTTGAAAATTTTGCAGACACGGGTCAAGAATTGAAGTCTAAACTACAAAAAGTGTTGTCGTTAAATGGAGTTACTTCCAATCACAAAGCAGAACCACCAGATGCAGCATCACCCAATCAGAATGAGAATAATAGGCTTCAACCAAACAAGAAGAAGTGGATGAAGAAGGCTAACGAGAATGCTCGAATGTACAAGGAACGCACCAAGGCATGGCATGAATCTCATGCAAGAAAGAAAAAAATTCAAGGAGCGTGAAGAGTGGCATCACAAAGACAAGGCATGTGTTAAAGTGGATTGGCAAAGGCTCAAATGCTATGTTGAAGAGGCGCAAAAGACTCATTCCAAAACCCCTCTCCGACTTGCAGGGGCGTGATAAGTATCCTAACGTCAAGCTAGTAACGTTAAACGAGCGCTACATGGGAGGCAACCCATGATTTTTTATGTTCATCTTTTTTTTTTCTTTTTTTTTCTCTTTTTCAGTGCAGGTGACGGATTTCTGGTAGCCCGTGGCCCACAGACTATGCCTAGTCCGTTTCTGTCACGCAAATTTCTGATAGTCCATGACCCACGGGCTATTTGGGAAGTGTTTCTATCCACTCTAGGTGCTCCTCCTTCCTCACTCCAAGTATCATTCACCGCCGTGTTGTTCTGACCAGTCTCCACCTCTTCCCGCCGCTCGGCGCCCCATAGCCTCAGGGATGTATCTCTTTTCCTTTATCTTCTTTTGGGGCACGGACATTGAGGACAATGTCGGGTTTAAGTGTGGGGGTGGTTGATGTCCTTTGATTACATGCATATTGATGCATGTGGCTGAAGCATGATGACACTTATTTGCTATGATTCTGTGACATTTTCTGAAAATTGGAAAGGTGTTGGCAATATGTTGATGAACCTTGATACATTGCATCCCCATTTTACTCATGCCAATATGATTTATGAATGCATTGTTAGGATTGCAATAAGATACTTGACATGCATAGGAAAATTCAAACTTGCCACATGTGTGATGAATATCTTAACGATATTGTTTTGATGAAAAAAAATGCTTGTGAGTAGCACACATAAGCCCTTTTGGTGAGCTTTTGAGCCTATGAGCCCATATCTTATTGCTCCCTTTTTTTTTGGCTGTGTGATTGTCATCTTTGGCTTGATTTTCTAGAACTTGCTCGATTATACATATCGAGACCGCATATTGAGTTGGGCGTGTTGAAAATGATAAGGGCATTACGATTGAACCAAAGTTTTATTGTTGCTAAGCCTGCGTAAATATCCACCCCTAGGAGCCCAATCGAGCCTGAGCCTGATTTTGTTGTTATATTAAGCACAATACAAGCCATGAACAACCGTTTATTTGTCCTAAACCTTTGAACCCCGCTGTTAAAGGATTGGAATGACTGCTTGTGATACTCTTCCCTCATTAGTGTATAGTTCAAGTGCAAGTCTCAACCATCCCATGAAGATGTGTCTAAAGGAAAGAAATTGTGGAAGAGAAAGAAAAAGAGAGAAATCAAATATCTCCAGGAAAAAAAATAAAAAAAAAGAAAAAGAAAAGAAAAAGAAAAAAAAGTTGAATGTCTCCTTTCAAAAAAAATGGAGAAGAAAAGGGAAAAAGAGAAAACAGTGGAGAAAGTATGATGCAATGTGAAGGAAAAAGTAAAGAAAGAAGAAAAAGATGGAGGACAAAGAAAGAAAAAAAAAATGTGCACTTGAACTAGAAAATTCCCGCCTTTGGAAGCCTATCGAAGTAATGTCATCTAATTTCTTTAACCCCACAACCCCTTCTTTCATTCTTTTTTGTTTTTTGTTTGTCTCCTACCCTCACCTAAAGCCCCATTACAACCCGGAAAAGACCCTTTGATTCTCACTCCAAACTCACTTCAAGCGGTGGAGATGTGATATAAGAGCAAGCCTATGGCAAAATCTCGTTAAAAGCTTGACTTGAGAGTTGATGTTCACCCTTAAACACTTTGAGTGCATTGAGTGTATCCAAAGCGAGGGTGTTCACTCACTTTGCATTTTTTATTCCGAATGGATTGTTGAGATGGTTGTCATATCGTGTGGCCTGTGTGAATTGGTACTATGTAGTCTATCGTTTCTCAGTTGCAACTTCACAGTGAATTCATTTTGAAATGTTGGCATAAGCTTAAATGAGGTGTTATGTAGAAAGGGATATTCCTTTGAGAATGACTACATTACATTGCTATATGCTTGAGGACAAGCATGATCTAAGTATGGGGGTATTTGATTGGGGGAAATTATACAACCTATTCCTATGTTTTCACCCTCATTTTATCTCGATATAATGCTTGTTCTTGAGTATATTTGTGGTTTTTAGGAACTTTGGTGGGCAAAAAAGGGCAAGTGCAAGACAAGAGTCCAAACATAGAAAGAAGAGTCAAAAAATTCTGCAGAAATGACTACGAGTTAGCCCGTGACCCACGGGCTATCAGAAATCCGATTTCAGAAGCGCAGGAAGCATAACCCATGACCCACGGGTTATCAGACATTCGTTGGGCGGCAAATTGGCAAACGAGTTGACCTACAAAAAAATGCGAATTCTGATTATAGGTCAACCAAAAAGAAGTCATATTTCCTTTGTAATCCACCTTAGAGTCTTGGTTAGAATAGGACTAGAAAAAAAAAAAAAGAGTTTCTATGCTAAATAGAGTCCTATTCCTCTCCTTCCTCAACTAGAATTGTCCCTCTATATAAAGAAGGAGGGAGGAGAAGACTAGATTCAACTTGTTTTCCAGCAATTTTCTGCACCTTTTCTCTTGTGTTTTTGCTAGAATTAGGATGAACTAATTTTCTTTTTGTGCTAAGGCTTATAGAAAGCCTAATTGATACTACGTGTTAAATATTTTTCTGGATTAATCTACCGTTACTTTCGCATATCCATGAGTTATTGTGTTTATTGCTATTATTCAAGAGCTTGATCACCTCTTAGATTTTCTTAATTATGTTAATGAACCGAGAGGGAATTTAGCATAGTGGAAAGGGTAATTCATGGTATGGATTGAATGATGTGTAGACCTACACATGCATAATCTATCTGGTTCCATAGGTTTTTCATGAATCTTAATGCATTATTATCATGAGTCTTGGAGAGGAGAGATCCCCTAATTCCTTGGTAGTAATAGGTTCGATATAGCTCGAGAGAGTATATTGGATTAAATTAGGAAAAACCTCAGTATGCGAAGATAATTGTTTGTGTGATTGATCCGTTAATATTAAATGCATTGTGTTGATTAGGTGGACCTATAGCCGTGGCACTCCTTCCTAAATCTGCATTTTTCCTCACCGTAATTGCTTGCTAAAGTTGATTTTATTGCTTTTTAGTAGTTCCATAAACCATTCAAATTCTCGATTGTCAAAATAATTAGGGATTAGTCATAGTTGTGGTAATTGTTTCATTAAATCCTCGTGGGATCGACATTCTTTATACTACTTGATAGCTATTACACTTGCTAGTATATATTTTTGCAATCATCTAGGGTAAGGAATTGATCGTCGGTTCCCATTTTCGACTAGACAACTATGCTCATGAACTCTAATCATGTTACTCCATTGATCAACTTAGGAAACCTTTTCCTACTTGATCATCAGCCATGGTAACGGACTTTAAGAGACTAACACGCCTCAAACCGCATGGATCTCGCTATCATTTGACGATCGGCAATGGCTTCTATCTTGGAACACACCGCTCTCACTACATGTTCAGACTGCACTAGACAATAGTAACTACGTCAAAACACATTCATCTTTTGCCAGGCCCTAGATACAACCATCACATATATGCGACTACTGTGGACCCTCAAGTCTAACTAAATCCTGTACTGTCAGAAATGAAGAGTACCAGTCATACCCAACAATCCCCATGAGCTTCCATATGACGACTCCTCACGAGTTAGTTTAATTCGCTTGACATCCATGTCAACCACCCACTAAGAATGTATACACACCCCATGTCTATAATCAATGCAACATGACACCCTTCCAATGGATACATTCCTTCGTGAAAGTTTCTATAGAACCCTCAACGCTCTGTCAAGGGGTTCTTGATGTGGAACTTTTCAGACTAAACCTTTAGAAGTTGATTTCATGGAAGCCATCCAATGCACAACCCGACTTCATTGGTTGTGACGTGGTATGTGGGCTTCTCGTGACATATCAAATATATAGTTGTAAGCACAACAAAGGTTTTTCAAATGAAAACTTACTACGTTTATCGCATTAACACTATATTGAATAAGATCGTCCTGTACCAATGGAAGATAGGGGTCAATCCATTGGCTTCCGATCACCTATTCCAACACTCATACCATGATGAAATGTGAAGGAAAAATACTGGAAATAGTTGAAAAGCCATGAATTCTCTGAAAGATGTTTTCTCTCTTATGTTCAGATAAATGGAGCTTGGCCTTTTAAATACAGTTCCTTCCCGCCTCCCTCTCCAACTACCGGACTAACAAATAAAACACGTGGCGCATGACATGGCCCAATGAAAGGATGAATTAACACGTAAGCAATCTACCTAATAAAAATGCTCAACTAACAAAGAAAAGTGGTAACAACAAAGACACAGACTTTTGGCATCCATCATCCAGCATCAAATTGAGAGCTTCGTTGGTCGTCAATAACCTTGAGTTCAGGGGTGTAAACAGTCAAGTTCGAGCCGAATTCAATCATTTGTGGTTGGTTAGAGTTCGACCTTGAGCTCGACCTCGAATACTTTTCTATAGCTTGAGCTCGATGAGCTATTATTGTTCGAGCTCAAGCTCAAAGCATATATAATGAGCTCGAGCTCATGACCTCGATTTCCATCGAGCTTTAGTTTTCAACATATTTTTCAGTTCAAGCTTGAACTCAAGCTGGAGCTCCATAATTTTCTTTTGATAAAATTATATGATTATAAATAAATAATATAAAATATTATTATATTAATTCTAAAAAATATTAAACATATGGTAATGGTACGATATTTTAATGTGATGTTATAATACAAACTACTAACTAGTTTAGTAGTAATATAATTAGTAAAATTATTGAATATATATATATATATATACACATCAAATTATCAAAGCACTTCTACATAATTTTGTATAGTTATTAATACTAATAAAATAATGAATATTTTCTAAAAGTGATTGATCACAATATATACAAAAATTTAAATTGATGATAATTTAAATTTTATATCATTCAACTATAAAAAATAAAAAGAAGAATTGTTTAAATCAAAATAACAAATAGTGATTGATCTCATATTATATATAATAAGATAAAATTAAAAATAATAAAATCGTTCAACCATAATAATAATAATAATAATAATAATAATAATAATTATTATTATTATTATTATATGAATTAATTGGAATCACCAAATTCAGTCATAAGTTTAGAACTAGATTGCATACTATGTATCTTGATAGAATTAAATATGTACTCACAAATAGACATAAAAAATTATAAGTTCACTGTTAGAACTTGTTAATTTTAAAAGAGTATAAAACATTACAAATGGATATTGAAATATAACATAAAATTTATATCCATCATATTAAATAATTATTTATAAAATAATATTACAAGCTACTAATTTGTTGATTAAGCTTATTCTTATGTAGATATTAAATATATAAACAAAAATACCATATTTTATTATTATCTAAAATTAATATATCTGATATTGATGAATAGTTATATTATATGGTTAATTTTGAGTGTAAAGTTGATATCGTATACTACAAAAAAACAACGGATTTGTAACGGCTTTTCTGTAATGGTCGTGCGGCCGTTCCAATTGGAACTACTTTTGCCACAATTTTGTAATGAAAAAATTTTCATGACGTCATTTTGAAACTTAAAACAAAATCAACTTTTTTTAATAGCCGTAATGGTCCAAAAGCCGTTCCAAATAACATGTATAACAAAAGCAGTTACAAAAATTAGACCGTCGCAATTTGTAACGACTTTTCCAATTCCTCGTGAAGTTTGGAACGGTTCAATTTTTTTGGTAAGCGAACCATTCCAAAGGATGTACGAAAAGCAGTTCCAAATATATAAATGAAAAAAAAATGTTACAAATGACGTTCCAAAAAACATCGATCGTTACTAATTTCATATGATTTTTGGCATGGTTTTGTTATTTCATTCAGGTCGTCGCCATTTGAAACGGCTTTTGTAATTCCTTGTGAATTTTGGAACGGTTCAAATTTTTCTACAGGGGAACCATTTCAAAGGATGTACAAAACGCCGTTCCAAACATATAAATGAAAAAAATCGTTACAAATGGCGTTCCAAAAAACATCGATCGTTACTGATTTCTCATGGTTTTGGCACGGCTTTGTTATTTCACTCAGGTCATTGCAATTTGTAACGGCTTTTGCAATTCCTCGTGAATTTTGGAATGATTCAAATTTTTCTACAAGTGAACTGCGCCAAAAGATGTATGAAAAACCATTGCAAATATATAAATGAAAAACACGTTGCAAATGGCGTTCCAAATACCGATATAAAATTTCGGCGAGAAATTTAAAAGTTTTGAGAAGATTGCTTTAAATTAATTGGCCGTCCCAAAAGCTATACCAAAACCCGTCCAAGAATTTTATATTTAAAAACCGTGGAAAAAGATGTTACAAAATTTGTTCACTTTCAAAAACTTATATTTTCAAGTACGATATCTTAAAATCTGAGCACCCGATTTATACCAAATTTAAGTATATATAAGAATATGTCAATTAGATCAAATTCGATGGTATGATTTAAAATCAGATGGCCTAATTGAACGGTACACCATCTTCAATTGCTTATGTTCCGGGTACGATATCTCGACATCCATGAACCCGATAATTCTAAAAATTTACGAAATGTAATTTTCTGTCTATTACATCATATCTAATGTCTTCATCTGAATTTTGACGGCCCGATTAAGCCATGCAGTTCAACAATGTAAGATGACAGTTACATCACTGTAATACTAACATTTATGAATATACAAATTTATCGCATGTTGTGAACATATATCATTGTTATCTATGAAATATTTTTATGTATTTCAATTGCATTATTCCACATTATGGATACTTTTCTATAAAATTTAATTGTTAAGTACGATTTTTTTATTTAATGAATAATTTAATTAAAAATAATTAAATATTTGGAATACTTTTAGGGGCGGTTTTATCAAATATCATAATTTACCATTCAATTTGTAACACCTTTAGTATTATTTTTTGTATTACCTTTAGGCATGACTTTTCAATCTTTGTAACACATTTTGCAGCGGCTTTAGGAATGGCTTTAGGAACGGCTTGGGCTTAGTATATATGTCATACTTTTTCTCCCATTTTTCCCTCTCATCTCTCCCCTTTTGCCCTAGCCGCCCCCTGTCCTTTTGCCCTATCACGCCGCCACACCCCCCCCCCCTAACCGCCGCCACCCCCCCTCCGTCACGCCTCCGCCACCCCGTCACGCCTCCGCCACGCCGTCGCGCCTCACTGCGTCCGTCGCGCCGTCATCCATCACGTCGTCATTACGCCGTCGTCTGCCGCATCCGTCCGTCCGCCGCCTCTTCCCTCTTTTTAGGTGTAAGGAATTTTTTGAAAATTTTTATGTTTTTATTAGGTATATTTGTTGGGTATTTATTGGGTATATTTGTTGGAATGTTGAAGTATTAGGTATATATTTGTTGGAATGTTGAAGCATTGAGTATATTTATTGGATATATTTGTTGGCATGTTGAAGTATTAGGTATATGTTTGTTGGGTATATTTGTTGGAATGTTGAAGTATTGAGTATATTTGTTGGGTATATTTGTTGAAATGTTAAGTATTGGGTATATTTATTGGGTATATTTGTTGGATATTGTTGGATATTTTGTGTACTTTTTATTAAAAAAATAAGTAAATTTTTGTAAGTTTAGAAAATAATTTTCCGTAATTATAAAAAAAATCTGAATATATTTCTTTTTTTTTCGAATTTTTCTGTCATTACATAATATTTTTTGTATTTTTTTTAAAAAATAAGTAAATTTTGTAATTTTATAAAATAATTTTCTGTATTTATTAAAAAAATCTGAATATATTTCCTTTTTTTTTGGAATTTTTCTATCATTAGATAATATTTTCTGTATGTTTTTTTTTAAAAAATAATTAATTTTGAAATTTTATAAAACAATTTTCCATAATTATTAAAAAAATCTGAATATATTTCCTTTTTTTTCCGAATTTTTCTGTCATTACATAATATTTTCTGTATTTTTTTAAAAAAATAAGTAATTTTTTGTAATTTTATAAAAAAAAAATCTGTAATTATTAGAAAAAATCTGAATATATTTCCTTTTTTATTCGAATTTTTCTGTCATTACATAATATTTTATGTATTTTTTATTAAAAAAATAAGTAAATTTCTGTAATTTTAGAAAATAATTTTTTGTAATTATTAAAAAAATCTGAATATACTTTTTCGTCCCGAAATTTTCTATCATTACATGATATTTTTTGTATTTTTTTAAAAATGAATAAGTAAATTTTTGTAATATTATAAAATAATTTTCTGTAATTATTAAAAACAAATTTGAATATATTTCCTTTTTTTAAATTTTTCTGTCATTACATAATATTTTCTGTATTTTCTATTAAAAAAATGAGTATATTTCCTTTTTTCCGAATTCTTTTGTAATTTGTTGGTTACTTAGGTGATGTGGGTAAAAACAGGAATACGAGGGGGATAGCCACGAGGGATCTTGCAATGACCACGAGGGACGAAACAGGAATACGAGGGCGATAACCACGGGGGATCCTGCAATGACCACGAGGGACAAAATAGGAATACGAGGGGGACCCTATGAGACCCACCTCATACAGGAAAAGACTCGAGTACAGCTACGCTCGGGTGCTAGAGTCTTACAAAGATCCCTGAAAATCCGGGGAAAATCCGAGGAGGATCAAGCAAAAGATATTGTATGAGGACGGGTGAAATTACAACCCCCCCCCCCCCCCCCTAAGTCTTAGAAAGCTAAACCCCCTTTCTTGGCCAATAGAGGACATTCTCTCACACATTAATTCATCCGAAAGACTGAAACAAGATCTCACCACATAAATAGGCGTTGTCTGTGGGAACTCTAGTTTGGGAGAGATGGTGAGAAGAAAGATAGTTTTAGGATCAGGGGAAGCCCTAGAAAGTCATTCGGAAAAAGCGCCACCACCGGGGGCGGAAGACGTCCTACATATCTCTGAAAGACTCTCTAGATCCTCCACACCGTCCCCATGTGTGAAAGTGGAAGACCTCGAACGGCTATTATAAGGGGCAGTTCGAAGGGGGGCCGAAGCGGCCCTTCGGACAACGGAAGGGCGCAGATGGGGCCCAAGAAATCAAGTTTGTCATGAACCCCATGCAGGGGAAAGGGAAAATCTAGATTCGGTGGGGAGCAGCTGGGCTCCCTCACCCAAGAAAGAACCTAGCGGAAGGCCCCTCGACGACAACCCAGACATTAATGAACTAAGTCAAGAAGTGGTCGAGCTAAGAGCCACGATAAAACCTTCGACGAGTATCATGCAAGGAAATCCATTTTCCACGGACATACTGAACGAACCAATGCCCCCAGGAACACGCATTCCCCAAGTTGCCTGCTACGGGGGAGACAAGGGAGACCCAAGAGACCACCTGGACCAATTCTTAGCTGCTATGGATCTGATTGGTCCTAACGTCACCCTGCTGTGTAAAATATTTCAGACCACCCTAGTAGGGCGAGCTCAAACGTGATTCTCCCAGCTTTCCCCGGGATCCGTCGAAACCTTCAAATAGTTGGCCCAGAGTTTCGTACACCACTACGCGGGAAACAAAAGACGCCCAAAAACTCCGGGACACCTGTTTAAAATAATTCAAGAGGAAGGGGAACCCCTCAGGAACTACATGCAAAGAATCACGGGAGAGATTCTCGATATACCCAACGTAAGCCCAGAACTCTTGTCAAGCATCATTGCTCAAGGACTAAGAAATGGGGGCCTAGCCGACTCTCTCATCGGAGAACCGGCCTCCAGTTGGGAAGAACTCCTAGCCAGGGCCGAAAAGTTTATCCTCATCGAAGAGTCACGAAAACTCCGAGGGTTACATCAGCTAGGAAGGAAAAGAAGAAAAGAAGGAGGGCCAAATCGCCACCCCGAATACAGACGCCGAACACAAGTATATGCAGCGCATAGCGCATCGCAAAGGGAAGCATTAAAGAATATAGAGAAAAGCGAACACCTCTGGTGGCCTGCGAGAATGAGGAAAAATGAAAAAAGGCAAAGATCGTCTAGGTATTGCGACTTCCACAAAGACAGGGAACATACCACGGAAGAATGCCGTCCATTAAGGGACAAGATAGAACGATTCACACGGATGGGATATATAAAAGAGGTAGATCAATTCGCAATAAATGAAAAGGGAAAACGAAAAAGAAGGACGGAAGAAGAGCTAAGCCCTCAAGAAAACGACATCGGACCACAACTACGGAGGAGAATAGTGAATGTTATAGAAGGAGGAGGGTACGGTGGTTTCACACGGTCGGCTCGAAAGAGGCATGCTCCGGAAATGGCATCCGGACATGTTATGGGAATACTGCCTGAAGGGAATGATCAAGGACAGGCAATGGTCCTCACCTTCACGGAGGAAGACCGACGGGGGATAAGGTTTTCCCACGAAGACGCCATGGTGATAAGTACAATCATATCGAACGTGGAAGTGAGAAGAATCCTGGTAGATAGTGGTAGCTTCGTGGGTATCCTTTTCCTTGGGGTGATCCGCGAGATGAGATTGGAAGCAGTCGTTAAACCGCAATCGTTACGCTAATGGGCTTCGAGGGAAGCACTATATGCACCATGGGGGAAATCTCGCTGCCCATAACACTGGGAGAAGAGCCAATGACTCAAGTGCACTTGGCAAAATTCCTCATAGTCGATTCACCCCAAAGTGGTTACAACGTAATCTTGGGAAGACCCACGTTGAATGCGGTGCAAGCGGTTGTATCTGCATCTTGCCTAAAAATGAAGTTTCCGACTCCCCTTGGAGTGGGAGAAGTACAAGGCAGTCAAACGCGCGCGCGGGAATGCCGGAACGAGACCCTAAAACAGCTATCTAGCGTGGGGATAAAGAAGAAAGTCAAAAGTTACAGCCCAACCAAGACACGAAGGAAGTACGTTTAGGGCCTGATCATGAAGGTAAGATCATACGAGTAGGAGAATCCTTGCCCATAGAGGAAGAAATTGCGCTGCTCTGCCTCTTACGAAAAAATAGCAACGTATTCGAATGGGGAAAAGGGGGATCCCCAGGAATACGCGCAGAAGTGATCGAGCATGAATTGCACGTCATGAATGGGTGCCCACCTGTTATGCAAAAAAAGAGGAACTTCGGGAGAGAAAGAAACCTGATAATGAGAAAAGAAATAAAGCGATTGCTCGAAGCCGAGCACATACGGGAGGTACAATTCCCTGAATGGATCGCCAACGTAGTGCTCGTACCAAAGAAAGGAGGAAAATGGAGAATGTGCGTAGACTTCACTGATCTAAACAAAGCCTGCTCTAAAGATTCGTATCCACTCCCTCACATCGACCAACTCATAGATTCGACTTCAGGATGCGTGAGGCTCAGCATGTTGGACGCGTACCAAGGCTACAATCAGATAAAGCTAGCATCCAAAGACCACGAAAAAACAAGCTTCATCACCGAGCATGGATTGTTCTGTTACAACGTCATACCTTTCGGGTTGAAGAACGCTGGGGCCACTTACCAAAGGTTGGCCAACAAGATATTTTCAAAGCTAATAGGGAGAAACATGGAGGTCTACGTCAATGACATGCTGGTCAAAATCCACCAAAAGGAGCAACATTTACCAGACCTCCAAGAATGCTTTAGCAGCCTGAGGGCGTAGGGGATGAAACTAAACCCTGAAAAATGCGTGTTCACAGTAAGAGGAAAATTCCTAGTGTACCTAGTAACTCAAAGAGGCGTCGAAGCTAATCCGGATAAGATCCAGGCTGTCCTAGACATGAAGGAGTCTCGAACCATTAAAGAAGTACATAGATTAACCGGGTGCATTGCCGCGTTGAGCCGATTCATATCATGGGCGGCGGACAAAGGACTGCCCTTCTTCAAAATTCTAAGGAGCCCAAAAAATTTTTAGCGGGACTAGGAGTGCCGGGCAGCATTCGAAGGGCTGAAGACGTACCTAACTAATCCCCCCCTGCTGGCCAAGCCCCAAGAAGGAGAAAGACTGTACGTCTATCTGGCCCTGTCTCTCGCCGCTACGAGTTCAGTGCTCACAAAGAATCGAGACGGGGTTCACCTACCCGTATACTACACGAGCCACATGCTGCAAGGAGCCGAGGCTCGATATGAATATCTAGCAGTGTTATTGAACCCGAACCGGACCGACCGAGAACCGGCCAAGGGTCCGGTCCGGGTCACCGGTATAAAACCGGTGTCAATCGGACCGGTGTGGACCGGTGAAAACCGGTCAAACCCGGTCAAAATCGGTCCACCCAGAACCTGGTTGACCCGATTTTGATTATTAAAAAAATAAATAAATTTTAAAACTAATAATTTATATTCCACTAAAAAATAATATAGTGAAATATACAAAAAGAAAACAAATGCTTCATGAATAATTATTCAAACCAACTATGACCATATTTATTGTGTAAATAGTTTAAACTTCTTTATGTTTTTTCGATGTGCAACAAATGAGGAAGCGTTCAATCTTTGTTTACACTTTTTCAATGTAGGACAATGAACATAGTTAGAGTGTAAATAGCTATGCTTTCTTATTGTTTTTCCGATGTGGGACAAATGACAAAATGTTCAATCTTTATTTATACTTTTCTAATGTGGGACAATGAACATATTTATAGTGTAAGTAGCTTAAGTTTCTTTATATTTTTTCAATGTGGGACAAATAAGAAAGTGTTCAATCTTGGTTTTTCATTTTTTAATGTGGGATAATGAGCATATTTATAATGTAAGTAATTTAAGGTTCCTTATATTTTTTCAATGTGGGACAAGTGAGAAAAATATTCAATCTTGGTTTACACTTTTCTAATGTGGGACAATGAGCATATTTATAATAACTTAAGCTTCCTTATGTTTTTACAATGTGGGATAAATAAGAAAGTGTTTAATCTTAAGTTATACTTTTTCAATGTGGGACAATGAGAATGTATTTAAATTATATTTGGTTTATATTTTTTCAATTTAGGATAATGAACACTTCTAACAGGCAATAGAGTTTTTATTTATATGAAGGCAACGGTTGTTAAAATATTGTTATCAATTGTATTTATTTAATCAATTATATATTTAATGTATTTGAGGGGTTTTCAATTTTAAAATTTTGTTAGTTTGAGTTTTAATTTAATTTGCTTCATCCAAGAAGTTTGTTGGTTTATTATTATTAAATTATTATAGATTGTATTCATTAATAAATTGTACATTTTATAAAAATAATTATTATAAATTGTATTTATTTAATATATTTATATATAATATATTGATATATTATATATATATGTATATAATAAAGTCTGGGTCGACCGTTTTTTTCAATCCGGTCCAACCGGTGGTACCAGTGACCCAGTAGCTTGACCGGTTCGATCTCCGGTCCGGTTCTGAAAACATTGATATCTAGAAAGACTGGTGCTCGCCCTTGTATACACGGCTCTAAAGCTCCGGCCCTATTTCTTGTCCCACCCTATTACGGTCCTCACAAATCATCCACTCAAATAAGCCCTCGAACGCGGGACCGGGAGACGAATGGTTAAATGGTCGTACGAACTTCATGAGTACGATCTGGAATACGAGGCTCGAACTACTCTAAAGGCACAGGCTTGAGCCGATTTCTTGGTTGAAGCAACGAATGAGGGTGAAACCGCATAAACTCGTTGGACATTATATGTGGACGGATCATCGTCCGAAAAAGGGGCCGGAAGTGGGGTAGTGTTGATCAACCCGGAAGGGGTGGAAACATGCTTTGCCCTAACATTTGAGGGATTCATGACTAATAATGAAGCATAGTACGAGGCATTGTTAGCAGGGTTACGAATGGCCGAAGAGGTAGGGGCTCGAAAAATAAGAGCCACACTGATTCAAAGTTGATAGTGGAACAAGAAGTTGGGGGATACGAGGCCAAAAATGATAAGATGATTCGATTGTTGCGCATGGTGAAGGAAATAATAGCGTGATTTGAGTCCTACGAGCTCATCCAAATCCCATGAGAGCAAAACGCTCGAGCAGACTTGCTGGCTAGGATGGGGGGAGGGATGTAGGACATAAACACCCCTCAGGTCACTTTATTGAGGGTACGGTAGGAAGGGAGAATTGAAGAAGCGAAGGAAGTTTACCAAGTGGGGCTTGTATCTTGGATGGATGACGTCAAAAGCTACTTGGAATCAGGAAAGCTGCCTGACGACACCACCGACGCACGCTGCACAAGAAGATACCGTGCAGATTCTTCCTGGAAGGAAAACACTCATTCAAAAAGTCATTTACGCTGCTCGCACTATGATGTTTGGATCCCGAGGCTGCCCTGTGTATCATGAAAGAGATCTACGAAGGAAGTTGTGGTAACCATGCAGGAGGGCGAAGCCTCGCCATGAAGGTTATGCGGAACGGGTACTCTGGCCCACCATACGAAGAGACGCCGAACAAGTGGTCAAGAAGTGTGAGAATTGCCAAATACACGGTAACATCGATCATAGGCTGGGAGTAAAAATAAAGTATGCCCCCGTGGCCTGCCCCTTCGACGATTAGGGGATTGATCTAGTAGGGCCTTTTCCCCCCGCACGAGGACAGAAGAAATTCCTAATTGTGGTCGTGGATCACTTCACCCAAATGGGTGGAAGCCGAGCCCCTGGCCCGAATCACCGAGGCAGAGGTAATCAAATTTGTATGGAGAAACCTAATTTGTCGATTCGGGATACCTCAGAAAATTACCACGGACAATGGCACGCAGTTTCAAGGCCGAAAGTTTCGGCAGTGGTGCCAAGACAAGAGGATCAAGCTGGTCTTTACCTCTGTAGGAAACCCGAAGGCAAACGGCCAGACAGAAGTGACCAATCGAATCTTGCTCCAGACTCTAAAAACCGGATTAGGAAAAGCGAAAACAGGATGGGTTGAAGAGATCCCGGAAGTACTATGGGCATACCAGACTACGCCCCGATCCATTATGGGAGAAATCCGCTTTTTCCTGACTTATGGATCAGAAGTTGTAATCCCCGCAGAGACAAAAGTGCAGACGATCCGAACCCTCCTCTACGACGATGAACACAGTGAGGAATGTAGGCGATACGAGCGCGATGCGGTGGAGGGAGCCCGAGAGACTGCTCGAACCAAAATGGAAAATTACAGGCGAATGATATTGCTCCTATACAATTCAAAGGTGAGAGAAAGAGTGCTGCAGGTCGGGGACTTGGTGCTCCGGCGGGTCGAAGTGTAAAAGGCGGTAGGAAAACTAGACCCGAAGTGGGAGGGGGCCTACAAGATCAAGAGGATCCTGAGGGAAGGAACATACGAACTGGAAGGAATGGAAGGCGAGGTTGTCCCTCGTACCTAGAGCATTGGAAACCTTAAAAAGTTTTACTGTTGAAAGCTCGGGACGACGGAAGAAGAATAAAGCCCATAAGGAAGCTAAGTAGGACTACAAGAAAGGCGAATGACTCCCCTGGACGTAGAAAGAGCAGGCAACCTTGAGAAATATAAAATGTAGGAAAACTTTACCTTTTTTAATCTAAAGAGCCTCGAAAACTCGGCTCCTCGAATGAATTTTGGCTTCTCAAAATGAATCATTCGAACATAAAAGGTCTCAAAAAATTTCGGCCCCTCGAAACACTTCGGCTTCTCAAGCAAAGATCTAGGTTTGAATCCTTTTTTAATCTAAAGAGCCTCGAAAACTTGGCTCCTTGAATAAATTTTGGCTTCTCCAAATGAATCATTCGAACATATAAGGCCTTGAAAAATTTCGGCCCCTCGAAACACTTCGGCCTCTCAAGAAAAGATCTTGGTATCGAATCCTTTTCTAAATCTGAAGAGCCCCGAAAACTCACCTCCTCGAATGAATTTCGGCTTCTCCAAATGAATCAGTCGAACATAAAAGGCCTCAAAACATTTCGGCCCCTCGAGACACTTCGGCTCCTCGAGCAAAAATCTCGGTTTGAATACTTTTTTAAGTATAAGAAAAGAGCCTCGAAGAACTCGTTTACTCGAAAGAATTTCGGCCTCTCAAAACAGTCCTTCTTGGCATAAAGACCAAGAAGGGGCTCGAGAGATTTTTTAAACTCCTTGAGCACCATGGTTTCCCAGGGCTAAAAAACTTCACTCGCCGAAAGCTAAAACTTTGAATTGATCGATTCATTCAAGATGCTTATGGAAAGCAACAAACGTCGCTACATTGATTAGATATAACAAAAGGTGACCTTATAGCAGTGCCATTACAAAAGAGATCAAAAAAGGGAGGAACAAAACATGCGAACAAACGCTAAAACACTACTCAGAAGGCCCAACTCCGCTAATCCTACTGAACCCATCCGCCCTCATATCCAGAAAGCTGAAGTCAAAATCCGGAGGAAGATGGCCTAAGTTCTTGAACTGTTCAGCGCCGAATGTAAAACCATCAGCGTAAAAGGACGAGCCTTGTCTAAAAACCTCCTCGCCGTATTCAGGAGAAGCCTTGAAGGCGGCAACAGGCCCAGAGTGACCAGCCTGCAGACCTTCCTCACGACCCCTAGTATACGACTGAAGGGAAGTCGTGCAAAGAGACTCTATCTCCATCGCCTGCACGGACATCTGACGGTGCTTCTCTTCTAACTGAGTTGTCAACGAGGATATCTCCTCTTGAAATTTGGACTCCTCGTCAGACATTTGTTTCTTCAAACACTCAACCTGAATACGACCACCCTTGAGCTGAGATATAGCAGCTTCGAGGTTCGCTCTCATCTTATCATACCGTTTGATCATGGCCACCACTATCGGAGGCGTCTAAAGAAAGGAAAGATCGATTCAGCAAAAAACGCCAGAAAAAGAACACAGAAGCAGAAAAAAATAAAAGGTACCAGAATGATTACCATAGCAGTCTGAGACAGCAGCAGATGTCCTAAACTTTCCATGGACCGACCTGACAAAAACTCTACATCCCCTTTATTCGCCGCCTTGCACATATTAGACACCCCAGCCTTGGGGTTGAATTAGGGAGTCATGACCGGCGGAGGGAAAGAGGCAAGAGCAGCGGTTTGAGTAGTGCTGGGCGGAATAACCTCTTCCACCAAAGGAACCTCCTCGACACGCGGCCTCTTTTGGGAACTAGATCCCACCTCGAATGGAGGTACAAATGGCGGAGAAGAGGGGGTCGGGGTCGTATCACCTTCAGGAGAGGTCTCCACCTCGATCACGGGAGTCTCCGAGGGAGGGTCGGCATATCTCGTGGAGATCAGGCTGACAGAAGCAGAGCTGGGCCCGACCAATGGAGGCGTACGAGAGGGGGATCGACCCCGACCACTCGATTGGATGTCAGAAGGGGTGGCCGACGGTGACCTCATACTCGAAGAGGAAAGGGGGTTCGAGGGGACGTTTTCAGGGAGAAACTTGCGAACGGCAGCCCGGTTCATCATGGTCTTTGTAAGGAAATGTTAAAATACCAAAATAAAATAAAAAAACAGAAAAGTACGAAGACAATGAAAGTATACTTACGCAGACTGAAGTAGCGGCTCTTAGGGCCAGTATAAGGATCGGGGATAGGATGAAGCCCTGCGACTATCAAAAGATCCTCTTCCACCAAAGCATTAGCCTTAAAACCATGATCGAGAAGGCCGGCGGCCTTTACCCTTTCTTTCACCAACTCGAAGTTGATAGGAGGTAGATCATTCAGAGAAGAACGCCAAACCAAAGGAATCTGCCACTCAGCCTTTCGGATAAAGAAAAAGCGATTCTTCTAGGCCCCATAGGAAGAGGGTTTTTCATGGATAAAAACTAAGCCAGGACGAAGGGAGAAATGGAAGAAACATTCCCCATGAGTGAGTCTAGGGGCGAAGACGCCTAGAAAATTCTCAACAGTAGGCTCTATGTGGTAAATCTAACAACACAAAAGGAATCCTACCACTAACCTATAGGAGTTAGGATTCAGTTGACCAAGAGGAATCCCCAAGGTTACTAAAAGATCTACCAGAAATGGGTGAAGGGGGAAACGCAGCCCAGAAACACATTGGGTTAAGTACACAGTCACACACCCGGGAGAAGGATTGTTGGCCCGTTGATATTCTGTGGGAGTTAAAATTTCAAAACCTTCGGGGAGACCCAGAAGATTGACAGTCGTCACTATGGATTTAGAAGACATTTTCAGGGATAGGGACGAAATTACGGCAAAGCTATCGGGGGAAATTTCATTGGGCTGGGAAGAAGAAGGTTCTTTAGATGAGGAAGCTCTAGTGCGACAGGTCATTTTCCCTCTGGTCTTTTGAGGAAGAGAGCAAGTAGTGGGAGGAGGCGAAGAGAAAGAAGAATCAGAAGATGTCCAGTCGGAGGTGGTGTAGCCACAGTCCATGAACTACACTAATCGCACACCCATTACGGATACGTCTCAGTAAAGCGCTAAACAGAAAAGGGGAGAAGAAGAAGAAGAATACCTTGAGTGATCGGGGAAGATGAAGATGAAGATACAGAGCGCGAGAAGAAGAAGGAAAAATTTGGATCTTGGCGAAATGCACTGAGGAAGAAACCCTCCCCCACGCATTCACATATATATATATATTGCGTAACGGGAAGTTAAAAAGGTGCGGTAAAAGGACACGCGTCCGGGAGAGGGGAAAGTGAAGATGAAACGATCGGATAGGGAAGAGACACGTGCAGAGAACCTATGGTAAAAGGGGGCGGTGAACTCAGACAGAGTAATCATTACAGCGGGTAAGGGTAAAAACATGAAGGGGCGAAAGTAAAACCCAAAACCGCCAAAAGGACCAATTCAAATATTTTGAAAGTTCCCTCCAGCCTAGTCAGAAGACTATGCGTCAAGGAACTTGGGGGTTGATGATGTGGTTAAAAATAGGAATACGAGGGGGATAGCCATTGGGATTCTGCAATGACCACGAGGGATGAAATAGGAATACGAGAGGGATAGCCACAAGAGGATCCTAAAAATGACCACGAGGGACGAAATAGGAATACGAGGGGGACCCTACGAGACCCACCTCGTAAGGGAAAAGACTCGAGTACAGCTACGCTCGGTTGCTAGAGTCTTACAAAGATCCCTGAAAATCCGGGAAAAATCCGAGGAGGATCAAGCAAAAAGATATTGTATGAGGTCGGGTGAAATTACGAAACCCCCCTAAGTCTTGACTATAGAAACCCCCTTTCGTGGCCAATCGAGGACATTCTCTCACACATCAATTCATCCGAAATAGTGAAACAATACGAAGGGGGGGGGGGGTGGCTTAGTATATATGTCATGCTTAGATTTTTTTTCTCCCATTTTTCCCTCTCATCTCTCCCCTTTTGCCCTAGCGCCCCCCCCCCCCCCCCCCAACCGCCGCCACTCCGCCGCCACACCCCCCACCCCCCGTCACGCCTCCGCCATGCCGCTGCGCCGTCGTCCATCGTCTGCCGCGTCCGTCCGTCCGCCGCCTCTTCCCTCTTTTTAGGTGTAAGTAATTTTCTGAAAACTTTTATGTTTTTATTAGGTATATTTTTTTGGGTATTTATTGGGTATATTTGTTGGAATATTGAACTATTAGGTATATATTTGTTGGAATGTTGAAGCATTGAGTATAGTTATTGGGTATATTTGTTGGAATGTTGAAGTATTAGGTATATATTTGCTAGGTATATTTGTTGGAATGTTGAAGTATTGAGTATATTTGTTGGGTATATTTGTTGAAATGTTGAAGCATTGGGTATATTTGTTGGATATTGTTGGATATTTTGTGTATTTTTTATTAAAAAAATAAGTAAATTTTTGTAATTTTAGAAAACAATTTTCTGTAATTATTAAAAAAAATCTGAATATATTTCTTTTTTTTCAAATTTTTTCTGTCAATACATAATATATTTGGTATTTTATTTAAAAAAATAAGTAAATTTTGTAATTTTATAAAACAATTTTCTGTAATTATTAAAAAAATCTGAATATATTTCCGTTTTTTTTGAATTTTTCTGTCATTAGAGAATTTTTTCTGTATATTTTCTAAAAAATAAGTAAATTTTTTGAAATTTTATAAAACAATTTTCATTAATTATTAAAAAAATTCTGAATATATTTCCTTTTTTTTCGAATTTTTCTGTCATTAGATAATATTTTCTGTGTTTTTTTAAAAAAATAAGTAAATTTTTGTAATTTTATAAAAAAAAATTCTGTAATTATTAAAAAGAATCTGAATATATTTCCTTTTGTATTCGAATTTTTCTGTCATTACATAATATTTTTTTTATTTTTTATTAAAATAATAAGTAAATTTTTGTAATTTTAGAAAAAAAATTCTGTAATTAATAAAAGAAAATCTGAATATATTTCCTTTTTTTTTCAATTTTTCTGTCATTACATAATATTTTCTGTATTTTTATTAAAAAAATAAGTAAATTTCTGTAATTTTAGAAAATAATTTTTTGTAATTATTAAAAAAAATCTAAATATATTTCTTTTTTTTTCCTGAAATTTTCTGTCATTACATGATATTTTTTCTGTATGTTTTTTTTTAAAAAAAAATAAGTAAATTTTTATAATTTTATAAAACAATTTTCTGTATTTATTAAAAACAAATTTGAATATATTTCCTTTTTTTTCAAATTTTTCTGTCATTACATAATATTTTCTGTATTTTTTTATTAAAAAAATAAGTATATTTCCTATTTTTTTTTTTGAATTTTTCTGTAATTTGTTGGTTACTTAGGAAACTAATGGAGATTAGGACTTTAATAATATTTTCTAAAAATTGTAGATCCATGACTAATGGAGCGGCTTGAGGGCAGCGGAGGTCGCAGTAAGTATGTCATAATTATAATTTTTAAATATTAATAATTAATTAATCTATTCGCAGGAACTATTTATGAGGATGCTGGAGGAAAGCCAACCAAACAGTAATCAAGATCCTCCAATATCCTCTCAAGGCTCGGTGGTCCCGACCGAGCAACAGATGTGGATGTCAGCGGCGGGAGGCCGGAAGAGGGGCCGAGTATTCGGTCTCGGCTCCGAGTCCCATCGCACAAATACTGGAACATCACAACCCCGCTCGTCCGCTGCACCATCGTACTCGTCACCACAACAGCCACGCCCCCACCTTGATGATAGGGTCGCGGCTCTCAAGGAGTTTATGCGGCAGATGGACCACCTTTATGCCTCCTCCACTTGCCTCTAGTTGATTCCCCGGCAACCGACGACGAGGACGAGGACGAGGAAGAAACTCTTAACGGGAAGACTGTTAGGAATTTTATTTTGTAAAATACAATGTTTAAACAATATTTTTATTTTGTCGGCTATATTATTTATGCTTTGTACATAATATTTGACATTTAAGAAATTAAATTACATATATAATGAATATTTCATATTTAAGAAATTAAACTACATATTAAATAAAAAAATTAAACTAAATTAAATAAAATATAAAATATAAAATTTAATCTTATAACGGGTTTTAGAGTACGTCTACACATCATAGAATTACAAAGTCGTTCCAAAGACCGTACATATGATTCTTACAAAAGCTGACCCAAAAATCGGTACAAAAATAAAATCAAACAGTAACAAACACAGTTACAAAAATAATTGCAAAAAGCGTTACAACGGTCGTTCCAAAGGTTATGAAAAAAGTAATCACTAATACCGAAATAAAGTCGTTACAAAAAGAATGCAAAAAACCATTGCAAATCCGAAGCCAAGCAATTACAGTGTGTGTTACAATAGTCGTTCCAAAATAAATATAATAAAGTTATATTGGCCATTCCAAAAACAAATCCAAATTTATTTTCTCCATCCGGTGAAGTATTGTAACGGCTGATGTAGGCCGTTGCAACAGCCGTTCCAAATTGTAACGACTTTCAGGTAAGCCGTTATAAAGTTTTTGTAACCCATGAAATTGCGACTAATTCCATGGCAGTTACAAAAGTCGTTACAAAATTAAAAATTGTTCCAAATTAATGATTTGGCCGTTACAAGAGCAGTTACTATAAAATAATTTTTTGTAGTAGTATTGAATATGTAATTAAATATATAAAAAAAATTTAGAAGTAAAAAAATAAAAAAAAATGGAAAAATCTAATTATGAACAAAATACTTTGAGCTCGAGCACGAGCTCGAGTTGGCTCAACTCATTGCCACGCCTACTTTGAGCTGCTCTTCTTTTGTTGTCTACTCTGATCGTTCTTTCTTTTAAATTATTTCTTCTTATACACATAAGGATAAAGAATTTTTTTATTAATCAGGTTAAACTTAACCAAAAAAAAAGGATAAAACTTAATATATAATTCAACTTTCATAAACAAATAAATAACTACAAAATTTCTTCGGGACCTTGATCATTTTATACCAGCCTTTGCATAAACGGCATGAACCAAAACAAGTTATAATAAATTTTAGGGTAAATTATATCTACCTCTCTTGAGATTTGACATAATTATAAATATCCCCTCGTTATTTGAAAAATTACAAATACTCCACTGAGGTTTGTAACCGTCTAACAAATAACCCATTACCATCTATTTTTTTGGGTAAACTGACGAAAATGCCCTTATGCACTAAATTATTTTTTATTTAATTCTTAAAAATTTTTGGACTACAATGTGTAGGGAGAGGTTTCTTAAGTTTTTTACACAAGGAGGAATAACGCAATTTGCCTCCAGTGATTTTTCTACAATTTTAATTAAAAAAAATTAAGGACAAAATGGTTAATTTTTGGCCTTTGGTTAAAAATTACAAACCTCGGGGTATTTATAATTGGTTTATAATTATGGACATTGATCTTCTTATTTTTCAAGAATAAAACTTACGAATTTATCCATTATTTTTTTAATTTTGTGATTTCTGAACATATTTTGCAAGAAATTTAAAAGTTGACTAGAAAACTACATTTATACGTTCCAATTTTTGGTAAATCTATAGACATCTATTGATGGTGTGTGATTCGGGAGGTGATTAGCCTAGGCACGTTAACTCGAAGTGAAGTTGCAAGGAAATGCCAAGACAGAAAATAGAAAGTTTGATTTCAATAAACGAAGTTCACACCTTACATATGAAATTCTCCCCCTATTTATAGTATATTTCAGGGGGTGAAAATACAGTATCGCCCCCATTTCTTTTGCAACTTCCCTCAAGTGACCGCCGCCAACTTCCTTCAATGGTATTGCTGTAAATTCTTTGACATCTTGAGGGCATTTTAGTAATTTCTCCTACTTTAATTTCCTATCACTATCAGTAGCCCCCCAACTTCCAAATATTTTCTAAAAATTTGGAAGTTCTAACGGATAAGTTGATTCTGATTCAACTTCTTCTTTTTAATAGTAGATAAGTTGATTCTGACTCTGCTTCTTCTTTTCAACAACAGTTCCTTTTGGCTTTGAAGTCTCTTCCTTCCGGGACTCTTCTTCAGACAAGTCCTGCTTCTGTTGCGATCTTCTCTTTTTCTTTTCCTTCTTTTGCCAGGATTTTTTGCTTCCTATATAAACTTGTTGTGTTATCCTTAATTCTTCATCTGGTTCCACTTTTCTTTTTCGTCTCTCCTATCTTCAAGAAAATGTCGAAGCGTCTCGGCTCGGGTATTTAGCTACTCGTCTCTTTTCCTAAATTACACATATTTTTTATTTTTTGTTTCTGTCTCCAAAAAACGCATCTATCCTTTACCCGAATATCCAAAAAAAAAAAAACTTTTTTATCCCAAAAAGAAACCTTCAAGACATGTCCAAAAATCAGCGGGGTGTCGGAAACAGGTGCGGGAGCACATGGACGCCGGGTCGGGGAACGCCCCGACTCAGCGCTGGTCGAGGCCCTCCGCCTCGGACAAAAGTTTGGCCGAGGCGAGGTGCCTCGGTCGGTCCCCGATCGAGGGACGTCTCGCCTCGGCCTGGACTGGCCGAGGCGCTGATCCTCGGCCGGTCCCCAACCGAGGGGCGTCTCTCTCGCCTCCTTTCGTTCCTCTCATTCGTCCAGACATTTTGGATTTTGATCATGAAGTGATTGAAGCAATCCGGAATCTCCCTACATGCCCCTCGCTTTCTCCAAGTCCTTCCTTCGAGTCGAGCTCGCAAGAGACTCCTCCACTTTTATCTCCCCTTGCAGCTGACCTAGTTGATTCCGGTTTAGACGGAACTGAGTCCTCTTCAGTCCGCCACTCCAAGTCCCGTTGTCCTAGTATGGACGTTGAAAATTTTCATAGTCGCGCGAGTCTTGAAGAGTTCAGTCTTCTTGAGGCTAATGTCAACGCCTGTTCCGAGTTCACCCTTTTGTTGCCTAGTGTTGATGATAAGATCAAACTCCCTCCTCCTGGGTTCCTCACAGCGTACCTATCTTTCTTTGCTTCCAGTCTTACACTTCCTCCACATCCTCTACTACTTAAGATCATGCACTACCTTAAGCATCAGCCAATTTACCCCCAACTCCCTCGTATGCTTTAGGGGGTTCCTCCAACGCTTTGAGGAACTTGATTTAACCCCTTCCTTTGAGGCCTTCTATTCCTTATTCACGGTCAGAAAGGTGCCCAACGACTCCTACTTCTACTTCTAGCCCCGGGGGGGTTGCAAAATTCTTGAGGGTGATGTTTCTTCGAAAGGTCCCTGGAAAGAAAAATTCTTATACGTAAAGGACCTAGCTTGGGGGTTAGTAGCTCCTTGGGGGGAGTCGCCCTTTGTGCCCGACCCCGTCCCTGACCTTCATCTATCCTTCATTGGGGTTGGGCTGTTCGATCAACTTTTTGACATCAAAACTTTAGGGCCTGCTAGTACCTATTATATCTCTTATGCTTTATACTTGCTTTGAAAAAATTTCGACACTCTCTCATTCCTTTGTTGATTTCATGCAGGAAGGAAAATCTCCCTCCATGATGTCCATCGCTTCGCGAAAAGGAGAATGCTTCAAGGCCTCGCAACCCTCCTCCACCCCCCCCCCCCCCCCCCCCCCGAGGAGGGGGGAAAGCAGTCGTCGACGCTCTCCTCCTGCTCGGGCTAGGGACCTTCCTGGCAACTCAACTCGCCATGAAGGGCGCTCCTCCCTCCCCCCCCCCCCCCTAAAGGCAGTGCCTCCAAACATCCTCGGGAAGGTGAAGCAGGCCCCCCGCACCATGGGGCAGGAAAAGGCCTTTTTACTTATGGGACGAACAGGGAAGGGAACATCTCTTCTTTTTGGGATGCCGCTGATGTTGACCTTGCTCACAAAAAATCAAGGGATCTACTGAGCCCTTATGACGTAACTCTACTTGGTGCCCTCCCTAGTGGCACCCTCACTCGGCTTATCCAAGGCGAAGCTACCAGGGTATGTTCTTCCTGATAGCTCATACTTGTGCTTCATCCTCTTAATTTTAAGTGTCTAATTGAGTGGTACGTTCTTTAGGTTATCAACTTAGTTGAAAACTGAGCTGCGGTTAAGAAACTATGAGAAGGAGATTCAGCGGTTGAAGGATGCTCTTGAAGATGCCAGAAAAGACTTGGGGCGTTGTCAAGGAGAGCTTAAGGCTGCCTCTGCTGAACAACTTAAATGGAAGGATAGCTTTAACCAGGAGATTGCTTCGGGGAAGACCTTCCTGAAATCCGACGCAGGTAAGGCATATTGGAGTGTGTATGGGATGACTTCAAGGAGAAGTATGTGGCTTCAGAGGAGTTCCACCAAGCTGTCCTTGGCAAGACGAGCGAGGTATATGACCAAGTAATTAGGCAGTGTCGCCCCACGCTGAAGAACAGTGGTCGCTATGGTGACGAGGATTTCATGTTTCTCGATCCCAAGGTTCCTGACGAGGATAGAGACGGAGATGGGGAAGGTGAGGTTGCCGATGACGTGCTTGATGAGACTCCTTCTGATGGAATCCCCTCCTCCGCCATAGAGTAGAATTAAATTTAGACTTAGGATTTATTTATTATTACCTTATTGTTCGAATTTCCTTCTCGTAGGTTCAAAACATGTCTTAGGATTACTTAGCTTATTTCTTTGAACTGGAGTTCTTAGGATGCTTTTCTCCCTTTTAAACATTGACCTTTTAATAAAAAAATTTATTTCTTCATCATTCTTTTATGTCTAAACCTTGGGCTACATATTAATACTAAAAAGTTCTCAACACTCAACACTCAATGCGCGAGGTAATCCTCCGTTCAGCAAAATCACGCATGGGAGGGGCAATCCCCCTCCCTTTGGTAAAGTTACATATTTAAGGGGTAATCCCCCTCTTTCAAATGATGTTTTATATACAAGGGGCAATCCCCCTATGAGAGGCAATCCCCCTCTTTCAAGTGATGTTTTAGATACAAGAGGCAATCCCCCTATGTGGGGCGATCCCCTTCCTGACAAGAGAGTGTTGTGAGGGGCAATCCCCCTCTTATTAATGAAACTTATACGTGAGGGGTCATCCCCCTCTTGCAAAAATAAAATACGGAAATGAAAAAAACTCATCAATAGGAAACAACATTTTATTATTATAACTGAAGGTTATAAAAAGGTCTTAAACTAAAACTTTTTACAAATCTTCAAACGAAAAAATTTAAGCAAAATACTTCTTTAAGTTGACCACGTTCCATGTGCGCGGTACTTCCTTTCCATCCAACTTTGGCAGGCGGTAAGTTCCTTTCCCCACTATCTCAATTACTTGATATGGTCTAATCCATTTGGCGTCGAGCTTCCCGATGTTTTTCGTGGCATCAGCCCTTCTTAACACGAGGTCGCCTACTTGAAAACCTCGATGCCGAACTCTATCATTGTAAGCTCTTGCCATCAATGTTTTATACGGTTCAGTCCTGACGTTCGCGTTGCTCCTTAGTTCCTCTAGAAAGTCCAGGTCGACTCTCCTTTCAATTTCGTTGCTAGTCGGCTCGTAGCACTTCACCCTGAATGTCTCCTCTCCAATCTCTACCGGGATAACAGCCTTCGTCCCGGAAACCATACTAAACGGGGTTTCTCCCGTGCTTCGTCGCGGGGTGGTTCGATATGCCCATAGGACTCCCGGAAGCTCTTCTACCCAATTACCTTTGGCGTCTTCCAGCCTCGTCTTCAAATTCTGGAGGATTATTCGATTGGTAACCTCCGCCTGACCATTAGACTAGGGAGTTGCTACCGAGGTGTAGTACTGTTTTATCTTTAGCTCTTGACACCACTGGCGGAATTTGGACCCCTGGAACTGCGTACCATTATCCATCACGAAGGCTCTGGGAATGCCAAAACGACATATGATATTCTTCCACACAAACCTTATAACTTCTTTCTCCGTGATCCTGCTTAATGCCTCTGCCTCCACCCATTTCGAGAAATAGTCCACTGCCACGAGCAAGTACTCTCGTTGGCCTGTTGCTCGGGGGAGTTTCCCTACTATATCTATCCCCCACTGATCGAATGGGCAAGGGCTTTGCAATGACTGCATATCTGTTGCTGGAACGTGAGTGACATTAGCGTGTTCTTGGCACTTCCGGCATTTCTTCACTAAGTATCCGGCGTCTGCCTGCATGGTTAGCCAAATGTATCCTTGTCGCAAAGCCTTGCGTGCCAAAGCTCTTCCTCCGGAGTGGTTACTGCAACTCCCTTCGTGAGTTTCTCTCAGGATGTACTCCGCCTTGTCTTTGCTTATGCACTTGAGATATGGTTGCGAAAATCCTCTCTTGTACAATTCCCCGTCGATCAAGGTGAACCTGCCTGCCCTTGTGCGAATTGCCCTCGCTTGCTTAGGATCCTGGGGCACTTCTCCGGATTTCAGATACGCTTCTAGCTCCTCCATCTACCCTGATGAAGTTCCTTTCGCCATCAAGACTTCATTCTCCTCTATGTTCACGTCAGGATACTCTTGGTTCAACAAGGTTATCCTCCTCCTTCCTAGGGGAGCCAATGAACTGGCCAGCTTTGCAAGTTGATCTGCCTCCTCATTCTCTGCCCTCGGGATTTGTTCTAAAGTAAACGTGTGGAATTTTTTCCTCACTACTTGAATTCTTGCCAGGTACTTGGCCATTTGCTCTCCTTTGGCTTCGAACTCCCCATTCACTTGCTTGACCACCAGCTGGGAATCACTATAAACCGTCACGTGCTTTGCCTCGGCTACAAAGGCCAACTTCCCCCTGCAATGAGGCCTTCGTACTCTGCTTCATTATTCGAGGCGGCAAAACCAATTCGGATGGCATAACGTAGCATGTCCCCATACGGGCTCTCAATTAATATTCCCACACTGCACCTTGAGACGTGGATGAGCCGTCAACGAACATCCTCCAGCACTTCTTTTCTTGTGTGCCCTTTTCTTCTGTCAACTCGAAAATAAAGTCTGCCAACGCTTGCGCCTTGATCGCAGGCCTAGGCTGATATTTGATTCCGTATTCACTCAACTCCACTGACCACTTTACCATCCTCCCAAACATGTTGGGATCTGCTAGCACCCTCTTCAAGGGTTGATTTGTCAATACTACCACGAGATGCGATTGAAAATAGGGACGCAGCTTCCTTGCTGCTGTTATCAAGGCCAAGGCCACCTTCCTCCGGGCCCTGCAGGGCCTTGCTCGCATAGTATACTGATCGGTGTTTGCGCCCTTTTTCTCTCACGAGAACTAAACTTGCTGCGCCTTCTGAAACAGACAGATACACGAACAGGGTCTCCCTGGGCTCCGGCTTTGTCAACAAGGGTGGTGAAGTAAGATACCTCTTCAAGTCCTCAAAAGCAACCTGACACTGCTCCGTCCAAGAAAAACCATCCACCTTTCTCAACACCTTAAAAAATGGAAGTCCCCATTCTGAAAACTTCGAGATAAAGCGATTAAGTGCCGCCATCCGTGCCGCCAACTTCTGGACTTCTTTTATCGTCTGGGGAGGTTGCATTTTCATGATAGCCTCAATTTTTTTTGGATTCGCCTCTATCCCTCTCTGAGAAACCATGAACCCTAGGAACTTCCCCCCATGAACTCCGAAAGTGCATTTCACGGGATTCAGCTTCATCCCGTGCTTCTTCAAAGTGCAAAAGCATTCCTGGAAATCTTTCACACAACAAATGGTTCGTCCTTATCTGCGGTTGGTGCAGTAAAGAATGAGCCAGCCTCATCTGGACCCGGTGCTGCTGGTGGTGGTCGTAATGCTGCTTTCGCAACTTAGAAAGCATCACCCAGCCTCTTCCACTTCCTAGAGCAGGTGGACCACCACTATATATGATCTATAAAAGTATAGTAAATATTAGTTTTTGAATTTTTACAATTAATGTAATTAATAAAAAAATGATTATTATAATATTCTAATCATTATCTAATTATTCTAATAATTATATAATTAATTTAAATCTTGAAAATTTTCAATTACACTAATTAATGTAATTTTTCTATAATTCTTCTCAATCCTTATATCCTATATTTTTCTATATCTTTAGAGTACGTATAAATATAAATACATATTATAATAGTTTTATTTATGATAAAGTATATTACATTAATTGTATTCTAAATTATCTTAAAGTATATTTTAATTATATTATAATTCATAACAAACTACATAATTAGAGTTTAATGACAATATAATCTTAAAGTATATTATTTTATATAAATTTTAGTTACATAAAATTTATAAATTTCTGTAATTATAGAAAATTACAGGAAATTCAATGAAAATTACGTAAAATTAACAGAATTTTACATTGAATTTACAGAAAATTACGAAAATTTCAGAAAATTAAAGGAAATTCACAAAAAACTGCATAAAATGAACAGAAATTCACATTAGTTTTACAGAAAAATTTTGTGACTACAAAAAATTACAAAATTCCATAAAATTACAAGAAATTCACGAAAATTGCATAAAATTTAAAAAAATTACATTAAATTTACAGAAGATTTCTCTAAATATAGAAAATTACAGAAAGTTCAAAAATTTACAGAAAATTCACAAAAAATTGAAAAATAACATAAATTTACAGAAATATATATAAACAACAATATTCATAAATGTTACTAAATCTAATGATATTCATAATCCCTAAAATGTGTACTAAAAAATGGCTCATAATTATAGAAAATTTCCATAAAATGTTTCTAAAATTACATAATTCCAAAAAATATCATAATTATAGAAAATACTAAAAATATTCTTAAAATTACATAATTCTAGAAATGGCAAATAATTACATAAAACTTTCAGAAAATATTCCTAAAATGACATTATTCCATAAAATGGCTCACAATTCGAGAAAATTTCCACAAAATATTCCTAAAATTACATAAAAATCTCAGAATTTTCAAGCTCTGAATTTCATTCCCAACAACATATATTTAGGAAAAAAAGTGCTCGATCAAAGAAATAATACATTTAAAAAAATAAAAGTACAGAAAAAAAAAAAAAAAAAGTGGGTAAACTCACCTTCGGGTTTAGCTGACGGTGAAACTGGGGCTGGCCGTGACGGACAGAAAGAGCGGCAGAGCAAGTGAGGGGCAGAGAAGGAGCGACAGACAGAGAAGGCGGACACATGAGGAGCTAGATGAGGAGGACGTACACAAGAACCGTTCCGAAAGCCGTTCCAAAACTTATATGCAGTATTAAACGACACCGTATTGGTCGCCCATAGAAAAAGCCATTCCAAACATTGTTCCAAATAAGAAACTATGATTCAAGAAAATTAATAAATATTAATAAAAATCCATAACGAACACGTTGATGTTGAAGAAAGTATACAATGTGTGGAATAACATAATTGAAAACATAAAACATGAAGAACTGAGATTGATATATGGTCATAATAGGAAATAAATTTGTATATTCATAATTGTTAGAATTACACTAGTGTAATTATCATCTTATGTTGTTGTACTGCATTGCTTTATTTTACCGTCAACTTTTAGATTAGATCGTTGGATATGATCAAACCGACAAAAGAATACATTTGATAATAGAGTTCCAAATAATTATTCATTTTTCAAGAAAATAAATAAAAATTATTCCTAGGTCTGTTCCTAATAGAGCTTTAATTCATAGACAACATCGTTTAAACTTAAGCAAATAAATAGTCGTATGTACGATGTCGTATAAGATCCATATGCAAAACCTGTTCCTATTTGTTAACAAACCGTTCCTAATAAAGTTCCAAATAATTGTTCATTTTTCAATAAAATAAATATAAATTAAGAAAAACCCGTAGCGAATACGTTAATGAGCGAAAAAATATTATACAATGTGTGGATTACGGCAATTGAAAATATAAAATATTTTTCATGAGATTTATATATGTTCACAGTATGAAGTATATTTGTATATTTAAATTTGTAGAAGGCGATCACGTATTACCTTGAAATATCGTATCAAGGCCTTGTGGTTGCAGAGTTTCGTCCTTGCGGAAAGCTTTTCGACTTGCTCTTGTTGTATTTGCTATGGTGTATGAATGTGTCTGTCCTTTGTGAGAGGTAGAGGTCCCTGTTTATTGGTATGAGTACGGCTTAAACAACTTGGGCTCACTTTAATTGTGCTTGATCATCGTAGGCTTTGACATAGGCTAGTATTCTGATGGGCTGTATTTTGAACATGTATTGGGTCATATTTAGCCAATCCAAAATAATAAATTTATATTTATTTTGGATTGACCCATAAAAATACATAAAACCCAAATTTAATATGAACTTATGAATTTAATTTCTTTTTTACGATAAGCCAAATTCATTGTAGACTTTTATTTTAGAACCCAACTATTAGCCAATTTTTTTTAGCTTTAATTGTTAATTCATTTTAAAATATTTTGATTTCAACACCAATGTTTGAATTCCCCACCTTGTTTCTCAGGAGACGGTATATCTAATTTATGTGGAAGGGGTTTCGAAACGGTGAAATTCAAAAAATCCCTCCAAATATACTGCTAAGTATCTAATTTCCTGCTAAATATTTCAAGAGACGCCATCTGTAATTTATTACTAAATATTTTTATAGAATATTTAAGAGTTGAGGGGTACTGATGGAGGATGAAATTATAGGAAGGACCACATATTTTTATGGCTCGGTCAAATGATCGATTGGTCTATTGGAGAAATGCCTTAGCCGCATGTTGACAATTATTTAGGAGCAAAATTAGATTTTTGTAGCATCTTCATAAATGTACCATTTCACTAAAAATACCCCCAAATGCAATGTAAGGAGGAACTTTTTGGCAATTTTTAATCAATCCAATTCAGCTTGTGATGAGGAGGTGTTCAAAGTGCGTATAGGATTTTTTCTGATACTTTTTCCCATCTTTCTAGCGTCATATGTAGGAATAGGTTATGCCCCACTCCCAAACCAATCGCTTGTACATGTCGCTCACGCTATGTATCACAATGAATTTCAAATTTAAAAAATTAATTATTAAACTTAAGTTTAAAAAATTAATTATTATTTTAAATTTGAAAAATTTAATTATTAATTTAAAAAATATATTAATTAGTTAAATAAAAGATATAAAAAAGTTATGAGAAATTATTCAAAAAAATGAGAGAAAAAAAGGGATGTGAAGTTGAAAAGAGAAAATAGGAAGTTAAGTGAGAAAAATAAATAAAAAATAAAACTTTGGCAGACCTTAAAATTGAAGACGCGAAGATGCTGCTCTTCAATTATAGTCGTACAATTAATGAAATTTACCTTAAGAGTATGTTTAGTTGGGGGGAAAAAGTGGAAGTATAGGAGAAGTGGAAGTAAAAGGGGATGAAAGAATTGGATATGGCCCGGGAATGTAACGGAAGCGTAAAAAACATGAAATTAAAAGCATAATTTAAAACGGGTTCAAAAAGGTGTTCCCTTTGAAGTTCCCGGGCGTTCGGTGTATGTCACAACATAAATAAAGAAAGAGAAGATGCTGGACAAGTGGCTAAAGGAAGAAAACAAAAAATATACATGAAAATGTAAAGAAAACCTACCTTTTTTTTTACTACATGTATAACCGGTACATGCATTGTTTGCTTTCTGTTTCTCCTTTCATTCACTTGAGAATTCAACGTAGAACTCCTCTAATTTGTCCACACCATACTATAAAATAGATCTCTAATCTATTGCTAAATAGAAATAGAGAAGTGAAGAAGAAACACTTCCAAAACAACACTATTGATTAGTGCTTTTGGAATGTTTTAGTTTAAACCTTTCCAAAAGGTATAAACACAAGAATGAGAGTTTTTCAGAGATTTTTGGAGAGTTTTTGAAGGGAAAATTCGTGCAAAAGTGGTACCATACAAGTTATGTGAATAGTTTTGTGCATGTAGAGTTGTTGAATTCAAAATTCAACTTCTCTTGTCAACTTCCAAAGTAACCTACATACACACACCATTATCTACATAACCATGCACCATTATAGCAAATAAAACCACCTACCAAACCATATAAAGGTTGGTCACATGTGCCTCACATGTGGAAGATTTTAATTCTTCCTTCACTTACTATAAATTGAATTTTTACATGGACTAGGACTACTAGTCTTGGACTTTTATTTAATCTAATTAAATTAAGTCCAAACTTAGTTCATTGGACATTAATTAATTCAATTAATCTCAATTCAATTGAAGCCCATAAGTTTATTTAATTCAATTAAATAAACATAAGTCCAAACTCTAATTAATTGATCCAATCAATTAATTAATTCAAACCTGATAAATTAATCCAATTAATTTATAGGTTCTAAGTCCAAAAATTAACTAATCCTATTAATTAATTCTTCGACCATCCATCAAATAGATTTTCCCAATAAATGATCCAATTATTTATTTTTCTCCTTGAATTAATTTAATCCAATTAAATTAATTCGCTTATTCTAAAATTAATTCCAAATTAATTCTACCAATTCCATAATGATTTGTGTGTGACTCTTTAGGTTCACCCTCAGCTAGACTTGGGCTTGTGTCCAACACAATTGGTCAATTAAATCCAATTTAATTAACTATTTTTCAATTAACCATTAATCAAAAAACGCCTGTCACCATAGGTGGCTGTCTAGCAACGGTCCATGGCACTAGACACTAGGTGAATGTTCGCGTGAACATTTAGGCTCCCGATTACCATACGAGTACGGTCCTTCCATCATCCGTCTCCCGGTCTAAGTCTAGGGCATGGAATTGGGCGTCAGTTCCCATCCTGGACTAGACAACCATGCTCAATAACTCGAGACACGTTTGCTCTATTGATCGACGTAGGAAACCATTCCCTATCGACCAATCGCTGTGGCCACCGACTTAAAGAGCTTAAACCGTCTCAGAGCGCATAGGAGACCCGACTGTCATATACTGACAGGTGACAGATCCTATCTTGGAATCCCCCGTCCTCAATACATATTCCAACTGCACTGGATAAAGCTTATAATGAACGTATCCCAGATACGGACATCTCTTGCTAGATCCTAGATACAGCCTTCAAATGCATGTGACTGTCATAATTCCTCAAGTTCGAGGACTAACCTCGTACTATCGGAGCCGGGAATTCCAGTCATACTGACCAAGCCTCCAAGGCTTCCATATGACGATTCCCGCGAGTCAGTTCAGTCAGCTAAAACCCTTGTCAACTAACCCATTAATATTGCATAGACGTCCAACGTCTGTTGCCGATGAAACACGACACTCATCCAATGAATGCAATCCTTAGTGCAAGTCTCTATAGGACCCTCGATGTCCTGTCTCGAGGTCCTCTACTTGGAACGTTTCAGACCAACCCTCAGAAGTTGGTTTCTTAGCTGCCATCCAATGCGCAGTCCAACTACATGGGTTATCCAATTGGTCTGTGGGCATTTGTTGTGATGTTAAAATACCGTTTAACGTAATCAGTAAGCTCAACATACATAGTGCCACGGATGAATATTTCATCAAGTTAATATTACTTCAATAAAGATTGCTAAATAGTACCCAAAACTGCCAATCCAATTGGCTTTCTGGTCACCTATTCTAACAATCTCCCACTTGACCTAAAGCCAATCACCCATGTCGCTCAGACTAATTTGAGCATGAGTAATTTGCAATATCCGGTTCGGTCTCATGGGTCTACCTTATTTTTGTCAAGATGATGCGGTCCAACTGCATGCTACCTCTTCATACCATTGCTCCAAGCAGATGGTACTGTCTAAGAATTTTCCTGGATCCGTGATGAGATCTCGGTCCTTTAGCTTGCACTATAGCCATGTTGTTATCCTCCAAGGTAACTACTGGTTGGCGTGTGCTAGGCACCACACCCAACCAATGGATGTGGTTTTTCATCCAAATCACTCTCCGGAGCAACTTCTAAAGTTGTCATACATTCAACTTTCATGGTCCATCGTGGTGTCCTTCTTGAAACCTTTCCAAGCCACCACCTTACCATTAAGCCTGAATATATGTTCATACTGAGACTAGATATTATTCACATGATCCTGGAAGCTAGTATCGCTATAGCCTTCCAAAATCTACTCTCCATAGAACGTGCATCAAGAACACTTCTTTAATCCTAATTGAGGTATTAAAGATTGTTCTCAACAGCAGTCTACTGCCTCCTTTGTACACACCCAATTTCCGTCGTTATGCCAAAAGCATACACAACATCAGGTCTAATGCACCAAACAACATACCCATGCTGCCTATGGCAAAGATGTAGGGGATGTCAAACATCTAAGCTTCCTCATCAGTCAACCGTGACTGAGTCTTGGGCAGCTCTTAATCCTATATACAGGAATCCAATTCCTTTCATGGAGAATTGCGTGAACAAGGTTCGTGTTTCAGTGTTTCCTAACATCTTAACTTCATTCCAAATGAATAAGACGTTACACACTTTAAACACTAGGAACACAACTAAACTCCTACTGACCCTCAAGCTCGTTACTGATCGAGCCATACCCCGTATGAACCCATCAAAAGCGAATATTCCAGTTACATGGAGTTTCAAACCTAGTTTGAATTCCATGTCGAATTACATGGCTCCAAGCCATTAATTCGATCTAATGTCCAACATTGCTTCTCCTTATGTCTTTAGGATTATAATCCAATTGATCGGACTGACCCAGAAATCTGTACCTCTCAGGTATCTGGGATACTGTGGTCGTCCTTAGGAGAACTGGAATATAGTCAGTAAGCAAACTTGATTTCAAATGATGTTTGCAATATCGCATTGAGGTGTCACTCTACCCTATTCCTCACTACTCCTCACACCGGTTATCCTCTGAAATCCAATTTTCCTTAGGACAACACATAAACCTGTGCAAACCTAGTTTGCCTCCCACTAGTCCCTTGACGTATGCAAGACCATCCTACATACTCAAGTACTTTGTAGGATACAGGCTTGCCATGCCATATCCAATATGGTGTCTGGGCCACGATCTTTAGAAAGTGCCATGTTTTCCAACTTGGCCACTGTCTTAAGAACACACCCAGATGGGCTAAGGTAGTTCAGTGAAACACCGATTGAACCATATCCAACAAGGTTCGATTCCTCCATTATCAGAGACGTCGTTCAATTGTGGCGCTTCAGGGAGAATTCCACTAAGTGAGAATTCCATTCTCATTTAGATACATCAAGAGCTCCCACTAAATACACACCACTCGATCGAATCGAAGGTTAATTTTGCGACCAGTTTGATTCCCACTTCAAATCTAATTCTCTGAGCCTTCCAAAAGCCCTTACACTTGTGAACCTTCTACTGGTCTTGTGTATTCAGTGACCCACAGATGTTTGACTGGATCTAATCCAACAGACCACTAGCAAGCATACTTTTTCCTACAAAGAGCTTCTTGGCCATCTTCCTGCTCAGGAAGGATTTGCAAGCTAGCATGCTCAAATTGTGTATTTCTAGACTCCTTGAATCTACTAACCTCCTTATCCTATCTAGAGGAATGTGACCTAGCTAGCTTTGCATGCCAAATCTGTGAGTTTATCTTGACTATCCATTTCATCGTTTGTTTTTAGCATTCATAATCTAATTATGAGATAGTATTGAAACAATTATGCAAACAACCTAGCAGACAAGAATAATCATTCTTTGTCAAATAAAAGAAACTTTCATTGATCAAAAAGATGTAATCCTCATTGTCCAACAATAGAAAAATATATGTTTGATCATGCTAGGTTACATAATTGTGACCTATCAACTATCCTAACATGATCACTAATAGCTAAGCCTTACTAGTCCTATAGCTTCTATGGCAATAGCCCAGCCATTGCCTAACTTTAGAACCATCTCCGTCTTAGCCTTCTACTCCTTTCCATCACTTGCAAACCATTTGAAGATATGAGCTCTACAGCTGGTATCCAATACCCAAGAGTAGAATAATAATCATGTTAAAGCTGAAATCAAATGTACCTTGGTTGGAGAGGAGTTTAGGACACTCCCTCTTCCAATGCCCCTTTTCACGATAATATATGCAAACATCTTTTGCAATCCTTGACTGTCGAACCGCCTTCCTCTTTCCTTTTCCCATGCCCAGCATGACAACAGGATCACTCTGTGCGCTTGCAGCGGCTGATTCTATCTTACCCTTCTTCCTCCTCCAGCGTCCGGCCCCTTTGCCTTTCGCTCTTGAGGTTGAAGCCTCCCCCACCAATACCGATGGTGCAGAATTTTCAATCATTGCCTCGTATTGGACCAACATGTTCATCAACTCATGAAGGTCTTTTTCAAGTCCATTCATGTTATAGTTAACGATAAACGGGTCAAATGAGGGAGGAAAAGACTGAAGGATCACGTCAATGTACGTCTCTTTTCCAAGATCAGCTCTGAGGTCTTTGAGCTTCTCCACTAGGGATAGCATCATCACTCCATGCTGGTGTATAGACGACCCTTCTGTCATCTTAGCTCCGAAAAATGCCTTCTTCGCAGCATATCTAATATGCCGGCCCAGTACCGCGTAAACGCCTTTCATGTGGAGCATTATCGAGCTGACATCATCCAGCCGATCATACTATTTCTGGATCTCATTAGTCATGGATGCCACTATGATGCTGCGGACCTTGCGATTATCCTCTTACCAGTCATTGAACGTCAAACGCTCTTCTAACGAGGACCCCTCCAGCAAGACCCGAGGAAGAGGCTTATCCAGAATGTAAGCCTGGTTTTCGAAATCTAGGACAATCCTCAAATTTCGCAGTCAATAGTTATAGTTTGTTCCATCAAATTTGTTAGTCTCAAGAATTACAGCGAGTGGATTCTTAGACATCTACATTCAAAATGTAAAACAGAAATTTAGTAGATTATAATAATATTGAATTCAAGTTAAGACTTGGTCTTTAGTCATTAACCCCTCCCACTATTTATTGAAAAGCCCACCACTCTCAAGTGGGGTTTTTGGGAAACTATTTCCTAGTGGGTTTGGAGTCCACATACGCAATTCTCCATGCCCCGCTTTTACGATTCACATGGAAAAATAATTTGTGGGAGGTAACCTATACCATTCTCATTTAATGAGATCCCCAAGATATTTTGCCTCGCCTCTTCACATGATCCCAAGGACCCCAAGCGAATCATGTTACTCAGCGTTAGGCCCGACCCATCAACCAAATGAATATCTCAACTATCGCCCCCACGACTCGTGAGACAGGGAAATAGGATCATATTCCATTTGTTCACAACAATAGTGCAGCTTTCTTCCATTCCAAACGTGCCACGACTCTTGAGACCACAAATGGGTGAAAGCAGCTTCCTCACTACATTGCTAATTCCATTTTGGGCCTAATATTTACTTGGACCATCCAAGTGAGAGTTATAGTTTATTAAGACCGAGACCTCATCATTATTAGTATTTTGCATGCTCAAATTTTAAAAATTTAATGTAAATAGATGCATTCCAAACACATCATACATCAAAGCATTAAAACATTAAACACATGCAAAAGAACCCTAGCACGCCCCTGTAGGATGATCACAAGCTCGTTCCTAAGTGATCCAGTGAGGCCGCAGTGGACCTATGGTCAATCTAGAGTAAGCCTACACTATTACAATTTTTACATCCCATTATCATTCTAATGGGGCCTTGTAAATCCTTCTTTGTTCTTCTTGGGCCTTCCGTCGTGGGTTCCGTCCAACGGACCTCCTTTCGGCCTTCATCTCCATGGAAGCTTACATTTATTAAAATAAAACCTCACAACTAATATACTCTCATTACAACTTAAAAGAAACCTCAATCATAAGTCCGGGGGAGTACATTAATAAAGAGGAAGAAAGCCTTATTATTCCAAGGCTAAAAACAAAAGAAGGAATAAAATCAAAGAGGCACGCAAACCTCACCCAACAATAAATAAACCATACATAGGTCAATGGGCTAGTGATCATCCTTATTGTTCATGAAATAAACAAACAACAACAAAACACATTTATATCAAATATAAACTTGCCAATAAATAAATACATCCCATGTATATATCAATAGATATCCAATATCTAAAACAATAAACATAATAAAATGCAAAAAATATCATATTAATAATGCAATTAAAAATATGGATATCAACTATACATCCAATGTACAAACAATTTTTTTTTTTGTTTGGAAACCATTTTCAAAATATTCTAAGGCATAAAAATAATTTTAAAAAAATCAAATTTAACCAAAATTAAAATATGCCAAAATTAATAATTTCAGAAAACTAGCAGAAATCAGAAAAATCCAATTTTCCGGAAAAACGGCAAAAACAGCACAAAACAGTGCTGCCGGCCGGCCGTCCCAGACGGTCGTGTGCGCGCAGGTGCCCCTGCCGGGAGGCCGGCACCGTTTTTTACTTTTTCTCTCTTTTTTTTTAAAAAAAAATTTTGCTATGAAAACTGAAATATAAATATGCATTTACAGAAAATCCAATTCTAAAAAATGCATGGATATCCATAATTTTAAAAGCAAAATTAACACATATTTTCTACACATATTATCATGCTTTCAAAAAACAATTTAAACATGTTCTACATGCTCAATACATAATAACATGTAAATCCTATAGCCACAACACCGAACCCGCCTCTGATACCACTGAAAGAATCGAGTACGGCCGGGGAACGCAACAGAAGCGTAAAAAACGTGAAATTAAAAGTACAATTTGAAACAGGTTCAAAGGGGTGTTCCCTTTGAAGTTCACGGGGGTTCGATGTATGTCACAGCATAAATAAAGAAGGAGAAGATGTTGGACAAGTGGCTAAAGGAAGAAAACAAAAAAAATACATGAAAATGTAAAGAAAATCTACCTTTTTGTCTACTACACGTATAACCGGTACGTACGTTGTTTCCTTTCCGTTTCACCTTTCGTTCACTTGAGAATTCAACGTAGAACTCCTCTAATTTGTCTACACCACACTATAGAATAGATCTCTAATCTATTGCTAGATAGCAATAGAGAAGTGAAGAAGAAACACTTCCAAAACAACACTATTGATTAGTGCTTTTGGAATGTTTTAGTACAAACCTTTCCAAAAAATATGAACACAAGAAGGAGAGTTTTTCAGAGATTTTTTGGAGAGTTTTTGAAGGGAAAATTCGTGCAAAAGTAGTACCATACAAGTTATGCGAATAGTTTTGTGTATGTAGAGTTGTTGAATTCAAAATTCAACTTCTCTTGTCAACTTCTAAAGTAACCTACATACACACAACATTATCTACATAACCATGCACCATTATAGCAAATAAAACCACCCACCAAACCATATAAAGGTTGGTCACATGTGCCTCACATGTGGAAGATTTTAATTCTTCCTTCACTTGCTATAAATTGAATTTTTCCATGGACTAGAACTACTAGTCTTGGACTTTTATTTAATCTAATTAAATTAAGTCCAAACTTAGTCCATTGGGCATTAATTAATCCAATTAATCTCAATCTAATTGAAGCCCATAAGTTTATTTAATCCAATTAAATAAACATAAGTCCAAACTCTAATTAATTGATCAATCAATTAATTAATCCAAACATGATAAATTAATCTAATTAATTTATAGGTTCTAAGTCCAAAAATTAACTAATCTAATTAATTAATTCTTGGACCATCCATCAAATGGATTTCCCAATAAATGATCCAATCATTTAGTTTTCTCCTTGAATTAATTTAATCAAAATAAATTAATTTGCTTATTCTAGAATTAATTTCAAATTAATTCTACCAATTCCATAATGATTTGTGTGTGACTCTTTAGGTTCACCCTCAGCTAGAGTTGGACTTGTGTCCAACACAATTGGTCAATTAAATCTAATTTAATTAATTATTTTCCAATTAACCATTAATCAAAAAATGTCTGTCACCATGGGTGGTCGTCTAGCAACGGTCCATGGCACTAGAGACTAGGTGAATGTTGGCGTGAACTTTAGGCTCCCGATTACCATACGAGTACGGTCCTTCCATCATCCGTCTCCCGGTCTAAGTCTAGGCCATGTAATTGGGCGCCGGTTCCCATCTTGGACTAGACAACTATGCTCAATAACTCGAGATACGTTTGCTCTATTGATCGACGTAGGAAACCATTCCCTATTCGACCAATCGCTGTGGCCATAAACTTAAAGAGCTTAAACCGTCTCAGAGCGCATAGGAGACTCGACTGTCATATACTGACAGGTGACGGATCCTATCTTGGAATCCACCGTCCTCAATATATATTCCAACTACACTTGATAAGGCTTATAATGAACGTATCCCAGATACGGACATCTCTTGCCAGATCCTAGATACAGCCTTCATATACATGTGACAGCCATGATTCCTCAAGTTTGAGGACTAACATCGTACTATCGGGCCAAGAATTCCAGTCATACCGACCAAGCCTCCAAGGCTTCCATATGACGATTCCCGCGAGTCAGTTCAGTCAGCTAACACCCTTGTCAACTAACCCACTAATATTGCATAGACGTCCAACGTCTGCGCCGATGAAACACGACACTCATCCAATGAATGCAATCCTTAGTGCAAGTCTCTATAGGACCCTCATGCCCTGTCTCGAGGTCCTCGACTTGGAACGTCAGACCAACCCTCAGAAGTTGATTTCATAACTGTCATCCAATGCGCATCCCAACTACATGGGTTATCCAATTGGTCTATGGGCATTTGTTGTGACGTTAAAACGCCGTTTAACGTAATTAGTAAACACAACAAATACATAGTGCCACGGATGAATACTTACTATATTCATCAAGTCAATATTACTTCAATAAAGATTGCTAAATAGTACCCAAAATCGCCAATCCAATTGACTTTCTGGTCACCTATTCTAACAGTATAAGATAAAGTTTAGCGTTTGATTTGGGGGAAGAGATGGATGGAAAGTAAAATTGGATGTATATGAAACCCCTCCAAGGTCCAAATTCGTTTTTGTCCGAAATTGAGCAGAAAAGTGGAAGTATAAGGTCAAAAAAATAACAAAATACATATTTTATTTTTATTTACTCTATTGCCTATGTATATAGATTAAAATATATTTTCCTCCGATTATTTTCTCCTTCCCGCTGATAATACTGTATATAATCGCCAGAGAAAAGATAACCAAATCGTTGGAAAAATTACTACGTCGAAGTCAAAAATCCGATAAACATACTTTGCATTTGAGATTTTTTAGAATGTTTTATTGCTAATTTGTTATTAGTCTTGATTGAATTATCATTTCTCCTAATCGTGTTCCTTTTTCCCGTCACCGCCATAAGTAATTTTTGTTTTATTTAAATTTAATAGTTTAAAATAAATGAACAATATTCATTTTGATGAATATTTTTATTAATAAAAAAATATTATTGTTCTGGTTTGATATATACTTTTATCAAGTTTTTAGATATTTGATATTAGTATAATATTAACTTGTTTATTTTCTAATACGAAATGAAGAAAAAATGGTTAAACTGTAAAATTACAAAAATTAGCCTTTTATTCTCAATCTAATTTTCTGGTACCAAACAAGGAAAAGTATTTCAGACTTATTCCCTTTCCAATCATACCAAACAATTTGAAGGAAAACTATTATTCTTTCCCTCCCCTTCCTCCTTCACCTCCTCCTCCCTCTTTCACTTCCCCTTTCCTCTCATTTAAACCAAATAAACCCTAAATCAAATTATACTAGTATATGTGGTACACTTAAATGTTTGTGCACAACTAATTTTAAAATTAAAAACTAATTATTCTTTGAAAAATATATAAAATAGTTAAGAAAAATTATTGAAAAAATATGATAGAAAAGAAAGGATGTGGAAGTAAAATAAAAATAAAAATAAAAATAAAAATAAAAATAAATAATTAACAGACCATAAAAAGTAATATTCAATTATTTAAAGGTATATACATCATAATCTTAAAATAGTTGTACAACTGGCAAGTGCGTTTCTTAACAGGCAAACTCTACTCCAGTCTTTTTAACAGGCAATTTACTCCACAAATAAAAAGGGGAAAAAAAGTAAAAAGTAAAAGTTAACAATTATAATAGTTTCTCCAAATCATTTCATGCAATCTTCTCCTAGACTCCACTTGCTCCCATTTAGGATTACTTTTAACTTTTATGGATAATTACATCATTTTCCCTGAAATTCGGTATAACTACACACAAATATTTTATAATTTGAAAAATTATATATAGTACTGACAATGTTTTTAAAATCCAAACCGTTGATGGAATCGAAAAATTGAATGGGTTAAGGGTCACTGGTTCAACCGTCGGGTGAACTGTGGTCGAACCAGTGATGTCATAATTATGTCATAATAAAAATTAATATATAAAATTATATTAAAATAATAAAAAATACAAAAATATAAATAAGTTTTTGTTGAAGTTCATGTAAGAATTAAAAGTATCTCAAGACTTGATAGTAAAATAAGTATATTAAAGATTTAGGCCAAGAATAAAAATAGAAAATTGCATAAATAACAAAAATAATGAATTATTTATCATTATAATTAAGTTATAACTAAATTTTATTGTCAATAAATAGTTAGCATCCCCTATTTCAAAAATAATATATAAATCTTATTCTATTAATTATTTAATTAGAAACTTAAGTAATCATAAAGAGATAATAATTTAATTAGATTACAGACTTAATGATTTTGTTCATTTATAAATATATAATTGAAGTAATTATTAAAATGTCGGTGTTGGTTTCTTGATTTTTCTCAATTTTCATATGTAATGTTATGGTTCAATTTTAAATTGTATTAATTTTTGAAAATTTTAAAAAATTCATGAACCGACCGGTTCACTTGATCCAGGACCGGTTCAACCGGCGGGCCTAGCGATTTTCAAAAAATAGAACGATTTTGAGGCTAATCCAATTTTATGGGTTGGACCGAACCGTTTTAAGGACCGGGACACGGTTTTACCGGTCCGACGGGCCGGTACGGGCTGGGTTTTAAAACATTAAGTACTGGTGAGGTTTATTTTTGTCTAATAAATAGGTCTTCTTGTTAGTCAAAATTCATCGAATTTATTTATATTAGCAAAAAAGTAGAGCAAAATCGTTGTTTATTGTTGATTGACTTATTACTAACTTATTGTAGGTTAAACAAAATTTTTTGTGATCAAACGGAAGCAAACTTCTAGGATAGTAAAATACATGTAATTACACCAAACCTTATGGAATGAGTGTAATTATCCCTACATTTTACTCAATATGAATCTCATCTATTGGATTTCAAACTACTTAAATTCAATAGATATTATTAGATTCCCTCCTTCTTCCCTCCCAAACCCTCCCCCCTCAAAAAAAGGAAGAAAAAGATAAAGAAAACGCCATATTATTTTATTAGAATGATCCAAGTTTTTCACTTTACTTTCCTCCTTTCTTTTCTTTCTTAGCTTTTCTCTTCTTTTCATGAAAAATAGTACAAAAGCAAATGTGAGCAAGGACAAATTTTCAGCCAATTAATGATTCATGAGACCCACCAGCCTAATCTTTTTTCTCATCACACGCCAACTTTATCTCAACTCGATAAAAGTATGAAAACGCGAATTGCATAATAATTAGGGTTAATACATTTTGCATTCTTGAATTATGCATGTAGTTATATTTATATCCCTAAAGTATGAAAGGTAATAAAAAAGTCCCTCATGATATGGATTAATTTTTTTATGACGAAAATGTCCTTATCATTCCTACCCTTAAAATATGTTTATTTAAATCATTCACCTAAAACATAATTTAAATTATTATAAAAATTATATTTAACATAAATACTATCCAAAATTTATTATTTTTATAATTAGTATAGAATCTATATAATCACATTTACAGTTATTTAACTATGATTTGTTTATACAAATTATTTTCATTTTTTGTTTAATTATAAAAACTATTCCTTATAATTAAAAAACATGAGTAATTTGTGTAATAATTTTGATGTTTCCCAAGAGTGCATATATAATTTTTCAAAAAATAGAGATGATTTGTGTAAATGATGTTAATATATCTGATTGGTGTATGTGTAATTATCTAAAAAATATGATTGTTTGTGTAAACAGACCATAAGTTAGGAAATATAAATGTAATTATCCCTAATTAATAACAGATAAGTACGTCATGTAGCTCAAGTAGCCTTGTCTATATTGGGTGTGAATCTTTTATCACACTTTTATATTACGTGTTGGTGTCACGTTAATAAGTATTAATATATACATACTTTTTTCAAATTAAAAAATTTAATTAAATTATAATATAATTTGTAAAGAATAGCATACAATACATACGTAAATGTGATATCAATTATGAAACAAATTCTTTTACTCGTCTATACTAGCCTATTATCACTTCTTCGAATATAACAACATATAATTGTACTATATATAGACCTTGACGAAATCCAAATACCCCATAATCACCTAAACCTACTCTTGTTCCCCTTCGTCTTACTCATTCTTATCGTCTTCCTCTAGCAAAATGCTGGGGGAGGACGATCTTAGAATGAAATATCTATCCTTTTCAACACGAAAACGAACAAGAAAAAGAGAGCAATTTCCCACCAGCATTCCTACTACATTAACACTCTACTTGTCTGAAATCAAGATTATTACAACCAGCTGCACAAATATGTCATCACAACCAAAATTTGAGTTATTTGTCGAGGTAATAATGCTACTTACGCTAATAGAACATGTATTATTACAGTCTCACCTATCAACATGTCTGAATAATGCGTGCAAGAAGATACATTAACTACAACGAAGAATGTATAATCGACATCCCTCCTGCAGCCGAAGATCGCCCTGATCATAATCGATCTACGTCTTCTTCTGGGGACTACTACCAATCCATTGTCAATGCAAGTTTACAGATCAGCGCACAGGCAGCGCTCGCTGTGTGCGGTTATGCTTTGTCCGGCACTTCCTCTCATCAGACCGCCATCAACCTTGCGGCCGCAGGCTTCGCCGTAGGCTTTCTCTGCAGCTGGATGGCCATTGCGGTCAGGAGGAAGAAGCCCGGCTTGGCGGATTTGATGGCAAAGATTAGCTTCACGGCCACGGCGGCTGCCATCGTCGTGCCGATGGGGCTGTTATTTGTTCCTGGAAAATATAAGTGGTTGAGTGTGCTGCTCCTGGTCATTCCGATCATAGCAACATTTCAACGTAAGTGAATTTTGACTGCAATGGTTAGGGTAACATCAGTTTTGGTCCCAAAACTATGCAGCGTTTGCTGTTTTGATACCCTAACTTTTAAAAGTTTGATTTTAGTACTTCAACTTTCCTGAAACGATCATTTTTCGCATTTTGACGTGTTTTGGGTGAAAATTTATGACAATTTTACCCCTTTTAGACTTTTAAAGGATCATTTTAATTCAATTGTTATCTTATGTGCTTAACTCATGCCATGCTCACACAAAATGGTATCAGAGTTTCTATGAAAACCTGACCCTCTACTGTGTGACGTATGGTCCCAAAGCGCAGCTCTCTGTAGCGGGTGACCCAACACCTGATGCGAAGGGTGGTGCTCTAGGTTAGCAAACTAATAGTTACCTTTTGGTGGGAAACCCCATAGCTGGGTTGGGGCGGTCAAAATGGTATCAGAGCTTAGGTTTATTGTAGAAATATTTGTTTATATAACATATTGATATTTAATCCTTAATAGAGGAGAATTTTCAAAGACTGGAATTGAATGAAAATTCGAGTTACAATGAAAACAGGGAATATTTCCAGTCCCTGGGAATATATAGAAGGATTTTCTTACGAAATTTCTCAAGAAGATTGACGCGTTATTAACAAGTCCAAGAAGGATTGACTTGGAGCTTCTTACAAAAGAAGAAAGAGAGGAATGGACGCAAATTACCACGTCCGACAAACACTACCAGAAATGCGGTGAGACACCTATAGGCCACCGAGATCTATGGTAGAATACAACAAGCAATGGATCACGTAAATTTTTGAAACAATACAGTTCTTAATTTAATAATAAAAGAAACTGATTGCAAAGAACTCGAGCGGACACCTCAACAATCTTTCAAGATCTAAGAGAGATCCAAAAAATAATTCAAGATATGGATATAGATTAATCTGTATACCTATGAAAATAAATCTCTTGAGTCAAAAGATTGACGAGATCCTAAAGATCCTCTGAGATCTACACAAGGATCTTACATATTTGAAAGTCGAAGTTATATATCTGAACAGAGGCCAAAGAAATACCCCAGAGACATCTAGATTCTAGCAAGAGTGTAGCAGGGACACCTTCGGTCCAGTGCCCCTGCTACATTAGAAGGGAAAGGCAACGGAGATTTCAAAGCCAAAGACACTAGAAGATCTGATCCTTGAAGTCGTCAAATCCATAGAATAATGGAGATATCAAGGATAGATCTATCAGACCTGCAGGAGTTAGCGGAATTATTTTCCAAACTTGGTATGTGGATCTAGTCAATGTCCAGAACAATGAAATCGCTCCAGCACTACCACCGGTGGAGGGAAGTACATGTTCAAATGATCCCTCACATGATCATCTAATGAGAGAAAGTGCGGATTTTCACACCAACGCTACCCTCACATTTGTGGGAACCAAATTAAGGGAAATTTAAGGATGTATTCCATGAAGAGTGCCTGAGAATACACCATGGGCAAGGACTATGCTCTAGCCCTTGCATCCATACAACATTATACTTAACCTGGATCAATTTTCGAAACATTGAGAAATTGATAGATAATTGGGTTGCAGCCATAAAGATAGCACTGACCACACTGGAACTCGACAAGGAGAACTTCATAAGACTATTGGAGTTAAGCTTGAAGGTTCTGTGAAAGTCGGATGGGATAATACCCTATAAGATACTAAAGCAAGTATTTTGGCTGGAGAGTCCAAAAGTGCAATTGCAGAAAGATTCAGAAGGCTTATCAAAATATATTTCATCGGAGATGGATACTTCGAGGGAAGAAGAACTGAGAAGGCGAGAGAGTACTCACAAGCCCCCTTTGGTTCCGCAAGTATTTGTTCCATAATGGAGTAGCAACCGAAACAACTGCCCATATGTTCTTTGCAAAGATCTACAGTCCATGGAGGGAAATGTTGATACAATCATACAAAGTACCCGAAGGATAGTTCGATTCAGTAGCAAGGAGAATGTCTTTCCTCAAAGATAAACTAAAGAATTGGTGTTATCAAGCATCCGTCGAAAAGAACATGAAGAGATTGAGAGCTAAGATTAAAAGTACCCTTCTCTGTTGTGATTATAATGATTTTGCGACTATTACAGGAGAATCAAGTGAGCAAAGGAAGACGAAGAAAAAGAGCAGTGACTCCTACTCCAGGAGTTCTAGAAAATCCTCTTTCCAAAGTAGGTCATGGTGGTCCAAATCTACAAATCTGGACAAAAAACAGGACTAACAAGAGTTTCATCGCAAGGATTTGGATGAACAAATGCAAGATTCAAAGGAATAATCCCTACGAGAAGAACTTTCAGACGATCCCACACTAGAGCCAATGAAAGTTTCAAAGATTGTAACTGCTGGATGTGTGGCGCAAAAGGACATATATACTAGATTGCCCGCAAAAACGTAGTGAATTACGATATTTTGAAGCCACGTATGACATCCTATATGCAATTTACTATGGTGATTTTGTACTTATCTACCAATTCAAAAACCTTCCCTCAGATGAAGCATCTACGAGGAAGAAATAGAGAGTGATTCAGATGGATCTTCAACGAGTCAGAGTAATTACAATGAAGGAGATAGGCTTTAGACATCTGAAAGCCTGTCGAGATTCTTTTCAAGGATGACGGTGTCCAACAAAACCATGAAAAGACTCTTATCTCAGCCCTTATGATGGCTTTAGGATTGGAGGGAACTATAGACTCCACTACCAGATAGGGCTGAACCAGAGAAAACATCACATAATCTACAAAGTAAGTCCAGGTGAGTTTGCTATTCCTATGGAACTTACTGGTAATGTGATGGAGATGCAACTTATTTCTAAAGAATAAATTCTTGAAGAATTAAGTAAGCTTAGAGAAGAATAGGCTGTTGCTATGAAATGGATCCTTACAGGAACTATTGAAGTAGTAATAAAAGCAACTTTAAGGAAGGAACTTATTCATAAATATATTTACCAATAATGGATGGACGAATCAATAATTTAAAAGATGGTTGTCTTGGAGCAATGATAGGAAATTTGTATGCCAGAAATTTCATGTTTGATATTCATCCTAAAATATGCATACAACCTAGCAGACCAAGATTTTAGTCAAGTGTTAACCGTTCATCAGGATTTCAAAAGAAAAGATCTTATGAAAAGAGGGAACATACCATATTCTATAGGGTAAATTACAACCACCTCCCCTGAGGTTTGGCATAATTACAAATACTCCCTCGTTGTTTGAAAAATTACAAATACCCCTCTGAGGTTTGTATTTTTTAACAAAGGCCTGAAATTGATCATTTTGCCCTTGAACATTTATTAAAATTGTAGAATAATCAACCGAGGCAAATTGCATTATTGCTCCGCTGTATAAAAAAACTTAAGAAACCTCTCTATGGACATTGTAGTAAAAAAAAATTAAGAATTAAATAAAAAATAGGGATAAATGCTTTAAAGGTACCATACTATGAGGCTACTTTGCGATTTCGATACCTTAATTATCAAAATGCCAAATTCACTACCGTACAATGGAAAGTCTGGCAAGATTGATACTGCAGTTCATGAAAGTTTCGAGTTTAGTACCTTAATTTTGAAATTGACAATTTTAGTACAGACCCTTATCTTTTGATAATATTGTTTTTAGTCCCCTAATTTTTTTTCACTCGGATTTTGCCCATTTTTTTCCAGATTTACAGATTAAGCACCCTTATGCATGAAATTTGTATCAGAGCCTAGGTTTATTAAAGAAATGTTTGTTTATATTACATATTGATATTTATCCCTAACGGAGGAGATGTTTGAAAATATGGAACCGAACGAGAGTTCGAGTTACAATAAAAACAGGGAATATATTCAGATTTTGAAAATACAGAAAAAGAATTTTCTTATGGAAATTATAGAAAAATTGACAACAGTCCGAGAGGGATTGACTTGAATATTCTTACCGAAGAAGAAAGAGAAGAATGATTGAGAAATTACCAAGTTCGAGAGACGCTGCCAGGAAACGCGGTGAAACGTCTACATGCAACTAAGATCCATGGTAGAATCCCAGCCAGGAGAAACGGAACGGGTAAATTCCTGAATCAATACAGTTCTAAAAACAATTACTAAAGGAACTGATTGGAAGGAACTCGAGCCTAACACTTCAAACATCTCTCAAGATCTATGAGAGATCCAAAAGACAGTTCAAGACTTTGGACATAGGTTAATCCACATACCTATGAAAATAGACCTTTTGGGCCAAAAGATGGATGAGATCCTGAAGATCATTCTAGATCTATGCAAGGATCTTACAGACCCGAAAGCTGAAGTCACAGATATGAGGAGAAACCAAAGGAATACCCCTAAGACATCCAGATCTCACCAACAACGCATCAGGGACGCCTTTGGACCAGTACCTCTTCTACATCAGAAGGGAAAGGCGACGGAGATCCCAAACCCAAAGACGGAAGAAGATCTAATCCTTGAAATCATCGAATCAATAAAGTAATGGGGATATCAAGGGTAGATCTATCAGATCTACAGGAGTTCGCTAAATCATTTTCCCAACTTGGGATTGTGGATCTAGTCAACGTCCAAACCAACGAAGTTGCTGCGGCACTACCACCGCCGGAGGGAAGTACAGGCTCAAATGATCTCTCACAGGATCATGCTATGGGAGAAGGTGCGGATTTCCACACTAACGACACCCCAACGTTCGTGGGAACCAAATTAAGAGAAAATCCAGGACGGAATCCAAGACAAGTGCCTGAAAATACATCATGGGCAAGAACTATGCTCCAGTCCTTACATCCATATGGCACTATACTCAACCTGGATATCATTGAATTTTGAAACATTGAAAAGTTGATAGACGAATGGGTTGCAACCATGAAGATAGCAACAACCACATTGAAACTTGACAAGGAGAACTTTATAAGGTTATTGGAGTTAAGCTTGGAAGGTTCTGTGAAGGTCAGATGGGATAACACCCCAGGAGACACCAAAGCAAGTATCCTAGCCGGAGAGTCCAAAAGTGCTATCGCGGAAAGACTCAGAAGGTTGATTAAAATACACTTCAGGGGAGATGGATACTTCGAAGGAAGTAGAGTCGAAAAGGCTAGAGAGTAGTCACAAGCCCTCTTTGCCCTCGAGTTAAGATTCTGTGCGGTAGATGAGTATATCTATTGGTTCCGCAAGTATTTCTTCCAGAGTGGAGTAGCAACTGAAATAGCTGCTCCGATGTTCTTTGCGAAGATCTGTAGTTCATGGAGGGAAATGTTGATACAATCATACAAAGTACCGGAAGACAACTAGATTCAGTAGCGAGAAGAATGTCTTTCCTCAAAGACAAATTGAAGGATTGGTGCTATCAAGCGTCCGCCCAAAAGCACATGAAGGGACTGAGAGGTAAAATTAAAAGAACCCCTCACTGTTGTGATAATAATGATTTTCCAACCATTATAGGAGAATCAAGCGAGCAAAACACGAGCAGAAAGCAGGGTAGTGACTCTTATTCCAGGAGTTCCAGAAAATCCACTTTCAGAAGGAGATCATGGTGGTCCAAATCAAAGGCCAGATCATACAAATCTGGACAGAGAATAGAACCAACAAGGGCTTCATCCCAAGGATCTCGACGAACAGATGCAAGATCCATAGGGAGAACTCCTATGGGAAGAACTTTCAGACGAGCCCATACTGAGCTAATGAAAATTTCAAAGATTGTAACTGCTGGACGTGTGGCGCAACAAGACATATATCACCAGATTGCCCGGGAAACATGGTGAATTATGATAGTTTGAAGCCACGAATGATATCCTTGATGCATTTTACTACGACGACTTGGTACCAATCTACCAATTCAAAGATCTTTCCTCAGATGAAAGCATCTACAAGGAAGAAATAGAAAGTGATTCGGATAGATCTTCAACCAATTCAGAGTAATTCAACGTAGGAGATAAGCTCCAAACCGCAGGTAGCCTATCGGGATTCTTTTCAAAGATGACGGTGTCAAACAAAACCATGAAAAGAATCATGAGACAAGACTCTAATCTCAGCCCATATGACGGTTTTAGGATTGGAGGGATCGGTAAAGTCCTCAACCTGATAGGACTGAACCAGAGAAAACATTACATAATCTACAAAGTAAATTCAGGTGAGTTTACAATTCCTATGGAACTTACAAGTAATGTGATGGAAATGCAGCTTATTCCTAAAGAAGAAATTGTTGAAGAATTAAGTCAACTCAGGGAAGAAGTAGCGGGTACTGTGAAATGGATCCACATAGGAGCTATTGAAGTAGTAATAAAAGCAACTTTTAAGGAAGGAATTGGTTCAGCAATATATTTATCAATAATGGCTAGAAGAATCAATAACTTAAGAGATGGTTGTCTTAGGACAATTATAGAAAATTTTGTATGCAGGAAAACTGATGTTTGACATTCATCCTAGGATAGCATACAACCTAGTAGACCAAGATTTCAATCGAGTCTTAACCCTTCATCAGGATTTTAAAAGAAAAGATCTTATGAAAGATGTGAATAGACCATATTCTATAACATATAGAATAGCTTATCCCTTTCCAACACTCACCACTCGGACTTGTTCCTTAAGAAAAAGTATATTGAGATTCCTAGAATTTTTCAAGGAATTAGCTAAGGTAATGACACTAGATCCTATTAGAATACCTAGAATAGGTGGTGTTGAAATCTAATAAAAGATCATCCAGTTTTAGATCGAACCATTAGTTCAAGAACTGATTTTAGTAGAAGAATGTCCTTTTCAGAAGATAGGATTACTTCTTACAAAGGAAAAGAACAAGAGTTGTTAAAAGCTTTAACCCCTCGGGCTATTAGGGTGGATAATGTGAAACTTAGACGCCCTGAAGGCTGGAAACAAATCTAGGTTATATTTGACATCACTGAAATAAAAAATTATTTTCCTTGTGATGACTTATATCATTTGCAACATCCTGTTGTTGGAAAATACGAAGGTATGCTAGAAATAGCAGGCCATGAGATATTTGTTGGAGGAATTGTAGGACGAGAAAATGGAATAATTATTTTGGGGTTAAGTTTCCTCGAAGATCATAAACCATGGGGAAGAAAAGGTAATGGTATGGAATTCAGTTTAGATGGTTATACAATTAGAATTGAATGACTAGCCCCTTTTCTATATACATATCGTTCAGTATGTTGTATGAACAATATAAGTCAGAACATTTTGTAGCTTATATTGATTCAGGATCAGGGATTTGCATGGCAAAACCCGGTGTTTTCCCTAGCGAAGCTATGGAATCCTTACCCATTACTGTAGGAAGAGATTTTTCACAGAAAATTCTAGTACTCAATAAGGGTATACGAGAAGTAAAAATCATGATTGGAGGAGCATTTGGAACACCTTGGTTCAAGGTAAAGATGCCTCCTATTTACTTTCATGATACAGGAGTAGATATTTTGTTGGGTAATAATTTCATGCAGACCTTTGTGAAATATGTCCAGGATAACCACAAGAATCTGTTGATTTTTACTACTAACTGTGGTAGTGAGATACAAGGTTTTGCAAAGAGAAAAGGCATTTAACAGGATAATGCCCATAAATTTTTGCAGCAAACGTGGTGATAATGATGATGCCAAATTAACTCATCCAAAAATGCAGGATAGAAGAAAATTTGGTAAAACTCTTTTTGTCTTTCAGGCAACAGGATTTAGTGATGCTTCTAAAGAAGATCTTAAGATCTTGAAGGAAGCTATACAAGAGTGCAGGTCATTGGACATGGACAGAGAAAGTAAACTTTCTCTTGAGAATGTCAAAAGGCTTATCCAGAGAAATTTCAGTGAAAATCCTTTAGCATGGTGGGATAGAAACAAGATCGAGGCTACTCTAAAGGTCAACGAGGAATGCAAGTACGAGTATGTCCAATACAAGCCTATCCAAATGAACATGGAGGATAAGAAAGATATGCAGGAGATCATCAAAGAGCATATTCATCTTAGTCTCATCGAGCCTGGAGTCTCTGCCTATAGTAGCCCTGGTTTTTTGGTAAGAAACCATGGTGAGATAAAAAGAGGTAAACCCAGGTTGGTTATTAAATTACATCCCAAGTAGAGAACACTTAATTGATTGCACTAAAGCTACTAGAGTGTTTTTCCAAGATCGATTGCAAATCTGGGTTTAATCAGATTAAGATGGAAAATTATTTAAAGAAATACATTGCATTTTCCAAACCACAAGGACGATATATTTGGAATGTTCTTCTTATGGGACTTGCTAATGCACCCTAGATATTTCAAAGAAAAATGGTTAATCTTTTTAAAAACTATCTAGAGTTTATGTTTGTCTACATAGACGACATTTTGATTGCATCAAAAAATGTATAGGATCATATTAGACATCTTGAAATATTTTTTAATGCATTAAAGAGGATTTAGTGCTTTCTGAAAAGAAAGCCACAATAGCTGTCAATAAGATTTAATTTCTAGGAATTCTAATTGACGAAACATGTATTGAGTTGCAGGAACACATTGTAGATAAAATTCACAATTTTCCTGACATTCTTAAAGATAAGAAGCAGCTTCAAAGCGTCTTGGAGTTGTCAATTTTGCAGGATTATTCATCGAGAATCTTGCAAAATACAGAAAGGATTTTCATCCACTTTTGAAAGAAACAGAAAGTTCAAAGTGGAAGTGGGAGGAAATTCCTATGCAACGGGTTCGTGTGTTGAAACAGGTATGCAATAACCTGCCAAAGCTTGCAATCCCACAAGACGAAGATGAGTTGGTAGTCTATACGGACGCCAATGATTATAGATGGGCAGCAGTGCTCATTAGAAAGATAACTACTGGTGAAGAACCATGTAGATACACATGAGGGTTGTTCACCGAGCAACAAGCCAAACTATGGCCTATCAATGAGAAAGAATTCTTTGCGATTTGGAAGGCTTTCAAGAAGTGGCTTTTATTTTTACTAGCTAAAGAATTTACATTGAAAATTTTTAATACAAATTTTAAAACTTTCTTGAAAAATAAACTTGAATAAAAAATTGAGAAATCACATATTATTAGATGGGCAAGCAGAATGCCAATATTATTGTTGTAATATTGTCATCATCAAACCTCATGAAAATGTTCTTGCAGATTTCTTGATAAGAGATGGAGGCATCGGAAGCAGACTCTATCATTATAAGGCTCAGGCACCTCAGGGAGAACCTTGAGGAGATTGATAAAATATTTGGTCAGCTGACGGTCAAAGCCCAGATAGCTAGCTAAGTCCAACAAGCTGATCTTGACACTGTCCCGATTGCCATCAGGATTACCAAACTAACTGCAAGCTCGTTATGGAATGACCTACTAGAACCAATTCGAAAGGCATCATCTTCAGTGATGGCTTGAGAATTAAGAGAGCAGGGCTCTAAACCTGCAATTAGAGAATAGGGTTCTAAACTTGTAGCAGCAGATTCAAGTACTGCTTGCACGAGGCCATCGCCAAACTCTGGTGAAGAGGCAAACGTTGAGTTACAGGAACTGCAAACTCCTGATAATTCAACTCAACCCAACACCTCGAGGGTAAAAAAGGAAGTGATTAACCTTAGGCTGATGACAGGCACTTCTAAGGCTAATACTAATGAATCTTTATCTTCTGTTTCTGCTTGGCAGGGCTATTACAGATCAGGGAAAAAACTTATTTCCCGAAAAGGCATCAATCCAAGCAAGACCATAGTAGATACATCCAGAAAATACAACAGGACCTGGATCCTCGAAGGGTCTAACCTAGAAGAAGTACGAGAATGGTATGACTTAGGAGCCCTCGCTTCAGTTCATACTATGTAGCTTGGATTTCCGAAAATCTCAAAATTTTCAGAATGGATTAGTGGGGTGGTTTATGACACATGGTAGAACAATCCCCACCTCAAACAAGGAGACATTTTGGAGCTTAAGTTCATTTCAATAGCTCCAAAAATCGCAAGAAAAGCGTCTCATCCAACATTTCATTTTATCATGTTGCAGAGACCTGACGTGGTAGCATTTAACAGAGTCAAGGCTGCAAAGGAGAAGTTCCCCTGGTATCTTCCCTCAGTGAAGATGACATATCTACCAGAAGAGCTTGGGGGTCCTGGGTCTGTTTCACTGAGATGAACAAAGTCAAGTATCCATTTAAAATATTTTTGAATAAATTCAATGGATCATTCCTGTTAAATTCAATGACAGGGAAAAGCAACAAGTTTGCAAAGAGCTTATTCAAAAAGAAAAGAATGTTCATATGGGAAAATAAGTTGCTCGCAACGGAGGGCACACGGAAGAAGGCATGCAACATGATGCATGCTGGACAATGGCATAACCACATATGCCCTTGCTGTGAGAAACAAGAAAAAACTCTTGTTCGGGACAAAGATTCGGGTAACCCGAAATAAACCCGAACCAAAATCAGAGAAAGGCAAAAGAAAGGATTTTTAGACAATGAGGTAAAAACCTCAAAATGTAAAAAATAAAAAAGAAGACCGTCGGCAGAAGAAGACAAAATCGCCAACAGCCAGAAAAGCAAAGGACACCAGCTGGCAAGCACATGGCCGACAAGCCATAATGACCACAACTGGAAAGTTGAGAGCCAAATTAGGTGACGAAACACAGTGACGTCATCTAAAAACAAGCTTGAAGTCCGGGTTTGAAGTCCATGGACCATTATAAATTGAGAGATAGGAAACAGATGGAGGACATCAGAAAACTTCTCCAACTCTTCAAACATTAAGCAAGTATTTCAAATTTCTGAGTTTTGAGTTTTTTATTATATGGGGTTTCCCAAAGAGTCAAGTCCTCTTTTCAATGAGAGGCTAAGAAATTGTCTCCTCCTATAGAGGATTAAATATTTATGTAATATTTCAGGCATTTTTTAAATAAAGTAAAGGCTTCTGTCCAATATTGTTAATCCAAAATTTTATAAAGTCTCTGTTATTGGAATACTTTTATGGGAGAAATTGCAAAATTAGTCCTGTATCTTAGGGGGGTGGCGTTTTTAGTCCCGTAACTTTGACACTGGCAATTTTAGTCCTGTAACTTCTGAAAATGTAGCAATTTTAGTCCTCCGATCGAATCTGGGGGAATTTGGCCAAATTTTGGACAATTTTACCCCTTTACAGCTTTAAAATGTGCATTTTAGTCCATTTTCATTTCTTTTGGCATTTTATCACCCATGCTCCTTAGAAATGGTATCAGAGCCTAAGTTTATTGAAGAAATATTTGTTTAGGGGAAAGGAATATTTTCGTCCTCTGACTTTGTCCAGAATTCCTTTTGGTCCTTTAATTTTGACTGTATTAGATTTAGTCCTTTATCTTTCCATTTTGCGTAGATTCGGTCGTTTATCTCAATTTAAGACCATTTTGTCCTTTTGATGCTAGGACACAATTAGTCCATCCACATGCTCTCAAAGTGGCCCAACATGCTTCCGAAATGAAATTAAGCCTCTATAAATTCATACCTTGTTTGACCGTCTTGCCGCCGGGTATTCCAAGTCCTCATTTTTTCGGACTTCCTCCAACCACACTACCGTAGCCGATGGTTCGTGGATCCTTGGCTCCTTCAGCAGTAATCAACACAACCCTATTTTGTTTCCTACCTTAGGGCGTAAAAGTATTCCAATAATAGAGACTTAATAAAATTTTGGGTAAACAAATTGAACAGAAGCCTGTAATTTATTGAAGAAATATTTGAAATATTACATAGATATTTTATTCCTCTATCGGAGGAGAGAACTATTTAGCCTCTCATATAGGAGAGGGCTTGACTGGTTGGGGATAACCCCATACACTGGATACCCTGATACTTAGGAAATTTAAAGACACAATTTTATTTTCTGAAGAGTTGGAGAAGCTTTTCTGATGATCCCCATCTGCTTCCTATCTCTCTATTTATAATGGTCCGCGGACTTCAAACCCGAACTTCAATCTTGTTTTTTGGATGGCGTCATTGCGTTCGTTACCAACTTTGTCCTTCACCTTTCCAGTTGTGGCCATTATGCCTTGTCGGCCATGTGCTTGCCAGCTGGTGTTCTTTTGTCCTTCTGACTGTTGGCATTTTTGTCTTCTTCCGTCGACGGCCTTTTCTTTGATTTTTTACATCTTGAGTGTTTTACCTCCTTTTGTAAAAATCCTTTCTTTTACCCTTCTCTGGTCTTGGTTCGGGTGTACTTTGAGTTACCCGAATTTTTGTTCGGAACAAGGGTTTTTCCTGTTTCTCACAACAAGGGCATAGGTGGTTATGCATTGTCCTACATGCATCATGTTGCATGCCTTCTTCCTTGTGTTTCTATAGCAGGAAGTGAAAGAAATCGGTGGATCGTCCCGGGAATTGTGCGAATGCGGAAGCGCGATATAAAATAACGTACAAAAAATTAAAGCATGCTTTTAATAATAAAATAACACGCTCAAGGGGTGTACCCTTGAGATTCCCGGGTGTTTGGTGTATCTCATGATTAAACAACATGTAAAGAGATCATGGAGGCCATAGAGTTGAAAATAAAGAGAGACGAAAAAATAAAATGAGACCTACCCGTTGTCGTTTTCGTCTTCAACGGCTACACGCGTTGTTCCCCGTTTTGCACCGAGATCTCGTTCTTGAGACCCTCCAAATCGTGACACACGATCCACCCACGTATCTTGCACGTCGTGCTAGCAACAAACAAGTGTATATTTTTGGAGTGGATGAATCAATCAATTAAGGGTATTGATTCATCTAAGTTCTAATGTCCAAGAAACAAAAGAACTAGAAAAATATTTTCTTGTAGAGAGAGAGGGGCGGACGAGAGGCAAGGGGAGAGAGTCGAGTGTGTGTTGGAATTTCATCATCCTTCAAAAAGTGGGAAGCTAGAGGTATTTATAGAGGAGGAGTTTAATCCTCTTAAAACTCCTACTCTAAGAACTCTAATTTGTCTAGGATTTTGATCTAGTCAAAGTCCTAGTCAAACTAGTGTTTGACCTAGTCAAAACAAATCCTAGCCTTCTATCTCCCCTCTCCATCTCAACCGTTGATTTTTAATTTAATGGAATATTTAAATCCCATTAAATATTCCAAAAGGCTAAAACAATAAATATAATAAATGAATATTAATATTTATTCTAAGCCCATTAAATCAACCCTTTAATAAATTCTATCTATTAATTTAATTTCCTTTATCAAATAGAAGGAATTAATTTCTCCAAGAAAATATAGGACCCGATTAAATCTAATTTAATCATTCCTTTACTCCAATATTTAATTCCAAATTAAATACTAAGTGTGTGTGGATAGTGTGTGACTCTTTAGGTTCACCTTTCAGCTAGACTTGGTCGGATTCCTAGAATCCGCCCGTTACCATGGTGGCCATCTAGCAACGGTCCATGGCACTAGAGACTAGGTGAAATAATTGGGGATGAACATTTAGGCTCTAACAGTACACTTGTCCTTCTGTCTTCGGTCTCATCACTTAGAGTCTAGGGCACGGAAAAAGCAGGTACCCCTTTTGGACCTAAGTGTCGGTCTGTCCTTACTAAACGCCGCAAGGGAAACCTTTCCCTTCTGTTCAGTTACTGTGGCCACAGATTTTAGGGACAAGACACAGAGTATACATGAGACTCAACTGTCAATACCTTTTGACAGGAGACAGATTCTTTCTTGGAAACTACTGTCACTCTGCACACCGAGCTGCACTAGACATGGCTTATGACTACTCAAGAGTATTTTGGCAATCTCTCACCATATCTAAGATACAGACCTGATGCACAGGTAAACTCAGCAGTTCCTCAAGTCAAAGGACTTGGCCTGTACCGTTGGAACCGGGAATACACGTCATACCTTGCTGACCATACTCAAGGTCCTCCGTAAGACGGTTCCAGCGAGTCACCTCAGTCAGCTGCTTCCTAGCATGCTGACCCACTAACATTGCTTAGACGACCTTCGTCACCCGTCAATGAAACACGATAGCAGATGCTTAGTGCAAGTCTCAAAGGGAATCCCGGTACCCATTTTCGGGATTCCTTGACTTGGAGATTTCTGGGACTGATTCGGTAAGACTGATTTCATGGACCTACCTCCAAGCGTAGTCCCAGTCCCCGAAATCGATTCTCAGTCCGTGGGCTTTGTTTGCGTAGTGAACAGAAATGTAAATGCAGATATAAGTGAACGTAAACAAAGTATTGCCATATGAATTTTCACTTCTTTATTCATAAATGTTTTTATCAAATACCAAAAAATTGTCTAGACATAGGTTACATATTCCTGCCAAAATTGGCTTACATGGTCACCTATTCTAACAGGCAGCTTGTTTTCCCATATGAGCATTCTTTTCTTTTCAAACAAGCTTTCTGCAAACTCGGTGCTTTTTCCTGTCATGGAGTTTAACAGGAATGATCCATTTAATTTATTGGAAAATATTATAAATGGATACTTGACTTTATCCATCTTTGTGAGACAGACCCAGTAACCCCATGCTCTTCTGGTGGATATGTCATCTTCACTAAGGGAAGACACCAGGGGAGCCTCTCCTATGGCAGCCTTGACTCGGTTGAATGCTACCATATCTGGTCTCTGTAATTTGATGAAATGGAATGCTGGATGAGACCCTTTTCCTGCAATTTCTGGAGCTATGGAGATAAACTTGAGCTCCAGAATATCTCCTCGTTTAAGGTGGGGATTGTTTTGCCATGCGTCATATACCACCCCACCGATCCATTCTGGAAGCTTTGAGATTTTCGAAAAGCTTGGTGACATAGTATGAACTGAAGCAAGAGCTCCAAAAATCATACCATTCTCGTACCTCTTCTGGTTTAGACCCTTTGAGCATCCAGATTCTGTTATATTTTCTGGATGTATCTACGATGGTCTTGCCAGGGCTAATGCCTTTACGGGAAACAAGTTTTTCCCATGATCTCTGATAATCCTGCCAAGCGAAAACAGAAGATAAAGTTTCTTTAGTATTAACCATAGAGGTGCCCGTCATTGGCCTAAGGTTAATCTCTTCCTCTTTTATCCCAGAGGTGCTGGGTTGACTTGAATTATCAGGAGTCTGCACTTCCTGTAACTCAATTTTTGCCTTTTCACCAGAGTCTGGCGATGGCCTTTTGCAAGCAGTACTCGAATCTGCCGCTACAGGTTTAGAGCCCTGTTCTCTAATTGCAGGTTTAGAGCCCTGCTCTCTTATTGTCGCTTATCACCGAAGATGACGCCTTTCGAATTGGTTCCAATAGGTCGTCCCATAACGAGCTTGCAGCAAGTTTGGTACTCCTGATGGCGCTCTGGACAGTGTGAGTTCTCCCTGAGATGTCTGAGCCTGATGATGACGGAGTCTGCTTCAGCTGCCTCCATCTCTTATTAAGAAATCTGCAAGAACATTTTCATGAGATTTGATAACGACAATATTATAACAATAATATTGGCATTCTGCTTGCCACCTAATAATACGAGCTTTCTCATTCTTTGATTCAAGTTTATTTTTTAAGAAAGCCTTAACATTCGTATTATCAACTTTTAATGTAAATTCTTTGGCTAGTAAGAACAAAGGCCATTTTTTGAAAGCCTTCCAAACTGCAAAGAATTTCTTTCTCGTTAATATGCCATAATTTAGCTTGTTGTTCGGTGAACAACCCTCCTGTGTGTATCTACATGGCTCTTCGCCAGTAGTCATTTTTCTCATGAGTACCGCTGCCCATCTGTAATCGTTGGCGTCTGTGTATACTACCAACTCATCCTCGTCTTGAGGGATTGCAAGCTTTGGCAGGCTATTGCAAACCTGTTTTAACTCCCGGACCCTTTGCGTGTGAATTTCCTCCCATTTCCACTTTGAACTCTCTGTTTCTTTCAAAAGTGGCCGAAAATCCTTTTCTGTATTTTGCAAGGTCCTTTATAAAGATTCCTGCAAAATTGACAACTCCCAAGAAGCTTTGAAGTTGCTTCTTATCTTTAAGAATGTCAGGAAAATTGCGAATCTTTTCTACAATGTGTTCCTGCAACTCAATACCTGCTTCGTCAATAAGAATTCCCAAAAATTCAATCTTATTGACAGCTATGATGGCTTTCTTTTCGGAAAGCACTAAAACCTTCTTTATGGCAATGCATCAGAAAATATCTCAAGATGTTTGATATGATCCTGTATATTTTTGGATGCAATCAAAATGTCGTCTATGTAGACAAACATAAACTCTAGATAATCTTTGAAAAGATTATCCATTTTTCTTTGAAAGATCTGGGCGCATTGGCAAGTCCCATAGGAAGTACATTCCAGATATATTGTCCACGAGGTGTGGAAAATGCAGTGTATTTCTTCGATTCATTTTCCATCTTAAACTGATAAAATCCAGATTTGCAATCGAACTTGGAAAACACTTTAGCACCTTTAATGCAATCGATTAAGTGTTCTCTACTTGGGATGTAATAACCATCAAATTCTAATATTTTATTAATGCCTTGATAGTTAATGACTAACCTGGGTTTACCTCTTTTTATCTCACCATGGTTTCTTACCAGAAAACCCCATGCTACTATAGGCAGAAACTCCAGGCTCGATGAGTTTGAGATTGATATGCTCTTTGATGATCTCCTGCATATCTTTCTTATCCTCCATGTTCATTTGGATAGGTTTGTATCGGACATACTCGTACTTGCATTCTTCTTTGACCTTTAGAGTAGCCTCGATCTTGTTTCTATCCCACCATGCCAAAGGATTCTCACTGAAATTCCTTTGAATAAGCCTCTTGACATTCTCGAGAGAAAGCTTACTTTCTCCGTCCATGTCCATCGACCTGCATTCTTGTATAGCTTCCTTTAAGATCCTAAGATCTTCTTCTGCAGCATCCTCAAAGCCCTGTTGCCTGAAAGACAAAAGGGCCTTACCAAATTTTCTTCTATCCTGCATTTTTAGATGAGTTAATTTGGCATCATCACCACGTTTGCTGCGAAAATTTATGGGCATTATCCTGTTAAATGCCTTTTCTCTTTGCAAAACCTGTATCTCACTACCACAGTTAGTAGTGAAAATCAACAGATTCTTGTGGTTATCCTGGACATATTTTGCAAAGGTCTGGATAAAATTATTACCTAGCAAAATATCTGCTCCCGTACCATGAAAGTAAATAGGAGGCATTTTTACCTTGAACCAAGGTGTTCCAAATGCTCCTCCGATCATGATTTTTGCTTCTCGTATACCCTTATTGAGTACTAGAATTTTTATGAGAAATCCCTTCCTGCAATAATGGGTAAGGATTCCATAGCTTCGCTAAGGAACACACCGGCTTTGCCGTGCAAATCCCTGATCCTGAGTCAATATAAGCTGCAAAATATTCTGACTTATATTGATCATACAACATACCAACAGATATGTATATAGAAAAGGGGCTAGTCATTCAATTCTAATGGTATAACCGTCTAGACTGAATTCCATGCCATTACCTTTTCTTCCCCATGGTTTATGATCTTCGAGGAAACTTAACCCCAAAGTCATTATCCCACTTTCTCGTCCTGCAATTCCTGCAAGAAATATCTCATGGCCTGCTATTTCTAGCATTCCTTCGTATCTTCCTACAACAGGTTGTTGCAAATGATATAAGTCATCACAAGGAAAATAGTTTTCTTTTTTAGTGATGTCAAATATAACCTGAATTTGTTTCCAGCCTTCTGGGCATCTGAGTTTCACATTATCAACCCTGATTGCTCAGGGCTTCAATAATTCTGGTTCCTTCCCTTTATAGGCCATAATCCTATCTTCTGAAAAGCACATCCTGCTACTAAAATCAGTTCTAGAACTAAGGGCTCGATCCAAAATCGGGTGATCTTTTATCAAGATATCAACACCACCTATTCTAGGTATTCTAATAGGATCTGGTGTCATTACCTTAGCGAATTCCGTGAAAATTCTAGGAATCTCAATATACTCTTTCCTAAGAAACAAATCAGAATGATGTGTGTTGGAAAGGGCATAAGCTATTCTATATGTTATAGAATATGGTCTATTCCCATCTTTCATAAGATCCTTTCTTTTAAAATCTTGATGAAGGGTTAAGACTCTACTGAAATCTTGGTCTGCTAGGTTGTATGCTATCCTAGGATGAATATCAAACATCAATTTTCCTGCATACAAATTTCCTATCATTGTCCCAAGACAACCATCTCTTAAGTTATTGATTCTTCTATCCATTATTGACAAATGTATTTCTGAATCAATCCCTTCCTTAAAAGTTGCTTTTATTACTACTTCAATAGCTCCTATGTGGATCCATTTCATAGTAACCGCTACTTCCTCTCTGAGTTTACTTAATTCTTCAAGAATTTCTTCTTTAGGAATAAGCTGCATTTCCATCACATTACCAGTAAGTTCCATAGGAATTGCCAACTCACCTGAACTTACTTTGTAGATGATATGATGTTTCCTTTGGTTCAGTCCTATCTGGTTAAGGATTCTTTCGATCCCTCCAATCCTAAATCCGTCGTATGGGCTGATATTAGAGTCTTGTCTCATGATTCTTTCCATGGTTTTGTTTGACACCGTCAACTTTGAAAAGAATCCTAATAGGCTATCTGAGGTTTGGAGCCTATCTCCTTCGTTGTAGTTACTCTGATTCGGTTGAAGATCCATCTGAATCACTTTCTATTTCTTCCTCGTAGATGCTTTCATCTGAGGGAAGATCTTCGAATTGGTAGATTGGTACCAAATCACCATAGTAGACTGCATCTAGGATGACGTTTGTGGCTTCAAAACTGGCGTAATTCACCATGTTTCTGCGGCAATCTAGGGAGATATGTCCTTTTGCTCCGCACGTCCAGCAGTTGCAATCCTTAAAACTCTCATTAGCTCCGGTATGCGCTCGTCTGAAAGTTCTTCGTGTAGGGGTTCGTCTTGTGGATTTTGCCTCTGATCGTCTAGATCCTTGGGATGAAGCCCTTGTTGGTCCTGTTCTTTATCCAGATTTGTATAATCTGACTGTTGATTTGGTCCACCATGATCTCCTTCTGAAAGAGGATTTTCTGGAACTCCTAGAATAAGAGTCACCACTTTGCTTTCTCCTCTTCTTTTGCTCGCTTGATTCTCCTATAATAGTCGGAAAATCATTATTATCACAACAGAGAAGGGTTCTTTTGATTTACCTCTCAGTCTCTTCATATTCTTTTGGACGGATGCTTGGTAACACCAATCCTTCAGTTTCTCTTTAATAAAAAGACATCCTCATTGCAACTGAATCCAGCTGCCCTGTAGGTACTTTGTAAGATTGTAACAACATTTCCCTCCATGGGCTGCAGATCTTTGCAAAGAACATTGGGGCGGCTACTTCGGTTGTTACCCCACTCTGGAAGAAGTATTTCCGGAACCAATAGATATATTCGTCTACAGCACAGATACTTCTTAACTCGAGACCAAAGAGAGCTTGTGCATACTCCCTAGCCTTTTCTATTCTGCTTCCTTCGAAGTATCCATCTCCGATGAAGTGAATCTTGATTAACCTTCCCAGTCTATCCGCGATTGCAATTTTAGACTCTCCTTCAAGGATGCTTGCTTTTGGTCTCTTCTGGGGTATTATCCCATCCGATCTTTACCGACCCTTCCAAGCTTAACTCCAAAAGCTTAATGAAGTTATCCTTGTCTAGCTCCAACATAGTTGCTGCAATTTTCATGGCTGCAACCCATTCATCTATCAGTTTCTCGATGTTTCGGAAGTCGATAACATCCAGGTTGAGGACCGTGCCATATGGATGTAAGGGCTGGAGCATGGTCCTTGCCCATGGTGTGTTTTCAGGCACTCGTCTTGGATTCCTTCCTGGATTTTCTCGCAATCTTGTCCCCACGAAGGTAGGGGTAGCATTGGTGTGAAAATCCGTACCTTCTCTCATTGGATGATCCTGCGGTGGATCATTTGATCCTGTGCTTCCCTCCGGCAGTGGTGAAGTTGGAGCAACCTCATTAGTTTGGATATTAACTAAATCCACAATCCCTAGTTGGGAAAAGGATTCAGCTAACTCTTGTAGATCCGATAGATCCACTCTAGATATCTCCATTATTTTATGGATTTGATGATCTCGATGATTTGTTCCTCTTGTGTCTTTGGCTTCAAGATCTCCTTCGCCTTTCCTTTCTGATGTAGGAAAGATACTGGTCCAAGGGCGTCCCTGATGCGTTCCTGATGAGATCTGGATGTCTCAGGGGTATTCCTTTGATTTCTTCTCAGATCTGTAACCTCAATCTTCAGATCTGTGAGATCCTTCTGTAGATATGGTAGGATTTTTAAGATCTCATCCATCTTTTGGTTCAAGAGGTCTATTTTCATAGGTATATGGATTAGCCTATGTCCATAGTCTTGAACGTCTTTTGTACCTCTCTAAGGTCATGAGAGTACTTCAAGGTGTCCGGTTCGAGTTCCTTCCAATCAGTTCCTTTAATCATTATTTTTAGAACTGTATTTTTTCAGGAATCTACCTGTTCCGGATCTCCTGGTTGGGATTCTTCCATGGATCTCAGCTCCCTGTAGACGTCTCACTGCATTTCCCGGTAACGTCTCTTGAACATGGCGATTTCTGTGCCATTCCTCTCTTTCTTCTTTTGGAACAAATGACGCATCGACCAACCTCAGACTGTTGGTGATATTTCTAAGAATTTCCATATGAAATTCTGTTCTCTGTATTTTCAGAATCTGAAAATACTCCATGTTTTCAGTGTAACTCGAACTTTCGTCCGGTTCCATGCTTTTAAAGATCTCCTCCGTTAGGGATAAAATATCAATATGTAATATAAACAAACATTTCTTCAATAAACCTAGGCTCTGATACCATCTTGGGTGAGCATGTGCTAAATTTATCAAAATTTATCAAAGGAACACAATTTGGACTAAAGTGTTCAAAAAAAGTTGAAAAAGGGGTAAAAATTGTCCGAAATACTGCCAGAGGGCCAAAATTACTCATTTTTTGAAAGTTACAGGACCAAAATTAAAACAGAGAAACTTAAAGTACTAAAATTAATAGATGGTAAATTTAACGGACTAAACTAATACTTTCCCCTATTTGTTTATATTACATATTGATATTTTATTCCTAACGGAGGAGAGTTTTAGAAGTATGGAACCGAACGATAGTTCGAGTTACATTGAAAACAAGGAATATTTTCAGATTTTGAAAATACAGAAAACAAAATTTCTTATTGAAAATTTTAGAACCATCACCAACAGTCCAAGGTTGGTCGATCCATCATTTCTTCCAAAGGAAGAAAAAGAGGAATGGCATAGAAATCGCCATGTCCAACAGGCGCTTCCAAGAAATACGATGAGACGTCTATAGGGAGCTGAGATCCATGGTAGAATCCTAGCCAGCAGATCCGGAACAGGTAGATTCCTGAAAAAATACAGTTCTAAACATAATGATTGAAAGAACTGATTAGAGGGAACTCGAACCGAATACCTCAAAGTACTCTCAGGACCTTAGAGAGGTCCAAAAGACAGTTCAAGACTACGGACATAGGTTAATTAATATACCTATGAAAATAGACCTCTTGAACCAAAAGACGGATGAGATCCTAAAGATCCTACCAGATCTACAGAAGGCTTTTATAGATTTGAAGGCTGAGGTTACAGATCTGAAAAGAAATCAAAGGAATACCCCTGAGACATCCAGATCTCATCAGGAACGCATCAGGGACGCCCTTGGACCAGTATTTTCCTACATCAGAAGGGAAAGGCGAAGGAGATCTCGAAACTAAAGACACAAGAAGAACAAATCATCGAGATCATCAAATCCATAAACTAATGGAGATATCAAGAGTGGATCTATCGGATCTACAAGAGTTAGCTGAATCCTTTTCTCAACTAGGGATTGTGGATTTAGTCAACATCTAAACCAATGAGGTCGCTCCAGCTTTACCACCGCCGGAGGGAAGCACAGGCTCAAATGATCCTCCGCAGGATCATCCAATGAGAGAAGGTACAGATTTTCACACCAATGCTACCCCTACTTTCGTAGGGATATGATTACGAGAAAACCCAGGATGAAATCCAAGACGAGTGCCTGAAAAAATCCATTTTATTGGTCTCGTTTCTCCTTCAATTTTCCTAACGTGCAGAAGCCCCATTAATTATTTAACGACGTTAGTGGGGAGGGTGTATTCTACAAAGTTTGGGACTATTTTTGTTATTTTTAACAAAACATGGGACTAATATTAAAAATTTCAAAAAATGTGGGGTCAAATTTAAAATGGGCCTAATCTATGGGACTAAGTTTGCATTTTTGCCTAACAGATCCTATCTTGGAACTCACCAACCTCCATGCATGCTTCAATTATGTCTGAAAATATGACCGTATAGTGATCCAGGATGAAACCTGAGACCACATTGTACATGATCAAGTCATAGCCGTCCTATGCACAAGGTTACTGTGGAACCTCAAGTCTAAGGACTAGTTAGTGCACTATCGTAGCCTAGGAGTTCTAGTCATAGTGATCATGCCATATAGGGCTTCCATATGACAACTCCTGCGAGTCAATTCAGTGAACCTGATAACTCCTTATCAAGGACTCACTAAAGTGCGCATACGTCATACGGCTCTGTCTATGAAACTCGACATTCATCATATGAACGCATCACTTAGTGCAAGTCTTTAAGGTATGGTCGATGCCCTGTCTCGACTGATTCATCGACTTGGAATATTTTAGATCAAACCATAGAGGTTGGTTTCATGGTCGCCATCATATGCGCAAGCCAACCCCGTAGCTTAATTGATCTAAGGGCTTCAACCAAATACTTATATAAATATAATATTAAAAGCATATGATGAAGATGGCCAAAGAACATTTTTTAAATGAACATATTATTGAAAAAGATCGTATATAATAGTTTACAAAGAGCCAATAAATTGGCTTGACGGTCACCTATTCTTACACAGTAGGTATATTCATCTACTGCACAGATACTTCTCAATTCTAGGCCAAAGAGAGCTTTTGCATACTCCCTAGCCTTTTCTGTTCAGCTTCCTTCGAAGTATCTATCTCCGATGAAGTGAATCTTGATTAACCTTCCTAGTCTATCCGCGATTGCACTTTTAGACTCACCTTCAAGGATGCTTGCTTTGGTCTCTTCTGGGGTATTATCCCATCCGATCTTTACCGACCCTTCCAAGCTTAACTCCAGAAGCTTTATGAAGTTATCCTTGTCTAGTTCCAACGTAGTTGCTGCAATTTTCATGGCTGCAACCCATTCATCTATCAGCTTCTCGATGTTTCAGATGTCGATAACATCCAGGTTGAAAACAGTGCCACATGGATGTAAGGGCTAGAGCATGGTCCTTTCCCATGGTCTGTTTTCAGGTACTCGTCTTGGATTCCTTTGTAGGTTTTCTCGCAATCTTGTCCTTACAAAAGTAGGGGTAGCATTGGTGTGAAAATCCCTACATTCTCTCATTGGATGATCCTGCGGTGGAGTGTGTCTTTGGCTTCGAGATCTCCTTCGCCTTTCCCTTCTGATGTAGGAAAGATACCGGTCCAAGGGCGTCCCTGATGCGTTCTTTATGAGATTTGGATGTCTCAGGGGTATTCCTTTGATTTCTTTTCAGATTTGTGACCCAGCTTTCAGATCTATAAGATACCTTTTGTAGATCTGGTAGGATCTTTAGAATCTCATCCATCTTTTGGTTCAAGAGGTCTATTTTCATAGGTATATGGATTAACCTATGTCCATAGTCTTGAACTATCTTTTGGACCTCTTTAAGGTCCTGAGAGTACTTTGAGGCATCCGGTTCGAGTTCCCTCCAATCAGTTCCTTTAATCATTATTTTTAGAATTGTATTTTTTCAGGAATCTACCTATTTCAGATCTCCTGGCTGGGATTCCTCCATAGATCTCAGCTCCCTGTAGACGTTTCACCGCATTTCCTGGTAGCACCTGTTGGACATGGCGATTTCTGTGCCATTCCTCTTTCTCTTCCTTTGGAAGAAGTGACTGATCGACCAACCTTAGACTGTTCGCCATGGTTCCGAGAATTTCTCTAAGAAATTCTTTTTTCTGTATTTTCAGAATCTGAAAATATTCCCTGTTTTTAATGTAACTCGAACTTTCGTTCGATTCCATGCTTCTTTAAGAATCTCCTCCGTTAGGGATAAAATATCAATAATGTATTATAAACAAATATTGCTTCAATAAACCTAGGGTCTGATACCATTTCTAAGGAGCATGGGTGATAAATTGTCAAAAGAAATGGAAATGGACTAAAATGCTCATTTTAAAGTTGTAAAGGGGTAAAATTGTCCAAAATTTGGCAAAATTCGGTCGGAGAACTAAAAATGCTACGTTTTTCAGAAGTTACAAGACTAAAATTGCCAGTGTCAAAGTTACGGGACTAAAAACGCCACCCCCCCCCCCCAAGATACGGGACTAATTTGCATTTTTTCCCTATGAATTTATGGAGGCTTAATTTTATTTTTGGAACCATGTTGGGCCTGATCAAAATAGAATTGTATGGGTGCCATTTCTGAAAAAAAAAGGTTAGGGACCAAAACTGATACTATCTCAAAGTTGAGGGGCTAAAATGAAAAATGAGGTACCTTGCAAATCTCTGTAAACTACAGTAGCAAAATGGCTATTTTGGAAAGTATGGTATCAAACTTGCAAGATTCCCTATACCGTGGTACCAAAATTGCATCTCGCCTAAAAAATAATTTAGTACCAAACTTGCAAGCTAGAATCGCTATAGCCTTGTAGAATCATCTTTCTATAAAACATGCATCAGGAACAGTTCTTTTAATCCTTATTCAGGTATTAAAGACTGTTCTCAATAGCTGTCTATTGCCTCCTCGATACACAAGCGATTTCCATCATTATGCCCAAAGCATACACAACATCAGGTCCAATGCACCAGACAACATACTCATGCTACCTACGGCAAAGACGTAGGGGATGTCAAACATCTAAGCTTCCTCACCAGTCAACCCTGACCGAGTCTTGGATAGCTTAACCCTATATATAGGAATCCAATTCCTTTCATGGAGAATTATGTGAACAACGTTCATGTTTCAGTGTTTCCTAACATCTTAAATTCATTCCAAATGAATAAGACGTTACACACTTTAAACACTAGGAATACAACAAACTCCCACTGACCCTCAAGCTTGTTACTGATCGAGTCATACCCCGTATGAACACATCAAAAAGAATTTTCCAATTACATGGAGTTTCAAACCGTGTTTGAGTTCCATGTCGAATCACACGGCTCCAAGCCATTGACCGATCCAATGTCCAACATTGCTTCTCCTTATGTCTTTTGGATTATAATCCAATTGACCAGACTGACCCAGAAACCTATACCTCTCAGGTAAGATATGATGGTCGTCCTTAGGAGGACTGGAATATAGTCAGTGAGCAAACATGATTTCAAATTATGTTTGCAATATCCTACTGAGGTGTCGCTCTACTTGATTCCTCAAGGAGCTACTCCTCACACCGGTCATCCTGTGAAATCCAATTTCCCTTAGGACAACACATGAACCTGTACAAACCTAGTTTGTCTCCCACTAGTCCCTTGATATGTGCAGGACCATCCTACACACTCAAGTAATTTGTAGAACACAGGCTTGCCATGCCATATCCAATATGGTGTCTGAGCCACGATCTTTAGAAAGTATCATGTTTTACAACTTGGTTATTATCTCAAGAACACGGCCAGATGTGGCAAGATAGTTCAGTGAAATACCGACAGAACCATGTCCAACAAGGTTTGATTCCTCCCTTATCAGAGATGTAGTTCAATTGTGGCGCTCCAAGAAGAATTCTGCTAAATGAGAATTTCATTCTCATTTAGAATACATCAAGAACTCCTACTAAATGCACACCACTCGATCCAATCGAAGGTTAGTTTTGCAACCAGTTCGGTTCCCACTTCAAATTTAATTCTGTGAACCATTTAAAGGTCCTTAGACTTGTGAAACCTCTTCTAGTCTTGTGTATTCAGTGACTCACAGATGTTTGACTGGATGCAATCCAACAGACCACTAGCAAGCATACTTTGTCCTACAAAGAGCTTCTTTGCCATCTTTTTGCTCAGGAAGGACATGCAAGCTAGTAGGCTCAAATTGTCTATTTCTGGACTCCTTGAATCTACTAACCTCCTTATCCTATTTAGAGGAATGTAACCTAGCTTTGCATGTCAAATCTGTGAGTTTATCTTGATTATCCATTTTATCATTTATTTTTGAGTATTCATAATATAATTATGGGATAGTATTGAAACAATTATGCAAACAACCTAGCAGACAAGAATAACCATTCTTTGTTAAATAAAAGAAACTTTCATTGATCCAAAGCATGTAATCCTAATTGTCCAATAATAGAAAAACATAATTTTGATCATGCTAGGTTACATAATTGTGACCTACCAACTCTATCCCAACATGATCATTGGCTAAGCCTAATTGGTCCTATAGCTTTTGCAGCAACAACCCTGCTATTACCTAGCTTTAGAACCATTTCCATCTTAGCCTTCTACTCCTTTCGATTTCCTGCAAATCATTTGCAGATATGAGCTCTACAGCTGGTATCCAATACCCAAGAAGTAGAATAATAATCATATTAAAGCTCAAATCAAATGTACCTTGGTTGAAGATGAGTTTAGGACACTACCTCTTCCAATGCCCCTTTTTACGGCATCAAACATCTTTCGTAGTCAGTGACTGCTAAACCGCCTTCCTCTTTCCTTTGCCCATGCCCAGCATGGCAACATGAGCACTCTGAGCACTTGCAGCGGCTGATTCTGTCTTACCCTTCTTCCTCCTCCAGCGTCCGACTCCTTCGTCCTTCGCTCTTGGGGTTGAAGCCTCCCCCACCAATACAGACGGTGCAGACTTTTCAATCGTTACCTCGTATTAGACCAACATGTTTCTCAACTCATGAAGGTCTTTTTCAAGCCCATTCATGTTATAGTTAATGATAAACGCGTCATAAGAGGGAGGAAGAGATTTAAGGATCACGTCGAAGTACGTCTCTTTTCCAATATCAGTTTGGAGGTCTTTGAGCTTCTCTACTAGGGATAGCATCATCACTCCATGTTGGTGTATAGACGACTCTTCTGTCATCTTAGCTCCGAAAAATTCCTTCACCGCATCATATCTAATATGTCGGTCCGATACCGCATATATGTCTTTCATGTGGAGCATTATAGCTGACATCATTCAGCCGATTATACTATTTCTGGATCCTATTAGTCATGGATGCCAGTATGATACTGTGGACCTTAAGCTTATCCACATGCCATTCATTGAACGTCAAACGCTCTTCTGACGAGGACCCCTCCGGGAAGACCTGAGGAAGAGGCTTATCCAGAACATAAGCCTAGTCTTCGAAATCAAGGACAATCCTCAGATTTTGAAGTCAATCATTTAGTTTGTTCCATCAAATTTGTTAGTCTCAAGAATTACAGTGAGTGGATTCTTAGACATCTACATTTAAAATGTAAAGTAGAAATTTAGTAGATTATAATAATATTGAATTCAAGTTAAGACTTGATCTTTAGTCATTAACCCCTCCCACTATTTCTTCAAAAATCCCACCACTCTTAAGTAGGGTTTTCGGGAAACCATTTCCTAGTGAGCTTGGAGTCCACAAACACAATTCTCCATAGCCCGCTTTTACGATTCACATGGGAAAGGCTTTGTGGGAGGTATTCAATACCATTCTCATCCAATGAGATCCCCAAGATATTTTGCCTCGCTTCTTCACATGATCCCGAGGACTCCAAGCGAATCACGTTACTCGGTGTTATGCCCGACCCATGAACCATATAAATATCTCAGCCATCGCCCTCTGACTCGTGAGACAGGGAAATACGAGCATCCTTGGAATAATCAAACCATTTTATTTTAGTTCCATTTTGGGCCTAATATTTACTTAGACCATCCAAGTGAGAGTTTATTATTTATTAAGACCGAGACCTCATCATTATATATTTTGCATGCTCAAATTTTATACATTTAATGTAAAATGATGCATTCCAAACACACCATACATCTAAACATTTAAACAGAAGCACATGCAAAACAAGCCTAGCACGCCCCTATTAGGATGATCACAAGCCAATTCCTAAGTGATCCACTGAGCCCCTAATGGATCTATGGTCAATCTAGGGTAGGCCTACACAATTACAATTTTTACACCCCAATATCATACTAATAGGGCCTTGTAAATCCTTCTTTGTTCTTCTTGGGCCTTCCGACGTGGGCTCCGTCCAACAGGCCTCTTTTGGGCCTTCATCTCCATAGAAGCTTACATTTATTTTCAAAAATAAATAAAACCTTACATGCTAATCCACACTCATTACAACTGAAATGAAATCCCAATCAGAAGTTGGGGGGAGTACATTTAACGAGATAAAGCAAGCCTTATTATACCAAGGCTAAAAAACGATAGAATGAATAAAAACAAAAAGGCACGCATTCCTCACCCAACATAAAATAAACCATACATAAGTTAATGAGCTTTGTGATCATCCATATTGTTTATCCAATAAACAAAAATTACACTTTTATATCAAATATAAACATACTCACAAAAAAAAGGGTTAAATACAGTTACCACCCCTGAAGTATCCACCCTACATCAATTACCCCCCCAATGTATTAAAACCTTCAAAAAAAACCCTGACCTTCTAGCACCTTTAATTTTAAAGTTCAAAAAGTCTATTTTACCCTTATTAATATTTGATTGATGAAAAAAATTAAAGGAATTTTTAAAATACCAAAATCACTCTTTTTTAAAGTTTTATCTAATTCTATTTTCACTTGGTCATTAAGCTCTTTTTATTTTGATAATTCTAAAGTATTTGGAGCTCATTTTATTTTAGTTTCACTTATTTGTCAAACCAAGTTAAAAATAAATTTATACATTCATATAATCACCACATTTATATAATTACCATATATAAATATGTATTAATTGTATATTTTCTTATTAGCTCATGATCAGCTCCTTCGGTTTTATTAGTTGTATATTTGTTTAAGTAAATATATATATATATATATATGCATATATAAATTTGTTTTAAACTTGGTTTGACAAATAAGTGAAACTAACATAAAATGAGCTCCAAATACTTTAGAATTATAAATATAAAAAGAGTTCAATGAACAAGTGAAAATAGAATTAGATAAAACTTAAAAAATGAGTGGTTTTGGTATTTTAAAATTTTCTTTAATTTTTTTCAAAATGCAATTTTTAGTAAGGGTAAAATGGACTTTTCGAACTTAAAAATGAAAGGAGTTATAAGGTCAGGGGTTTCTTTGAAGGTTTTAATACTTTAGGGGGGGTAATTGATGTGGGGTGAATACTTCTGGGGGGTAACTGTATTTAACCCCAAAATAAATACATTCCATGCATTTATCAATACATATCCAATATTTCAAATCATAAACATAATTAAAATGAAGAAAATACCATATTAATAATGCAATTAAAAATATGGATATCATCTATACATCCAATGTACAAACCATTTATTTTTCTGTTTGGAAACCATTTCCAAAATAATCTAAGGTACAATTTAATTTTAGAATAATCCAATTTAACTAAAAAGTAAAATATGCCAAAATTAATAATTTCATAAAACTAGCAAAAATCAGGAAACTCTAATTTTTCGGAAAAACGACAAAAAAAGGGCACAAAATGGTGTTGCCAGTCAGTCGTCCCAGACGGCCGTGCGCACGCGTGCCCAGCACAGCGCGGGCGCACGCCCTGCACCGCGCACGGGGAGACGCCCGCGCAAGCGCGCACCTGCTGCCATTGCCGGGCAGCCGACACCGTTTTTCACCAATTTTTTTTTAATTTTTGCTATATAAAAACTAATCCATAATCATGCATTTACAGAAAATTCAATTCTCATAAAATGCATGGATATCCATAATTTCAAAAGCAAAATTAACACATATTTTCATATATATAATCATGCAAACATGCTTTCCAAAAGCATTTTAAATATGTTCCACATGCTTTACACATAATAACATGTAAATCCTAAAGCCACAACACCGAACCGGGCTCTGATAGCACTAAAAGAAACAGGTACCGCCCGGGAACGCAACGAAAGCGTAAAATGCGTAATTTAAGGTCTAAATTTTAAATGGATTCAAAAGGGATCCCTTTGAAGTTCTCAGAAATGCGGTGTTTGTCAAAGCATAAATAAAAGAGGAGAAAAGATGTTGGACATGTAGCTAAAGGAAATGAACAAAAGATACATGTAACGTAATTAGAAACCAACCTTTGTTCACTACACGTAGAACCTGTTCTAGCATTGTTGCTTCCCGTTTCTCCTTCCGTTCACTTGAGAATTCAATGTAGAATTCCTCTAAGTATTGGCCACACGACACAAGGGATTCAAACTATAGTCTATTGCTAGATAAAATATAGTAAATAGAAGAAGAAAATAATTCCAAAGCAACACTATTAATTAGTGATCTTCAGAATATTTTAAGTTCTTTTCTTCCAAAAGAAATGAACACTTAGAGAGAATTTTCAGAGGTGTTTAAAGGTTGATTTCTTCCTGCAAATTATGAGAGTAAGTTATGTGTGTTTGGGTAGTGTACCTTTATGTGTAAGTAGGAATTTGAATTCAAAATCCAACCTCCATCAATTAACCTCCAAGGTTAACTTTCACATACACACTATTATAGCACATGTATCATCCATGATGGCACATGGAGAACCACCTCCATATGCAACACATGGAGAAATCTCAAACTTCTCCTTCAACTTGCTCCAACTTGCATAAGATTTGGACTTGAATTCCATGCTTTTGGACTTTTCTTTAATCTAATTAAATTTAAATCCAAACAAGAATCATTGGGCATTAATTAATCTAATTAATCTCAATCCAATTGAAGCCCAATAGTTTATTTAATCCAATTAAATAAACATAAGTCCAAACTCTCAATAATTGATCCAATCAATTAATCAAGCCAAACCCGATAAATTAATCCAATTAATTTAAAGGTTCTTAGTCCAAAATTAACTAATCCAATTAATTAATTCTTGGACCATCCATCAAATGAATTTCTCAATAAATGACCCAATCATTTCTTTTCTCTCTTGAATTAATATAATCCAATAAAATCAATTCGCTTCTTCTAAAATTAAATCCAAATTAATTCCACCAAATCCATAGTGATTTGTGTGTGACTCATTAGGTTCACCCTCAGCTAGACTTTGGCTTGTGTCCAACACAATTGATCAATTAAATCCAATTTAATTAACTATTTTCCAATTAACCACTAGTTGAAAAACGCCCGTCACCAATGGTGGCCGTCTGGCAACGGTCCATGGCACTAGAGATTAGATGAATGTTGGCTTGAACATTTAGGCATCGAGTTCCATACGAGTATGGTCCTTCCATCATCCATCTCCCAATCTAAGTCTAGGGCATGGAATTGGGCGTCGGTTCCCATCATGGACTAGACAACTACGCTCAACAACTTGAGACACATTTGCTCTATTGATCGACATAGGAAATCATTCCCTACTCGAAAAATAGCTGTGGCCACAGACTCAAAGAGCTTAAGCTGTCTCAAAGTGCATAGGAGACTCGACTGTCATATACTGACAGGTGACGGATCGTATCTTGGAATCCACCGTCCTCAATACATATTCTGACTGTACTGGATAAGGCTTATGATGAACGTATCCCAGATACGGACATCTTTTGCCAGATCCTAGATACAGCCATCATATGCATGTGACTGCCATGATTCCTCAAGTCCGAGGATTAATCTCGTACTATTGGAGCCGAAAATTCCAGTCATACCGACCAAGCCTGCAAGGCTTCCATATGACGATTCCCGCGAGTCAGTTCAGTCAGCTGACACCCTTGTCAACTAACCCACTAATATTGCATAGACGTCCAACGTCTGTAACCGATGAAACACGACACTCATCTAATGAATACAATCTTTAGTGTAAGTCTCTATAGGACCTTCCATACCCTGTCTCGAGGTCCTCGACTTGAAACATTTTAGACCAACCTTCAGAAGTTGGCTTCTTAGCTGCCATCCAATGCGCAACCTAACTACATGGGTTATCTAATTGGTCTGTGGGCATTTGTTATGACGTTAAAATGTCGTTTAACGTAATCAGTAAGCACAACAAACACATAGTGCCACGGATGAATACTTACTATATTCATCAAGTCAATATTACTTTCATAAAGATTGATAAATAGTACCCAAAACCGCCAATTCAATTGGCTTTCTGGTCACCTATTCTAACACCACAATCCCAAGTTGGGAAAAGTATTCAGCCAACTCCTGCAGATCTGATAGATCCACCCTTGATATCTCAATTACTTTATGGATTTGATGATTTCAAGGATTATATGTCCTTGCATTTTTGGCTTCGGGATCTCCGCCGCCTTTCCTTTCTGATGTAGAAGAGGTATCGGTCCAAAGGCGTCCCTGATGAGCTCCTGGTAAGATCTAGATGTCTCAAGGGTATTCTTTTGATTTCTCTTGAGATCTGTGACCTCGGCTTTCAGATATGTAAGATCCTTGCGTAGATCAGGAATGAACTTTAGGATCTCATCCATCTTTTGACTCAAGAGGTCTATTTGCATAGGTATGTGGATTAACCTATGTCCATAGTCTTAACTGTCTTTGGACCTTCCTTAGATCTTGAGAGAATTTTGAGGTGTCCGGCTTGAGTTCCTTCCAGTTAGTTCCTTTAGTCATTGTTTTTAGAACGATATCCATTGTGAAATTTACCTGTTCCATTTGTCCTCGTTGGGATTCTACCATGGATCTCAGTTGCATGTAGACGTCTCACCGCATTTCCTAGTAACGTGTGTCCGACATGGTAATTTCAACCATTCCTCTCTTTCTTCTTTAGTAAGAAGATTCAAGTCAATCCTTGTCGGACTGTTGTCAATTTTTCTAAGAATTTCCATAAGAAAATTCTTTTTCTATATTTTCAGAATCTAAAAGTATTCTCTGTTTTCATTGTAACTCGAACTCTCTCAGTTCCATACTTTTGAGGATCTCTCCATTAGGGATAAAATATCAATATGTAATATAAACAAACATTTCTTCAATAAACCTAGGCTCTGATACCATTCTCATGCATAGGGGTGCTAAATCTGAAAATCTGGGTGAAATTCGTGCAAAAAATAAATTTAAGGGACTAGAAATGATATTATCAAAATATAAGGATCGGTACTAAAACTGTCAATTTCATAACTAAGGTACTAAACTCGCAACATTCATAAACTACAGTATCAATCTTGCCAGACTCTCCATTGTATGGTACTGAATTTGGCATTTGAAAATTGTGGTATCGCAAAGTAGCCTTATAGTATGGTACCTTTTTATACATTTATCCCTATATTGCATATTGATATTTTATCCCTAACGGAGGAGATTTTTCAAAAGTATAGAATCAAACGAAAGTTCGAGTTACGATGAAAACAGAAAATATTTTCACACTCTGAAAATACAGAATATGAATTTTCTTATGGAAATTCTTAGAAAAATTGGCAATAGTCTGACTATGATTGACTCGGATCTTCTTACAAAAGAAGAAAGAGAAGAATGGTTGAGAAATTACCATGTCCGCCAGACGCTACCAGGAAAGGCTGTGAGACGCCTACATGCAGTAGAGATCCATGGTAGAATTCCAGCCAAGAGAAACGGATCGGGTAAATTTCTGAATCAATACAGTTCTAAAAACAATGATTAAAAGAACTAATTGGAAAAAACTCAAGCCGGACATCAAAATTCTCTCGTGATCTAAGAGAAGTCCAAAAGATAGTTCAAGATTATGGACACAGGTTAATCCATATACCTATGAAAATAGACCTCTTGAGCCAAAAGATGGACGAGATCCTTAAGATCCTCCCAGATCTACATAAGGATCTTAGAGATCTGAAAGCTGAGGTTACAGATCTGAAGAGAAATTAAAAGAATACCTCTAAGACATCCAGATCTTACCAGGAGCGCATTAGGGACTCCTTTGGACCGATACATCTTCTACATCAGAAGGGAAAGGCGACGGAGATCCCCAAGCTAAAGATGCAAGAAGATCTAATCCTTGAAATCATCAAATCCATAAAATAATGGAGATATCAAGGGTGGATCTATCAGATCTGCAAAAGTTAGCGGAATCCTTTTCCCAACTTGGGATTGTTAATCCAGTTAAAGTCCAAACCATTGAGATCGTTCTATCTCTAACACCGCCGGAGGGAAGTACAGGTTCAAATGATCCTGCAGCATCAACCAATGAGAGAAGGTGTTGATTTCCACACTAATGCGACCCCCAATTTCGTGTAAACAAGATTGAAGGAAAATCCAGGAAGAAATCCAAAACGGGTGCCTAAAAATACACCATAGGCAAGGACCATAATCCAACCCTTACATCTATACGGCGCTATACTTAACCTGGACATCATGGACTTCCAAAATATTGAGAAGTTGATAGGTGAATGGGTTGCAACTATGAAGATTGCAGCAACAACATTGGAACTCGACAAGGAGAACTTCATAAGGTTATTGGAGTTAAGCTTGGAAGGTTTTGTGAAGGTCGGATGAGATAATACCCTAGAAGACACCAAAAAGAGTATTCTAACTGGAGAGTCCAAAAGTGCGATTGTATAAAGACTTGGAAGGCTGATCAAAATACACTTCATTGGAGATGGATAATTCTAAGGAAGTAGAGCTGAGAAGATTAGAGAGTACTCACAAGCTCTCTTTGATCATGAATTAAGAAATATTTGTGCAGTAGATGAATATATCTATTGATTCCACAAATATTTCTTCCAGAGTGGAGTAGCAATAGAAATAGCATACCCAATGTTTTTTGCAAAGATCTGCAGTTCATGGAGGGAAATGTTAATATAATCATACAAAGTACCCAGTGGACAGCTTGATTCGGTAGCAAGGAGAATGTATTTCCTTAAAGACAAACTGAAGGATTGGTGTTACCAGGAATCCGTCCAAAAGAACATGAAAAGACTGAGATGAAGATAAAAAAACAAAAAAACCCTCTGTGTTGTGATAACAATGATTTTTCAACTATTATAGGAGTACCAAGTGAGCGAAGGGAGAGGAGAAGAAAGAGTAGTGACGTCTACTCAAGGAGTTCAAGAAAATCCTCTTTCCAAAGGAGATCGTGGTGGTCCAAATCAAAATCTAGTTCATACAAATTGGGACAAAAGACAGGACGAACAAGGATTTCATCTCAAGGATCTAGACGAACAAATGCAAGATCTACGGGAAGGACCCCTACAAAAAGAATTTTAAGACGAGCCCACACCAAAGCCAATGAAAGTTTCAAGGACTGTAACTACTGGACATGTGGAGCAAAAAGACATATATCTCCAGATTGCCCGCAGATCCATGGTGAATTACGACAGTTTGAAGCCACGAATGACATCCTTGATGCAGTTTACTATGCGACTTGGTACCAATCTACTAACTGGAAGATCTTCCCTCGGATGAGAGCATCTACGAGGAAGAAATAGAAAGTGATTCGGATGGATCTTCAACTGAGTCAGAATAATTACAACGAAGGAGATAGGCTTCAAACGTTAGACAACCTATTAGGATTATTTTCAAGGATGACGGTGTCAAACAAAACCATGGAAAGAATCATGCGGTAAGACTGTAATCTCAGCCCATACGACGGTTTTAGGATTTGAGGGATTGGTAGAGTCCTCAACTAGATAGGACTGAACCAAAGGAAGCATCACATAATCTACAAAGTAAGTTTAGGTGAATTTGCTATCCCTATGGAACTTACTGGTAATGTGATAGAAATGCAACTTATTCCTGAAGAAGAAATTTTTGAAAAATTAAGTAAACTTAGAGAAGAAATAGCCATTACTATGAAATGGATCCACATAGGAACTATTGAAGCAGTAATAAAAGCAACTTATAAAGAGGGAATTGATTCATAAATACATTTTATCAATAATGGATAGAAGATTCAATAACTTAAGAGATGGTTGTCTTGGGATAATGATAGAAAATTTGTATGCAGGAAACTTGATGTTTGATATTCATCCTAGAATAGCATACAACCTAGTAGACCAGGATTTCAGTAGAGTCTTAACCCTTCATCGGGATTTTAAAAGAAAATACGTTATGAAAGATGGGAATAGACCATATTTCTATAATATATAGAATAACTTATGTCCTTTCCGATCCTAGAATTGATGTGTTGGAAAGCGCATAGGCTATTCTATACGTTATAGAATATGGTCTATTCCACTCTTCCATAAGGTCTTTTCTTTTAAAATCCTGATGAAGGGTTAAAACTCTGCTGAAATCTTGGTCGGCTAGGTTTTATGTTATTCTAGGATGAATATCAAACATCAATTTTCCTGCATACATTTCCAATCATTATCCCAAGACAATTATCTCTTAAGTTATTGATTCTTCAATCCATTATTGAAAAATGTATTTATGAATCAATTCCCTATTTAAAATTTGCTTTTATTACTACTTCAATAGCTCCTATGTCTGATAGGTTGTCTGATGTTTGAAGCCTATCTCCTTTGTTGTAATTATTCTAACTCAGTTGAAGATCCATCCGAATCACTTTCTATTTCTTCCTCGTAGATGCTCTCATCTGAGGGAAGATCTTCAAATTGGTAGATTGGTACCAAGTCGCCATAGTAAACTGCATCAAGGATGTCATTCGTGGCTTCAAACTGTCGTAATTAACCACGTCTCTATCTTTTGTTGGTATTTGTATGAACTAGCTTTTGATTTGGACCATAACGATCTTCTTCGGAACAAGGATTTTCTAGAACTCCTTGAGCAGACGTACTACTCTTCCTTCTCCTCTTCCTTTGATCACTTGATTCTCCTATATAGTTGTAATATCATTATTATCACAATAGAGATGGGTTCTTTTGATCTTACCTATCAGTCTTTTCATGTTCTTTTGGACGAATGCCTAATAAAACCAATCCTTTAGTTTGTCTTTGAGGAAAGACATTCTCCTTTCTACTGAATCAAGTTGTCCGATGGGTACTTTGTATGATTGTATTAACATTTCCCTCCATGGACTGCAAATCTTTGCAAAGAACATTAGGGCAACAATTTCTATTGCTACTCCACTATGGAAGAAATACTTGCGGAACCAAGAGATATATTCATCTACTGCACAAACATTTCTTAATTCGAGACCAAAGAGAGCTTGTGAGTACTCTCTAGTCTTCTCAACTCTACTTCCTTCGAAGTATCCATCTCGGATGAAGTGTATTTGATCAATCTTCCCAGTCTTTATGCAATCGCACTTTTGGACTCTCCGGATAGAATACTCGCTTTGGTGTCTTTTGGGGTACTATTCGATCCAACCTTCACAGAACCTTCCACAATAACTTTATGAAGTTCTCCTTGTCGAATTCCAATGTTGTTGCTACAATCTTCATAGCTGCAACCCATTCATCTATCAACTTTTCAATGTTTCGAAAGTCGATGATATCCAGGTTAAGTATAGTGCCATATGGATTTAAGGGTTGGAGCATGGTCCTTGCCAATGGTGTATTTTCAGGCATCCATTTTGGGTTCCTTCCTGGATTTTTCCTCAATCTTGTTCCCATGAAAGTGGGGGTAGCGTTGGAGTGGAAATCAGCACCTTCTCTCATTAGATGATCCTGTCAGGATCATTCGAACCTGTACTTCCCCCCCCCCCCCCCCACACAGTGGTAGAGAGCGATCTCATTGGTTTGGACGTTGACTAGATCCACAATCCCAAGTTGGGAAAAGGATTCCGCTAACTCTTGCAGATCTAATAGATCCACCCTTGATATCTCCATTATTTTATGGATTTGATGATTTCAAGGATTAGATCTTCTTGCGTCTTTGGCTTCAGGATCTCTGTCACCTTTTCCTTCTGGTGTAGAAGAGGTACCGGTCCAAAGGCGTCCCTGATGTGCTCCTGGTAAGATCTGGCTATCTCAGGGGTATTTCTTTGATTTCTCTTCAAATCTGTAACTTTAGCTTTCCGATCTCTAAGATCCTTATGTAGATCTGGAAGGATCTTTAGGATCTCGTCCATCTTTTGGCTCCAGAGGTCTATTTTCATAGGTATATGGATTAAGCTATGTCCATAATCTTGAACTATCTTTTGGACCTCTCTTAGATCTTGAGAGAATTTTGAGTTGTTCGGTTTTAGTTCTTTCCAATCAATTCTTTTATTCATTGTTTTTAGAATTGTATTGATTCATAAATTTATGCAATCTGTTTCTCCTAGTTGGAATTCTACGTTGGATCTCAGTTGCATGTAGGTGTCTCACAGCATTTCCTGGTAGCGTCTGGCGAACATGGTAATTTCTCAACAATTCCTCTCTTTCTTCTTTTGTAAGAAGATCCAAGTCAATCCTTCTCGAGGCTATAATCAATTTTCTAAGAATTTCCATAAGAAAATTCTTTTTCTATATTTTCAAAGTCTGAAAATATTCCTTGTTTTCACTGTAACTCAAACTTTCATTCGATTCCATACTTTTAAAAAAAATCTCCTCCGTTAGGGATAAAATATCAATATGTAATATAAATAGATATTTTCTTCAATAAACCTAGGCTCTGATACCATTTCTATGGAGCATGGATAATAGAATGCGATAAGGAATGAAAATGGACTAAACTGTTGATTTTAAAACTATAAAGGGGTAAAATCATCCATAATTTGGTCAGATTCGATCGAAGGACTAAAATTGCCACTTTTATTAAAGTTACGGGACTAAAATCCAAGTGCTAAAGTTAAGGGACTAAAAACGCCACCCCCCCCCCCCCCCGTTACAGGACTAATTTTGCAATTTCCCTAGCATAAGCATGTATGCCTTTGTTGTGAATTACAAGAAAAACCTTTGTTTGGAACAAAGATACGGGTTACCCAGAAAAAACCCGAATCCAACCCAGAGAAATGTAAAAGGCACCATAAGGATTACAAGACGAGGTAAAAACCTCAATATGTAAAAAATCAAGGATAGGACTGTCAGCAGAAGCAGACAAAAGAGACCCACGGTCTGAAAAATAGGACAGGCAAGAGCTGGAAAAGCAGTGGCGGACAAGTGACAATTCCCATAAATGGAAAGCAAAGCCAAATTGGATAACGAACACAATGACATCATCTAAAACAAGTTGAAGTCCGAGTTTGGAGTCCACGGGCCATTATAAATAAGGAGCTAGGAAGCAGATGGAGGGCATCAAAAAAATACTCTTCAAGAAATAATATTTGCGTCTTTTGAGTTTTCTAAGGGTTAGGATTTTCAGTGTATGGGGATTCCCCTAAAGAGTCTAGTCCTCTTATCCATGAGAGGCTAAACAGTTGTCTCCTCCTGTAGAGAAAAACAATATCTATGTAATATTTCAAATATTTTTTCAACAAATTCGAGGCTTCTGCCCAACCATCTTATCCCAAATTTTATTAAGGGATAATTACATAAAACCCCACTGCGTTTCCTTTATCTGCAAAAAATCTCCTTGTGTTTTGATAATATGCAAAAGACACCCCATGTTTTGTAAAATACTACAAATTCTCCCCTTCCTTCGGTTGTACTTAACGGCGTTAAATATTCTCCTAAATTGCCCATTATGCCCTTGTTACAATAACCATTGATCTTCAATGGATAAAATATGAACGGTCTAAATTTTCAATAATTTAAAATATATTTTTTATTTATATATACAATCATATATATGTATATAAATACAATCATATACATGTATATACTTATATGTTACATTATATATAAATATAATATATATTTTAAAAATTAGGGGCGGCGACGGCGCGCTGCCCAAGCTCTCAGCAATGGCAACGTCGCCCAGAAATGGGCGACATCACCATCGCCATCGCTGTCAGCGACTATGAACGGGGCAATGGCACAACGCCCTCGTCGCGTTGCACCATCGCCCCTTCAGAGAAGCTCTGAATGGGGAAACCGCAAGGTCGTCGCCCCCTTCAGACGTGGGCGACGATGGTCGCCTTCTCTGGGCAGCCGTCGTCGCCTAGATCTAAAAGGGGCGATGGCGCAATGCCCTCGCGGTATTGCTCCGTCGCCCCTTCAGACGGGGCTATGGCCCCCTTCAATGTGGGCGACAGCGGCCGCCACTTATCTGGGCAGCCGCCTTTGGTGGGGGTGGGGGCCGGCAAAAACAAAAAAAAAATGGGAGTGGGAAGTATAAAATACTTTTACAATTAACTAAAAATAATTTATTTTTAGAAATATAAAATTATTAAATATTAATTTTATATACTTATTAAATACTAAAAATATATACTTATTAAAATATAAAATTGTTAAGTATTAAAAATGTAAAAAAATTATATACGTATTAAGTATTTTAATATTTAATTAACATATTTAATAATTTTTTAAAATACAATTAATCTAAATAACATTAAAGGAAAAACTTCAAATAAAAGTCAAAAAAAAAAATTTAATATACAATGGTTCAAATAAGACAAAAGAAGGATATTTAGGTCATTTTAAGTCAAAAAATGTGAGAAAAAATATAAAAAAGATGCATTTTCGCACAAACCGCACGTGTAACCCACCATCCGTCTGGAACTAAGGAAAGGGGGTTTTGCGTAGTATTTACAAAACACGGGGGTCTTTTGTATGTTTTTAAAACACAAGGGGTTTTTTGCAGATAAACAAAAGTATAGGGGGGTTTTATGTAATTATCCCTTTATTAAGCTTCCATCTTGAAATACTTTCCACGACATAAGGTATGAAATGGAATGGGGTTGTGTTGTTTGTTGCTGAAGGAGCCAAGCACCTACTAACCATCTACTGCATGAGCGGTTGAAGGAAGTCCGTAAAATTGAGGTTTGCAATACCTGATGACAAGGTGGTCAAACTAAGGTATGATTTTTATGGAGGCTTAATTTTATTTCGGAAGCATGTTAGACCTAATTGAAAGCATGGGGTTGGACTACTTGATTTTAGCTTAAAATGGCAAAATGGTCACTAATTGGGCCTATATACCAAAATTGATGATATTTTGAAAGATGGGGTACTAAACTTGAAATTTTGGAACTTTGGGTACCAAAACTGTATAAGTGGTAAAGTAGGGGTACTAAAATTGAAAGGAAAAAAGAAAATTTACGTCCTCTAACTTTGTCTCGAATTCGGTTTGGTCCTTTAACTTTGGTAATATTAGATTTAGTCCTATATCTTTTAATTTCAAGTAGGTTCGGTCCTTTCGCCTAATTAATGTCCATTTTGCCCTTTTAATGATTAAAGCACCATAGTCCATCTTCATGCTCACAGTTACACCGAACATGCTTCTAAAATAAAACTGAACCTCCATAAATTCATACCTTGTTTGACCACCTTGCCACCGGGTACTATATTTCCTCGATTTTACGGACTTCCTCCAACCACACTACCGCAGCATATGGTTTGCAAATACTTGGCTCCTTCAACAACAAACAACACAGCCCTATTTTGTTTCCTACTTTAGGGCGTAAAAGTACCCCAAAATAGAGACTTAAAATTTTTTTTGATGAATAAGTTGAACAGAAGCCTTTAATTTATTGAAGAAATATTCAAAATATTATATAAATAATTGTTCCTCTATTAGAGGAGAGAACTATTTAGCCTCTCATATATAAGAGGATTTGACTTGTTGGGAAATCCCCATACACTGAAGATGCTAACACTTAGAAAGTTTAAAGACTCAAATTATTTTCTGGAGAGTTGGAGAAGTTTTTTGATGTTCCCCATCTGCTTTCTGCCTCTCTATTTATAATAGCTTGCAGACTTCATTCCCGAACTTCAACCTTGTTTTTAGATGACCTCATTGCGTTCGTTGCCTATTTTGTCTCTCAACTCTCTAGTTGTGGTAATTATGGCTTGTCAATTATGTGCTTGTCAGCTAGTGGCTTTTCTGACTGTTGGCACTGTGTCTGCTTCTGCCGACAGTCCTCCTTTTGATTTATTACATTCTCGCCTTTACCTCGTTTTATAAAAATCCTTTCTTTTACCCTTTTCTAATTTTGGTTCGGATTTCTTTTGGGTTACCCGAATCTTTGTCCCGAACAAGAGCTTTTCTTATTTTCCATAGCAAGGGCATATGTGTTTATACCATTGTCCGACATGCATCATGTTACATGCCTTCTTCTTGTAGCATCCGTTGCAGGCAGCTTATTTTGCCAAACTAGCATTCTTTTCTTTTTGAATAAGCTTTATGCGAACTTGGTATTTTTTCCTATCATGGACTTTAATAGGAATAATCCATTTAATTTATTCAAAAATATTTTAAATGGATACTTGACTTTGTCCATCTCAGTGAGACAGACCCAGAACCCCCAAGCCCTCCTGGTAGAGATGTGACGCCCACAAATTTTTATTCATAATTATGGGGTTAATTGGTAATTATTTAAGAAAATTTAGTTAATTAGTGGATATATTATAGATTAAATTGTGATAATATTAAGATTTGAACGGAGTCAATTGGAGCTTTATATAATATTTGTGAGCAAATTATATTAATTAAGAAAATTAGAAAGGAAGTAATGGGTATTTTGATAAAATTATTAAAAATTAAAAAAAATAAAGGAAAAGAATGGATAAAGATGGGTGCCACCACACCTATCTGCCCGTTTAATATATATATATATATATATATATGTAATTAAGACAACAAAACACTAAACACACACACACAACACACGCTCGACGCTGCTGTACGGTAAGAATTTTATTATAAAATTATTATTAATTAATATAATGATATTATTTAATAACTGCATTTATTAAATGTTATTTATACTACTCAATTTAGTGTTTAACCGGAAATTTTTATGAATTTGAGTATTTATAATTAGTGTCTGGTTAAATGTCTCAATTGAATTAGGGGTGTTATAATTAATGGCTTAAAATGCTTAATATTACTAGATTTAATAATTTATACAATTGATTGGCTTAGTTTAATCGGGTTGAAAATGTTATTTGAGAAATATTATAGAATTATATATGAAAATATTATATTTACTAAAAATGAGTATGTTTTGGTGATAAATGAAATCCAAAATGGTTATTAAGAATAGTAGTTATAACAGGATGAGGGGTTTAATGAAATATTGAGATATTGGGTGAATATATATATATATATATATAAATACTATTCAATATTTTATTTAGAAATTGACATTCTAGATATTAATTATACGCATATACCTTATGATAGGACACGGGGATAGAGTAGAGGATCAGACGACTTCATATCTGCTAACTAAATCTGTATAAGATCTAGGTAAGTAAATAATTAGTACTATCTATATATGTGTCCTTTCTTTGTGATACTACCCTTATGTAAGTTTGTGATTTGTGCGAGAATTATTCATTTTGAATTTTATGAGTTATTCGTCATTTGAATTGATTAATGTGGTGAAAGTGAAATGACGAAATGTATTTGAGATGTTTTATTGTTGATTGATTTGTGTTGGTGCTTGTCAATGATAATGTGCTGGGATGTGCTATTACTTGACTAGTTGGCTTACAAGAACGGTAATATGTGGAATCGAGAGAGTGATGGAAACTAAATGTAATTGTGACATGAATACCCCTTGATGTTGTTGAATAGCCTATGTGGCAAAGTGAAATGAAAAGAGCTATGATGCGACATGAAACAGCTATGATGCGATGTGAAAAGAGCTATGATGCGAAATGAAAAGAGCTTTGATGCGAAATGAAAGAGCTATTATGCGAAATGAGATTGATGAGCCTGTGTGGCATGTCAAGGGGATTCATGTATATGTGCAAAATGCATGGTGAGGTTGAGTTGGTGGAGAAAAACACTATATCACTTTTCTGCCAAGCCAACTAGGAAAAGACAAGTTTGAATGATCGTCGTGTTATGAGATAACTACGTGGAGAAATGAAATGAAATGTGCTTGATCAAACTGATTATATTTTATATACGTTGCTTATTTTGTCTTGTTGAAACTATATTTGAGGTGTGTATATATTTGGTGTTGATTATTTACTTATTGAGTTGCAGGCTCATCCCTCTGCTAACATTTTCAGGTGTAGATTTTGTTGTGCCTACTCACGACAGCTAGGTCCACATTTTGCATTCCAGTCAGGTCGAGCCAGTATACAGTTTTCTCCTCATTGTAAATAGAAATAGAAGTCTCGTTTTGGATTTAAAAGCGAGAATGGCATGTGAAGTAACTATAATGGTTCCATTTTTTTTCGTACTTGATATATGTATATATGATCTTGCGGATGAGATGATAAATATTCTTGTTGTGATGATGAGACCATTGTATATATAGTCAACAGGGACTAGATTATGTGCCTATTTATATATATATATATATATATATAATCACGGTTTACATTAAGTGTGATATTTAGGGAAGATATAGTCGTAGTGCCGTTAGAGGGTGCTACATTTGGTGGTATCAGAGCAGGGATTAGATTCTCTGGGGTATTTGATGATATGTGGTATTATACGTAAAATATATATTACGAGTCTAATTATACATATGCATTTCATATAGGATGGAAGCGTCAGGTGAAAACGATGCTGGCCATGTGTTAATTCAGCCAGGGGTCGAGGAAGAGGTGGTCGAGGTAGCAGGACTGTTTCTACAACATCGACTGGACAAAGTAGTCAACTCAGCCACAAGCAAGGGTGTACGCCATCACCAGGGAACAAGCTCCTACTGCACCTGAGGTTATTACTGGTTCCTTTTCTATTTGCAATTCTAGTGGGCATGTGTTAATTGATCCAGGATCTACTTGTTCATTTATATCACATGATTTTGCATCATGTGTGCATGCTAGTATTGAACCGTTAGGGCATGACTTATGTGTATCTATGTTTGCTGGTGGGGTTATACTTGTTAACACAATAGTGAGATCTTGTCCAATAGTAGTGGATAGTATCACACTATATGTAGATTTGGTTGTAATAAACCTTAGGGAGTTTGACGTTATTTTGGGAATGGATTGGTTATCTAGTAATCATGCTTTGGTGGATTTTCAAACAAAAGAGGTGGTTGTAAAAATCAATGGGTAGATGAAGACGGTTATAGTGGGAGAAAGAAAAGTTATACCTAACTGTTTAATTTCTGATATGACTGCTTTTAATTTAATTATAGAAGGGTGTGAAGCATATCTAGCTAGTGTATGTGATACTACGAAGGTCAGTCCGGGTGTGCCAGATGTTCCAGTAGTTAGGGAATTTCCTGATGTTTTTCCAGAGGAATTACCTGGGTTACCACCTCATCGGAAGTGAATTTGGAAATAGAAATTGTTCCTGGGATAACACCTATTTCGATTACACCATATAGAATGGATCCGCTAGAATTGAAAGAATTAAAGAAACAATTAGAAGAATTACTGGATAAGGGGTTTATACAACCAAGTATTTCGCCTTGGGGAGCACCAGTATTATTCGTAAAGAAGAAAGATGGGAGTATGAGATTATGTGTTGATTATAGGCAGTTGAATCGGATTACAATTAAGAACAAGTATCCTCTGCCACGGATAGATGATTTACTTGACCAACTGAAGGGTGCAATTGTATTTTCTAAAATTGACTTGAGATCAGGGTACTGGCAATTGCGGATCCAAGAAGGGTCTATTCCAAAGACAGCTTTTCAAACCAAGTATGGCCATTATGAATTTGTTGTTATGCCATTTGGGTTAACGTGCCCCTACTGCTTTCATGTCGTTGATGAACAAAATCTTATAGCCATTCCTTGATCAATTTGTGATTGTGTTTATTGATGATATTCTGATATACTGTAGTAGTCACGAGGAACATGAACAACATTTAAGGATAGTTTTACAAATCTTGAGAGAAAAGCAATTGTATGCTAAATTTAGCAAATGTGAATTTTGGATGGAAGAGATTGCTTTCTTAGGGCATGTTGTTTCAAAGCAAGGGGTACAACCTAATCCGACAAAAGTTAAGGCTATTTTAGAGTGGGAGCCACCTAAAAATGTATCGGAAGTTCGCAGTTTTTTGGAATTGGCTGGGTATTATAGAAGATTTGTAAAAGACTTCTCTGTGATTGCGAAACCTCTGACGAATTTATTAAAGAAGAATGCACCGTTCAACTGGAATAACATGTGTGATCAGAGTTTTGAAGAGTTAAAGAAAACACTTACCACAACACCTATTCTTGCATTGCCATCTGGGAATGGAGGATATGTAGTATATACGAATGCTTCACGGCAAGGACTCGGATGTGTTTTGATGCAGCATGGAAAGGTTATAGCTTATGCTTCGAGACAATTGAGGCCGCACGAACTGAACTATCCCACTCATGATCTGGAACTGGCAGCTATTGTGAATGTATTGAAAATCTGGAGGCATTATCTATATGGAGAAACATTTCAAATATTTACCGATGACAAGAGCTTAAAGTATATTCCAACACAGAAAGAGTTGAATTTGAGGCAAAGAAGGTGGATCGAGCTGTTGAAGGACTATGATTGTACTATTGATTATCATCCCGGAAAAGCAAATGTAGTTGCAGATGCTTTGAGTAGAAAGATGGTGGACCAACTAGCAGGTATGATTTGCTATAATGTGGAGTATTTAGCTGCCCTCAGAGCAATGAATGTGAGTTTTAGCGTTGGTGATGATCTTTTATTTGCCACTCTTCAAGTGAAGCCCTCCCCTAAGAACAAAGTTAAGAATGCACAAAATAATGATCCGTACTTGCAGAAAATGAGAGCCAAGGTACAAGAAGGAAGGAATGACCAATTTGTAATACAGGAAGATGGTATGTTATTAAATGGGAAGCGTATGTGTGTGTCGAATGTAGAGGAACTGAGAACGGAGATTATGCACGAGGCGCACTATGCACCGTATGCAATGCATCCTGGCAGTACCTAGATGTATCGAGATTTGAGACCCCACTACTGGTGGCCAACAATGAAGAAAAAGGTGGCAGAGTTTGTGGCTAGATGTTTAACATGTCAGCAAGTTAAAGCAGAACACCAAGCACCAGCCAATAAGCTTCATCCTTTATCTATACGTGAATGGAAATGGGAAAAGATTACTATGGATTTTGTCATTGGATTACCACGTACATTCAGGAAACATGATGCTATTTGGGTAATCGTGGATAGATTGACTAAGTCGGCCCACTTCTTGCCAGTAAGACAAAATGATTCTTTGGATAAGTTGGTTGAGTTGTATGTTTCAGAAATTGTGAGATTACATGGAATTTCTACTTCTATAGTCTCCGACAGAGATCCTCGATTTACGTCTCATTTTTGGGGAAGCATGCAAAGGGCATTAGGTACAAGCTTGCACTTCAGTACAGCGTTTCATCCTCAAACAGATGGACAATCAGAAAGGACCATTCAGACATTAGACGACATGATGAGAGCCTGCGTAATTGAGTTCAGAGGAAACTGGGATGATCATTTACCACTGATGGAATTTGCATATAATAACAGTTTTCATTCTAGTATTGGTATGGCTCCGTATGAAGCTTTGTATGGAAGAAAATGCCGAAGTCCAATTTGTTGGGACGTTGAGGGATTAAGACAACTTGAGGGGCCTGAATTAGTCCAAGAAACAGTGGATAAGATACAAACAGTCAAAAAGTGTTTGAAGGCAGCTCAAGATCGGCAGAAAAGTTATGTTGACAAACATCGCATGGAGATGGAATATGAGGTAGGAGAGAAAGTTTTTCTGAAAGTATCACCATGGAGGGGAATCTTAAGATTCGGTAAACAAGGGAAGTTGAGTCCAAGATATATTGGACCATATGAAATCATCGAGCGAATTGAACCACTAGCTTATCGATTAGCATTACCAACAGAGTTGTCTCAGATACATGATGTATTCTATGTGTCCATGCTAGGGCAATATCAATCTAATCCTAGTCATACCTTGCGTGAACCAGAGATAGAAATATCAGAGGGATTAACGTACGTAGAAGAACCAATAGAAATTTTGGATCGGAGTATAAAGAAGTTGAGGAATAAAGAAATACCAATGGTGAAGGTAAAATGGAGTCATCACTCTCCCAGAGAAGCCACTTGGGAGGTTCAGGAGAGTATGAGAGAGAGAAGTATCCATATTTATTCTCTGAGTCGGTACGTTAATTAAATTTCGGGGATGAAATTTTTATTAGGAGGGGAGAATTGTGACGCCCACAAATTTTTATTCAAAATTATGGGGTTAATTGGTAATTATTTAAGAAAATTTAGTAAATTAATAGATATATTATAGATTAAATTGTGATCATATTAAGACTTGAACGGAGTGAATTGGAGCTTTATATAATATTTGTGAGCAAATTATATTAATTAAGAAAATTAAAAAGGACGTGATAGGTATTTTGATAAAATTATAAAAAAATTAAAAAAACAATAAACGAAAAGGAAGGATAAAGATGGGTGCCACTGCACCCATCTGCCCCTTTATTATATATATATGTAATTAAGACAACAAAACACTAAACACACACACACAACACACGCTCGACGCTGCTGTACAATAAGAATTTTATTATAAAATCATTATTAATTAATAAATGATATTATTTAATAACTGCATTTATTAAATGTTATTTATACTACTCAATTTAGTGTTTAACCGGAAAATTTTATGAATTTGAGTATTTATAATTAGTGTCTGGTTAAATGTCTCAATTGAATTAGGGGTGTTATAATTAATGGCTTAAACTGCTTAATTTACTAGATTTAATAATTTATACAATTGATTGGCTTAGTTTAATCGGGTTGAAAATTTTATTTGAGAAATATTATAGAATTATATATGACAAATTTATATTTACTAAAAATGAGTATGTTTTGGTGAAAATGAAATCCAAAATGGTTATTAAGAATAGTAGTTATAACAGGATGAGGGGTTTAATGAAATATTGAGATATTGGGTGAATATATATATATAAATACTATTCAATATTATATTTAAAAATTGACATTCTAGATATTAATTATACGCATATACCTTATGATAGGACACGGGGATAGGGTAAAGGATCAGACGACTTCATATCTGCTAACTAAATCTGTATAAGATTTAGGTAAGTAAATAACTAGTACTATCTATATATGTGTTCTTTCTTTGTGATACTACCCTTATGTAAGTTTGTGATTTGTGCGAGAATTATTCATTTTGAATTTTATGAGTTATTCGTCATTTGAATTGATTAATGTGGTGAAAGTGAAATGACGAAATGTATTTGAGATGTTTTATTGTTGATTGATGTGTCTTGGTGCTTGTCAATGATAATGTGCTGGGATGGGCTATTACTTGACTAGTTGGCTTACAAGAACGGTAATATGTGGAATCGAGGGAGTGATGGAAACTAAATGTAATTGTGACATGAATACCCCTTGATGTTGTTGAATAGCCTATGTGGCAAAGTGAAATGAAAAGAGCTATGATGCGACATGAAACAGCTATGATGCGATGTGAAAAGAGCTATGATGCGAAATGAAAAGAGCATTGATGCGAAATGAAAGAGCTATTATGCGAAATAAGATTGATGAGCCTGTGTGGCATGTCAAGGGGATTCATGTATATGTGTATAATGCATGGTGAGGTTGAGTTGGTGGAGAAAAACACTATATCACCTTTCTGGCAAGCCAACTAAGAAAAGACAAGTTTGATTGATCGTCGTGTTATGAGATAACTACGTGGAGAAATGAAATAAAATGTGCTTGATCAAACTGATTATATTTTATATACGTTGCTTATTTTGTCTTGTTGAAACTATATTTGAGGTGCGTATATATTTGGTGCTGATTATTTACTTATTGAGTTGCAGGCTCATCCCTTTGCTAACATTTTCAGATGTAGATTTTGTTGTGCCTACTCACGACAGCTAGGACTACATTTTGCATTCCAGTCAGGTTGGGCCAGTATGCATTTTTCTCCTCATTGTAAATAGAAATAGAAGACTCATTTTGGATTTAAAAGCGAGAATAGCATGTGAACTAACTATAATGGTTCCATTTTTGTCGTACTTGATATATGTATATATGATCTTGCGGATGAGATGATAAATATTCTTGTTGTGATGATGAGACCATGTGTATATATACTCAACAGGGACTAGATTATGTGCCTTATTATATATATATATATATATAATTAGGGTTTACATTAAGTGTGATATTTAGGGAAGATATAGTCACAGTGCCGTTAGAGGGTGCTGCAAGAGATGTCATCTTTACTGAGGGATGATACCAGGGGCGCTTCTCCTGTGGCAGCCTTGACTTTGTTGAAAGCTACCATGTTTGGTCTCTACAACTTGATAAAATGGAATGTTGTGTGAGACCTTTTCCCTGCTATTTATAGAGCCGCTGAAATAAACTTAATTTCAAAAATATCTCCTCGTTTGAGGTAGGGATTATTTTGACATAAGTCATAAAGCACCCAATTGATCCATTCCGGAAGTCTTGAGATTTTTGAAAATCCTTGTGACATAGTATGAACCGAAGTTAGGGCTCCAAAATCATACCATTTCTTTCTTATCTTCCATGTTCATCTGGATAGGCTTGTTTCAGGCATACTCGTATTTACGTTCTTCTTTGACTCATAGAGTAGCCTCAATCTTATTTCTATCCCACCATGCAAAAGGATTCTCACTGAAATTCCTATGGATAAGCCTCTTGACATTCTCGAGAGAAATCTTACTTTCACCGTCTATATCTAATGACTTATATTGATGTATAGCTTCCTTGGAGACCGTAAGTTCTTCTTCAGAAGTTTCTCTGAAACCCTGTTGCTTGAGAGACAAAAGAGCGTTATCAAATTTTCTTTTATCCTGCATTTTCGAATGAGTTAATTTGGCATCATCACCAAGTTTGTTGCGAAAGTTTGTGGCATTATTCTGTTAAATGCCTTTTCCCTTTGTAAAACCTATATCTTACTACCACAGTTAGTAGTGAAAATCAACAGATTCTTGGGGTTATCCTGGACGTAATTTGCAAAGGTTTGGATAAAATTGTTACCTAGAAAAATATCAGCATATGTATCATGAAAGTAAATAGGAGTTGTTTTCACCTTGAACCATGGTGGTCCAAATGCTCCTCCAATCATGATTTTTGCTTCTTGTATACCTTTATTGAGTACTAGAACTTTTTGTGAAAAATCCGTTCCTGCAATAATGAGTTAAGATTCCATCTATTCGTTAGGGAAAAATCGGATTTTGTTGTACAAACCCCTGATCCTGAATCAATATAAGCTAATAATATTCTGACTTATATTTTCATGCAATATACCAACGGATATGTATATTGAAAAGGGACTAGTCATTCAATTCTAATGGTAAAACCATCTAAATAAATTTCATACTGTCCCCTATGTCTTCCCCATGGAGATCTTGTGAAATCTTTCAGATATCCGTCTCGAATTCTTTCTAATTAGTTCCTTTAATCATATTTTTAAGAAAACTAGTAAGGTGCACGCGCGTTTCGCGTTTGGCCATTAACAATTATTTTACTTTTTATGAATTTCTTAAAAATATCATCATAAAAATTATAAACATGTTATAAACTTTGAATTATTTTGAAATATAATTAATAAGAATTATTTATTTTGTACTAATATAATAATTATTATATGTCTTATAATAATTACAACTATTAAGATTCTTTATGAAATGTTCTTAATAACTATATAATTTCATTGGAATTTTGGTGAGTTTTGTTGATTTTATTTCTCAATTTTTTCTCTTTAATTTTGTTTATTTTTGTTTCATTAAGTTAACCATTTTCGTGCAATTATTGAGAAATATAATTATAATTTTGATTTTTCTTTTCAAAGTTTTCCAAAAAAGACAATTTTTTTTTACTGTGTAGGTTATAGTAAATTATATACATGTTGCTACCAAATTTATTATCTTTTTTGGGGTCATTTAATATGTTGGGTGTTTATTTATCTCTTAGTAGCTAAATTCATGTTATAGTTTACATATTTGAAGGTAATTTAATAACTTTAAACCAAGCACTGATATTCTCTTAATTTTAACAATATCAAGTAATTGTCATTAAAATATATAAGAAGATTTATCTCTTCTACTCGACTTTACTTCAATTTTGACTCAATCAAATTCATTTTTGTAGGTTCTTTTAGGATCAAATAAAACTATTTTTAAGACTTAAACAATTAGTTCAAAATTCTTCTATTATATATTTTCATTATTTTAAAATGCAAAATCTTGTAAGAAAATCATGAGAGTTAAATATGCAAAATTTTTGCAATACTCTTCCTTTAAGAAAATATCTAATCAATTTTTGCAATTAATAAAAGATATAACTAATCATGCATGTGAACCCAAGTAGCAATTATATATCTTACTAATATCTCCAAAATGAAAATTATTCTTTTATTTCAGTTCAACATTATGTGGAAGTACGCTAGAATATTCCTTAACAAAAATTTGCTCTTTACTATCATAATTTTAAGTGGTTGATTTGATTTTATTTTAAACACAATTTTAATTTTACAACAATAACACCACTTCGTATTGTAGTCTTAGTATAGTTTTCTCATAACTACAACTTATTTAACTTGTTAACAATTAAAAGAATTATAGCTAAATCTAAAAAAAACACACACACACACACACAAACCAACTCAAAGGAAAAAAGAATTTAAGCAAAAATTTTATAAATGACATAATTTTTTAAATGCTAATATTTGCTAATGACCTCCTTTTTTATTCCTTGTTAAAAACTTTTGATTATCTCTCTTGGGGTCTCAACTATTATTATTGTCAATTATTTTCTTCATCTTCAATTAATCCAATACTTTTTCCCATTCTCCATTTCTTTTCATTTTTTTTTTATTTTTGTTGTGTAATTTTCTTTTCAACCCTTCATGGATTGCGCTATGTACAAGTTTAACTTAACTTGGCTAGTAAATATTGATTCTTCTCAAGTTCAATGCTCGAGAATAGATCTCATTGTATCATTGTTCTTTGTTTATCAATAATTATATCCTACCAAAAGGCCTATTAATTAAACCACACAAATTTTCATACTTTTGCGTAACTAAATCATAGTGTCTTGACCATGCATGTATAAAGATTATTCTTTTTTGCATGATTGTATGGATAAGTCATAAGTTGATAACATAATAAATTTAATAACACCAATTCGTATTACAGTTCTTAGTATAATTTTTATTATAACTACAGCTTATTTAACTTGTTACAATTAAAAGAATTGTAGCTAAATTTAAACAAAAACACACACACAAACCAACTCAAAGGAAAAAAGAATTTAAGCAAAATTTTTATCAATGAAATAATTATTTAAATGCTAATATTTGCTAATGACCTCCTTTTTTATTCCTTCTTAAAACTTTTGATTATCTCTCTTGGGGTCTCAACTTTTATTATTGTCAATTGTTTTCTTCATCTTCAATTAATCCAATACTTTTTCCCATTCTCCATTTCTTTTCATTTTTTTTTATTTTTGTTGTGAAATTTTCTTTTCAACCCTTCATGGATTGCACTATGTACAAGTTTAACTTAACTTGGCTATTAAATGTTGATTCTTCTCAAGTTCAATGCTCGAGAATAGATCTCATTGTATCATTGTTATTTTTTTATCAATAATTATATCCTACCAAAAGGCCTATTTATTAAACTACACAAATTTTGTTACTTTTGCATAACTAAAATCATAGTGTTTTGACCATGCATGTATAAATATTTTTTTTTTTTTTTGGGCATGATTGTATGGATAAGTCATAAGTTGATAACATAATAAATTTAATTTATTAAGTTTCTTCCCCTAAATATTAAAGAGCAGACAACCAAAAGTATGAAATCATGGATAATGTTTGAAAAATAGAATAGGTGAACAACCACAATTTATATTCGTTCCAACGTATACATAGTTATTTGACCCTTCTCTTATGAAAATTTATGCTGACTGTTTTTTACTCCTAAAATAAATAAATTTGAGTTATGTTTGAAGGTAATAATATTAGACTTTCAGTATATTCAAATATTATAATTATGTTTTATACAAAAGTAAAAAAAAAATCCATTGTTCAAGAGAAAAGAAAGATAATTAATCATATGATGTCATTAATTATTTATTTTAGTTGACACTATTATATATGAATATTTACCATGGCTAATTACTATAGTCAAAGTAAAAAATTATAGTAAATACTCATTAGCCACATCTATACAACAACTATTAGTCGTTGCTTTAGCAGATGAGGCCACAACATTAAATATAGCCAAAAACCATGACAAGTTCTTTTTGTCATGACTAAGAACTATGAAAAATACTTGGTCATGACTAAGACGATTGCAAGTATTTATTTAAGAATTAATTTTTTATTTTTTCTAAGAAAAAGGTACGAGTTCCCTTAGTAAATATATGTAGAAAACAAAAAGATGTTTAATATTTTAATTTAGATGCTTGATAAATATTATCTTTTCAACACAAAAAGAAAAAATATATCATAAATGAAGTCCGTGCTTAACTTAAATAAATCTATTATATATCTTTCCCTTGTGTATGCTTAATTAACACTAATATATTATCTACAAATAATTTTCAATAAATTAGTATTAAGTTCAAAATTATAAAATTTAGTTGATAATTATTGGATTTGGGTTATTTCTTTTGAACTATTTTTCAAATTGTATTTTAAATTTAAAGTTAATATATATCTATGGAATTCTATTAAATAGTAATTTAAAATTTATTTCGTCATATATTATTTATTTAAACATATAAAAGAAATCAAAACTTATAGAAGCTTATTTTATTTGTAATTGCATAAACTCCAAAACTTGTATTTTTCCTATTGAAGTTTGATATATTTTTAAGTAACTAATTGTCAATTTTTTTCTTAATTAAACTTTTAAACTATATTCTAAATAAAATACATTTTTGAAAGAAAATTTATAAGTTAATTGATCATATTTAATTAAAATAAACGTACAGTACTTAAGTAATCTTTTCATAACTATATAATGAGAATTAGAAAATAAAAAATTACTTGAGCTATGCAAAATATACCAAGCCATAGCTTATGTGTACTCATCATGAAATTATTATACTTTTTAAGTTTAAGTGATAAATTAAAAGGTGTGTTTATGATAGTTAATATACTTTACTTTTTTAAAATTAAATATTAATTTTGTTGTTAATAATCTTTTTGGGCAATTCAATACGTCCTTTTACAGAGGCGTTAGCTTAATAATTATTAATTAGTTAATATCTTTATAAGAAAATTAGTTTATTTGACTCTCAAAAGACCTTGAACAAATTTATGATAACATAAATATTGCAAACCAAAATAAAATAGAGAAAGGGAATAAGTATTATTGGTAAATTGTGGTTCATTTAATTTTTAACAGGTGTCAAATAGATCATTATTTTTATATCTCTATTAATAACTTATTAACTGACCTAATTAATAGTTATTTTTATAATACTTGTTACAATCTTATTAGTAACTGCATTCAGAAAACTTTAATGTGTAATACAAGAATCTAAAAGATTTATTGAACCATTCATACTTTTTAAATGCCATAGACAATGTTTATATATGTTTATGTGCCATTTTTCTGCATTTTCTTTATTCTTTTTTTAGGAAACGGGTATATGTGGCGATGGTTTAGGAGTAAGCTTTTACACATTCAGATAACATTTTACAAGGAGCAATTTCTATAGTAATATTGTTGAAAAGATCAAAGTTTATACACTGACATTTTGTTCATATTATATTATAGATGAATAAAAAATCATATAACACGTAATAATCACACCTCAAATATTCAAATTACCTTTAAGCCTCTTTCTACAAAAAAATCTTGACTTTACAGTGTAAGTGATTTAATTTATTCTGATTTGTCTTTTAACTTGTTTTACTTTTTAAAATGTTTGTTTTACGTGACAATTCATTCAGTTCACTTTCATTTGTCTTTAACTGATTTTAACATGACAAGTGATCCAACTAATTATGCTTTAGTTACTATGTGTAATCTTCATAGTAGGGGAATGTAATTTAATTATAACAATAATTTGTGTATGTTACGGGTGTAACTATCCCGTAATTATATTATCTAAAAATGGAAACACAATATTCTCTCTATTCTCTCACACACACTACACATACTACCATCCATGCAAACCCTAACCTTAGCGGCGAGTTGAGTGGAGGAGAGGGGTCCGGCACGCCTGAACCGCCAGATGGCACGGAGGAGGGGGGATTGGGGACGAAGGAGATTGTTGTGGTGGAGGGTTTAGATGATGTCACGACCAAGATGGAGAAACTCAAGTCCTTTAACTTTAAGGAGTTTGTGAACTTGGCTACAAGGGTGATAAATAAAGGAGATTCTGAATCCATAGATGCATTGAACACATTGAAGTCTCTATGGGAGGAGAAGATGAGGACGAAGACTTCGTCTGATGCACCGAGACTAGTTACGGAGTCAGGCGGTTACCATGGCAATCGAGTGGTGGTGGTGGTGCCCTTAAGCCTGTTGCAGGGAGAGTACCTACGCCTTTTAAAGCTCCGTTGGAAGCGCGACGAAGTGTTGAACCGCTGCATGCTGAGTATAACGAGAATATGGCCGAACCGAGTGTCCCGATCCGGCCTGGAATACCTATTGATTCAAGTGAAGATCGCGTGGCTGAAGCGTTCCACAATTCTTCTAGGAAAACGTTACACTACATCCCACCTATGCAGCAACAAGGAGAAATTATTGTTAAACCTACTATAGCTATGGTGGAAAAAGGGTCGAAGAGATGGTGATCCATGGTTGTTGGGTATTTTTTGGGAAAGCGGCCATATTTTCACCATCTTGATTCATTTGTGAGATCGTCTTGGCCTAATTTGAAGACTGTTAATGCGATGTCACACGAATTTTATTTCTTCCAATTTAAGTCGGAGACTGCTATGGAGGAAGTGATAGGGGGGGCATAGTTATTTCAGGGCCAGCCCATTGTGCTGCAGAAGTGGGAACCAGGGATGTCACTTAGGAAGCAACACCATACCCAATTTCCTGTATGGATTCGTCTTAGACATCTCCCAGTGGAGTATTGGACAGACGAGGGATTTAGTGTGGTTGCTAGCGGGGTTGGTAAGCCTCTCTACACGGATGTTATTACGAAAACATGCTCACGTCTGGATTATGCACGTAGATGTGTGATGCTTGATTATAACTCCAAACTCCCAAAGCACTTAATCGTCTTGAGCCCATCAGTTGAGGGAGGCATGGAGAGGCCACTGAAAGTGGAAGTGGAATATGAGTGGCTTCCACAATGATGTATCCAGTGTAAATCATTAGGCCATGACCATACACACTGCCCCATTAAACAGATGCATAAGAGTCCTACAACTATATATGTGCATAAACGAAGGACTGACATGGGTGCTGAAAAAGACAAAGAGGCTGACGAGGAGTGCCAGGTGGATAAAAAAAGGGACTTGATTGATCATACCGACACACAGCCCACTTTTGGAAAATCGATAATGAAAACAGTCACATTTGCTCCACACCTACTTGCTCCTGCGCTAACGAACTCCTCGAAGGGAAAGGAGATAGTTGTCTTCAATAAATTTGATGCACTTACTGATATGACAAAGGAGGAGTTGGAGGATTATCACACCTTAATTTTGCAGCAAACAGAATCGGGCCCTAACAGATGCAGCCCTCCAGATGTGGTTTTATGATTGCTGCAAGAGTGTGGAATGTCCGAGACCTCAACCGTAAGGATCATCAAATTGCGATTAGGGAGTTAGTTAGAGAGTTCAAAATTCAGTTTATTGGGATTTTGGAGAATAGGGTGGCACAGAGTAATGCCGAGCGTATACAACAGTGTACGCTGTCGAACTGGACTTGGTATACAGGTTACACATGTTGTGGTACGCGTATCTGGGTGGCATGGAATGATGTTGGAATTGAGGTTCAGGTTCAGGAAGTACACAGTCAGTATATCCATTGCAAGGTAAGGAATCGAGGTATACACACTACCTGTTTGATAACGGTACTCTATGGGGCCAATGACTTGGGAATTAGGCGCGATCTTTAGGGGGAACTCTCCCGACTGGCTAACAGTGTAGATGACACCCCATGGCTCGTAATGGGTGATTTCAACACAGTTCTTGATGAGAGTGAAATTTGTGGCCTCCATGTGATCAATAGTGGTGCGATGGAGGATTTTCAACAGTGCATTAACGAAATGGGTTTACAGCACCTCCTATTAAGTGGACTGACCTTCTCATGGTCCAATTGTAGTGAGGGCAATCTTAGGTTGTGGAAAAGACTAGATCGCATGCTACTCAATGAAAGTTGGTTCGAGAAATGGCCGAACAGTATATATCAATGTAGTACGCCAAGAACATCAAATCACTCCCCTTTAATTCTCAATGGGGCTTCACTGAAATGATATCCCCCCATTTTTTGATTCGATAATTATTTAGCTAAAGAGACGGGCTTTCTACAGGTTGTTAACAGCGTATGGAGACATACTTTTGTGGGCACCCATATGTATTCGGTTACTCGTAAACTCAAATTGTTTAAACCTGTCTGTCGGTCACTCAAAAGTGAAAAAGGGGATTTTGTTAATAATCGCCAGCTCCCCGCAGAATTTTTTGCCTTAGCGCAAGAGCTAGTTCAACAGTTTCTAAATGATCATGTGCTCATGTTGCTTGAGAAAATGTGCAGAATTGTATATAGTCGTGCAGTGTTCTTAGAACAAGCTATGCTCCGACAAAGAGCCAAAATGCAGTGGCTTAAGGGAGGAGACCACTGTACCAGGATCTTCTTTCAAAATATCAACACAAGGAGAGCAACCCAAAGGATATTTCAAATAATAAGTGAGCAAGGGGAGATGGTATGTGAGAAACATTTGGTAATTGAAGAGTTTGTCAACTATTTCCAGAGGCTGCTTGGAGGTCGGCGTCGAGTGAGTAATGTTGATCTTAGTTATTTACGTACTTGTGCTCGGTATATTATTTCCCAGGAGGAGGTTGAGCAACGTGTGCGGGGATTCTCCGTGTTGGAAATCAAAGATGTGTTTTTCAGCATTGAAGAAGATAAAGCACCAGGCCCGGATGGGTATTCTTCCTGCTTTTACAAGGGAGCATGGCCCATTATTGGTGCTGAGGTAGTGGCAGCAGTGCAGGAATTCTTTGCCATGGGGAAACTCCTTAAGCAGGTGAATGCTACTATATTATCCCTAGTGCCTAAGGTTCAACTTCCAACAGAAGTGGTTGAGTTCAGACCAATCGCGTGTTGTAATGTTTTATACAAAGCTATCACTAAGATTCTTGTGCAGCGAATGAAGACTGTTGTTGAGAAACTAGTCGACAAAACTCAGAGCGCGTTTGTTCCTGGCAGGAAAATTACTGATAATATCCTACTAGCACAGGAACTATTTGCCGGTTACAATCAGAAGCACATGCCAGCCAGATGTGCACTCAAAGTGGATGTTCGAAAGGCATACGACACAGTGGAATGGGACTATTTGTTGGCGGTCTTGTGCCTATTTCAGTTTCCACCGTTAGTCAATGGATGGATAGAAGAATGTGTCTCATCTCCCAAGTACTCTGTGGCACTTAATGGCTCGATTCATGGGTACTTTGCAGGGGCCAGAGGATTGAGGCAAGGGGACCCGTTGTCACCTTATCTTTTTGTGTCAATATGGAATCCCTCCACCTAATGCTGCAGTATCGGGTTCGTAATGAACCAAAATTTGGATTTCATTGGAGGTGCAAGGAAATGAATATCATCAATTTATACTTTGCTGATGATCTTCTTTTTTTTGCCAACCTACACTCCCGTTAATTATGGTATTCAAAGAGGTGCTTGAAGAGTTTGCGTGTGCGTCTGGACTTGAGGCCAACCCCGCCAAAAGCCAGGTGATTTTCTCCAAATCGGCAGAAAATATGAAACATAACATTATGGAGCTACTTGGGTTTGCTGAAGGTATACTCCCGATCAAGTATCTAGGACTTCCTCTAGTTTCGTCTAGATTGTCTATTCGTGATTGTGCACCACTCCTCTCAAAGGTGGACCACCGATTGGCGAGATGAAACCATATGTCGTTGTCGTGTGCTGCCCGATGTCAGTTGATCAAATCTGTTCTAAGTTCCCTGCACATCTACTGGGGATCAGCTTTCCTCCTTCCTAAAGGTGTCATTAAACGTATGGAAAGTAAATTCCTTAAATTTCTTTGGCAGGGTAATTCGGGGCATGGCTCTGCTAAGGTAGCATGGACTCGATTATGCCACCCTAAGTGTGAGGGTGGTCTTGGGATTGCTAATATCTTAGTGACTAATCGTGTATTAATGCTCAAACACTTGTGAGAACCCCTCCAACCTGAGTCTACATCCATTTGGGCGGCATGGATACACAAATATAGGCTGAAAAAGGCGACGATTTGGACTATCTCTCCAACTATTGGACCATGGAGTTGGCGGAAGTTAGTTAAACTACGCACCCAACTTTTTGAGGGTGTAACATACTGTGTGGAAACGGGGAGAGATTTAAGTTATGGCTTGACCTGTGGCATGACTTTGGTGCACTGATCCATAAAGTTCCTACTAGGCCTTTGGTAACAAGTTTGCAATTGACGGAATCGCTTGGCACAGTTTTACCGGATGGTATATGGACTTGGCCGTCCCCTAAGTCAATGGAAGTACAAGCTATATGTCAGAAGCTTCCCACTGTTTATGGTGGAAGCGATGTGGTCCGGTGGAAGCATGCACATTAGAACTTTTTGATGAAGGATGCTCGCAATCTATTTCAGCCACAAGGAGCGAAGGTACCATGGCATTCCTTACTGTCGGGTAAGTTTAAAATTGCGCGTAACAGTTTCATCCTTTGGTTGGCTATTTTGGAGCGTTTACCTACACTCGATAAGCCTTGGTTCGTACGTAGCAATCGGAATTGTATTTTATGTGATGAGAACCAATTGGAGACGCATCCTCATCTGTTCTTTCAATGTACATTTACTAGAAGATGTCTTGAGGTGTCAGTTTTGGTGGCCGGGTTTGAATTGGAAGACTAGTGTTGCTTCAGTTAGTCGGAAATGGAGAGGTCCTCACTTACTAAATGCAGTGGCTAAAGCTACACTTGCGGCCTGTGTTTATTGTATCTAGATGGAGAGGAACTATAGGAGGTACAGGCAAGAGGAACGTTCGGCGGAGGTGCTAGCGAGACTAGTTATGGAGGAAATTAGATTGAGGATACTTAGTGATAATTTACCTCTTTCATTACAGGCATTAGTGTTATTCCGTATTTGGAAGATTGCATGGCACTGATTTGATTTTTCTTGATTTTGAGGATAGCGAGATCGGCTACTTGTTGTACTTGTCATTTCTTTTAATGAAATTTAAATTTTCCCAAAATTATCCTTTATATTTGTGCTATGAATCTATGCTAGGAAATTTCTAGATTCATTAAATTCTTTCAATTTTTATGAATTTTCATAGTCATTTTGTATTATACATAAGGGTATATATTCTTTTTTATCTAATAAGTAATTATTATTTTATGAATATAACATAAAAAAGTAATAAAAAGAGTAAATTAATACAATGTGAAAGTAATTAATAAAAGTAAATAGATGTAATGTGAAAGTAATTAATAAAAATTAATAAGTATATTATTTTATATTTTTATCCTTAGTAAAATAATATTGGAAGGTTAATTTAGTCGGATCAAAAAATGAAAGAAACTTTTCATCACATTCATACTTTTATATAGATATAGATATAGATGAAGTGTTTCATAAATTTACCCGATCCATCTCTCATTTGTTGGTATTCTACCATGGATCTCGGTGGATTGTAGACGTTTCACCGTATTTCCTGGTGATCTTTCTCAGATACTATATGTCCGCATCCAATCCTCATTTTTCTTCTTTTGTAAGAAGATCCCATTTTTATTTTATTTTTTCTCTTTCTTGATTCATTCTAACAACGTGTTAATTTTTTTGAGAAATTTCATGAACCTTCGTATTTCTAGAATTTGGAAATAGACCCTACTTTCATTGTAACTCGAACTTTCATTTGATTTTATACTTTAAAAATCTCCTCTGTTAAGAATAAAACATCAACATGTAATTTTAACAAATAGTTTTTCAATAAAACCTAGCTCTGATGCCATTTTGCAAATAAGGGAAGAAATGGAAAATGGATATTTTAGAGTGCTGAAGGTGTAAAATTGTTATAAAGCCCGCCAAAAGACTAAAATTGCCACTTACAGGAAAGTTGAGAGACTAAAATTGAACTTTTCAAAATTGGTGCTAAAACTGAATAAGTTATATAGTTTGAAGACCAAAATTGATGTTATCCCAATCTAATACATGATATATTCTTGTTATCATCAAAATAAATTAAATTAATTGTATCATAGATTCAATAAGTTTCTATCACATCGTCAGAATAAACTAATTATTCAAAATCGCATGACAAATAGTGGTTAATGGCTAACCATACTATCCACAAATAGTAGCGAATGATCGTCTGTCACACACACATGCTCGTGTATCGTAAACGGCCTCACTTCTATTCTAAACTAATTAATTTTTTTAATTGGGTTAAATACAATTTGCCCCTGTGTTAACTTAAAAAAAGCCATTATGCCCTGTGAAAAAATAACTAGCAATTTACCCCCCTGTGTTATTCAAAATGCAGCAAACAATCCCCTCACAGGGATTTTTTTGCTCCATTTTCTAAAATACAGGCAATAAATTGCTATTTATTTTTTCACGTGAATTTTTTTACACATTTTGCATATCACGAGAGGGGTAATTGCATTTTTCCCTTTTTTTAATTTGAAAAAGAGCACATGCAAAGCACTGATTGGTATAATATCAATATGTGATAAAGATCCACACCGTACAAATAGCATTGACCATTTTTACAAAGCAAATTACAAAAACATGCCCACACCAAAAATGAAAAACTCTATTTATTTGCATTTGCTTAAGTCCTCCACACAAAATCCAAACCTCAATTTCAACATTGAGAGGTTTCAATACTTATAAAAAAACAATATGTGCACAGAGACTTCTTCTTACATGCAGAGAGCAGAAAATGGAGGGGAAACGAAGCATCCAGGTAATAGTAATGGGGCTGCTGCTGCAATTATTGATATTTTCGGGGCAAAAGTGCAATTACTTTGCTTCTGCAATGCCATATCGACAGTGCATGGCTTTGTGCAGCAAAGAAATGAGAAAGATGAGTCCAAAAACTCGTTACTGGCAAATCGCATACATCTGCAACTTTCTCTGTACACATAATAACAATCCTCCTCCTAATACCCTTGCAAACACTCGGGCTTCACTTGTCCCACCTGTAAATGCCCAACCTTTCGGAGGGTAATACAGTAATTTCTCATGCAGAGGTTGATATATGATTGTTCAACATCTATACTAATATAAAAAGAAAGTCCTATTTTTACTCACAAATAGCAGTTAATTACACCGCGATACTAATTTTTTGTTATGTCAATAATACTCTTAAGTTAATTTTTTTTTCTTTTTTTTTTTTTTAAGTCATGTGTTGGTTTATATATATTATCTATAATATATTTTAAAACGTGAAATATTATTTATTTATATACATGCAAGGACGGTGTGCTACGTCAACTATTTGAAAATTATGTCTTGCCCATCTCATTTTGTTTTTTCTATATGTTTTCAGGGTTAATTGCACTTAGACCCCTCTAAAAATGTAAAATTATACTCTTTTTTTTTTAAATTTTGAAATTACACTTATACCCCTCCAAAAAAATTCGTTTACAACTGTAGCCCTTTCATTAGAGTTAGAACAAAAAATGTCGATCTCAGCAAAAAAAGAAAAAAAAAGTTGTAAACTCCTTAGACTAATTTTTTCATTCATCAACATCTACTTTTTATTCAACGAAAATAATTCGAGAGCAATATTTTATTACCGACACCATTTTTTACTTTATTTATATTACATTTACCCCCTTTCAAGTATAAAAGAATTGCTAGGTTATCTTTGTCCAATGCTGAATAAGGGGTAAAATTGAAACATGTACAATATTTTTATTAAAGTCAATATTTTTCGTCCAAACATTAAAAGTCAGGGTACAATTGTAAATAGAGAATATTTGGAGAAGGTGCAAATGGAGTTCTTAAAATTTTGGGGGGGAGAAAGTTAATTTCATATTTTTAAAGGGAGTTTAAATGTAATTAATCATATCTTTTAAACAAATGTCTATATAGAAACACAAATGCAATTCTATTCTTTTGCGTTCGAGAGAGATGGGGTTAATGGAAAAATTGTATTTTTCGTCCTGTAACTTAAGGAATGTGGCAATTTTGATCCTGCACGAATTGATTTTCGCAATTTAGTCCTGTAATTTTAAAATTTTGGCAATTTATGTCCCATCTTGCCAGAAAATTCCAAATTTAAACGTTATGTGCCCGGTACATGCATTTTTTTCGAAAAAAAGGGACCAAAATTGCCAATTATTCAAAGTTACAGGACTAAATTGCGAAAATCAATTCGTGCAGGACCAAAATTGCCACCCCTGAGTTACAAGATGAAAATTGTAATTTTCTATTTTTAGTCCCTTTGTTCATCGTTGCCCTCGGCACACTCTGTGCTAGGGGCATGTTGATCTGCGGGGTTTGAAAACTATATTTAAATAGCTCTAATTTTATGAATTATAGACTTTATTAATTTATTTTCTGTGAGTGAGATAAAAAATAGGTGAATATTTGGTAAAAAAAATAATATTTTTATAGTCTACTTATTCAACACTACTATTGCCAACCCCTTGCTGCGGGCATGTTAATTTGTGAAGCTTGAAAAATATTTTTTCAATGCTCTAATTTTTCAATTAAAAGGGGTTGTTAATTATTATTTTTTATGAATAAATAAAGTGAAATTAACAGCAAAAAATATGAGTTTTTGTAGTCTATTTGTTCAACACTTCCCTTCACACACCCATGTTGGGGCATGTTGATCTACAGTGCTTCAAAATTAGGGTAAATTACATCTACCTCCCCTGAGGTTTGGCATAATTACAAATACCCCCTCGTTGTTTCCAAATACCCCCCTGAGGTTTGTGACCGTCTAACAAATAACCCATTTCCATCAATTTTTATGGGTGAACTAACCAAAATGCCCTTATGCACTGAATTATTTTTATTTAATTCTTAAAAAAAACTTAGACTACAATGTGCAAGGATAGATTTTTTAAGTTTTTTACACAGAGGAGCAATAATGCAATTTGCCTTGGCCGATTTTTCTATAATTTTAATAAAAAAATTCAAGGGCAAAATGATTAATTTCAGGCCTTTGGTTAAAAATTACAAACCTCAGGGGGGTGTTTGTAATTTTTCAAACAACGAGGGGGTATTTGTAATTATGCCAAATCTCAGGGGAGGTATATGTAATTTACCCTAAAAATTAATTTTTTATGGCTCTAATTTTTTGAAGTATGGACTTTATTTATTTATTTTCTCTCAGAAGCGTAAAAATAGGTGTCTTATTCATAGTGGATATACTCCCAACCTCCACCAGCAAGCAGCACCGGAGTGAATCTATAGTAGGTAGGATCATTGGCTAGAGCTGAGTCTAGCTGTAGCGATTAAAGCAGAAGGCAGATGCGATGCGCGTGAACTCTAGATGGCTAGGCACTCTAAATGGTTAATGGATAAAAGTTGAAATTCAATAGAAAGGAGACTAGGTAGACAACGAGAGAGGGGTTAAAAATTTATAGTAAAAATAATACTTTTATAATTTGTTTTTTCAACACAATCTTCGTCAAATCTCATGCTGGGTGCATGTTTATTTATGAAGCTTGAAAAATATATTTTTAAGGCTCTAATTTTTCAATTGTAGACATTATCAATTTATTTTCTTTATGAGGAGTAAAACAAATGGAATTTTCAGCAAACAGTACGAGTTTTTTAGCAGAAAATTGTAATTTTCATCCTGTAATTTGGGGGGGGGGGGGTAATTTTGATATGTACGAATTGATTTTTGTAATTTAGTTCTGAAACTTTGAGAATTTGGCAATTTTTGTCCTATCTGACTGGAAAAGCCCAATTGTCAAGGTCATGTGCCCGGCACATGCGTTTTTTCGACCAAAAAGGACCAAAATTGCCAAATTTTTAAAGTTACAGGACTCAATTGCAAAAATCAATTAGTACAAGACCAAAATTGCCACGCTCCCTAAGTTATAGGACGAAACTTACAATTTTCCCTAGGGTTAAGTGATAGACTTCCACTTGAAAAATGCGGAAAACCCTCTCAAAAAAAAAAAAACAAAAAAGATAATACGACACCTTGAACTTTCGATATTAATTATTATCGACATCTAGTAAGAAGAGCCCAAAGAGCGATATCTATCCAGAGGAAGGACTCGAAAAGGACATTTCAAAGGGTAATAATGTGATGAAGAGCGGTCAGCGGGAAAGAGGGAAGGTTGTGACGGTTGGGACTAAAGAAGTTGCCAGACAACTTTCCGCATTGCTTTGCTCGAAGCGTCACACACGAGGACCTCCTTCTGCTCTGATTGACCACCTGGATAGGTTTGGAGAAAGAATCGCTGGTCCAAATCAGAGCGGACCTACCCCATGACGCAGGAGACTGTGAATTTTTATTTTTATTTTTTTTCCCTTAAAAATGTTGAGGGGTTTCCTTAAGTATTAATATGTCTGATTTGATTCTTTCAATCGCAGATAATAAGCTAATTGATCGCTGGTTGTAAGAGGTTTGTGCATGTCAAACACAAAAGAGCTGGCATGAAGAAAACAATTATATGTTTGGTTTCTTTGCTAGTAAATAATTATGATGATGCTTTGTGGATCAAATTTCATGAGACGAATGGCTGCAATAATAAGGTATATTTTCTATCTTATTGCACGAAAACCATTAAATAGGGTGCAATTAGACTACGGTTTATATACATTTTTTTTTTAGGATAAATTACATCTACCTCCCTTAAGATTTGGCATAATTACAAATACCCCATCGTTGTTTGAAAAATTACAAATACCCCCCTAAGGTTTGTAACCATTTAACAAATAGCCCATTTTCATCAAGTTTTATGGGTGAATTGACCAAAATGCCCTTAAGCACTGAATTATTTTTATTTAATTCTTAAAAAAAAAATTGGATTACAATGTGCAATGAAAGGTTTCTTAAGTTTTTTACACAGAGCAACAATAATGCAATTTGACTTAGCCGATTTTTCTATAATTTTAATAAAAAATTTAAGGGCAAAATAGTCAATTTTAAGCTTTTGGTTAAAAATTACAAACCTCAGGGAGGTATTTGTAATTATTCAAACAACGAGGGGGTATTTGTAATTATGCCAAACCTCAGGAGAGGTAGATGTAATTTACCCTTTCTTTTATTTAGTTGGTGTAGCTGAGCCCCATGATCCTAGAGGTCATGAGTTCGAATCCCTGCGTGGGTTGATGTTATTTCTACTGTATAGTAAGTATAATTTGCTGATGTAATAATTAGGTGTTAGTTTGTGTGATATTATTAATTTGATTGTTTGCAATTCTCTCTGTTCGATATTGATAGCCGACAAGATTTAATATAATCACTTTACTTTCGATTAATAAAATTCATCACTTCTAATTCCAAAAAGTAAAAAAATAAAATAAAAAAAAAAGCTTTTCACTAAAATCATGGTAACTCAATATCTCTACCATTGTCAAACATATCAATTTGCAAAATTAAATTTTGATCACGATTAATCAATATTTATCATTATTTTAACTATAACTTAAACATTTACCATAATATTTAAGGAATAAATTCAATTTGCACCCCTGAATAATGCATTATGTATAAAACATTCCCCTGAATTACAAAACGTACCAAATACACCCCCTCGACTGTTTGTTTCCATTGGTCTAACCATTTCATAGTTTATTTTCCTGAAGCAACGTGTACATGCAACAAATCTGTCAGAGTTCGGGGTTTGGACTACAAATAATTTTTAAAAAAAGTTTGCAGAAAGTTAACTCATTTGTATAGGACATAGTGAAAAACTAATATCCCAACAATATTTTATCCAAATTCTTCAATATATTTTAAGATATGCATTTTCAAGTCTGGTAGAATTTTTTTAGATGAATATTAACTATATTTTCTAAATTTTGGAGAGAATGTGACAATGTTCTTCCAATTTGATATTTATTATGTATCAAATCCCATGGGAGAATATTGTAATTATCCCTTTATATTAATCTAATCTGTAACTAATGTTTCAAAAAAAAATTCAAAAAATAAAAGATATAATATAATTTGTAATAGAAAATTCAATCTGCCCGTCCTGATGCGGGTAATAAGAAAAGAAAATGGAAATCAACTGTGCTAAAACTTTTTTATGATTTTCCGCTCAATGACACAATTGATTATGAGTAAATTGATTACGATAAAAAAACAATTTTGAAGTAACTACTTTTATAAGAAGTGATGACATATTTAAATTCATAATTTCACAATTATGGAAATTGAATAATATAACAACTATACTTATAAGTAAAATAACAAATATCAATGGCGGGCTTAAACATATTTTTGGTCATGTAAATATTGTATTTTTATCTTTTATCTTTTTAAAATTGCAAAATAGTCTTATAATTTTTTGACATTTTGATATTTTGGTCCTTCTGGGGGCTAATGTCTGCCTAGTGCCGGAAGGTGAAGGAAGTTGGTGATCTAATGACAGGAGAGCCGGCAACCGAAGCCCCAATGAACGGCGATCGTAACTATAACGGTCCTAAGGTAGCGAAATTCCTTGCCAGGTAAGTTTCGACCCGCACGAAAGGCGTAACGATCTGGGCACTGTCTCGGAGAGAGGAGTGCTGAATTTTGCAAAAATTGTTGGAATAAATCATGTGCCTCTCGCGTTGTTTGCATTTTATCATTATCTTTCTAGGGGTTGCAAAAGAATCTTATAATTTTTTGACATTTTGCGATTTTGGTCTTTTCGGTGCCAAATTTTGCAAAAATTGTTGGAATAAATCATGAGCCACATTGTTCTTTTTTTCGGTCTATATTGGCAAAAGTGAACCAATCATTTTCAATTTAAATGAACCACGTGAAGCCCACATGATTCATTCTGACAATTTTTGCAAAATCCGACATTGAAAGGACCAAAATTGCAAAATATCAAATAATTACAGAAATCTTTTACAATCCTAAAAAAATAAAAAATAAAAATAATAAAGTGTTAAAATTACGAGACCAAAAATATATTTAAGCCATCAATGCCATTAGATAATATTCTTTTCCAAATCTGTGTACAATTTAGCCATAATCAAACCTCAACTGGCGATGCTACAATTATCCATTGTTTTTATGTCAAGAAGTTTACTTCAAGAGAAGGTTGTCTTACATCTCCACCCTCATCAATTGACATGTTTTCTGCATCTTCATACACTGTTATCTCATATCACTATCTTCTAAGTACCCGAAATTTCAGCTTTATAGCCAAGAAACTAATCATGGAGTACACTGCTGCAAGATCATCACATGCTTCGGCATTGCAGTTCTGCAACTGGCTTATCCGGGACGACCCGTAATTGCTCTGAGACCCTCGAATCAACCCTGAGTTATCACAGAAGCTTCGTCCAGAACCAATCTTCTGGAATTGGGGAGACTCGTCTTGATCGGTGCCCATATATCCGCACCATTGCTGCTTGCAACTCCAACGGTGAATGAAAGAGGCACAAGGCACAGGCCTTTGGCTTTGAGGCTTGATGTCTCGTCGTCCTTGAGTACAAACACAGCGTTCAGAACATTTAGGTCGTTTTTACAATACCCTCAACGCATATATTTCAAGAAAAGAATTATTTGAAGCATCAACTTATAGCATGCATCAAAATGTAAAAACATGCTCTCCCATAATTGATCAGATTGCATCCGGTATCGACTTGTATGGTCGACAGGGTTCTGAGGAATTTGGCGTATGATATGTCACACCCCAGACTTCAAAGCCCGGATGCAAGAATTGCCACCAAACCCACCGAATACATCTTGAAAAACAGCTATGAACAACTCGCCGAAAAGGGATATATTGAATTCTTTGTCCGAAGTTTATAAGGTATACACTCTACCAATTCTTAATCCAAGTTGGATGGAGTATCATACAATGTATTTTACTAAATGAGACTAGAAGAGAGTGAATCCACATTTCAAACATGTAGCTGATCAAAGTCAGTACCTGTGATTGGGTTGGTGTGCTATATAGGTATGGAGCACTCAATACCTGAAATGGACCACGAAAGCAAGAGCAATGAGATCAGAATGCTCTTGAAACATTCATGAGTGCGAACTTCAATTTACAGAGAGTAATGGCTGGAATTTCGAAAAGGGCGCTACTGGGAGAAATATTACTAGTTCGAACTTGTCTTGTTTATATCTTTTATTCCCAAAGAACTGAGATATTAATTGTTCACATAATGGAATCTGTAACTTGTTTCAGAAGTCATTGCTAGAAATAAAGACGAACATCTTAGTCCAAAGTGATTCCGAGACTAGAAATATATCACTGTTCTATTAGCTAACTAATAATGAAGCTATAAAGACTTGTACCTTAACCTGTTCGTGAAGGAACCGTATGTACTCCATTGCCTCCAGAAGGACTGAAGCTGTATCCGTCTGTCGTCAATGTAAAAACATTAGCAATTAAAATTATTTTTAAGAAACTTATACATTCATAGATTGAAAAAACTTATACCCTGAATTCCGAAATTCACTTATGACAAAAAATGTGCTTTGGTAAGTACCTTCCCATAAGGTGAGACGAGCTGTTGAAGAGCAGAAATCCGTTCGCTAACCTTCTCTTTCTTTTCCTGTTGCCAAGAAACATTTAAGCATCATTCACACAGACAGATAAAGGTGCAAAACATACTAATGGAAGAGAGAAGAGCAAATTTGATAATATAGAGGAGTTATTACGGAGCCCAGAAGGCAGGGGTTGCCAATTGCTCGATGGTTGTCAAATAGCAAGTAGGAAACTGAAACATGATGAACAACTCAAACTCTTCGATTTACTCGAAAAGGGATGGATAAGAACTAAAAATAAAGCTATAATGTGAGTAGTTAAGTAACAATTCAGTTCCTTTACAGCCTAGTTGTACAATTCCATAATATTTGCCTATGGTGTTCGAATTTGTAACCTATTAGCAGATAAAGATTAGTTCTTACCCTTTTTTGGGAGATTAACTCAGAATGCATAAAAATTTTGTGCAGTTAGTCGTATTCCTAAAGCTATAGTACTAATGTCCCCGAGGCACTGATGAAAGGACTGAAACTGGTGGAGTTCAAACTTCCCTTCTCTGAAGAAAATTTAAACTATTAGAGATGAGTAACTTCATTATACGAGAGGTTAAATTTGAGCTGGGAAAGCCATTAGGTACCATGCAATCGGTAACACAAATCGTGTATTCATCTCATGAAGAGGCAAAAAGAAGCCATATGTATGAGATAAGGTGCTAACACAAACCCAAGAATTACAAGAATCATAACAACTAACCTTGGAAGAGACACGGACATCAGTCTTCTTCACTCGTTTTGGCATCAAGTCCATGAAGCTACTTTGCTCAAGAGAGACGGGACTTCTTTTATGTTGCATCATCTCCTTCCCTATAACTTCTCCTCCCTAGATAACAATTGGGAAAGATCAGAATAACTATTTGTAGGAGGAAAATGAAATACAACTAATATACTAACACCCTACACGTATGATAAAGAGTAGAGTAATATATCAAATTTTCGATAATAAGCTTATCAGAGCATACGTAGTTCTCTTGTCCCCTAAGCTTAAATGTCTCAACCTGCACTCTCTCCTGATAGTTAACATTACATCGACAGAACGCAGCACCGAGAGCGAGATACACTGCTTGATAACCTTTTACAAATAGTACTTCAAAAGTAGATTTGCATTTGCAAAGTATATAAATTATACTCAATGTATTCTTTAACCAGTACAACAAAGTAATCCGTTCTTTGACCGTTTATCGCTTTATTCTCTAGATATATAACAATACCTAATAGGGGATCTATGTCCGAGTAAATTTAAGGGACACAGTCTTTGATTGGATGATAAGACTGCATAAATTTCAACCATGAAACAATCATATTGTCTTAGGAACATCTAAGGTGCAGTCGGAGTACAAAACTAGACAGATTTCATTCAGTGTATCGTAATGAGAGATAAGGATTCATATAAATATATGGTTGCAAATAGAATAACATTTCTACAACAAGTAATACATTTTATTCCGGAAAGACGGAATTCTGGTCAAAATATCCTTAATTAGGCCTAAAACATACTTTAGTTCAATCGAAACAACTAACAAATCTCAACACGGAGATGATATCAGAACTATACTAATTTTTAAACAATATAGGCTGACAAACAGACAAGATTACATAAAAAAAAAATTAAGTATACCAGACGTCATTTACGTCTTGAACAACATGACTGATATTATATTGCAGCAAATTACGCCGCTATTATTTCATAATTCACATTTTCTTTTCAAGGGCATCCATTATGACACAACAAACTCAATCCCCCTCACCAAGAACAATCGAATCTACACCAAAAATTAGATTCTCTTTGCTGGAAAACAGCATACATCTTTGAGTAAACAAATACAGTAGATATCAACCATCCAACAACCAAGAACAATTCTGATTATTTTATTTCTCTAGCAAAATAATGATAAGATACTAAGATAGCATCATGATAATGAAAATTATCACTGACTTTTTGTTGCTATAGTGAATTTTAATTCTCCATGACATACTGTGAATGTGATTGAAAACAACATAATTCAGAAATACTAGTTTGCAGAGAGTATCAATTATCATGAAGCATGAATATACTCGTTCGCATATGTAATCTTCTAACAGTCTTGTAAATATAAAATACACGGTATCGTAATCTAACCATTCACCGATTAAGATAAAAACACCCATGCAATGCAGGCATATATGAAATACTAGTGCCCAAATGGATTGATCACAAATTTTCACACACTTAAGCTATCAAAGATTGTAAAAGTATTTGTTCATTAGACTCTAATCATGCTTTAACTATGCAAACTAAGCATATGAAGATACTACCAGAAGCCAATAAACACAAGGGAGTGAACTAAAAAAAATCATTAAACACACACACCAAGTTCAGGAAAATCAATTGGTAAATAAAAACACAAAAAGTTCTGATGAGCAAGAACATGATTAAGAGTTTGACATAAACCAATATTGAAAATGAAGATTATCAAGAAAAAGTAAGTATTGATCGGTGAACTTAAAACTAAAGGGCTCACCCTCAATGCAAAATCAGCATCAGAATCAGTCAGAAAAATCTCAACTTCAGTGTTCAAACTTGAAAACCCACTTCAAGAATCCAAAAATGGCTGTAAAAATCCAAAAACTTTTGCCCGCAGAATACAGAATCCCACTTCAAGATTCCCATAAAACGGGCATAAAAAAGCCCTCTTTCACTCTTTAAGTATTCCTGCCCAATGGCCTAAAGGGTCCAATGATTTCTGCTAATATATTATGTCAAACAAAGTGTCAGAGAAGAAAGATTCAACCTTGACTCGTGCAACCGTATATCTAAACGTTTTCACACGCAGAAACACACACATAGACGAGCAAAAACACCGTAACCAAAGGCTAGAAAAATCAGCCTGAGGGTGACGAAGAAGGTGTAGGAAGATGGTGAGTTGCAGGAAAACAGGGGGAGAGGGAGTGTTTTTTGAAAGTGTATATATATACAAGATGAAGATGTTGGTGATGATGATTTATGAAAGCTAGGAGTGAAGTAGGAAAAAATGGAGAGAAAGAAAAAAGAAGAATTGTGAAAATACAATGACAGCTAATATACAGCCATGATCATGATCATGACCATGACCATGACCATGAGAGGGAAAGAGTAAGGAAGGAGTAGTAGTAGTAGTAGTTGAATTAAGCTCTTGCTCACCTCACTTTTACTTTTGACTATTGTGGAAAATGGAAAATGACTGCTAATGCCAATAAACCGGTCTAGACTTTTCACCATAAAATATCTCTATGTTTATTTTTATTTTATAGTATTTTTATTTTATTTTGTGAAAATAGAGAAAGAAAAAATAAATAAATAAATAAATGTGTTTTGAAAAATAACTTAAAATAGTGTAAAATATGATTTGTATATTTGATTTTGTTTCTTGAGATAAAATTCACTATTTATTATCAAATTATATCTCTTTTATATATATTTATAATTATTTATATATATATATATATATTATTTTGCTGGGGAACGGGCCACAATGAGATAAAAGCACCCAATCAAGGTGTTTCAAACCAAGCTCAAGTATTGGGCATGTTTCGATCCATTGTGGAGATAGGCCAAATATAAAAGCAAACATAGGGTATAGGTTTGAGTTCTATAAATATGATTATATAGTTTATATTTATATTACTAGTCAACGTGACACGTTATTCCTACATACATATCATAAATGATATTTTACTTTTTAAAATATATTATAAATAAGATTTAAAAAAATATATAAACCAACACATCACATTTCAAAAAAAAAAAGAAATAAAAGAAATAAACATAGAGGTATTATCGGCATAACAAAAAATTGGTGTCACGGTGTAAGTGATCAATTTTTGTGAGTAAAAATAGAGTTTTCTTTTTATATTAATATAGAATATCTTGTTTTGTGTTAATTTATTTTGAATATGTTTGTTGATTTGAAAATATCAATAGTGAATTAATATTTGAGTTTAAAAGTAATCGATGATCTAAGAATAAAATGGATCTTATTTAGAAAGAAAAAGAAAAGAAAATGACTGTTGGGCGATGTGACTATGTTATACATTAAGGGCTTGTTTACTAGCAAGTATTAGTCTTGATATCCCAATTAATCAAGGCTAATATAATCAAGGCTAATATCTTGTTTACTAGCAAATTTGTCGGCCCATGTGTTCTCCTGCCAGCCCGGGATTAAATGGCAAGTTCAGCACAAAGTAGTCCTGGCCCAAGAGGCTTTGACTACATTGTCTGGCAGCCCACCAATATTACCACATTTACACATTTCCGATTGTGTCCTTACTTTTGCAAGGGTATTCTCTTTATTAACCTCCATGTAGGTGGAATTTACATTTGTATGTGTCAGCTTCATTAATTGCACCTGACACAATTTTTCTACTCCACTTTCCCTTCTTCTTCTTGGTTGCTTTTATTTCTGGCTATGACCAGAGCGCGTTCCTCAATAGTGAAGAAGAAATCCCATCAAAACTCCATTAATGCGTTCCCACGGATTGTGAACATTTGAAGAAGACAATAGCATCTCTCCGATTGAAGAGTCTTCAACGCAGCTGCCGTTCAAGGAAGCAAGATATCAGGCTTGGTTCAACACATTTCTCCCATTTTCGCTGTGTTTGATTATGAATTTTTTTAGTATTAACTGGTTATTTAAGTAATAAATGTTGTGTTAATATTTCCCTAATTTCGTTCTATTGTAGCTACCATTACCGTCTTGTTCAAGCGAGCTTGGAGTACATTCTTACAACAACGTAGGTGAGATATTCACCCCTTTTCATTCATAGCATCTTTTCTGAATTAGGTATTGTTTAGTTTCGGTTTTGGATTTAAAATTCTAGTTATTTGGTTGTATTCTTGTTGTAAAAACCCAAGTACCAATGGAGGTGATGTTGTCCTTTTCCTCTGAATTTAGTTCCAATGTGGTGTTCTGGTCATTTCACATTATCACCCTTTCATTAATGTCATTTGGCAGATGTATAATGTGGCCTTAAATTCTTGTTGTCTGATTCTCGTATGGTATATTTCTTCATTGCCTGACTATGAGTGTATATTTGTTTCTTTCCTCTGTCTGCTTAACTTTATTTTGTTATTCTTGTTAATTCAATTGCCCCTCAAACCTCTAATAAATTTTTTATATTAAGTACTAAATATAACCCTGTCATAGGATTTATATTGTTATTCAGATACTTTGGTTTTGTTCACTAGGATGGTTTCCCACAGAAGAATACTAGCTCTAATAGCGGTACAACAAATAATTTAGTGAAATTTTGGTTGCTCTTACTATCTTCGTAGTGGTTTTCCATCAACTTCGACGACTTCGACGAAATCGTAGAAGGCAAAGGTGTAAACTTTACACAAGAAACAGTAGAATCCCAGATCAGGTTAACCATCTCCGTAGGCTAGTCATAGACAATGACGAGGCATGCCTAAGAAATCTACGAATGAATCATAACGCATTTGGCCGGTTATGTTATCTTTTGGAAAACTATTCTGGATTGACTGATAGTCAGAGTGTTACCGTGAGTGAACAAGTTGCAATATTCCTAAGCATAGTATCCCATCACAAGAAGAATTGGGTTGTCAAACACGATTTCATGCGTTCTGGACGTACAATTAGTACGTGTTTCCATCGGGTCCTTACAGCGGTCTTTAGAACCAATCGAATATTACTGGCTAGACCCGAACCCATTCCTGAAGACTGCACCGATTCAAGGTGGAGGTGGTTTAAGGTAATTAAATTCTTTCATCATGATTAGCATTTCTGAAGGTCGCAAAACTTGGAAAAACACCGCAATTGATTGTATGTACGTTGTAAAAATAGGGTTGCTTGGGTGCACTAGATGGTACATATGTTGATGTTAGGGTGGCTGATAAGGATAAAGGGCGTTATCGAAACAGGAAAGGGCATGTTTCCTGTAATATACTTGGTGTATGTAACAAGAACATGCAATTTATTTATGTCCTAACTGGATGGGAGGGAAGCGCGGCCGATAGCCGAGTATTACGTGATGCAATACACCGACGTAATGGTCTGAAAGTACCTACAGGTAAAAATTTTAACCTCCCATTACAGTTTATCCCGTTTGTAATAGGTATGAATTAAATCAAACTTACTTCGCCAATTGTTTGTAGGAAATTATTACTTGTGTGACAATGAGTATACGAACGGCGATGGTTTTTTGACACCATATAGAGGTGTTAGATATCACTTTAAGGAGTGGGATCGAGGTGCAGTCGGACCCCAAAATAAAGAAGAGTTTTTCAATCTCAAGCATTCATCCGCTAGGAATGTCATTGAACATACATTTGGTTTGCTGAAAGTGCGTTGGGCGATATTGAGAAGTCCATCTTTCTACCCTATTAAGGTGCAAAATCGTATTATATTGTCGTGTTGCTTATTACACAATTTTATTCATAATGAAATGCCAGATGATCCCATTGAGCTTGAAATAGTGGACTCAATCGATGTCTAATGAATCTACGGCTGAATATGTATCTACCATTGATAACAGTGCGGCTTGGACGAATTGGCGCGATGAATTGGTGGCAACAATGTACAATGAGTGGTTGAACCGTGTAACATGAACTTTGTTTTTATCAGTTGTTTGATCAATTATTCTATTGTATCACTCTATATTTTTCCAGTATGACACGTTTTCCTTTTCGTCGCTTGAATTACGAATAACTGATACTTTTGACATTAAGTTTGGTATAAGTTTGTGCATGAACAATCTGTTTCATAGTTGAAATCCCTTTTCAGACATTGCTTACATTGTTATAACTTATGCCCACTTAACTGTGCTGCTTATTTTTTTATTTTATTTTTTTGTGTATTAAGCCGTAACATGTTATTTTTGTATCGCCTTTAAATTGCCCATACCTAGCCTTGTTCATGTACTACTGTGTACTAAAAACTTTATTACGCGGCCAGAAACTTTGCAGGGAATTACTTGTTAATTTTATTTGATGATGAGTCGACCGGATGAAGAAGGTAATAGCAATTTCCGTAGACGTGGGGCACCAAAGGAGAAGGGTGGTTCTAGGCGTACGTGGACTACCCGAGAGGAGGAGGTTCTCATACATGGTCTTCGGTCGTTGGTGACAAGGGGTTAGAAGTGTGAGAATGGGTTCTGTAACGGATATTTAATGCAGCTTGAAGGGCACATGCTTAATACATTTCCTAACAGTGATATTAAGGCTGAGCCCCACATCAACTCGAAGATTCATGTATGGAAGAAACAGTTTTCCACGCTAAGTACTATGATGTTGCGTAGTGGGTTTGGATGGGACGATAGCAGGCACATGATCACAGTTGACGAAAATAACATTTGGGATGAATATGTAAAGGTATTTACTACTCCTCCACACTTCTAAATTGTATGTTACGTTCGAATTACATGTCATCTTTTCTTATATAACCTACAGGTCGACCCGAGCGCTAAGTCTATGCGATACAAGACATGGCCATACTTTCCCGCGTGGCGTGAGATATTCGGGAAGGACAGGGCAGGCGGTGATGGAGAGAGAGGACGTAAATGACGCAGGAGATGCCGCTAGAGAGGAAGCGATACCAGAAACACAAGATTATTACGTCCCGACTGGTGATTAGAATCCAGAAACAGGCTTTGCTACCAATGACAATGCCCAAGGAAATACGTCCAACCTTAACCCCGATCCAACCGCTACATCTTCTACCGTACCAATGGGTAGTGGTGGCAGTGCAAAGAAACGTAAGCGTGTTGGAGTTGCTGCTGAGGAAAGATTGGTTGAAATGGTTAGTACATTTTGTCAAGATGCTAACAACAGAATTGGGACGTTGACCAGAGTACTTGAGTCCGAATTTGGTAACCCGGAAACACGCTCGTTAGTTGATGATGCAATATCTGAAATTGAGGGACTAGATGAAAATGAACAGCTTGTGATTGTCCAACGGTTGCACAACAATCCGAAGGACATAGAGTTGTTCTTCTTGCTTTCCCCTCATAAGCGCGGTCGATTGGTGAAATCGATGCTAGAGGGTCGGTTCTGACCATTATTATTAAATTTATGAAAAATCTTGATTAATTAAATTAATGAAGAAAGTATCGTTTACTTAGGAACAAAATTCAGGAACGTACTGGCTGGCGGCGATGCTTTTGGACAATGCTAATGTGTATGGAACGTACTGGCTTCGGTATTGCGTTTTGGATACTTGATTTGCATAATATCATCCAATTGTAGCATGCAATTAATTGAGTGACCCCATTTTACAACTTTAATTTCGAAGCTCCCAACATATTACTATTATGAACCACAACTGACAAGTTGTTTGTAACCATAATATTATACTCAACTAAATAGTATAAATTATAATATTTCTTGAATTTAATAATTACACCGATATAAATGGCATTGCAAAAGTAGATGATTGGATTCAAGAAAATTTATATATATGGAAATTTGTATGTAAAGTCAGGAAAAAATATTTTAATTTCGAAACTGTTAAGTGGAAAACTATAAACTAATCAATTTGACTTTCCAATTACGGCTATTTCCATTTTCAATTTACGTATAATAAATTTATGATTAATTTGACTTTCCAATTAATTAACATTATATAATAAAAAAAATTAATTATTAACTTTTCATACTTAAAATTAGTTATAATAAACAAATCAAAATTCTAGAAAATTAAGATTAGTTACTTAAAATATTGCAATAAAAAACGGCTGATTCCATATTCATTTGACTTTCCAATTAATTAAATTATATGATAAAAAAGATTAATTATTAACTTTCCATACTTAAAATTAGTTATAATAAAAGAAATCAAAATTCTAGTTATTAACTTCCCATACTTAAAATTAGTTATAATAAAAAAAATCAAAATTCCAGAAAATTAGGATTTGGTCAAAATTGAAGGAATTGGTCAAATGACTTCCTTCAAATATATATATTAATAGATTTAATAGAATAGATCACATTTTTGTAAGAACATACTTTATTCAATATTTATTAAGCATTTTATTTACGCTACAATTTTTGTAGCCAGGGCAATAGTTTTGTCAACTATCTAAGGAAGGTAATTTCAGTAAAGGTTGAAAAATTATTAATTCATCCAAAAAAATTAGCTAATTTAAAAAAAATTTAGCGAAAGTTGGAAAACAAGTTAAAATAATATATATCACATTGAAGGTTATTTATCATTTTATTTACCACAAATATATTAGGTCCCGGCATAAATTTAGTCAACTAATTAGAGAAGGTGATTAATCATTATTAGCTATAACGACTTACCTACGCAAGTATATGGGGACCATATTAGCTTCCTCTATTTTAATTAAAAAAAAAAAAAAAAAAGCAAACTACGTTATAAAGAAGAATAACAAGTGCAGGCCGACACTTTAATTTATAATGCATGGAATACAAATACATTACGATAACCACACATACATCCACAAAATATAATCCACATGGGACATTGACCATATATGGTCGATACATAATACCTGCTATAGTTGAACACCAAAATACTGCAGAACTACCAACGTGACGGCCTAGTTCTAGATGTCATGGCTTCGTTAATGGGACTTGCTGATCTCGTTCGACGCAGATGAGCTAGTGTGCTCGACAGAGATATAGCTTGGATCGGGAGAGGGTGGTGGAGCAGAAGGAAGTGCAAGGATTGAGTTAACTTCGTCCTCATCATCAGATGCATAGTACTCTTCTAAGAAACGCAACAGCGAGGTAGAGTCCACTGATTTGGTATCTAGCTGATAAATGTTAGCCAACATAACGTTTGGGTAAAAATCACGTGGGCTCTCATCAACCTAACCAAGAGGTGGACAGAATGACGCCACCGAATCCACTTCCTCTTCCTCGTGGAATACGGTCGGCTCATCGTTAGCGCTATCGGGACCATACAACATACATAGACCATCGTAGAAATCCTCATAAGCATTCACGTAGCATTTGACCAAAACCCTTTTCTGTATGAAAAAAAAAAGAGTGAATCGTATTAGATGTCCGCAAAATGAGACACTCTCACAATAACATAAATATAGTACGAAATTTAAAATAAACATTAACCAAAAACACATTTTAATTTCTACGTGATACCTTAGTCAATTTTTCCCATATAGCATCATCTGCGGTTACATATCGGCCGACCTTGTTCACAACAACACCAGGCACAGTTATAATAGACGAGAAAATCATATAGCGCTCTTTCAGTTTTCGCAGTTTGTTTTCTCCCGTTGCGTACGAGTGCCTGGTACAATGTTTCTTGTTTACGTCGTATATTGCACTCATGACCGCATGAAAGTTTATACCATTGGGCTTAAAATTCCCATGTTTCTTATGCTCGACCAAAGCTCCGACAAAGGTTGCCTCCATTTCGTGCGTCCATTTCGCGCTATAGAACAAACGTCGTTGGTAGAAGTAACCATCTTGGAAAACCATCTTGTTATACTCAATCTCGTTTTATGTATGAAAATGTTCTTGCATTGATACAAACTGCCCTTGGTGTGCTATTTATAGGCAAATGTGAAGCATCATAGCCATGCAAACAAAATGGACGTCCACTGCCATGCAAATAATCCTCCAAAGATTTCCTTGTGTCACCCGTATTTATTAGATGGGACTAGTTAGTCTTGGAACAAGTACAATCCTATCCCTAGCAACATCATTGCAAAGCTTTTCAAATAGTAAACCCTAATATCAAAAAGAGACAAAATAGAGAAGTAAATTTACTCCTTCCATTGAATACTAAAAAAGGATAGTAAGATGTAATGATAGTTACATGGAATAGTGTGATAGCATATATTTACCAATACAGTTAAAAATATAAAATAATGTTAGAATTGTATATATGGAAATTTTTTTTAATTACGAGTAATTCTTAATGAGCACAAAAGTTAATTACTTTCCTGATTATATAAGTTACTGAGGATAAATAAACAATGGTATGTCAAAAGAAAAAGTGGACGGATTAAATTAACATTTGTTATTTAATTATTAGCCAAAATACAACGCATTTCCAAAATCACATATCTCATCGTCATACTCAAATCCATCCCGATTAAAATGCCGTATCAGTCCATCATCATACATTACACGTGGACTAATGGATTAATTATGGGTTAGTGTAAGGATTTGAATGTATTCAACGGGTGAGTTGTAAAGTAGTTGGAAGGCTTCATTTATTCCACCTGTTTCGGTCAAATTCACGCAAGGAAACCAAGGTTGCATCTTATTTATTTCTTGTGCATTCCCAACGCCAAAATGAATACCAATTGTGTCCAGAAATCTTCCAAAAGCTTTCAGCCGCATTTATATGTGTAGTAATTGACTAAAATAGTGTGCATCATTAATGGGGACATAAATGACGCACTGAACGTAGTAGTTGAGGGAGAATAAATGTATTCCATCATAGTTAGTCTTGCAAATTTGAGTGTAGCGCATCCAATTTTTTTTGGCATCAAGATTTTTACGCATTTTGTTATTACACATGACATTACAATGTAGCGTATTAATTATTAAATATATTAAGATTCTTTGGCCAAATATGTGACGGCAAGTAGACACATGGGTTTTTTAGGGAATATCATTTTCACTATAAAAATGTAAGTATATTTTTTAAGGTCATACAACTCGACCATGTGAAGTTAACGGCAAATTACGGTACACACAGAATAAGGACTTCAACAATTTTATTCCACATTTGCCAACCTTATATATGTAATGGAAATGTATAGGTTGGGCAAATATATACTTGAACGTTCCGGCCTTTGCATTAATGGGAAAACATCATCAATATTTTGTTGACGGCAAGACGAAACAATACACTACGCAATTGTCAAGTAAACCTAATTAAACACAAAGTCATAATAATATCGGTAGCATGCCGCGGTAAAATTAAAAGTAAATACGTTGGACTTGTAATAAAAACGAAGTGATACGACAATTGCATTATGTTTATGTTGAAGAGATAATCTACGATCATGCATTGTGATCAGTCGGAACGCGAACAACAATCTCTTCGGGATTATTTTGCGTGTCAGGGTAAACCTCGTCATCACTTTTATGTATCGGCTCATCAACCGGTTTGCCAAATATAATCTTCAGTTCTTCCCAAGCAGGCTTTGTATCCTATCGGTAAGCTCTAGCAAAAGGTTTTTCCTGGGGAAGGGCAAAGCCAACAATGTTCAAACTGCAGTATAATATAGTCATATGAAGTCTAATTTTGGTGTGTAAATTACATTACCCGTTCTATAGCATCCCATAACGGTTCATTGACGAGTACCAGTTTTGGTCTGGGGATCCATCGTACTCCCGGCCGATTTATTAGCCAGTTGAAGATGTCATATCGTTCCCTGAGGTGATTAAGTTGTGAACGACCAACATTGATGCAAAGACGGGTTCCAAAGATCACGTTCACAGCACTTACAGCTCCTTCAATGGCAACGACGGTTGGTTCCCCATTTTCAATGCAGCCAAACTCTACCTTGCGCACTAGCTCGCGAATGAAACACCGTTCCATTGGCTTAGTGAAATGCTTGCAATAGAAAAAAACCTTCTGAGGAGGGCATGTGTTGCACTCCCTTCTAGAATTTAAACAAGTAACATAACAAGAAAGCATTTTGACGGGATTGGAAACGAGGAGGTTATTGTTGGGCAATGGGGACTGTCCGAATTGCAATAAATTTATAGGCAAGAGTGTGATACAGCACATTAAATACGGATTGGTTTATGCCTCGAGTATAGGTGGTCATAGTTATTTTATACCGCATAGCAATTGAAAGATCAATTGCTATACATCAGCTAAAAAAAGCAACTTCAGCAAAACTCCTTTGGTTTGGTTTCATCATGCCCATAATTGGTGAATATTAAATCTGCTTAAATCTTATTCACAGGAAGGGTATAAAAAGACGTACATTCCACATACGTTAATAAATATGCTAAAATATTAGCAACTTGCAAGTGATAAATTCAAACGTTAATAACTACATAAAGTCATCGTTACATTTTATCGACCGACCATAATGTACATTAAGAAAGTCATACAATTAGATTAAAACAACTTATGTTCAAACTGTTAATGATTGTGAATTCATCAAGGCATACGGCGCGAAGCAAACCATCCCACATATGTAACTACCGCCGCTATCAGTACAACATACAATTTCGCCTGTAGAAAACGTACATGAGCTTCTAAATTACGTATACGATCTTCGTAAGCTTTCTCATTGGCGGTGGATCTAGATAAGCGCCGTATCAATCCCGATATAACTTCCACACAACGTTGACATCCGGGTTGGTCAACCCACTCAAACGTACTGCAGTAAGACCCCTGCGTTACGAGCACATTTATGCGATAATCAGTGAAATTTCCAACAAATGCAACGGACATTTTCTAAGGGAAAATATACGGAACGAAGATGAAACATCTGGTGCTAGCTTGATGAATTGTGAAGGTACGTAATGCTAACTAACTTTTTTGCCCGAACAGCCTCGGAAACGTCTACCAGGATTCAATATAGTCCAAGAAGTCCTCGTAACAATGGGATTCCCACATTCACATAAACGATGTTCGGTACCTGCATGGCAGGAGTCATTTGATGTGGTATAGGATTGCCCCGAATAGCTGGAATTGTTGCGGGGTGGTGTATAACGAGACCCACCAACATTTGACATTTTCCTGTTATGTGTGGTGAAACAAGAGCACCATAATTACACATACAACGCGGAAAACGTGAGCAACAACATGGCCAAAAAATTGTAATCGCGATTACTTGACAAAATTCTAGACTTTGTGAAGCAAAACATATTAATTGAGCACCATATCCAACATTTTTTCAAACGTTTTCGTTAAACCAATCTAAACAGGTGAACTATGCATTCACTCAAAAAAGCAAAAACTTTTTAAGATTAATAGTAGATTAAACAAAACGCAACGAGTAACAAAAGACAGATGGACAACACAAATACACCCAGAAAAATTAAGATTAAACAAACCGCAATTTTTTTTTTTAATTTAACAAACTACATGCCTGCATCCCCAATTCAGAAAACCCTAAAATTTTAAAAACCTTCAAATACCCAGTTATGAACGACGACTACCTACCCTGCCAAAATACATCATACAATGCGAGTACAAGTTAATTAAATAATAGCAGCAACTACAACAACAATCCAAACGGTAAAATGAAGCAATTTCGCATAAATTTCGCATAAATTTTGCATACAGTAGGACAATGAAAACAGAATTATGCTTTCATGGACGGCGAGTAGAAATACCTGAAAGTATATTATAAACCGGCCTCGAAGATTCAGCCGGAGGTGGAAGACGGTCTTCAGAGAAATCGATGGATGGTGCTCGTAATCGAAGTGAGAGTAATTTTGCTATCAATGTTCATCTTTTGGGCAGAACAGTTTTTGGGAAGGAAAAAAAAAGTGTTTTTTTTACTTTATTTAATTATGCAGTTGAGACATGAAGTTTTTGTCTTATTATTGAGCAAATTAGTAAATGACAAAAGTAATACATGAAATTGTCAAGTTAAGTAAACATAATATAAATATAACCTGTCAACTATCACCCTAACAAACACAACTAGTAAACATTCCACAAAATTATCCACACAGCAATAATCCTGATTCCAATCCCAACTTAATATTTTGACCTCTAATCCTATCACACTTAGTAAACATGCCCTAACGGTCATTCACTTTTATATTTTCAATTTATTTTGCAGATTAACTTTTTAATTTTAAATTATATTTTATTTTCTATTTATGTAATATACACCACTACGAGTATATGAAAATTATACTTTTTTTTCTAAGAAAATAATTCTACACATATAACTTGTATATATTGAATGGAATAAAGAAGATTTAATAGAATTTAGAATTAAAAAAGATCCAATCCCTCTGTTTTGTTTGCCTTGGCTTCTCAATTTTGGATTGGGGCCTTTTCATGAAAATTACTCCTTGTTTCTTTTCTATTTATTCTGTTATGTTCCAAAATGATATATCACTTAATGACTATATTTTGTTGAAATGAAATATTATTAGCACGATATTTGCACATCTAAAATAGGATATTCTTACATATCACCATTTAAATATTAAAAGCCAATTCCAAGTAGAACAAATGAATACTATGGTAGACAAATTAAATTTATGAGCAACAAAATGGCGTTACATGTAAGAAAATTTCATATAATATTACATCTAGTCATGTTTGTCCAAGTTTGATTGTTGCTTAACAACTCTTAGTTAGAAAATCCTTCACACTACTTATTTATTTTTTATTCATTTATGAAGAGTATCTTCTAAACTAAGAGATTCTTATACTTGTATGCTATATGATGGATTTATCTTTTACAAACTCACATATATATATATATATATATCTAGGTCAGGGACCTCTCATATTACTTTATCTTTATTATTTTCTCCCATAAAAAGAACTTTTAGGTTGCCTCACTTAGTGATAGATTAATGCTACCATTCATAACCAAAAATTATTACTCTCCTCACCATAAATATTCTTAATTCTTATCACATAATTATATGTAACTCATGGACTTAAAGCATGATAAATCATCACTATATGAATATTTCAACCCTGCTCTTAATACATGCTAGGTGGGTCACCTCAAGAGTCTCATGCAACTGAAAAGACATAATCTCTAGAAAATGTAGAGACTTACATTCTCCCACTTGACCCGCACACTTTGTGATAAGAATTAATCCAAAAAAAAAAAACTTTATAGTGTGAATACATTTATAGAAATGTTGGATCATGAATCATGGTGGTTATGTCCATTAAATCAAACACTTCCTTCCATGTATTACTATGAGCAACAATTCTTATATGAATACTGTAATCATAAACTTGAGGCTCATCCTTATTTATCCCAATGGATAACTTAAATGACACAATTTAATTTTATGTGCACAATAAACTTGCGTATCTTATTATTTGAGAAAGTACATTACCTGGGACTAACAAGACCCATACGATCCACATGATTTCTATATGAATTTGCATGCAATGATTTAGTCATTGGATCGGCTATCATTTGCTCCCTACTGATATGCTAAATGGTAATATCTTTCTTATTAACTTTCTCTCTTATGATAGGATACTTAATGTTGATATACTTGTTACGGCTGCCACTTATATTGTTCTTCGAAAAGAAAGCAACAGTTGAGATATCACAATAAATCTGGATTGGTTTTGAGATAAAATAAACTATCTTTAATCTTGTGATAAAATGTCTCAACCACAAAGCTTGTGGAGTAACCTCGTAATTGGCATAATTAGTTGCTAATTTGTAATAATAATGTGGTCTAAAATATGGATGCAATTACAATGTTAATCATAGATTAATTAGATTGAGAGAAAAATGGAGTAGTGCATTTGTCCAAAAAGGAATATGATTGGATAATATGGGCTTTGATAGTATATAACGTGTATATGAGGGTTAGTGTTTTACACTCACTCTTGTCCCACATTGAAAATTTATGTTCAAAATAAATTCCTTATTTTAAGTTCAACGTCCAAGTGATATTTGAAGTGCTATGGAGACTAGAGTGAACATGGGGCTGCCCACGCGCGCTGTTGTTGCCCGCCTGACTTCGGCCCTAGGCACGGGCATTAGGACGAGTGTCTCAATCTTAGTATATATCTTTTTGTAGCAAAAATATTTGTTATTATCTCGAATTAAAATAGAAAAGTCAAAACCGATTTTAATGTTTTTAAATCAAGTGTTAAAACCTGAAAAACTGTTGATTCAGTTTCAATTTTTTGCCCGATGTTGATTGTTTTTCAAAAAAAATTTTAATGCCAGAATAAATCATGTGTTTATAGTTAATTAATTCTGCTCAATTAATTTGGCAGTTTCACCTGGTTTTAAATTCAAATTTAATTCTGGTTTTAAATGTTGTTACATGATCTTGCCCATAAAAGGCTGAAGGTGTTTTCACTTCAGACACACCAACCTGAAATAACATTTCAGAACTTGAAAAATCTCTCTAAGCTCTCCTCTCATTTTCCGTTTTTCCTTCAAAATTCGAGCTTTGTGCTCTAGCTTCGATAGGCTTCTGAGTGTTGTTCGAGGTATTCTTCAGTACAGTGCAGTACTGTTGAATTGGGTCGTCTTATTCTGGAAGAAGTTGCATAGTACCCGATGCACGTTGAAACGGGACGTATAATTTCTTCAAGGCAAGCAGAATAATTCTACAATTCAGTTAGTTCACTACTTTGGACCGAGAGTTCTTACAATAGAACTCTCATTGTAAGTTCCCGATTTATTCATCTGTAATATAGCATATCTAATTATTTACTGTGTATTTGTTCCAACGTGTTTGTTTGTGTTCTTTGTTTCAAAAACTATTCATTGAAAACCTTTTACTTAACCTTATACTCATAGCTAGTAGCACGCTACATCATAGGAATAGAAGGAAAGAATCCTGGGCGCTCTTTACAATCTTTATAACTTAGTTGTCCTATTAAACCAAAATTATGGAATCTCCAGTCAACAACATTCGGTTAATGTTTTATAGATTTTAATTTGTGAATTTTAATCCCGTTCCCCTCGATCAATAGTATACTTGATCTTTAGAAATGCTTTTTTAACGGTCAACTAGGTCACCCTTCAATTTTACATAACCAATGGATATGATTCCACTAGAGATCAATTATCTTTTGATATAATATCTTCTACCTATATGTCTAGACTTGCCATTGTACATATGCTTTGTCCCCTTCCAATAGCTAACTAATTGGATATCACAATGGATCATAATTGTATGGTATAAGCTTTTTTAAAATAGAGAACGTCATTCAAGAAATTACAATTATTCAGCTTCTTCTCCTTAGTGTCATATATGCAATTAGCATCATTGTATAATTCTAACACAATTGGATATCCTATATAGTGTAATTCATGGTTTAAAGCACATTATAGAGATTTAAGTACCCTAATCAACCCCTTCTAATGGCATTTCCTATGATTACTTTGTAAATATACTCATTTTATTGATTGAGTATGCAAGATGAACAGTGTAGTTCATGATATACATTAAACCTTGCCTGCTCAACTTAACTTTCGAGTAACTTTGAGTCTTTCTCAAGTGCAGATTTAAAACTATCAAACCCTTAGTTGGTGGACTATCAGAGGCATTAAATATTCTAAATAAAGTCCCAGCGTAATGAGGTTGTGTTAAGATAAGTTTATTAGACGTTTTAGAGATTTTAATCCCTAATATTATATTAGCTAAAGTCATGTCTTTCATACCAAAGTATTTTGTCAACATTTTTATCGTAGTCATCACAATGTTGGCGATTGCTTTTCATTATCAAGATATAGACAGACAATAATAAAGTAGTTGACAGTGTCTTTAACATAGACACATAGCTCTAGGCTTGTCAATGGGTAGGGTATTACCCTACCCATACCCAAAAAATAACTTCAAGACCCATACCCAGACCCCACCTAATGGGTATAAGATCCTACCCTACCCTAGACCCATGAAATTAAATGAGTGGGTATGAGTAAGATGTAATACTATAAAATACTCATGGGTATGGATAATGGCTTAATATTCTAAAATACCCATTGGTATATATATATATATATATCCCAAAATATTGATTTATCCATTAGCTTAAAAATATTGAATTAGTAAACTTTTAGTAAATCAATCGTTAAATTTGCTTAATGTCTAAAAAACCTAAATAGTATATAATCATTTCATCACATATTTTATTTGTACTGATTATGTATTGAAATTTGACCATTTGTTAGAGTTTTTCATATTAATCAAATTAATCAACTTAACTTGACAGTTTAGGAAATAAAAAAATACGAACGAAAATTAAATTAATTAAATTTGACTAATATATGGAATAAATAATTTTTTTTTTTTTGAACTCAAATGTTCAAAAACCATCAAATTAAAATCGAATGCAAATGCTTCAAATGGATACTTAAGAGATTTAAATGAAAATTAGATATATTATGCTTAATTTTATTTACATGTACCAACTCTTACACCTTCATTCTTATTTTGAATTTATCTCGATTTCATAATCAATTAATATAAATGGTCCATCATTTAGATAAGTTTAAGATTCTTATTTAAATTTTGATTAATTTATTATTGGTCCGTCATTTGGACAAAATCAAATTCATTATTTAAATTTCAATGATGATCAATTTACACATATTGAAAATTTAAGTAAATTAGTTTTATTTTAGCGATCGACAGGCCATGAAATACTACTATGAATTAGTTATGCAACGTACATTGTTTGACTTGGACGTAAATTTAAAATTTAAGAATTTCTATTCAATTTAAACATATTGTAAAAAAAAACAAATGGGTAAGACCCAAACTCTACCCAATTCTAGTGTATAGTTTCGGTAAGACCCAATTGATCTTTCATAGGGTAAGGTATAAAAAAATCAACATGAGTATTAGTTGGGTTCGAATCTGAATAGGACAATACCCACCCATTAACAGATTTAAATTATACATAACTCGTACGAAATTTCATTTTTATATTTTTTGGATACCTTATTAAGAATGTATTTGTTGAGAATTGCTTCCCCCATATGTTTGGAGTAAGCCGAACTTTATCAACATAGCGTTCATCATCTCTTTATGAGTACGATTCCTTCTTTCAACTACACCCTTTGATTAAGGTTAATAAGGAGTTGTAATTTGATGAACTATATATGTCAGACTCTAAACAAAATTCTTTCAACAGTGGTCCATATTCGCCACTTCTATTATTAATACGTATTGCTTCTATACTTTTGCTAAATTGATACTCAACCTCATTTTTATCAAACTTAAAAGCTTCCGAAGCCTCAACTTTATTTTTAATAAGTAAATATAACAATAGCTTGTGCAATTAATCATTGATAAAACTAATCAAATACTTTTTTTCACCTCCAGTTTATATTAATTTTAAATCACATATGTTATTGTGAATTAATTTTAGAGGTGATGTGTTTCTTTCAACAGAAGGAAATGGTGATTTAGCCATTTAGTTTCAATAGAAATTTCACATTTATATTTTGCATCAATTTTCAATGAAGATAATAAAGCCTTCTAAGAGTATCAAATTAACATGTCCTAATCTAACATGCCATAAATTAGAACACTCAAGCAATAAGTAGAAGGCATAATTTTATTATTATCAAACTTGTGGTGTGCAGTCGTTACATTCGTTTCGAACAACCTTTACTCTACATAGTGGTTCCCTATAAATTATCCGTTCTTGGGAATTATAACTTTATCAGGCTCAAAAACTACTCTAGAGCCACTTTCGACTAGTAGTAAGTTGGTCACCAAATTCTTACGGATGTCAGGAACATGTAGCATGTAAATTAGAGTTAGTTCCTTTGGGAATGTATCTTCAGTATCACCTTCCCTAGACCGATTATCTTCTTCAATGCCTAGTCTGACGATAAAATCCTCAAACTCCATTTCCTCCTGCTTATGCTTTAGGTAATTTCTGAAATCTTTTTAGATATGTGGTAGATTTTCAATTATAGACGCCACTTGGAAGGAAATTTTCATCCTTCTGCATGCAGGTCATGCGGGATCAAATGGAAATTTTCAACTTGGCTCATTACTGCTTTGAAATCCACTATTTTGAAATCCAATACTTTTTAATTATGAATTTCTTCAAGTCCGACATCCTCAACTTTTCATTTCTTTTCCAATGACTTCGAAATAGCTCTCATAGTGTTGGTTGAACTATACACGTTATGCATCACTCAGTTCGTTAATAAAACAATTTTAGTACAGAAAATCCCAATAGACCCATGCATTCAAAGCTGCTCACTTTTGAACATCAATTTCCATCCTCATTCAACATTTGAACGACCTCAATATTTATATTTTATTATATATAGATCGAATATGTTTCATAGTAACATTGATTATCATGGTCAAAATTTTGATTTTGTATAATCATGATAAGTAGTATTAATTTTTCATAATTTTTAAACCGTATCATTAATAATATATGACATAATCAATATTTTTTGTAATGAGTTTTCCCCCAAACACATCGCCTAGAAATTCACAAATTTAGAATATATTCAAAATTGTTTTATTTACCAAAATACTTGAATAGAAAAATGCACCTCAAAATCATTTATATTCAAAACAATTATTTCTGAAATTACTATTCCAAAAATAGTATTATTTGGAAAAAGAAATGATATATTTCCTTTTTGTCCTTTCCCTTTATTATTTCCCATTTTAATGCCTCTTTGAAAATCTGAGCGTTGGTTTTCCGCTTGCCGCCGAATCGCTGTCAGATCAGTTTCTGTACTCAGGTAGGTGATTTTACAGAGGAATAGGACCCACACCCTTGAGTCGCAATTATGACCGTCCATGTATGAAGTCATTTCTTGATATGACACGTGTAAGTCCAAGGAGATCGATGAGGAGATCTGGTGCGGGGCCCCTTAGCTACCAGCCCGTGCACAAAAGTCCATGGGAAGGGGATGTAAATCTGTAAGTGGGCCCACGCGGTTTGGTCTTTGTCCCTTGGTTTGTTAGACTCATTCAGTTCTACCATCTAATGTTGGTTTTTTACAATTTTACCCCCCATCTTCTATATTTTCAATTTTCATCATAATCATTAGTGAGAAAATATTTTAAATATTTGGTTTCATAATTTATAAGGAAAATGTTTTAGGGTAAATTGCATCTACCTCCTCTAAAGTTTGGCACAATTACAAATACCCTCTTGTTATTTGAAAAATTATAAATACCCCCTGAGGTTTGTAATTTTCAACCAAATGCCCGAAATTGATCATTTTACCCTTAATTTTTTTGTTAAATTATAAAAAAAATTAGTCGAGGCAAATTCAATTTTTAACTTCTCTACGTAAAAAACTTAAGAACTTCTCCCTACGCATTATAGTCCAAAAAAATTTTAAAAATTTTAAAAATTAAATAAAATGCATAAGGGCATTTTGATCAGTTCATCCATAAAAATGGATTAAATGTATTTGTTAGACGGTTACAAATCTCAGGGGGTATTTACAATTTTTTAAACAATGAGGGAGAATTTGTAGTTATGTCAAACCTTAGGGAAGGTAGTTGTAATTTACCCAAATTTTTATACAGGGCAAATTACGTTCACACACCCTAAATTTACGTTTAATTACACAAACACTTTTTATCATTTGTAAAACTAAAACAAGTACGCCTTCCTAATACTGTGATTATAATTTACATTGACACAGTTTCAGGTATAAAAACTTAAGCAAGCACTTCCTAATACAAATTATATTGAAATAGGAGATCCCTTATGGATGTACTTATAATTTTATAAAGTACAATGGGTGCCTGTGTAATTAGTAGGGGTGTTCTTCTAGTGAAATCGAATTGAAATTTAGTATGCCAAAATGACGTATCGAATAGTGAATCAAAATGTTTCTTTGATTCAATATTAACCAGACTTTGGGCGACCTTGCTGTCGCCTTGCGCAAGCAAAAGGGGCGACTGCAGGGTCACCCTCGCAGAAAGAGGTGACCTCGCCGTCGCTCCTCAATTTGGGCGATGGAGGTGGTCCATTTTCTTCCTAGATCCATGGGCGACCGTCAGGCGACGCTAGACAAGAAGCCGGCGAGGCGGTGGCAGGAATGCAGAGGCGGTGATAGGGAAGACGGACTGTTTTTCTTTTTCTTTTTTATTTTTTTTTATTGTTTGTAAGTTTTTTTATATATAAATTATATATATATAAGTATATACATATAAATAAATCTTAACTTGTAAAAATATTTATTTAAAGATAAAGTAAAAGAAATTAACTTTTGAAATTAAAAATAATAAAAGAACTATTAATTTTTTTTTAAAAACATGGAAAATATGAATATTATTTATAATAATATAACTTAAAATATTTCATATACTTTTTTAGTATTTTAATATTTAATTAATATATTCTATAAATAAATATAATTTAAATTAAATAATAATTTAATTTAGTTAGTAATATATAATTGTTATAATTTATTTTTATTTATTTAAATTTGAAAAGTGAATTTTAGTATATTAATTTTTGTATTGTGATCTGTTCATTTAAAAATATAGATTACTAACATATATTAAAACTAAATAATAAAAATTAATCAATAATATGTAGTTTATTAAACTGATGCTCTTTGTAAAATGAGAGTGGGAAAATATTTGCACACTTAAATGTGTAACAAAGGAGGCAAAATGAACATTTGCTAATTAAAAGTAACAATAAAAATGGTCAAAAACGATGCCAATTCACACCACCCGCGCGTATTCATCACTCTCCATTAAAATCTAACGGAGAGAGGGTATTTTGCTCCCTTTTAATAAGACGGGATTTTTTCTCATTTTTACCTATGAACATAACATACGCAAATTTCGCGCTATTTCCTTAAAACACAATTGGGTGTGATGCAATTACCTTTTAAAAATTGAGAGGGTTGAAAATATGATCACATTTCAGGGTCGTGTAAGTAATTACCCCATACTATAAATATAAATAAAGATAATTGCATTGTCCTATCTTAAGGTTTGATGTAATTACACGTAGGTATTCTGTGATTTGGGAAGTTACACCTAATATCCCTAATATTATTTATTTCCTTTCAGCAAATAGATCTGTTTGTTATTAATTACATTCACAGAATTTGCCGACATAAAAGAAATTCATATTTAACGTTGATTGACTTACAATCGTATTATGTGTTAAATAAATCTTTCGGACCAAACTACCAATATAAGGGTGAAGATGTACAACCTCACATGCATTAACGTGTTAATAAGATGTATATGGATGAAGATATACATCCTCACATACATTAGTGTGTGAAGATGTATAAGGATAGTTTGGTAAGAAAATATGTGTTTGACTTGAAATAAGTTAGTAATAAATCAATCGATGGTAAATATAAATTTCATTCTTTTTTTTATATCAGCAAATTTCATGAATTTTAATAACGAATGGTTTTTTATTAGACAAAAAAAACGTTAGAGATATTAAATATAATTTTTTAAATTATAAATATTTTACGTATAATTGTACTAAATACGTATAATTATACTAAATTTTATAGAAAAGTGGTTTAATTATCCTAAATAAATATATGTGTACAGGAGAAACACAAATATTACATCATGGCCAACATATAATATCCTTTTTAATTTCTAGTGTCAAAGGGGTTGATGCTTGGCCCTCTTAAAGTTGCGGTGACCTCCTCTGTGGGCTTTCATTCATAATTCTTCTTTGGTTTTTAATTTGTTATCTTTTAATAATAAATAACTAAAAAAGTAAGAGATAATGGTGACAAAAGCACAAAATATACTGTAAGAAATATGATATCTTGTTATGATTACTTATTATAAAAATAAATAAAATATTATAATAAATAATGATTAACCACAATTTTACAATGCTTGACTGGCTGTTGTTCAACAACTTTGGCAGTGCTAATTTTAGGATTAATTATTAAATCCCTCTTTTTAATAATACTTCAAATTATCTTCCTTTTTCATTTATTTTATTCGTGTTGGGTTAGTTGAGAATATTTGAGTGAGATTATAAACTTTTTACACATTTTATAAGATATCACTAAGGGTTTTGCAATTTTATTAAAAAATAAACTAATAATATCTAAATTTAAGATCTTAAGGGCTCATAAGCTTCTTTACAAAAAGCAAGTTATTCAAAAATTTCAACGAGCCAGTTCAATTTTTAATTATAAATTTGTCATTAGTAATGATGCGGGCAAAAAATTGAATGTGATCCTTTGGACTTTTACAAGCTTCAATAACTGGAACCTGTAAAAAGGAGGTTAGCACTTCGACATCTTAGTTAGTAACGAATAAGAATGACAAAGTAATGAAATAGAGCAATAGAAATAAAAGAGTGTAGTTAAAGCGTGCAAGATGTGAATTTAAGTTGTTGAAATTCATGTGAAGACCTGCTATTTGTAGGCAAGTGAATGATAAGAAGAGATAAGAAATAATCTCTTAATTTTTGGATTTGGTTGAGATAGATCCGTGCAGCTCCAAGTGAGCTCCTGAACTTTTCAGGTGTGGTTGTTTTTTTGATAAGGAGAATTCTATTTCATCTCTTGTGTCACCACATGTCTCAAAAGAATTGGGAGCTGATCCATTTTCCTATTTTTCAAGTGAGGTGGCAATGGTTGTTCATCCCATGTGGACTCTTGGAGTGCAGCCATGTGGCGCTATGTCCCAAGTGAGCTAGTCTGTCTAGCAGGACTTTTCACTAGAAATTAATTTGGACTGAAGTTTTTCTAGGTCGCTCCATCTAGGCTACTTGGGCATGTCCCTTAGTTGACAGATTTAAGGGTAAAGGTAAATTTCATTAATTAAAAAAATGAGTATAACTCATACAGCAATGTATCCCTACTCATTCTAACTTGTGGACAACAACCACATACGACCATGTTGAGGCAGAAACACGACAAAATGAAAAAAATAGCCTATCAACAAGTATCAATCTCATGCTATTTTCCACAATCTATACAATATTGAAGGTTGTAAAAACTTCTTCTAATTGGTTGTCATTATCCTCATCCTAACCTACTCGATGATCAAATCCGCCACCACAGCAAGAGTTGAAGCCACCTCTTGAAACCTCATTTTGTTCCCCTCAATCCGAACATGGTGTACCAGGGAAACCAAATTCACCTTATTAGTTGCGTTCATCATGTGCAACCCCCTCTACCTCCTACCTGCCCATGTTATGCCAAGTTGTCACATAATGTCACTAGAATCGAACTCTACTATGCAGGATTGCCAAATATCTCCTAGAAAAGGTGCACTAAAAGAAAAGGTGTTTATGTGACTCCAAAGCCTGCATCTCACAAAGAACACAAATTTTGTTATTCATCTCCATCCAAAGTAGAGAGTCTCTCGAGCTAACCGTAAAATAAATTGATTTCTAGCAATCTAAAATTGTCCCAACATTAAACCAGCCCAAGGAACCACCCTAGACCTATCAGGCTAAACCATAGCATAGGCTTCTGTTCTGTTGAACCTCGCTGTTGATGATCTTCATATAACTACATCCTAATCATCATGTAAAAGAGGTAGTGATTCCAAAATTTCTGCCACTTCAAAGCTTGTAACAACAAGCCAATACCACTCACCTTCAGGAACCAATGTGTCCACTCTAACATCTTTAGGCAAACTTGTTAACCTCGCTGTTGCCCTGTTCCCACTATCCAATTTGCTATCCGGTGCAATGGGCCTCGAAGTTTTAGTAACTTCCTCCAGCTCCATGTTCCTCTACCTAAGGAAAGTGTCCAGTCCTTAAGTTTGTATTGAGTTATCCATCGCACCCAAACTGAGGTTGTACTGTGAGAAATAACATCCCACAAGTGTTTGCTCATGAGGGCCTGATTCATGGTTGGGATGCTTTTAATTCCCAACCCTCCTTGCTCTTTTAGTTGACATATTTGAGCCCTTTACACTCCTTAACCTTGTGTTGCCTTTGCAAAGAAATGTTCTAGGTTTCTTCTCCAATCAATTTAGTGAATCATTTAGGCAAAATAAATTTCAATGCTCTATAAATATTCAAAGCCCCAAGGACATATTTTATAAGTTGTGTTCTACCTACATATGAAAGGATAATTGAACTCCAACCACTGATTCTTTGTCAGCAGAGGTTGGCAACCAATTGAAGTGATCCTCTTAGAGAGTAATGGAAATTCAAGATACTATACAGGAAGTATCCCCTCTTGAAAACCCAAAATATGTTTAATTTCCAAATCTACCGCCTTTGAGAAAATCACCTGGCTTTTGTTGGAGTTTGATGTAGTTAAGACAATGTTGCAAACTCTTTAGTGTATCCTTGATAAGTGAGAGTGATGCCTCTTCAGCCTTATAGAATAATATGATGTCATCTGCAAAAGATAGCATAATCACCCTCAGTTCTTCGCATCTCCAGTAATAAGAAAATCCATGGCTCTAAGACACCTTAAACAGGATAATAGGGTGGAGAACCTCCATACTAGCACAAATAGGTGAGGGGAGAGGGGTTACTTTTGCCTCAAACCTTTGCAGCCCTTAAGCTAACCATGAATGCCCCTATTGGGACTCACAAAATATGCAACAATCATGGCACATTCCTGAGTCCACTTAATGAACGGATCTGGAAAATGAAATAGTTTAATAGCTGCAAACAAAAGATTCCAGTCCATAGAATCATAGGTCTTTGTTAGTCAACCTTGACAACACATGTTTGAGGAAGTTGCCTTTGATTATACCTAGCAAAGAGCACCTGAGCTAGTAATATGTTTTCACTTATCCTTCTTCCTAGAACAAATGCATTTTGAGTTAGATTTATCTGTTGTTCCAACATCCCTTTCAGTCGTTGCACCATTATTTCTTATAACTTTGTACAACACATTGCAATAAACAATAGCTTGTATTCTCATACTGGTGTGGGAAGCTGTAATTTAGGAACAAGAGCTAAAAGAGTGGCATTTAGCTGCTTGGGGACCCTGCCACTCTAAAAGAACTCCTGGATGGCCTTTGTGACTTCCTCTCCAACAACTAGCCAAGCTTCCTCATAGAATGTTGCATTGAAACAATCAGGCCCTAGGGCTTTATCATTTGAGATTGAATACTTCATCCTTTATCTCCCTATCATGAATAGGAGCAATTAACTGGCCTTTGTTTATGTGAGTTGGTGTCTTGCCAGTGGTGCCAGGATTCTAGATCATCAGTTTCATGTCTCCTTCTTCTCCTAGCAATGTCTCAAAGAACCTCACAAATTCCTCATACGACTTGGTATTGCTCAGTCAACAGGATGCCCTGATCATTCACAATTTGAAACACCTATGAAATGACCTCCTAGCCTTTGCTTTTATGAAAAACACCTTGGAGCATATATCCCCATCTTTCAACCAGTTCATGTTAGCCCTCTGTTTGAGCATGCTCTGCTTCTGTCCCATTGCCTAAACATACACCGTTCTATAGCATTTCACCAACGGCTCAAGCAGGGAGTTGTGCCTGAATTCACTACAAAAAATATGATATTTAACCATGGCTAATTTCCATGATTATACTAAATAACCATAGCGAATAGTCATTGACCACGACCACGCAACGGTTGTCGGTTGTGGTTTTTGTGAGGGTGCGAAAATATTTGTCATGGCTAAAAGTCATGACGGATGTTTTTACCACGACTAAAAGTCGTGGTAAATAAGTTTTTCATAATGGAAAAGGTAGTTTTTGCATCAGTTTTTATTTAACCGTAGTTAATAATAGTTATTTACCACGATTGTTAGTCATGGTCATTAAAAATGTAGCTAATATTAATTTTTTTTTCTAGTGATTGATGATGTAATTGTTGTGCCAGTGCTAAGTACTCTGCTGCTAAAGTCACATTTAGAGATAGATCTCCCTTAGCTTTCCTTGTGCCTTTAAAAGTTGGCTTGAGTAATTTCAACCTTGTTGCCACTACATACATACTAGTCCCATATATTTTGTGCCTCCATACTTCTTCAACCTGTTGTAAGAAGTCTAGTGATTTTGCTAGAGGTTATCAAACCTAAACACTGCTCCATATAATAAGGGGTGAGTGATCAAATGTGTGAGGGTTACTTGTTAGATAGTAAGTTTGGGGCCATTTCTCCAGCCCAGCCTCATTGAGTACCACCCTATCCAACCTCTTCCACAGACTCCTTGATCCCTCATTCGAATTGTGCCATGAATACCACATCAGTTACATAGCTAAATGGTAAGCCCTGCTTCCAATACTGCTTGTTGAAACTCTCAATATACTATCCACATATCTTGCTCTAATCCAACATAACACTAAAGTCACCAAATACAAGCCATGGCTTATCCTCAATGCCCTAGGCCAACCTCACAATTCCAGCCCAAAATCCTTTCTTTACAACCATATCATTATATCCACATACAACAGTGAACAAACACTTGGTGTGCAATCGTTTGCTAGTCACACGATAGTGAATAAACTGAACATGAGAATCTAGTATTTCAACATCTAATTCCTCAGCATCCCATACAATCCATATCTGATTTCCTAGAATATAATTGTACTCAGAATACCAGTGAAATGAGCAGAGATACTATTACGTATTTGCAACACATTCCTTTGGGCAACTCTAATCTCAACCAAGCGCAAACTTGTACCTTGAATTCCTGAATCAAGGCGGCACTTGCATTCTGATGATCTCGCCGGTTAAGCCCCCTGATATTCCACACACTGATTGGAATCATTGGATCACCTCTTTTGGGCTACATTGATTAGGGCCCATCGACAACATATCTTCATCTTCTAACTCCAAGTGTTCAAATGGGTTGTACAATAATATTGCTTTACCTTTATCCTTGTTGGCTACTTGCTGACATCCCTCGCCTGAAGTGGATGCCTCATAATCTATTATTTTGCCAACTCGAACCCATGCTCATTCACCTTCTCTCTTATAGCTCATAGTAGGTTGTTGACTCCATCCTTTCAAAGCCACCTCACCTGCCATCTCACCGGTCACATCCTCTCTATGTCAACAGTGGTTGACTGCACTATTGACTTGGAAGTTTATACATCCTTCATAGGTAGCTTTATTATTATCTTAGCTAATGGGAAAGATGTCATTGCATGCCCCAACGTCTTGGTACACCTTTTAGGCACCCACTCATATTCAATAGCCACTTTGCACGGCCTCTCCTCATCCCATTCTTAAGTCAGAGAAATTATCACGAGGTGTTTCGGCAGCGTAGGACTATAATCTAGCATCACCCAAACGCATAATCAATCCTTAAATGATCTAGTGATAACATTAGGGTATAAAGATTTCCCTACCCCTACTTGCTTCAGTATTCAAGTCGTCCTTTGTCCGTAGCTCTATTGGCAGATGCTATAAACGAATCCAGACTACCACTTGAGTGTGATTCTACTTCCTCGGAGCTAGGCCAAGTTCCCATTTCTGTAACACAATAGGCTATCCTTGGAACAACCAAGGACCGCCTTTTTGTGAACTCTTCCAAAGCTACACAGGTATTAAATTGGAAGAAGTAGAAAACATTGGTCGTTGTCATAACCCCCTTCACGAATTGCCATGTAGACCTCACAAAGGCATTAAGCTGCGGGAAGAATGGTTTCCTACCAAGAAAATACCCTACAACGTGGTAGGCCACCAGTTTGATTCCTTCTCTATCATACTCACTGTAGGTCTAACTAATCTCTCCATTTTGCTTCTCAGGGTGAATATATTTTAGTGTTCCGAGATGATTGATGGAATGCTTTTCGAATTTTATCCATTATATTCACACGTGCTGTAGCGATATTCAATCTAACTGAGCCAACAAAGATGTCCATTGTCATCTTCCTCTCATCCTTCGTCTGTTGCTGGTCAGGGTTCTGAGCTGTGTTAATTCCCCTCGTCCATACCAGATTTGTGCTCAGGAACCCTACGGAGTAAGTTAGGCTTCATCTCAATAGGGGATGTCTCCAGCTCTTACATAGTCGACCAATGTTACCTAACCTTAGGAGAATTGGGGTTCTCTTAGTAGTCTGGTGCCATGGATGGTTGTTCTAGCACACAAACCCAACCCTAGATGGCAGACTATGATTTTGAGATAAATCTATCAAACGTTTCATGTTTTTCAGTGCAGGGATAATCCACCTCGTCGGAGGAAGAGCCGTAAAGGGAATAGAATCCCTTTGGGACACCAGTTTGAGCGGCATCATGGTCATTACCCCAGAACTCACAATTGGTATAGAATCGGACACAACCACCGCCGTCGTACCTTTCCAGCCATCGTGACTATAGATTGTTAAGAATGTCTAGTGAATCCACACGTCCCCTATCCACCACTCTCTCTGCTAGTTTACAAACTCAGCAAAGCTGGACGTTGCTAAATACATTCTCCTTCTCCACCCTAGCCTCTTCACCGGCCTCATCCTTCGTCTGGCCGTCTCTGCTACCCATGGTGTCACCACTAGGGTTGTTGCCAGTGTGTGTAGTGTATGTGAGATAAGAGAGACAATTTTTGTGTGACATGACTACCTAATGAACATTTCCTTTGATTAGCTTAACTAGCAGATTTAGGAGCATCTAGCTAATCTGATTTTATTCAAACGCTTCAATAAGCTTAGTCGGACACTAAATTGGATTTTTTTTATTCCAAATTACATATATAAACCAACACAATGCTATCGTATAAAGATTATTATCATTGATTTTTATATTAGATAAATTTTATACACGCCATATATATATGTTAACATAAATAAAAAATGTAACATGAGTTGAAATAAAAAAAAAAAATTAATCCCAGTGGACACCCCTTTAATCTAAAACCATATAAACTTATACCTAAAGCAAAAGTTTAAAGTGGTAGAAATTAAAGGAAGTCCACATCACTAATCCATTATTTATGCTTAATTAATTATATGAATAAAAGACAGAGATGATGAATAAATGTGGTTTGAAAATGCATTGAAAGCAACGTTAGATTGGAGTGTTGCATAAACAAAAGCAGCGGAGATTATGGCAGAAAACATGGTTGCAAGAAACAGACATACCGAAATGGTCTTTATGTCAACCAATCGCATCAACTATTTATGTCAACCTATCGCATTCAACTATTCTACGTTATAGTTTTTTCTAGGCCAAAATATAAGTAATTTTTCGATGAATAAGTTATCTTTTTATAAAAAAATAATAATAATTTATTTTTTTATTTTTTTAGGATGAACCAATTTATCTTCTTATATTTTTTTAAAATGAAATAATTTATCTTTATTTTTATTCATAAAAATGTAATTTACCCATTTACAATATATATCACAGGGGGATAAATTTCATTAAACCCATTTTATCAATTACAAAACACTAATGAGGGTTGGACCATAAAGAAAATTTATTGTCTGTTTTTGGACGAAAGAATTGGGATTCGACAGGGGATAATTTGAGGTAAGTATAGTAAATAATTTTATGTTAAATATATTTGAAATTCGTCGTAATACTGTGAAAAGTATAGTTTATAATGAAAGTTCAAGAATTAGAAATCTTTTGTGTCATGAATTTGTTCAAATAAATTTGATGAATTTGAAATCATTCGACCAAATCCCATCAATTCAAACACAACATCACAAATTTCATGTAGGAATGTATAATAAGTTGGGGGGGTGATAGTTTCTATTTTTGTGGTGTAAATAAATTGTAAGAAAAATAGTAAGTAGGGGTGAAAGCGGGGTGGGTTGGGGTCCCAGGACCTGTCCCGCTAAGATTGTTTAACAAACACATAAATATTCTAGTTCAAAAGTTTTTCTTCCAATCATGGGATAATTGCGATTTTAGTTCTCAAATTTTGCCACTTATGCAGTTTCGGTCCTTAAATATTTTTAGGTTGCACTTTTGGTCCTCAAATTATTTTTTTTGATAGATTTGGTCCTTCCATTAAATAAACCGTTAAAGTTAACGGAAATTTTATTTTAAGTGCCAAACATCGTCATTTTACTCCCATTTTGTACTAGTTTTCAAATTTTAGTCCAATGCACTCATTTTTTTTCAATTTTTTTCAAACTTCAAGAGAGAAAAAAAAAAAAGATGAATTTAAGCAACAAAAAATCTATATAATCTTACTAAAATATTGTTGTGGAATGTTATGTTAAATTGTGTCGATGTTTAAATAATGCAATTATGTTTATTTTTCAGTATTTATGTTGTTTTTTGCGTTACACATGTTGCAGGTATTGTATTATACACAAAATAGGTTATTGACAATATTATAGTAAGATTATATAGAATTTTTGTTACTTAAATTTATCTTCTTTTTTTTTTTTTTGTATTTTCTCTCTTGAAATTTGAAGAAAATGAAAAAAATAAGTGTATTGGACTACATTTTGAAGATTAGTACAAAATGGGAGTAAAATGATAATTTTTGGAACTAACAATGAAATTTCCATCAACTTTAACGGTTAAGTTAACAGAAGGACCAAAACTGCCAAAAAATTAATAGTTTGAGGACCAAAAGTACAACCTAAAAATGTTTAAAAACCAAAACTGCATAAATGACAAAGTTTGAGGACCATTATTGCATTTATCCCTCCAATCACTAAACTAAATTACGATTAGCCCAAACAATCCAAACAAATCACATCTTGTTGTTAATTAAATTATACATCGCTAACAACTTTTCATTACATATTATTACATTTATTTATAGTAAATCAATAATATATATATATATATAATCGAGACAGGTTTCAAGACGGGTTGGGATGGACCCGAGACTGGCCCCAACTCCGAGCTGATCCTATTTATTAGGACCCAAGACCCACCTACTACCCATTTTTTTTACCTGCACTACGGTGAGGATTCGAAAAACCTGGACCTGTTGCCACCGCTAATTGTAAGTTTGATTGCAGTAAAAATTGGGGATGTTCGAAAATAAAAATAAAAAATAAAAGAAAAATTGAAGTTGGAGTATCTAGGAGAAAAATTTAATATGTATAATTTTACTAATAAGTTGCAAAAAATTATAGAAAAACTTATAACTTTTGACTTAACTAAAATTAATTTAAGTAGATTAAAAATATAAATTATAAATAAAAAAAATACTTTTTCAGCTTTTTTTCAAACAAAAGTCTTTATTAGTCGAGACATGTTAATTAAATCTTTATGAATCCTATTTTCAGTATAAATAGTCGAAGTTGCTGGTAGATCTCCTATTAATTTCCAGCAAATATGGCCTACTCTTTGACAATATTTTGAAAATTAGACTGCAGTCCAATCGGATGATTTATTAGAATATTGATCCGATCCATTGGACTGATTTGAGACCCTAGAAAAATATTTATTGCGTATATTTTAATGGTTATAAGTTGAAAGTTATGGTAAATGACTATTGTTAATTATGATCGAATAAAATCAATATAAAAATTTAACTTATTTATGGGTTGTGTGGTGGGCGTCAAAATCATCAGAAATAAATTCCTACAAATATTTTTGAGAAAGTGGTGCGTAAGGTCGATTCCACAGAGATTGGTAATAAGTCACTTCCTTCAAATAAAACTAGCCGTCGTGGCACGTCGTCCCTACGTGCATATAAAATAATATTATACGCTTTAAAATTATTGTAAATATAAAATAATATATATAAACCAATACATTACATTTAAAAAAAAAAAAGAAAGAAAAGAAAAAAACTACCTTAAGGGTATTATCGGCATAATCAAAATTTGGTGTCGCAGTGTCATTAACCGCCATTTGTGAGTGGAAAAGACCTTTCCTTTATATATAGTATAGATAAAGGGGAAGGGGGGATTGAGTTTTAACTATAATTTAGAGTAAATCATGACTCTTAGTCGTTGTCAATGTTTTAGCCACGCTCGTAAAAATTAAGTCAAAAAACATTGCATGATTGTGGTTAATAATTATATAGTACAATAATTATTTTTAATCATAGCAATTAATTATGGTTAAAAGTTATATTTCTTGTAGTCAGAAAAATAATTGATCCGAATTATATGTGGTGTATATAAATTAGAGAAAAAAATGAAAAAATAAAAGTTTTAAAAGAATAATAATTCGATCCAATATGATAAATTCATTAATTAGCTCAAGATATAGGGAGATAGAGAAAATGAAACTAAATACGATATAATTACATATAAACATTTTGCACAAAAAGTATTAATTGTAAAAGGATTAGACAATTGTAATGAATATTTTTCATATGTGATACTAATTAATTCCTTTCGTATTAAATCATAACCGACAAATTTCAAATGTGAAGCCAAATTAATTAACTCAATGTATGATTTAAATTATATAATATGAGCTTTCCAAAAAATTGGTGGAATTTCTTATCCTCGTGTATTTTTATTTGATTTGTTTATATGATATTTTAGAATTTTTTTTCTTAAATCTATATTATTTATTAAGGTTCAAGGTGTTAATGTAACTACCTTTGGTAGATTAAAAATGGGTAACTAAAATGCCTTTCACTTATATTTATTTCTTTTATAATAACCATCTTCTTAACTAATTAGTTATTATATCAATAATATTTGATTCATATAGATTAAAATTAATTTTTTTTATAGCTTTAATCAGTTATTCATTTTCTCTTTCTTTTATTTCATCTAATTAAATAAATATAATAAGAATCTAAATTATGCACATGCATCAAATTTGCTAATTTTTATAGTTGGTGAATATATCAATAATATTATAAAATTATTATCAAGGGTATAAAAATAATTTTTACGTATAAAATACACCATAAGTACATACACCTTACCACACTCTAATATTTTAAGCTCCAATATAAATATCTCAAATATTATTTTGAAAAAGGAGTGACTATTTATTTGACAGAACACTACCAAATACAATAATTCCCTCTCCAGACATAACACTCGGAAAGCATCAACACGCCGAGGGTAATTTTTCCGTTTACTCCACCTCTCAAGTTACAACTACATCAAAAGTGAATCGGGTTAATTGATTATTGGCTTTTACCGAATTTCTCGGGTTCGAGATGCTTTTATGTCATCAATTTTTTTTTCTTAAAATCGAACCAATGTCTTGCCTAATTTTTGGTTAAATCGATTGAACCAGTCATCCAATTTTAAAAATCAACACTACAAGAAGGAAAAAAGAAAGAAGAAGGAAGAAAACCCTAACAACTATAGGAATATGACCAGTTTGAAGAAAGTAATCAAAGTTAATATTCTACCTAACTCAGCACATTCAATTAAATAACAAGAAGAAAATTTCAAGACTATATCTTCATCTCAAGACTTTGGGGCAGGGACATAGTGTTGACTGGAACTAGCTACCCCTCTTCATTTCTCACTATCAACAATAATCAATAGTAGCAAACAACTGTTATTTTTACAAGTAAAGTAGTTATAACTACAAACATGGCCAAAATCTTGAAAAAATGTTGATTAATCATGATTAAAATTTAAGTGTTTGCATTGATTTTATTTGACTGTGGTAGATACACTAGAAGAAAATTCATTATTGGCTACGGACTAAAATCATGGTAAATAATTATTAATATTAACTATGTTAAACAAAAACCGTTGCAAAAAACCTATATTATCCACCATGAAAATTCTTTTGCCATGGCTTTTAGTTATGGCAATGGTTTTAGCCACACTCGCAAATACTACGGTCAATAACCGTTGTATGACCCTGGTGAATGACTATTAACCATGACAATTAACTATGATTAAATATTAAATTTTTTCTAATGATAGTATTGATTTGTCATTATTTTTAAATTGTAGTCATGTATGGTGTAAGGAAACATCAATTTTTTATTTTTTAGTTTTGCTTTAAAGTGTTGTAAAGATATTAATTAAAATTCATTGATTGAATATTAATTAGTTGTCCAATATATGACATGGATATACTCATTAAACTTAAATAAACAATCATGTTAGAATTGACAATAAAATAAATTAAGAACTCAATTATTCAATTATAGATAGGAGAAGTATAGGCTATATATAATAAGTACCATATCATTGTCAATGAATATTTATGCTTTTTCCACAAAGAAAAAAAACATACCCACCAATTTACTTGTCTCCACCACATGAAGTGATGATTATAGCCCTTCACCTGCATTTACTGTATTGAGTATTTTTTGTCATCAAGAGAAATTAATGTACCTATCATCCTAATTCATAAAAGAAGGTGATGAATATGCAAGGATTAAAACTCTCACTTGTCTCTTTCATTTCTGACATAAGGTTAGTAGAAAAATAATCATAGACACCTAATAATGTTGGGAATTCTTTGGCTAACTAGTTATTGTCCTTAGGTTCTTTTGGATCATCATCGCACTAAGAGAGACAAGAAAAGAATTAGGTAAAATTATTTATTTTTCTTTATTCTTTTCCTTTTATAATTTATTTTTGGGTAAATTATATTTTACCATTCGAACTATACCCTTTTTTACACTTTGCTGTCTAGAATTCTTTTTGTATCAACTTACCATTTCAACTTTGCAAAATTTGCATTTTGCCATATATAAACATTTTTTTGGTCAATTTTTCTGTCGGAAAAACATCCCGTGTTATGCACATGTGATATTTAAGGGCAATGTAATGTGGTGCTTTTCATATGTGCACTGCATATGATATTTTTTGGGTAGAAAAATCAACAAGAAAATAGTCATATATGGCAAAGTGCAAATTTTGCAAAGTTGAGATGGTAAGTTGACACAAAAAAAATATTTAGATGGCAAAGTGTAAAAACAGGCATAATTCGAATGGCAATAGCCAATATGTGATTTTACCCTTTATTTTTGTGGTAACTTTTTTTGTTTCTTTTTGGATGACAAACTTATTCTTTACTAATATTCAGTTTTGACGTGAGCAAAAAATGCTCATCGGATAAAGTCCAACATGAGATCCTTGGGCCTCGATTGTGCAAGCACTAGAGTGAGGACCTACAAAAATATCGTTACCACTCTAACACTCAAGTAAATATGTGAATAAGGAAAACTAATTGAAAGTAACTAAAAGCAATGATAAAGCAACAGTATAACAACAAGCCAATGTGTATTTTGAGTAAGTATGTGAATAAGGAAAACTAATTGAAAGTAACTAAAAGCAATGATAAAGCAATAGGATAACAACAAGCCAATGTGTATTTGGATTTCTCGTGTGCAAGTGTAATTAAAAGTTACCCTTTACAGTGTGAGGAATTTTTTGTATTTATAGGCGACCTCATCCAGCCTTTGGGAGGAGGCTCAACCTTCACGGACCCCAATTAGCTATATGCTAACCACCTAGATCCCCCTGGATTTGGGGAGGCCCTTGTCCCTTGCCGATGAGGATACTTTTAACCAATGACGTTATCCTTGCGGATAGACTCGCCTTTTGGAATGAGGTCATCCTGAGCCTTTAGTGAAGTGGTTAGGAGAGGGCCGCTGGTCAAAACTCCCTAGGGGTCGAATATTTGAGATGGAGACGTTGGGTGCTTCCACTGAGGTGGCCCGAAGGTGTTTGTACCACGTGGGCGTGAGCGGGCACCCCCAAGGTGGGTTGTGGAGCCTCATAAGCTTGGGCCTAGTCACAATTAGGCCTTCATCAAATCAAAGTCTCGGGACCTATAGTGGACTTGTGGGCCTAGCTTCCTTGGGTCTTTTGCCCGAGCTTCCGAGCCTTCTGCTGAGCCTGTGGGCCTTTAGGGGCATTGAGTTTATCATAAATGGATTATACGTGGGAATATTTCAAGTGCTCTCCTCATCCTTGTTAGGGGTTCAAATGAGGCTCGAGCTCGAGCACGACTATGGAACATCGACATCGAGCTCGTTACTCATGAGCTCTCAACGTAGCACCCTGAGCTCACAAGCTCGAGCTCGTTGCTTTTTGTTTTTTTACTTTTTCTTAATAAAAATTAGGGTTGATTAAACATAGATCTCTTTTGAAAATGCAAAATTATACTTCTCCCCAAAAAAGTTTCAAAATTATACTTACACACCTTCAAAAATTTCTCGTTTGCAACTAAGCCCTTCCATTAAGGTTTAGATAGAAAATATCGACATCAACAAAAAAGTTACATAAATTTCTAATTTTACCCCTCATTCAATATTCTCCTAGCAATATTTTTATAATTGTAATGAGAAAAATGTAATATATAGAAAGTCAAAGGGGTGCAATAGTAATAAAATATTGTTCTCAAATTATAGTTGATGCAAGCAAAAAATGGTGCACGGATCCAATTGGAGTGCAAAATAATGAGATAAAGTGATAGGAATTAAGAGACTACAAATGAGTAAATTGATAGAGAAATTCCTTGCTTTTTGTGTACAGGTGGTGAATAAAATTGAAGTTCAAAGTGTGAAACTCCAAGTAAGAAATTAAAATTGTAGTTGGCGTTGAAATTGTTTCTTTTTGTTTCTGCTGGTGGAGCTCACAATCTATACACAACCCTTATGTCGGTCGGAATATGAACTGGTATCAAGTATAAATATCACCAAATTACCTCGGTACAAATATCACACATTATCATGCTGGCCTAGTCCAACAAAGCCAAGTGACTGGAAATATGTGGTAAATCGTGAGTTGTAGTTAATTTTATTTAATGTCTAATTTTTTAATATATATTGCAGGCTGACAGACTGGAACAACTAGTGATGGATTATGACAATGTTGGGACTGATTACCAGTCGTTGTTGCAAATGAGGCATAGACACCGTGAAAGGCTACGTGAATTATGAATTATACGCGTTCACGGTACCCTGTTGTCTGAGGAGGACCGACCAGCACTTATTTTTTCACCTGATGATCACACAGGTCCATCTACCTCATATACCTATTCTCTAGCAACCTTCAAAGCCTGTCAAGCTTTATGATTAGAGATTTTGAAACCAAATCAATCTTTTACGTTATGCAGGACATATTTGATGTCATATGTTGGGTCTTGACAAACCATACCCAACAAATATATTGCAATCACACTCTTACCCAAAGTTACGATGGTCAACAGAAATCTCATTCATTGGATATGTATGTGGTCCCACATATTTGGTAATCTTGAAAATCCCATGTTGGACTTGAATACTCCTCGTAGCATTGTATTTTTCACACAACCTTCTACAGTTTTGGTTTGCTCTCAACCACATTGTATTCTCGTCTTGCAGAGTGCACCGAGAAATCTTGTACACTCGCAATCAAGTGATTTTTACTCTTGAAAACCATTCCACATGCGAGCTCTCCAATGTTTGAGTCATAAAAATCACCCAAATTACCAGTAGGGATATCGACGGAGTCGATAGGTACCTCTGAATGTGTCGTACTGAAAAATGGAATAACAGAATACAGAGAAGGTGATTTCAATGCACCGGGCATGTTCAAATCAATTGTTTGTTGTTGTTGACCTGTCAACTCATACACATCACCTCCAAACACGCCCAACATAATTGGAATGTTGATTCATCATCTTTTTCAGGATTATCATCAACTTGACCCTCTATTTCAACCTCATCTGGTTTTGAGTCCATTAGATCATTATATAAGAAACTATCGGCTTCTGGCTCAACGTCCAAATTGTAATTGTCTTCTTGGTTGTATGTAGATGTACCTCCATAGTCTTCATTTATTCCAACCTTGTATGTAGATGGACCTGCATAATCTTCATTGATCCAAACTATGCCCATCGCTTGAGTTATTGCTGGCAAATTGGGTGAGTCTTGCGTTAACATAAACATGTATGTTCCCAAATCACCAACAAACGGGTCATCTAATATGATATTTTCACAAACTTTCTCTGCTTAGTAAAAAATATCTACAGATGCACAATCATTCTCCGAATGACTACAAATCTTGATCTATCTTAATACGCAACCCTGTCTCCTGCCATCGACTAGCATTATATGTTGTGTATTTAAATATACTTGTAACTTTAAGTCAACCATACGGACACCAAGTTCTTCAGATAAAATCGACTCCAATTCAACAAACATAGTACTACGACATGTTTTCCTAAATCCAACTTTAGGACGATCATATCTCACACAATCATATGAATCAATTCTGACCTTCATAATATATAATAATATCAATATTGTTTTGCTCTGTCATATCTTCACAATAAAGTATATAGATTTGTCACTACAAATATAAATAAAAGCAAAAATATAATAAAGTTTTTGTAAAAGTAACTTACTATAGTTTCGATCGAACAATTTTTCGAGTGATATCCGTCCACCATTCTCCACCAAAAACAAAACAAAAAAAAAAAAAAAAAAGCACCACCAAATCTAAGGAAATTTTCATCTGTAGAAATTTTTTCGCTTGAAGAACACGAAAAAATGAGGACGCGAAGTATAAATACCAAAAAACCAGTGAACCGATGTGTTCAGAAACTGGGGTCTCGAATCCCGATTCTGACACAAGACCCCGGCTCTTTGATACATGCATGCGTTTTTCATGCACGCGTCAAGTCAGAAGGCGCTCAAAAAAATTTTTTTCTTAAAAAGTTTGACAAAACCAGGATTTCAAATCCTGATGTCCTTTAAATTTTCAAAACTTTTTGAAACACCCTATTTTCATTATTTCTTTTTGTATTAAAAAAACAATTTTCCCTTCCAATTTCAGGCAATGAATGAAAGAGGGAGAGAATCTGGCTACAATTCTTCCCAATTATTTAAATAATATTAAGAAAATGAAATTTTATCAAAATAGTGCACTTTGAATTTTTTTGACAAATTAGGTGAAATTGGGATTTGAAATCAAACCGGGATTTCAAATCTCTGTTTCTGACAATTGAAAAAAGAAAAGTAAAAAAACAAGTAAAAAATTGCTGAGAAGTCAGTGGCTCTGAAAATGTTTCAGAGTCGCTGATATTAGCGATTTTACCTTTTGTATATGGTAGTTTTTCATTTTATTATTATTTTTTTTTTGTTTTGTGTTTTATAATGGATAGGTTTTAGTTATTATTAGTAAAAAGTAACCTATGATACATGGACACGAATACGGTGATACGGACTCGATACGATACGAACACGGAGATACGAAAAATTTTAAAAAATTAGGACACGACACGGCACTGACACGGTTATATATAATATATATTTTTATATATGTTTTAAATTTCTCCGACGAATTTATACAATATGAAAAATATCAATATAATACATAAAATAAGCATGTCTTATATTTAATTTTTTTTTATCAAAATACATGACTTCAAAAATATACATACTCAATTTATATTAAAAAGTACGCAATGAAAATATTTCTAATCATCCAAATTAGTTAAATCATCATGACTACTCTCGATTTTTTAGTAATTTCATCCCAAAAAATTTAGTTGGAGAGAAGTAAATTATTATGAGTTTTATTTAGCCAAAACTATTTTTTTTTTAAATAATCCAAAACTTATTATAAAAAAATCCTAAAAGTGTCAAAAACGTGTTGAACACTCCTCCAAAATGTGTCGGACACGCCAACAGGTGTGGCCGATGTTGTGTCCCTTTTATTTTATTTTTTTTGTATTTTCGGCCTATGCCGTGTCCGAGGCGTATCCGACACGTATCCAAGGCGTGTCTAGGCCGTGTTCGTGCCAACACTGCATTAAGTAATTTTTCGGAGTGTCCGTGCATTATAGAAAGTAACTTTTTAATTCTTACTTAATAATCATCGATTTGAAGATTCGTGTACAAATGGGCATTAAGTTAAAAATAATAATTATTATTAGAATGTATTTTTTTTTATCTAAAAACATAAATTTAAAAAAAAAAACAAAACATTGATTGGTGCCTGATACTTCAAGTAAAGTCACACAATATAATTGTTGTCAATTTTTTGTACATAATATTAAGAAACACGCAATATTACTTTTGTCAATTCTTTGTATATAATATTAATAAAAGTACACAATATGATCGTTGTCAATACGCAATATTTATATAAATATTAAATTTAATAATTAATAAAAAAATTTATTAAAACCGGTGTTTGTAGAATTTATTTCTGACTAGTCAGAAACCGCTGTTATAAAAACCGATTCTGGTCACATAAAGCCACAACCCCATGTGGTTGTAAGATGGGAAAACAATCATGCATTCATGCTATAGTATCACCAATCTTCTAAGTTAAATATGTATGATATTGGGTGGAACATCCGACCCCATCGTCCCAAGTAAATGATGAGCCCAAACTGCAAGTGCACGGTGTATCGGGTAATACTCAACCTCCCTATAAATTACCTACTTAATTACTACTATCCAATACACATCTATATCTGTCTCAAAGCATCTACTATACTACCCACATGGAAATTGTCAAAAATCTAACTCTTTCCTAATCATAATTCTAAAAAGATTTTAATGCTAGATGTCTCCATGTCTTTGATCGGCTTTTCTTTTTGCTTTAAGGAGAAGCTACGCTAACCCACGCAATCTCTTCTACAAAGTTTACTGCAACTTCTATAATATCTAATTTGCTTCAGTTATCATTTAATATAACTTTTAAAGTAAAATATGTAACTTTAGCAATTGGATCTGCATAACAAGAAATTTAGAAAGAGAACCAATTAAAAGCTGTCAGGATGGTTTTAAGTATCAACATAAAAATCCAATCACCAAAAATCAATGGATACAATTAACAAAAATAGCAAATACTCGTGCATAAATGGAACTAAAATCGAAAACATTGTTGTTAAATGAAAAGTTTTAAGGCCTCGCCATGAGGCCACAACGAAAAGTTTTACGACCTCAACCTTGCCATAGAGGCATGTTGTCGTCGGCTGATTGGCTTGAATCAAATTCAAACATTCAAATATTTCATCCAGCAAGTTTGCGGTTGTATAAAAAGAATCTTCAGGATTCAATTTCTCATTTCTCATGCTTAATAGTAATTGGTTTGCATAGGTAAACAAACAGTAACTCGATGAAAGAAAAAGGCAATTTACCTTCTAACAAGTACAAAAGCTTTATCAAAAAGTCTACAACAAAAAAGCAAAGAAAAGGTCTTCTAACTATGTTGCAAGAATGCCATGAAATAGGATAATATGTTATTGATGATCACATTTTCAACCAGAACTTGCAGCTGCCACTTGAGTATTTTCTGGTTCAAATTCTTTGGCTGCCGGCCTCTCTGAGAAATCAGGAGCTTTTGGAATGAGTCCAAGAAGCTTGAACATCGTCTGATCAGCATCATAATCATTGTTCGGAGTTGTCAACAGCTTCTCTCCAGTGAAGATGGAATTTGCACCGGCAAGAAAACAAAGTGCCTGCTCAGGCATGGAGAACCGAACTCTCCCAGCTGAAAGCCTAACCATTGCCTTTGGCATCACAATACGGGCTGTTGCAATCATCCTTATCATCTCCCATATTTCAACTGGCTGAAATAAGCAATAAGAAAGTGAGATGGACCAAGTCCAAGAGTCCACAATTTTTCTTTTCTATGCTGTTTCCTTTCCATTCAAGGATGTAAATTTGACATTGGAATTTCATTCTAGTAACACCTCAAAAGTTGGAGCAAATCAAAGATTCCCCATTTTGTTGTACGGTTTTCTGGCAATATAGATTACAAGTGGTTACTGCTCTCAAAATTCCTTTTCCAGTAGGTTATTGATTGTTCAGCTAGAATCAGTCTTTAAACTAACCAGCCTACATGATCAGAAGCTTATACTTGAGTCTAACCAAATTAAACTTAAGTGAGCCAGAGATATAGAATTCAACTAGACATGATTTGTTGATCAATTTGTGAGATGAGCATGAGCACAACAAACCTCAAACCCAGAAGGGCGCCTTATTCAAACTACAAAGTACTAGAGCCAGATATATATATATAAATATATATGATATTTCTTTATCACCTAATTCATTGCTATATAAGATCTATATACCATGAATTTTAGTTATTATTTTTGAAGGGCAAAAGATATTTATCCCTCCAAACTATGTCCGTTTTTGTACTTTGTCATCTAAACATTTTTTTTGTTTCAATTTGCTATACCAGCTACACGAGTTTTGCAAGTTACCACCTCAGACCACTTTCCTGAGAAATTTTCCGCCGGAAAATGGTCACATGCAGCACACATGTGCAAGAATCTTCCTTACTTCTAAGAAATCACTCATAGGTTTTTAAATTATATGTTGAATTTAATTTTTATTGTAAGAACATGGTGTATTGCCTAAAAAATGAACCATATTTGAGATTTTGTGGAGGAAAATTACACATTTGCCTTGCATGTGACCATTTTTCGGTGGAAAACTCCACCAAAAAGTGGTCTGAGGTGGTAACTTGCAAAACTCATGTAGTTGGTATGGCAAATAGAAACCAAAAAAAAAAAAAAAGTTTAGATTGCAACATATAAAAAGGGCCGTAGTTTTTACCTTATTTAAATGAAGTCTCCATCACCTCTACATGCAAGAATCAGTTTCGTAATGGTCATTTTGTAAATGGATACTTTGCAATGTAGCTAGCCCAAAAGTGATCCAGTGGACAGAGAAAATTGTAGGCTAGATTCAGCAGGGTTAAAACAGTAATAAGGGCGAGTTTCAGGACTAAGATATTTAAGCCTATAGCATTTAAGCTCGAGTAGTTCCACGCTGGTAAAATTAAATAAATAATGTAACAAAAAATAAAAATTACAAAAATAGGGTGGAAATACACCCTTTAATTATTTAGGTGAAACCGGGGTGTCATACCCCGGTTTCAGAATTGAAAGTTAAAAAAAAAATTACTGCACAAAAGCTGGTGTCACAGACACCGACTTCTGTGCTTGTCAACTTACCTTTTGTAAGGTAGTTTTTTATTTTGTTTTGTGTTTTATAATGAATAGGTTTTAGTTATTATTAGTAAAACATAACTTTTTAATTCTTACTCAATAATATATTTATTATATTATTTATATTATGTACAAAAAATTGATAAAAATAATATTGAATGTGTTTATTAATATTGTGTATAAAGAATTGAACATAATGCGTACTTTTCTCGGTATAACGACACCATTCAAATTTTAATAAATCTATACTATTATATAAAAGAAACCCCTATTTTACTCCCAAATGGCAATTAATGACACCGCCGCACCACTTTTTTGTAATGCCAAAAATAACCCTCAACTGATATGATAACTATTCAACTTTCTAAATTTTATATTAATTGATAAATTAGTTTTTTCTTTAATAATAATAAAAAGTTGAGGTTGGGTGTATTTTCTTCATATTTACTATATGTTATTTCAATTAAATCAAAATATTACGTGATTTTACTAACCATTAATCATTATTTAATACTATTTAATTAATAGTTAGTAATATAATAAAAAACAATAATAACTAAATATTATTTGATTTCTTAAAAAAATATTTGATTTAGTTATTATTATTTTTTATTACATTACTAACTATTACCCAACCTCAACTTTTTATTATTATTAAAGAAAAAACTAATTTATCAATTAATATAAATTTAGAAAGTTGAATAAAGTAGTTATCATATCAGTTGAGGGTTATTTTTAGCATTACAAAAAAGTGGTGCGGCGGTGTCATTAACTGCCATTTGGAAGTAAAATAGGGGTTTCTTTTAAAATTTGAATGGTGTCGTTATATCGAGAAAAGCACGCATTGTGTTTAATTCTTTATACACAATATTAATAAACACATTCAATATTATTTTTATCAATTTTTTGTACATAATATAAATAAAATAATAAATATATTATTGAGTAAGAATTAAAAAGTTATGTTTTACTAATAATAACTAAAACCTATTCATTATAAAACACAAAACAAAAAAACAAAACAAAAAAACAAAATAAAAAACTACCTTACAAAAGGTAAGCTGACAAGCACAGAAGTCGGTGTCTGTGACACCGAATTCTGTGCACTAAATTTCTTTTTTTACTTTCAATTCTAAAACCGGGGAATGACACCCCGGTTTCACCTAAATAATTAAAGGGTGTATTTCCACCCTATTTTTGTAATTTTTTTTTATATAATTTATTTAATTTTACCTTCCACCCTCAGCTCATAAACCTGCTATGAATTACTGTATGGGGAAATCATTTTCCTGTTTGCTTTAAAATTATAAACATGCAGCAGACTTCCAGTTATTAGGAAGTTAACATAAATTAGAAACAGAAGCTAGCAAGAACTATAGGGCTGCATTCACCTGCACAAATTTCTAATGATACAGCCTTATTTGAGATGCATGCAGATCATCGGAACCCAGGTAACACATACGTGGTGTTTTCGTTAAGTGCTCCTTTCTTTAGCACTTCGATTTGTTTTCCTAATTTTTCTTATGAAATTATGTATCAATATTTTTCTTCATTTTGGTGGTGATGGTGGTTTTCCGCTTTTCTCTATTTTCCTTTTCCTTTTTGGGTCGGGGGTGGAGGCGCTAGGATGTTGCACTGGTGGCCATCAATCACTGCCGGAGGTGGGTACTTTTTATCCCCCACCCTCCCAGGAACCAAATCTGGTGTTCGATGGATGGGGTATTTTGAATCCAGTCGATCCAAGAATCACGGCAACTAGCACCAAGTTACCGTCAAATATCTAGGAAGGACTATACATGCCACTCAGAATTTCTCGTCTCATTGGGTTTTCCTTTTCCTAGCTTGTTCATTCTTCTCTTGTGCAGAATGTAAAGTGGATGCCATATGCAAAAATAATATTATTGAAAAATCTGATACAAATTCAGGGCAAATAACTATTACCTTTTGATCTTCGAGAGGTGTGCCTTTAACCGCAACAAGTGCATTGATCGGAACACTCTCGGGGTGCGTAGGGAGAGTTGCCAATGTATGCAATAAACCAACTCTGTCCTCCTCTGCTTCTCCAAGCCCAATTATTCCTCCTGAAACAGAAAATTTGAGATCCTCTGACTTTTGATAAGACTAGGAAGTATCATGCACATTACACTTGTTGAAACATGTCTTACAGATAAATATGATAATTTTATAAGTAATATACAATGTTATGTTTATCATTCTAATTTTATATTTCTATTTTTGAACCATAGTTGGGTACTATTGAAATTTAAAAATAAAAGCAGCAGGAAGCATGGGGGAGGAGGATTACGAATATGCTATTAAATCTAATAGGTTAGTATTGTACTTCAATATTTTCTCTTACTTTTTTAGTTGAGGGAACTATATTATTTTTTATTGTTATTTCTTTTTAGTAAGTAGCGGATATTTTCCTTATAACTCAAACTTCCATGCCATATTTGTTGTTTATTCTGCTCCAACGACTGAATTAAACAAAACTAATGTGGGAGTAAAATTAGTGATAGTACAAATTTTGTCCAAATATTAACAAAAAGTCAATTAGTTGAAGATTCCCTCACTTTCAGATTTTCATAAGCAATTCCAACTTAATAAGATTGGTAAATATTTATTTTCAAGTTTTCTGATGCTAATTCGCTATTCTTTTAAGTTTTATCCTATTTTGTAACACTTGTATTTTCTCTTTTTTAGTTACCAATGTTTTTATATTTCTATTTTATTTATAAACGATTCTTAATGTAAAATTATTCTAATCGAACTTATCCTTACTATCAAATAATTTACTTGTATTGGTAGGTCCTATAACCATGTTAACAATACTTCATTATCAACTACTTTGCAATATTGTTTAAGTTCAAATATTCATTTCACGTTAGTTGTTATTCTACGTCCATGAAATTGTTAGAAATAAATGGAGAAGAATTAAAAACAACAATATAGAAGTCTTGTTTTAAAGAAAAGTTCATTAGTTAGAGATTCACTAGTTTTCATTTTTCGTAACCAATTCCAATTTAATAAGATGGGTAATCTTATACTTTCAAGTTTCTACGTTTATTTTTAATGTTATCCGTCTTTTGTTTTTTGTTTTTATTTTGTTTTGGAAGCTTTAACTTATTCCTGTAATATTATTCCTAATGCATTATATTTTACATTTTGCTAATTCATTTCTTTAATCACATTACAGTTATTAAGTTGACCTTACCGTTGCTCGTTGCAACTTCAAAATATAATAAATAAAATTGTAACTTCATATACAGTTGATTTAAAATCTTTCCTTTAAGTGCAATTTTGAGAGGGGGGGGGAGGGGGCGGTTAATCGCACACGCCCAACTCACAAACACACCTAGGTTCGAACACAAGTCCTTCCATAGGAAATCTTGAGCCCAAACCGTTGGGCTGTCCCCCAGGTGACAAGTGCAATTTTGAAGATTTATTTCACTTTTTTCTGTTTGAAGTTTTAGCTTATTCTTGTAACCTTGTTTCTACTGCATTGTATTTTCTCTTATACCATTTCCCGTGATTTTGTTTTTAAATTATTGAAACAGAGTGATTCTATTTTTAATGAAAACTAATATAAACTAAACATTTCCTTGATACCATGTATCCTGACACGTGAGGCTCTGTCATTATGACAATCATATTTCGATCTCAACTACTGTACCTAGATTTTAAACTTTATACCCTTTGTTTATAAGTAATATTTACTTAATTAAACAATTATTATCCCAAATCAATAAGATTGTGTTTCCTTATTTCCAAGTTTATCTGTTTATCTTTTCTTTTTTTCCCTTTGTTGAAGCTTTAGATTAATTTCTGTAAAACTCATTTCTATCTCTTTTCCAATTCTACCACGGTTTTCGTTTCTAAATTTTCTACATATTAGTTCGTTTTCTATTTATTTCGTATTATATTACCAAGTCTACCTGCAACCTATAGATTTACTTAACCTGCGTAGTTATGCATTTATAATTTAGTACATATTTAGCATGTTCATATGCAGTTCATTCAAAATCATGTACATATGCAATTCATTTAAAATCATGTACATATGCAGTTCATTTAAAATCATGCCCCTAGTGAATTAATTTCCTAAAAGTATTTAGAATCACTTCTAGCCACATTGGCTGCGAAATAGTATTTATCTGTGCTCTTTTGCTTTTGTTGGAATTTTGTTTGACTTAAAATTATGTTCAAGTAGAGTCTAGAAGATCTAAGACGACTAAATGATTTTCTTCTCAAGTAGCAATTTGTTCTTCTTTAACTAACCTTTATGTTATACTAGGAAAGAGTACTTAAGTACTAGTATAGATGTCTTTTGTATGACAGGAACACACATTTTCAGGTTTTCATACTTTACATATGGTACAGATTAGTACTCATAGGGTGTTTGTGCGAACTTATAAACTTTTTGAAACATCTTCGCAAGTTTCTAAAATGTTAGAAATTATTCGGAACAATTTTCTGAAAAATGAGTTTATAAGAGCCAGGTTTCATGATCTTATTCTATCTAAATGCTTCAAGAGTTCCTTTTTAAATAAAATCTAACTTATAAATTTCAAGACATCTTGTCAATGAACAGGCCTATGAGATCTTTTAATTAAGTTTAACCAAACAGCCCCCACTTAGATTATATCTCCCACCATTCAAGAAAAGAAAGATGTGGCAGTAAAACTAAGTTCGTAATATAATTAATGCACATACCCAATCAATATCAACCCCATAGATGGCAGAGTACATGCAGAGAATTAAGAAGCATGCAAATATCAACCACATACCTGAACAGACATTGATACCCGCTTCGCGAACATGCTCAAGGGTTTGCAGCCGCTCATCATAGGTTCTTGTAGTTATGATATTAGGGTAGAACTCTCTTGAGGTGTCAAGATTATGGTTATAAGCTGTAAGACCTGCCTTCTTGAGCTCTAAAGCTTGCTGCTTCTCCAACATCCCCAAAGTGCAACATACCTCCATCCCCATATCCCTTATCATGGAAAATATTTCTGGTAGTTTAGATAACTAATGCAACTGGGGGATACAAAAAAGATGCCTGCAGTAATTTGCAGAGCGAATACAAGAAGAAACTAAAAATGCAGATTGGGGAAAAGGTTACTATTTCACTGTAAATGTCAATTTGGAAGTAGCACAAATCTAGCAGTACAGTAACCATACTGGAAATTTTCAATGTGTTTTTCTGTTAAATGTCGTTTAGCAGTAGAACAAGAACAGAGCAACAGCATACAGGACTACTCTCACCACCACTGTAATAGTTTCGCGGACCCAAGAATAGTATCCCAGTTAACAAAGAGAACAGATTCATTAGCTGGCATCACAGATATAAACTGCTATTTTGCTGCGACATCATACTTTGTTTGCATATATAAAGTGGAGTTCATAAGATATGTAGCTTTTCTTTTCTTTTCTTTATTTTTTTCCAACAGAGAAAAACAGAAAAGGAATGTTGAGGCTTGACGCCACATAAGATCAAAACTAACTAGAAAAAATGTCCACCATGTGTGTAATAGTCCATACCTTATTTCTTTAACATACTCAAGGATTTGGTTGAAATTGGTTTTCCTTCCTATAGTGTCTCTCCATGCAGCACCCATACAAAACCGAGTGCTGCCAGCCTCTTTTGCCTGTGGATGTATAAACTCATTCAAATCATACAACAAAGTGGAGGCATGCTGTATAAGCTTATTATATAAGATTAGGACACCAAGTAGGATAAACGTAGAACATTACTAATTCAATATTTGAGCACAACACTGGTACACATATCAATATCACAGAGCATTGAGTCATTGACCTGTCATTACATAGTGTGACTGTGATCTTATTGGAAGACTCATTTAAACACTTTTGGAAGTCAATGAATAGCAAGACCCTTTAACTTTATTTTAGGCTTCCTCCTCCATATTGCTTCGTTTTCTCCTGATGCAGACCTAACAACCTGTATTATATTGCATTCACTTTTAAGTTGGGAAAAGCAGGCCATATGTTTAATAAGGAAAACTGTGGTCACCTTTAGATAATTTGAAGTTGACCCAAGAAAAAATTCTTCCCAAATTTGCTTTCCCATCCATCATTTTTACCCAACTCAGGATATATACATGCACATATATATACACCGACATTAATACCAGTCTCCGCCTAAATATAATATAAAAATAAAGTTTATTATCCACTCACTAAATAGACATTATGTTAGTGTCTTCTATACCCTAAAGTTTTAATACCAATGATATATTCACTCAACTTTACATATTCCCTAATCCCTACCTATCTCTAAATTTCACAATTCAACATCCGATATTTCAGAATTCAGCATCCAAACACAAACTTCTCTCAACTCCAAAGTACCCAGGAATCCATATTGACAAACCAAAAGTGGTCATAATTGTATTGATATGAATTCCCAACCAAAGTTCTAGTACACCAGTTACTCAATGCTAGAGCAAGTAATAATGACTTATCTTTGGTAGTATTTTTTTGGCAATCTTTGCAGCAATTCCATGCAAGAATTCATGTGTCAGGTACAGATACCACGGAAGAAAGGAAAAAAGAGTTGGAGAACAGATAAATAAATAAGTCATGAGGATGTATTTCAGATGTTTTAGTAAGTTATGATGGCAGAAGGAGACTATCACAGCTGACTTCCCACATGTAAGATGTCTTAATCGATAAGATATAAGGAAAGAAAATTACTTGGTCATGTTAAGAACTTCACCTTTCTTGCCGCCTCCAGAACTGCATCTTCATTCATAAGCTTCTGTGCTTTCAGGCCAGTGCTATATCTGGACGACTGAGGGCAATAAGAACAATCTTCACTGCATCCACCAGTCTTAATAGACAGAAGCGTACACTGCTGCACTTCCCTGAAATTGTGGGCATGTCTGTGAACTTGAGCCTGAAAAAGAACAAGCGTCCAATGAAATCTAAAGGGTACAAAACAATAACAAATGCAGCAACAGAAAAAGAAAACAAGCAACCAAGAAAAAGAAAAGCATTGACAAAATAATCAGAAAGAACCAGAAAATAAATTACCTAGAAATGGAAATTCCCCCAAGCTATCAAGGAAGTTTCAGTTAAGCTTTTCTGATTCAAATAATTTCTTGCATATGGAAGTAATAGTTAACACTTAATTTTGTTAATTTCAGTTAAGAAACTATATATTTCCGCTTCTTGGAATGGGAACAAGGTATTTTGAGCTAAAGAGAAACACTCCTGATCCCATAAGCCCCACCCTTCAGCCCACTAGTCAGCAGTAAACGCAAACAGCCACTCCAAATCATGATTTGCTCCTTCACAACCACACCACCACCTCTCAAACCCAAAATAAACAATAAACAAATAAAAAAGCATAAATCAAAGAAAATCAATAAAGTAGAAAACAAAATAGGTAAAAGCAACGGGAAGTTACGACATCAGAAAGCAACCTAAAGACCACAAATGTGCAAGAGAAACATTGAACACAAAAGCTTTCGATCAGAAAGGAAAATGTAGGTAACATACGGCATGGAACAGGAGATCGAGAATAGGAGAATCATAGATGGACTTAATTTCCTCTCTCTTCCAATCATTCCTCGCCCCTTCTCTTATGCTCCTCTCCGCTTCCACAGCCGCCGCGGAAGAAGAGAAACTCGCCGCCGCGGACCCCTGAAATTGGCACAACGGCCGCCGAATCGATCTCATTATCCACATCATTTGCCTCTTTATCCACTCCCGAAAACTGCTCCTTTAATCCAAGAAACGAACCAAATGGGCTTCAAAGAATAATATCAGTGAAGAAGGAGAAGAAAATGAGGGTGAAATTATGTGGGTTGTCTTCTCCTCGGGGAATCCGCAGGTTGAGAGTTGGGAGCTGAGGAGTTGAGTGTGCTACTGTTGTTGAACTGAACTGTGTCACACTTTTCTTGGCTGTAGTTATATATATAGTTGGAAGTTGTTGGTCCGTAAATGAGAAAAGTGTCCTAGGTCAACAACAGTTGGTATCAAGTTTCTTAAAAGAAATCCTACTTTTTGTTTTATTTTTTAGATATATTTTTAATTTTGTGCTGATTTTCGTATAAAGAATTAGAATATGTTTGGATTAATTAATATTATGCTTTATTTTGAATCATATCGTCAAATCAACAAAAATACATATAAACAAACATATTTTCATTTTAATTATTACTTCAAAAACTGAAAATTGAAAATAAAAACATAACAAATGGGCTGTCTATGGATTTTTGAAAGTTTTACTATAGGGTAAATTACAGCTAACTCCACTGAGGTTTGGCATAACTATAAATACCCCTAATTTTTGTAACCGTCTAACAAATAACTCATTTTCATCCTTTTTTTATTGGTCAACTGACCAAAATGCCCTTATGCACTGAATTATTTTTTATTTAATTCTTAAAATTTTTTGGACTACGATGCCCAGGGAGGGGTTTCTTAAGTTTTTACACAGAGGAGTAATAACGCAATTTGACTCGACTGATTTTTCTACAATTTTAATAAAAAATTCAAGGGCAAAATGATCAATTTCAGGCCTTTGGATAAAAATTACAAATCTTAAGAGGTATTTATAATTTTTCGAACAATGAGAAAATATTTGTAATTATACCAAAATTCAGGGGAGATGACTATAATTTACCCTTTATTATATGTTCGAATTTGTATTTTGTATTGGCATAAGATAAATGAAAATAAGTCAAGACACCGTTAACTGGGGTTACTTTCATTTTAGTCCCTGTGTTTTTAATTAATTTTTAAAATGGTCCAATTCGTTTTATTCTTTTTTCAATTTCATCCTTCTAGTAAAAATTTGATCAATTTTACCTCTAATTTAAGGGTATTCTTGTACTTCTCTTTATATTTATAAAAGAAAAAGAAAAATTTGTGGGTTGTAAATATTATGACATAATATATATTATAGTATTATCTTATACTAGTGTTGGTTGTTGGCCCATGTCCCCTTTAAAGGCCCAAGCCCCATGCACCCTGATCGGCCCATCCTGAAAGGCCAAGCCCAAAGCCACCCGACCCATGCCCACTCGGACCCGACCCGGCCCACATACTGCTTAGGGTTTTAGTTGTGTATCTCTCTTCCAGTTTGTCCTTCCCCTGGAATTTGAAGCCCTAAAACCGCCGCCTCTTTGATCTCTCTCCCTATGCCTTTTTCAAAGTCGAGTCTCCTCGTCTCTCCCTCAGTCTGCCTTGGTTCCGTCGCTGCCGCGTCCCAATGTCGCCAGGAATGGCGGCATTTACACCGGTCATCTCCCCTTCTCCCTATTTATACCACCATCACCTCCATCCGAAGAATAGAACTCGAAATCATCTTGATCCGCCTTTCTCTTCGTGAAATCTAAATCTACTTCGTGCTCTTGGCGTTGTTTGTGTTTAATCCTTAGTGGACTGTCAAGCCTGTGTGGCTAGGGGTGTGTCCCTTTTGTGGGTGTCTCCCCTTTTGTGCTTGTGTGGCTGAGGGGTGTGTTCCTCTCGTGCTTTGTGGTCGTGGTCCGTTGGTCCTAAGTGGACGGTGGAAGCCTGTCTAGCTTTTGGGCTCTGTGCAACCGGTGGGCCGCCGGCGTTTCGGTGGCTGGGGCATCACCACCGTCGGATCAGAAAACCTGAGCCCACTTTGGTTCATGTTAATTCCTTTTTGGGTTCAATATATATCTGATTTACTATTCCCCCCCTCCTTATTTTCGTGTGTGATCTTTTAATCGTTGTAATCCCATTTGTAATAGTAAGGTAGGATTTGTTTCAGTGTGTGTCACTGGAGGGATTAATTCCCAACAGTGGTATTAGAGCCTTCGGGCTCTCGCTGACCGTCGAAGGTTTGGTAAGAGCCATCTGATCCTATATTCCTTACTGTATTTTTTTTTTTTTTTTTTTTTGGGTTCTGCGCTATAGATTGTTGCTTTCTATTTATGCAAGAATTCTGATTTATCTTTGGCTCTGTGCGTACCTGTTTTTCTGATATCCTTCTCCGTGCCCTGAGAAAAGTAATTTCATTTGTTGTTGCGGATAATTGCTTATTAATTGAGCTTATTAACATTCTGCATATTAATATTCTGTTGCTTAGTGCATACACCTATTTCTTTTTGGATTATTGTACAAGCTGCTTAGTGCATTTCCTCGTTATTGTGCAATAATTCCTAGTGGTATTGTGTTGATAGTGCTTTGTGCTTTAGTGTTATGTAGCAATCCTTGGGATATACATATATATATATTTATATATTGCTTTGTGCCAAAATTGTGCTCTGTGCATTTTTTATGTTAAAATCTCAAAAGTGTTGCGTATTACAACATTTGTTGCTTGGTGCTAATTTGCTAAATATATTAACAGTCTTAGTGCTATATTCCTTCCCTTCCAAAAACTTTCCAAGGCTCAGTTTTAGATTGGTTTTAGTACTAAACAGTTGCTACTGTTTGTGTTTCGGCTTGGTGTAATTCTTACTAAGTGCAGAGCCTGTCAATCGCTTTATTTTATCCTTAGTAAAATTGCTAGTCATTTTAGTGCTTAGTGCTTCTATTATTGCTTAGTGCAAATATCGATGATCTGTTTTGTGTTGTTATCTTGCTCTGTGCTACTCTGATTATAACCTGCTATGTGCAACTGTTGATATTCTACAGATTGCTTAGTGTTGTTTTGTTTAGTACAAACACATATATTAGTGTCCGCTGTTATTTAATTTCTTAGTGCTATTGGTAATCGGTTATGTGGGATCCTACTTAAGTACTACCTTTGGTGAGGGTCTGTTAATTCCGCTGATATTATTGCTTAGTGCATACTGCTCTGAGACCTAGACCAGTCCCTCTCTATTTTCACCTGGTTGGGGCCCTTGAGGCTGTCGGGTATCTGATTGAAGGTAGAGAAGGTCCCCTTCTCTATCGTTTGTGATAGCTGTTTATAACTTGCATTGTTTTGAGAACAAATTCAGTAATTTAAGAACGTCCAGGGGAAGTCTACTAATGTTGTGGTCATTTGTTTCTTTTCATGTATACCCTACTGACCTAAGTGTGTTAGTGTGTTTATCTGTTTTGCAAGTACTTTCTCAAGTGTCCCAGGAGTAATTGGGCGATGATGAATAAACCTGTCCGAATAAGGACTAGACCTCTTAAGGGGTCCATGGTCCAAGGTAGAGATGTTGGTTGTTGGCCCATGTCCCCTTTAAAGGCCCAAGCCCCATGCACCCTGATCGGCCCATCCTGGAAGGCCAGGCCCAAAGCCACCCGACCCATGCCCACTCGGACCCGACCCGCCCCACATACTGCTTAGGGTTTTAGTTGTGTATCTCTCTTCCAGTTTGTCCTTCCCCCTGGAATTTGAAGCCCTAAACCCGCCGCCTCTTTGACCTCTCTCCCTGTGCCTTTTTCAAAGTCGAGTCTTCTCGTCTCTCCCTCAGTCTGCCTTGGTTCCATCGCTGCCGCGTCCCAATGTTGCCGGAAATAGCGGCATTTACACCGGTCATCTCCCCTTCTCCCTATTTATACCACCATCACCTCCATCCGAAGAATAGAACTCGAAAATCATCTTAATCCGCCTTTCTCTTCGTGAAATCTAAATCTGCTTCGTGCTCTTGCGTTGTTTGTGTTTAATCTTAGTGGACTATCAAGCTTGTGTGGCTAGGGGTGTGTCCCCTTTTGTGCATGTTTGGTTGAGGGGTGTGTTCCTCTCGTGCTTTGTGGTCGTGGTCCGTTGGTCCTAAGTGGACGGTGGAAGCCTGTGTGGCTTCTGGGCTCTGTGCAACCGGTGGGCCGCCGGCATTTGGGTGGCCGGGCATCACCACCGTCGGATCAGGAAACCTGAGCCCACTTTGGTTCCTGTTAATTCCTTTTTGGGTTCAATATATATCTGATTTACTATTCCCCCCCCCCCCCCCCCCCCCCCTTATTTTTGTGTGTGATCTGTTTAATCATTGTAATCCCATTTGTAATAGTAAGGTAGGATTTATTTCAGTGTGTGTTACTACAGGGATTAATTCCCAACAACTAGTAGATGTTGCACACTCAAATATGTGTGCATAATTATTTTTAAACTTAGAAAATTTAATTTTTATATTTTAATAAATATATATAAATTATATAAATAAAACAATGCTAGAAGAATATATAAAAATTTTGAGGAGTTGCTAAAAAAATGAGGGAAAAAAAGGAATGTGGAAATTGATAAAATAGAAAATGAGAAGTTGAGTAGAGAGAGAGAGAGAGAGTAAAATGGAGATTAACAAAATACACTAAAAACTTAAAAAATTGATATAACAAAATAATTGAAGACACCAAAAAGGTGTTCTTCAATTATATAAAGGTATAGATATTTTTGGGGTTGCTAGGTAGATCTGAATATACTGACATAGTATATATTATGACATATCTTATATATTGTTTATCGTAGCTCCATTGATGTTGTTATTGTTAGTTGAATTTGAAGAAGGCATAATCAATGTATAAACAATAATTGGTTGGAAATGAAACGTGATTGATAACTGATTTTTATGTGAAATATTAAAAAAAAAATATGAGTTTATTTCTATTGAATACTTGCAAACCTCTTACTGCATTTTTCTTGCTTTTGTCAAATTTGATGTGTGCACTTCATTTCTAATTGCACCATGTATTATAAGGGAGTATGTTCGGCAACAAGCCAAATTCGAACCATCCAATAGTGACATTCAAATGGTCATAATTTTCTAACCGTCATAAAGGACTAAATTGAAATTGAATTTGAAAACAGATGGATGCTTTTGCAATTGTATATTTTACCAAAACTTTTGGGGGCATTTTTGACAAAAACCATTTTTTAACCGAAAAATTGGTCAAAATTCCACTAGAAGGATGAAATTGAAAAATAAAAAAACAAATTGGATCATTTTGAAAATCAATTAAAAACACAAGGACTAAAATAAACGGTTTTTTTTCCTACTTTAGAAGCTCTAACCCTACTTGATGTTGTTGGAACTAAAAGCTTGAACTTATTGTTGATTAAAATGTGAGATTAATTTAACAAGCAAATTGCAATTTACCCTCCTGTGAAAATGGCAAAACACCCCCACGTGAAATAAAAATTAGCAATTTATCCCCTTCTGTTATAATAAAAGAAGCAAAATACTCCCTCACGCGATCGGTGTGATACACGCGCCATTTTCTTAATTTTTTATTTGTATTTTTATTATCAACCGTTGGATCTTATCTTTATAGATAAACGGCCCAGATTAATTGCCTATATATATTTATATAAAAAAGTAAAGATAAATATACATTTTTTTATAAAAGTATAATATATATGTATAATATTTATACATATATATATATATATATTATATATATATGTGCAAAATTGCCCAGAATGCGGGCGCCCCTTCCTAAACCTTGTCGTCGGCGCCGGCGCCCTCACCCACAACCACCAGCACGCCTCTCGCTGTTGTGCCCACACCAGCGTCGTTGCACCAGCCTCCACGCCATCGCCCTGCACCAACCCACCAACTCCCCGCCGCTGCACGCCTCCACCTTCGCCGCTGCGAGCCTCCACCTTCGTCGCCCCCTCCCCTACCCCCACCAGCGCGCCTTCTTCTCCATGTCGTCGGGCACCGCTTCCCTCCTCTCAAATCGGCGGCAATTCTTGATTATTTTTAATTTTTGTACTAATACTATATGTGTATATATTGTATGTATATATCTATATAATTTATAATTTATTTATTATAAAATTTATTTTTATAATTTATAAATTTTATTTTTATATTTTGAATAAATGTGAGCCGTTGATCTAATTTAAATAGATCTGAGCCATTTATTTGCAAATCAATATAGACCATTGATCTAAATTATGAAAGATCTGGGGCATTGATTTGATTATCAAATTTCAACCATTGATATATATATAAAGCAAGATCCAATGGTCCATGTTTAAGGCATAGAAGTCATTTTATAAGAAAAAATTAAGCAAAATTGCAGATGAAGCGCGTGTTGCACACCTCATGCCATAAGGGGGTATTTTTGCTCTTTTTTCTAAAATAAAGGGGGGTAAATTGCTAATTTTTATTTCACGTGGGGGTGTCTTGCCATTTTCTCCTAACACAGGAGGGTAAATTGCAATTTGCCCTTAATTTAACATGGGTTTTGAATCGAGCTTGGTACGTACTTTAAAGAATAAGTAATGGATAAATTTAAATTCAGATTTGAAAAGAACTTAACAACATCAAAATACTTCTAGGGAAATTCAGAAATAATTACAAGATATCTCTTTGGGTAAATTATAACGAGTTCCCCCAAAATTTAGCATAATTATAAATTCTCCCTCATTGTTTACGAAATTATCAGTACTCCCATAATTCTAATGTCCGTCTAACAATCATCAAATGGTAAAATTAACAATTCAAGTCCTCCATCTGATGTATATGATAGTAATAAACATTTACTTACAAGGGTATAAGAGTAATTTTCTTATGTAAGCCACATAATAAATATTCACACCCTATCACACCACAAGAGGTTCACTATTCATTGATTTGACAATACATACATACAAAAATTCTCTCACTAGACTTGGGAAGTATTATTGTGCCGAGGTGATTTTTCCGTTCACTTCTTCACTAGAAACCACATCCATATCATTGGCGCCGACTATGGAAAACCATCACTTCGACATTGAGAATGCAAACCAGGTCGCGTGCTCGCGATGTTCAAAGGGTGGACAGTGCCCAAGAAACGCATGAAAATGGAGCAGAGCAAAATCCACCCCGTGAACAGTCACCACAACATGGGATGAACCTTCCACCCCATGAACAACCCCAGCAAAACGGGAGGGCCCGGCCACCCATGAACAAGTGCCTCAAGAGGAAACACCTTATCCCCGTACACAATCTCCACCCCCTGGCAAAGAACCACCCAGTGAACAAACACCACCCACTTGGTGGAATCACCCCTTCCAAGGAGTTCCACCCGAGGGTTTGATGATCTAGTTGACGCAAGAGACCTTATTAGCACTGATCCATGACGCATCCAACCGAGCAGCCGCTCAAGCGATAGCTTAATTTGCGACTAATCACCCCATGAACCCGCCCCCTCCTTCACCTCGTCGAAGTCGAGAAGAGTCCTCGGCTCCCGAGGAGAATGAGCAGAGGCGGGAGGAGGTGAATAGCAGAGTATATGAACCTGAGGTTGTCCAGGTGAATAACAGAGTATCTAAACCGAAGGTTGTCCAGGAACAAGGTCAACTCCCCCCGCAGCCAAGGCAACCCACAGCACCTATACTCTCGAGGAGAGTAGAGGACCCTTATCTCCCCTTGGCCGTGGCTCCTCCAAGACGTAGCCCTTTCTGCACGGCAATCCTAACCGAGGCACTTCCGACGGGCGTTAAAGTGTCAAAACTCCCAGAGTACGATGGAACGGGAGACCTGCAAGAACACTTAGAAAAATTTTATGCTAAAATTGATTGGTACGACTTGAGTGATGCCGCCTACTGCAAGGTCTTCCGCACTACGCTTACAAAGTGTGCTCTAGCTTAGTTCAATCAACTACCAGCTGGAGCTATCTCTAGCCTCGAGCAGTTAACCCAACGTTTTTTACATTACTTCTCTATGAACAAGAAAGTCCCAAAAACGGCCGCATACCTGTTCACCATCCGCCAGAAGGAGATGGAGTCGTTGAGGGATTACGTTCAGAGATTCGTGGAGGCCGTGCATGAGGTGCCCCATGTTAACCACGAATTGTTGGCTAGCATTATGCAACAAAAATTGCTTCCGGAAAGGTTCAAAGAGTCTATAGCCAAAAAAACCCCCGGCACTTTGGAAGACTTACTCCTGCGATCACAAAAATACATCAGAATCGAGGAATCCCAAGCTGCGGATCCTACCCTTAGTGTCAAGAGGAAAGGTAGGGAGGAAGAAAATGAGCCGCGGAAGAAGGAGGAGCGCAAGCATGTGCCCCCCGGCTGGATTTACGCACTGCACCCCTTTGAATGCCTCTAGAGGATCTATATTAGTCGTGGCGGAGCAACAAGGGCTAATTGACCAATGGCCGAGAAAAATGAAGGGCAATCCCAAGAGGCTAAAGTCCGACAAATATTGTCACTTCCACAGTGACATTGGGCATACAACTGAGGAGTGTCATCACCTCCAAAATGAGATAGAGAAATTAATCCAATAGGGACACTTGAAGGAGTATGTCAACCAATATTCACGAGGACGCCAATTGGACCAGGAGGATGTGGTCGTGCACCCCATGACGAGCTATAGGCCGCGCACCCCATGATGAACTCTAGCCACGCATCGAGCTTGTAATGAGGGGTGGCAAGGCCGTGCACCCCATGCAGAAGTCATCTCATGATCTCATAAGGATCGGCGAGAAAAGACTCCCTCGCTACGAAGTAGTAGCCTTAAGTTCGCATAGCAGGTAAAATTATCTTTTGGCTATTCACCTGTAATAGGAGAAACCTCGGGTAGGAGGTCAACAAATCCTTCTCCCCTTTTGATTTCTCCGAAGACATTGTAATGCGAACATTGAGTAATGAAGTTAATTTTCTTATCGTAGTAAAAAAAAAAACTCCTGAAAACTTTGCCTCCCCTTGAAGTTGGTAAAAGACCAGCTCCGGGACATGAGCAAGTATCCTTTGAGGCAATATCTTCTTAGATGAAACTTGAGATCATCGTAAGGAACATCGCCCCGGAAACTTTGCCTCCCCTTGAAGTTGGTAAAAGACCAGCTCTGGGACATGAGCAAGTATCCTTTGAGGCAATGTCTTCTTAGATGAAACTTGAGATCGTCGTAAGAAACATCGCCCTGAAAACTTCACATCCCCTTGAGGTTGGTGAAAGACCAATTTCGGGACATGAGCAAGTATCCCTCGAGGCAACATCCAATGGATGAAACTTGATATCTTCTTTAAGAATACGACCATGGAAACTTTGCCCTCCTAGAAGTTGGTAAAAGATCAACTCCAGACATGAGCAAAAGCATCCCTCGAAACAACTTCGGTAAAGATAATGAGAACGCAATAACGGAACACGTACAACTACGTCCATGAGTGCTAAATAGTGCCGAATTACATGCCAAAACATCCGACTATAAGAGTCGGAAGAAAGTCATCCCAAGTACTAAGTCTTGCCGAATTACACGCCAAAATATCCGACCATACAAGTCGGAGATAGCTATCCAAAATACTACTAAGTAAATACTAACTACGCTCCCCCCTCTTCCCCAAGGTCTTGGGGGGCTCCGTCACGAGAAGGACCCGCCTCCGCCTCATCCTCCAAAAGGAGTGTCATCTCGAGAAAGAGACCTCCCTCTCCTGAAATGTGTCATCTCGAGGAGGAGAGCCTTAACGGGAAAGCAGAGGCCAAACACGCCCTCCTCTAGGAGGCGAAGGTTAAGCACCCACTTCTCCTACAGGAGTGTTGTGTCAAGAAGGAGACCTCCTCCTCCTAGAGGAGTATCACCTCGATACTGAGCGCCCTACGAGAAGAGCGTAGGTCAAACACCTCCTCATTAGGGCAGAGAAGAGGTGAAACAAAAAAATAAATAAATAAAAAATTACATCTCAAGTATGGATAGAAATAAAAAAAAAAAATCATCTATCGTTGGTAGAGTAAGAGAACTCGACCACTCATCACATGTTCCATGATGCATGAAAATCCTCTAGTGTGATGGAGAGTCACGTCTCTCGAAGACGACGTCGAAATTTCTCAAAACACATGAAAGAGAGTAACCTCTACTAGTAGAGAGTAAGAGTAAAAATGAACAAAAAACATGGGATGGTGGAGCGGTTGAGGTCCCTGCATCCAACCTTTTGACCTGGGTTCAAATCCAGCAGATGCAATATCCTCCCAGTGACCTCGGCCCAGACCGCCCCACGCTAGCTCGAGGGGCGCACCTCTGCCTCGAGCCGGGCGGACCCAGTCTCACCAGCTCGAGGCACCGCTGCGAGCAGCGCACAACTCGGGCGCACCAACTCGAGGCACTGCCTCGAGCTGGGCTCTGCCCACGCCCATGGGAGCTGGGGCGGACCACCCTGCCTCGTGTTGGGCTGCCACCAGCTCAAGGTGCAGGTGCCTCGAGTTGGGGCGGACCACGGCGGATCACCCCAGCTCGAGGCACCGCCTCGAGCTGGGCTCTGCCCGCGCCCATGTCAGTTGGGGCGGACCACCTCAGCTCGAGGACTGCCTCGAGCTGGGCTCTGCGTGCCCAGGTCTCTCGACCTGGGCTGTGTTCTGCCTAGGTGCTTGACCACCTTGAGCTATGGCCACTTTCAACAATAGTATTGAGCTTGCACCACAAATCTTGGGTCGATTAATCTCTTTAATATTAATTCAAATAACCGTGCTACTTGAGGGGCCTTGATGCATCCCATGTTTTCTTATTCTCGGACGACTCACACATCTTCTAGTAACTCATTCGAAAACAATTAATGGATTCCTACCCACCCTTCCCCATACATTCAACACTTCAATTTTTTATTGCAATAAATTCTTACTCTCATCCGAATTACTGCTTCTTGCGAAGTATTCCGTCCGAAAGTGGGGGGCTGTATGATGTATATGATAGTAATAAACATTTACTTACAAGGGTATAAGAGTAATTTTCTTATGTAAGCCACATAATAAATATTCACACCCTTTCACACCATAAAATAACTAACATCACTATAAGTACTCCATATATTATTTTTAAGGGGAGGTTCACTATTCATTAATTTGACAATACATACATACAAAAATTCTCTCACTAGACTTGGGAAGTATTATTGTACCGATGTGATTTTCCCGTTCACTCCTTCACTAGAAACCACTTCCACATCACCATCCAAGAACCATAGAATTTCATCAAACATCAGGGGGTGTTAATACTTTATTCAATGAATGAGAAAGTATTTATAATTATATCAAATTTTTAGAAAAGCTCGTTATAATTTACCCTATCTTTCCTATACCCTAATCTCCCGTTTTGCAAGATCATGTGTATATTAGTACTTGTGTAAATAAGTGAGAGCTTCAATAAATACTTATTTCAAACATTTTAACTTAATTTTATTTTCAAACACTCTCAATTTTGCAGTAGCCCGAAACGCCAACTTTTCTTAAAGCTTTTCTCCATCACATAAGCAAAAAAGAAATGCATAAACAATCGTAAGTTTGATAAGATCTTGGATTAAGAAAATATATTGACTTTAACCTCGAAGCAAATTTCATCTTATGATTTCTCTTTGCTGAATTTCTTGTTATCTTTTAGATTTGTGACAATCGCACCATCCTCCCATGAAGTTGGGTAAATTATATGGAGATCACTTGTGGTTTAAAAACTGACACCTTGTATCCTTTCATCTAACAAATAAATCATCCATTAGTCAAAATTCACCAAATTTACTAATATCAAAAAATTGAATAAAAAATCTATATTTAACATCAACGGTATTCTATTTTTTTTCTAATACCAGCAAATATGAATTCTCACTAATGCTAGAAATCTATTTATTAGACCACCCACAATAACCTCATTAAACTCAAATTACAATAAACTCAGAGACAAATATTCATTGCAATAAATTACTCATGAGACAAATATCCATACACTTGGTGGAACTCAAACCCATGACCTAGAATTCATAAGCGTCGAGTTTCTAATTTTACATCATGGCACTTTCAATGATGGCTTGTACCATTTTGTTTTGTAACTTCTATTTAGAAATGTAAGAAAATCATTATCTGTTAGCAACAGAAGGAATTGACTTGTTACATTCCTTGGCACATACTAAACACTTATTGCATATATCATAATATTATAGGGTAATAACACCTACTCCTGCAGATTAGTTTCATCACAATCACAGATAATATTCAGAAACAACTCAAAAAGTAAACCAAACACCAATACATTCTCCAGTACTCTTCTTTGCAAACCAAAAACCTTAAAAATCTTAACCAAATCAGTGAGAGTGAAGGCCTTCTGGTATTGCTTCAGAAACTTTGTCTGAAGTAAGTTTGAAGGTATGCTACTATGAGTTGAAAAGAAGGAATTCAATCAGGGTTGAACTTTATAATCAACATCTAGCTGTAAGACTAAGTTGGAAAATGCAAATGGAGAGGGAACTCAATCGGCCTCCACGATAATGCCTTCCGAGTGGTTTGAACCAAGGTACAAATCTCCAATATGGAAAGGTTTTCTATGGTTTTGGTTAAAGTTCCATTACACTTCAAATGTCAAAGAAAAATGAATGATCGGTGACTTCCCGACGATCTTAGGCCTGTCTATACACACACACACTCTCCTATATGCTTGGAAACTTCCTAGTTTAAATTGCATGAATACATGAAGGAGTAGGATGCAACGTGAGGAAAAAGCAGATCTCTGAAGCAGTGAAATTCATCAATATTTCTGATTTTGGAGAATGTAAAATTGTGGTATAAATGAAAAAAACTTATCCTTGTCTGGGAACTGCAAAGCAGCAGTACTTGGAACAAATGCTTGTATACGTTTCTCGTCTGTAGACTACAAAGAGCAGAAACCTGGCAAAACTTAATTTGAACATGCAAGTGCATCACATGAACCAGCCAGCTACTTCCGACCAACTGGATAATATTATGGAAACCAACAGAATTAACCTTTGAATCTAACACTGCGGCTGATTCCAGCATTGATACCAGATGCTTCCCCTCCATAGGGACCTGCGGGCTTTCTAATCTCACGAACCTGCCCCTTTCTGCGGACTTCTGCTTTCTTGTGCTTCAACTGAGAGTGAGAGACAGAGCATTAGTGTTGCAGATAAAGTTTAATTGTTGCCGAGATGTAAGTTTGTATGTGTGCATTCTGAGAGGGTGTTTCAAACTGTTTCAGTCAAATACCTTGTACTTCTTCCTGGGATTTTTGGTCAGCTTCTTGCGAGCACGAGTTAATCCTCTATTCTTCTCCATCTAGAGAACAATGAAAGCAGAAACCAGATTACATCGAGCAACCAAATTGCAAATTAAAGTGAAATGCGGCAAATTCCTCTGCTCTAGCAAATTCCTGTACCTGATTTGTGATATGGCGCTTCCCATCAACAACAGTATCTGGCAAAGATGGAACTTCTTGCTTTCTGCAGAATTAATTCGGGTCAGCACATAATAACTATTCGAAACGATCAGGATTAATTCGGGTCAGCACATAATAACATATACTCTTTCACCTTTTGAAATTACTAAAACCTTTCAGCCAAGTTTACAACATTTACATCACAACTCCTTCCATTTGTAGTTGTAGGATGTCACCTACGGATATAATTGATTTTTTCAACTTGCCCTTAGTAATTTGTCAAGCTTGGAGGTGTATTTTTATGATGAATTAGAATTTATAGGGGTATCAACTGTAGGTAATTGTTTGCATTATGCACTTGTTGGATACCAAAATTATTCCCATATTTCATTTTCTTACCTCTTTTTCATACTTTTATGTGAGAAATAACAAAGCATTCATTTAACTACACCATATAATAAAGTGAAGCTATATAAGGAGGGTTAGAGTGATAATACTGAAGAAACTATACTAATTTAAATTTATTGCCACCAGATCTCATAATATAAAGAATTTTTAGATGCTGATGCTATATAACGACTTTCACAAAATAATGTAGTGGAGCCCCATTTTACTTCGAACTAATGCAAATTACAATGTTCTCTTTTGTTGGTTTCATTGTTGAAGCTAATTGTAAATATTATAAGAACAAAACATATACTTCAAACTCTAATCTAAAACAAAATAAGTAAATCACACAAGACAACACAATTCCCATGCGCAATTTCTAAAAGAATATCCTCATACACAATTTTCAAAGAAAAATAATATCCTAACATAACAAAAAACTTAATGTTAGCTCTTTTTTTAGACTAAATATAGAACAATTACACCCTTATGTTTCTGAGTATTTCAAGCGGGGGCATGTAAATATTACAAACTTTGAAGGATTGGCATGTAAAATATTATAAATTTAGCGGGGAAAGAGAGAGGTACTGGGTAACTACGCTAACTCAACAAAAAGGTCTCTGTAACTGGTCATTTTTATTGTTTATTCTGAATTTTTAAATGAGGATAACTTAATCTTTTTATATCAATCGTTCACATTTTTTTAACAGTGGATACTTGAAGGAGAGGTTTTTGTGAAAGGAGGAGGACTGTAGTCTTCAATTAGTCTAACTTTCAAATAATTAATAGAAACAAATTAAAAACATCAATCCATGTAATTCACTGGAAACAATTTAGACATAATGGTTATAGATGCATGGAGAGAGGTGGAGGATCTTGATATATCAAATACTAGCCAACAGACCAAGGGATCGAATAGGCGTGTATAAACCCAAAAAGGAAATGGAAATCGCGAAAGATAAAAGAAGAGGAAAAAAGAGGCCAAAAATCCACTTTTCCCTATATCACCGATGACCCAGAACTACAAGTAAGCTGCAGTGGCTAACAAGAATGTACTCTACTATAATCCACTTTAAATACCTGGAATACTTTTCAGATTTTGCAGCGAGCTTTGCAGCATGTTGTCGTTCCACTTGTTTGTAGTATTCCAAATCAGAATCAGAATCAGAATCGCTTTCTCCATTAACATCGGCAACTCCGTCACTTGAAAGATTACCAGTCTCGCCATCAACATCATCCATAGATGTTATTCCAGCTCCTGCTAGAACTCGTAGCTCATGCTTTCTTCGCCTTTCTCCAATATCATCTCGTTTTGGTATATCATCATCACCAGAAATAACCTAAGAAAGATATTGATTTAGTTCCATCAAAAACTTATCAAGCAGAGCGAATATAATTTGAGGCAACAAACAGTACACATATCCTAAAATTTGCCCGATCCAAATGATTGCACAATATCAATTTCTTCAGTAAAGGCCTGCAATGAACATAGGTTTAAAGTTCATCTACCAAAGAAAAAATGTTCTCTACTGCTTTCTTGGAGTTTAATTTATAGAACAAATAAGTGATCTCAGATAGAGAACAAAACACAAATTAAACTTATTCAAGTATCATAATCCATTCTACAGCTGTTTGTTGCTCACTCAATTACCAAATTCTTTGAAGAGTGAACTTTTGGTATCGTTTTTATATTCAAATCTCAAGTTATCAGTTTGCTCATTTCCTAAATTTTACTTGCTCCTGGAAATTGCAGGCTTTACATCTCTTGTATTTTTAGTTTCTTATTTGCTATCATGACTACCACTGCATTTGTTTGAATTATGTTGTGGCTATACCGATATTTTCAGGTGATTGTATCACGACAAAGATTAAACCATATGTTGGGATATCTTACAAAGCAAAACAGTTTGTAGCATAAATGGAGAGTTATTGTCGAAAGTCCATACCTTGCGTTTATTTGGATGAAGAGTCAGTTGCTGGGAAATTTTGCTGGAATATGATAGGTTAGCATCATCATTACTCCGGCCATTTGCCATCAGATCTATATCCATGGCCTCATCAACAAAATCATCTAATGTCTCAAGTTGTCTACAAACCACAGTTTAGAATTGCCTTAAATTAGAATCAGATTATGGCATTAATTAATACATAGAGTAACTATTTATATAAATGCATAAGGACAAGAGATACCCGTTCACTGGTTCCAGGCGTTCTCTAACCCTAACACTCTTCGGAGCAATTGAACTAAAAACACCTTTCTGCCTTAATTTCTCCTCAAGTGAAGCCCTTACTTTCAACATTTCCATACTCTGCAATCCGACTTGTTTATCCTGCCACAACTTAATACATTATACAGCAAGCTAACTCTTCATACATCAAAGTACAACTAAGAATTCATAACTCTGCTAGTAGAAAGCAGCCACAACAATAGCCAGTATCACAGAAACGGCTGGCGTGCTCAGCTTACTTGATGCTTGCGTCGTGATTCATTATTCTTTGAATTTGTCAAGGTATTTGAGTCAGCTGCTTTGTCAGACTACAAGTCATACGGAAAGGAAAAGGGATGGGGTTACAACTCAGACAAAATGAAAATAATACGTCAGCCACAAAAGACTAACAGGTATAAAAAGCATTGTTAACAGAGAACAGCAGACGAATCCTACTAATGGCTACCTCAACTATTGCTTGTTTTTCAGATGACTCTGTGGAGAACATCTGAGTATCTCTGAAAGAATCTGATTTTAATGCAGCAACCTCTTCAACCAGCTTTGCAACAGTTGCATTATTCACATCCTGCTTCACAATGTCCTCCACGTCAAAAGGAAGGTTCTCGTCCATTTCTTTCATCTGCCACCATGGAAATGATAGGAGTTCAGCATCTTTCAGTATGAAAATAGGTTACACCTACTTTAATAATGTTATCTAGGATAACAGCAGTTTCAGACAATGTCTACGTTGCCCGGATTTTCAATTCTAAGGATACGTATGAACCACCAAGAAAAATGCAGTGACTAGAAAACATAAAATCAATGCAAGGTTCAGGACAAGCTTCCAGAATATGACTGAACACGTTATTAAATAACAAAAGCACTTAGAAGTTACCCCAAAACAACGGCAATTGGCAAATAAACGTTTTCGCCTAATTGGCAAGAAGCAAGTTTTATACTTCTCTTTCTAGTCCAAACTCCTTCTTGTCTAAGTAACGAGAACTCTTTATGCTCAACCCAAAACCTTTTATTTCTCTCAATTCATAAATCAAGTTTGCCAACAAATGAGAAAGAATACCTTATCTAATAAACTCTTTATCTCCACCAGACGAGAAACAACTGGATGATCACGAACGGGCTGCCCTTCGGACTTGAGAAGGAGATAGAAGGCTATAGCCTGGCAAAAGGTTCGCAATAGAAGCTGTTTAACCTCCAAATAGTGCATCCCGCCCTTCTTCGTACTCTCTCGCTCTCTAATCTTCACAAATAATGCAAATAATCAATATCATGCATTCTAAGACAAGAACTGATCAGAAAAAACACAATCAAGCAGGATATCCAGGTGACCCAAAATTCAGAACATTTATAAAATAAAATGTTACATTTGATATTTTAGCTTTCATATTACAAAAGTAATTCCATTTTATGTTACTAATCTTTTATATCTAGTAAATATCCGTCCTAACATAAAACTGGAACTCTAATAAATTTAGGCTTGAACTATAAAAATAAATAATGAGAAAAGCTAATCAGAATACACCTACATAACAACTATTCAATAACACAAGGCATAAAACTCAATGGAAACAGAAACTTTAACCATCCGTGCCAGTTGCAGAACTCCCAATTCCAGGAACAGAGATACTTTAAGTTTTTATTTAATTGGCTAATAGATAATATTTAGCGGACAAAATACTCATTAATTCATTTACTTCTTGGAAATTATGTCGGATAAGAACCACTTGCACCATAGTAATTGATAAAAGAAGATCAGTCACACAGAACATCAACTTACAAGAAAGCTCAAAATGTAGTCTCTGTTACAGGGAACTAAATGAATCGAAGAAAGAGAGAAAATCAAATAAGAAAAATTTACTCGTAAATTACTAAATTCTAAATTCTGTTAAAGAATGCTGTTAATAATAGTGTGTTTATTCAACAAGAAATGTGATAGCAAGAAGAGTTGCTAGGACCAAAACCAATGGAAGTCCAACCATACAGTATGCCAAATATGCACTTAGCACACACAATCAGTTATATCAAAACTAATTCAATTATACCTTGTCTACAAGTGGGTTCACTTTGCTCTCAAGTTGCTCAAGGGCATCATTCAGTTCTGACAAAAGGCCAATCAGTTCTGGAGCAGAGCTGTAAAACCAGTTATTAGGCTAGCCCTTAAAGAATCAGAAGTAAACAAGTAATGCATCCTTGAAGTTTAACCTAGCAAAAAAGACCAGTACTGACAAGGCCAACTAGTTCTGGGGCAGACTGCAGAGCTCAAAGACCAGCTACTAGGCTAGCCTCTCAAAGAATCAGAAGCAAACAAGTATTGCAGATGGATTGTCAAAGTATAAACTAGGAAACCAGAGCAGATTCTATCACAGAAGCAGTGACTAACAAATAGTAGATGCCAACCATGCCAAGTTACAGTCCTTCCCCAAGTGATACAGGAAGGTTGAAACAAAAAACAAATGAGATTGATGGTAGAAGTTTCATGTGTGTAGACATAAAGTATATGATTACGAGCTGCTGCCTGCATGGTAATAACAAAAATAACAACCTTTTCCACAAGGAAAAGCTCATCATCAATGCAATACAAAGCATACATATGTGATATGTCTAGAACTAGTGAAGATATAGGGACCATTACTTTGTTTGAGGTCCTATTTTATATAGCTTTCACAAAGATATTTCTCCCAACTTCCTCCTCTTTCACGTGAAACTCACATTACTCTATATTACCAAGATATAAGGAATGACACATTGTCCCCAGTCCATCAACTACTAACAAGTAATTGTGAGAACAACTATCCACATCAATTAGTGGCAAGTAGCAGCTTAAACACCTCCGTCAGATCCTTAAGTTCACATGTAAAGAACAATAAAAGAAAAAGGGTCAAGGTACTGTTAAAGCAAACTGACCTGTACACGACATCCATCTGCTCTTCCTTTGTTAAGGCATTTAAATCTTTCTCTACTATCTCATATGCCATTCCATCTTCCACTTTGATTCCTTTGTCCAGAGACAATTTTGTTGTGGGTTTTCCATGGTCCAAAATTTCCTGAAATATGGGGGAAAATGATGAATCAGGAAGAGTTACTTTCAAGGTCCAAGCACCTCCTTTACAACAGCACCATTCGATATCAAAAGCTCATCGTTAATATTTTTTTCACCTCAAATGTGGGCTCCCTGTCAGTCTCATCTTGACTATCATCTTCAAGACCAAAATCCTCCATTGATAGAACTTTTGCTTTTTCACTTTGCAATTTCAACACCTCCGCTTCCTCCTCAGCTGCATCCTCATCATCACTTGATTGTGGCTAAAGAATGGAAAAAAAAATGTTGAGAAAAGTCATGCTACTCACATTAAGTTCCAATACAAAATGAAAAATAAAAAATGCTTGAGCTTATGCCAGTTATCAGAGAGTTGGCTGTGTCGAAACATCAATATCTTGTATAAACCTATTTCTCACTTTGTATTTGCACCCTTGAAGGAGAGAACCAAATTCTAAAGGTAACGATGAACACGACAAAGGAACTCAAGCTTTCTAACACAAAGGCACCAGACTTAAAGTTGTTAACAAGAAATTAACTGATAGAGGGAAGGACACAATTGGGAAAGGGGTGCTGCCATTAAAGAAACCATGAGCAAAATACTAGGGATGTCAGTTGGACTATATGATATTCATATACACCACATCTCCGACCTCAGACATCCCCAGGTCTAGAGAAATAACACCACCATGTTAGAGACAGCAGCATGATCCTTCTTAAAGTGTTGAGTCTGTTGACCTTAGAAACATGGCTTTTTACTGTATTTGCAGTGGCATCAGAAGCAAAGGATATAATCTAGGATACTATAAGAGAAAAGGATATAGTTGAGCCCAGTCCAAAACGAGGTGAATAATTCTGTAAATAAATTGTATATTTATACTATTAATAGTTTTCAATAAAAATAGAACACAAATTAACAAACATAAAGGTTACAAAGAAGAGAACTTGGCTAACATAAATTTCAATTATTAGTTAATTAAATTCAGCACTTATTTTGCTTAATATTTTAGCAATTTCACCTCTTATTTAACTCATCTGAACATTTATCTCAGCAAATAAAGATTTTTGAAGCGAGGTGAGGAATATTTCAGCAATAAGTTAAGCAAATATCAAAACTTGAACCCTAATTCAAAAATTATAATATAAAAATTTTCCAAACCTTAAAGAAACAAAAAAGAAAATAGAAAATAGAAAATAGAATGAACAAAACCGAGGCTGGGGAAGAAAGAAGAAAGTGGGAAGCATATGTGCTGAGAGAGAAATACTGGAATAGCTATTGAGAGAGTTTAGAGCTTTCTCCTACCATTTTCTATCAAAAAATCTGACTGATTGATTTCCCTTCGAAAGGTGCGCCATCGGTGCACCACGGCACCTAAAAAAAGGTGAACTACGCCTCGCGCCATAAGCAAGGCTAGTGGCTAGTGCCATTTTTTTGAGATGGCATTGGCCTCACACCATTAGCAGATTAGCTATTTGAGCCACAGCACACCATTATTAACTATGTCACTACCAAAACCGACGTCATATATGTCATGATTATTCTTATTCAGATGGTATTCTATGCATTTTGAAAAGAGCAACTGGGCTTACTTTGTGCATAAATAACTTGATAACTTATCCCACTTCTATTTCACAAGAATAATCTCAACCATGTTCTAAAATCACAAATAATGTTAACTAAAAAAGGTAGCGGAATGAGGGTTAAGTCAACCACAGTGATTGTGCACAATTAGTAAGTACGCTAATACTTTCAGTAAGGTGGAGAAAGTAAAATCAGGAAAGAGGCAAAAGGTTTGACATGCTTGAGTTTTTCTAACATTGTTTACTCCTAATTCATGAGGCTATGTTGTCGCCTTCCTTAATATGTAGAGTGCTTGAGAGATCTTCAATTGAGTGCATTTTCTGTATCATTTTAAGTCTTTCTAGATATTATAACAGCATTACTCACGCTGTCACGCATTGGAAATATTCAAAGAATCACAAATATAATCTGTCTAATATTTCAAATACAACGTAAAATGTGTTAAAAACGCAGTAGTATCAGAAAGTCTTACCTCATAGTCAACATCAGCACCATACATATCTTTTTTTCTGCCCCAAACAACCCTTTCTTGTTCTTCTTCTTCGGCATCATCCAGCATTTCATCATCAACTCCACCAAACTTAGCCCGTAAATAATTTTGAGTCCTTACAACTATAAATATCAACGCAGAATTAATTAAACTTCAAAACATTTCACATAAAGAGGAGAAAGAAGAGAAAATGAGTCGCCAAACAAAAGATCTCCAACTATAAGCTATCTAATAAAACAGAATCAATTAGGACTACTCCTTGAGATTTTAGACATATCTTCTGAGCATGATAGTCATTTGGCACCTATTACCCTGATGGAGACTAGCTTATCACTAGGTAACAGAAACTTAGGAGGAAAAACAGTATTAATGGTAAATAATGTTGTCAAGAGATACCATACAGATCCCATAAAATCAGATTTCTAAAACATAAACCAATTTATCATACCGTTATTTTCACAGAACAGAAACCTAGAGCAGTTATCTGATGACTATATTACGAGCCAATCGTAACACATAGCAGCAAAATATTTACCCACATGTTATCACGTTTCACTCATAAAACCAACCCTTTTCTCACTGGAACACAATCAGAAAAAGCAAATACTAAAGTATTGAACACTAATTCAAAAATAATTTCTTTGATGTTGCACATGAAGTTTTATAATAGAACAAAGCTATTCCTGCTCAGAGAGTGCAAGTGGAAGCAATTCAAACCATATTTACATGACATGAACTATCACGCACTTATTTGTAGAGTCTAACAAGAATAAAAAGTATAACATGCAAAGCAAGTTCTCTTACTTTTGGCTGCCAGACCCTTAGGTGGCTTATCATCATCATCGATGTCCTCCTCTTCATCATCCTCATCTTCACCCTTACCATCCTAATCAACAGAAAACACAAAAGAAAATTTAGAGCACAAAGCTTTCCAAGCGATAGCATCAGGAATAAATATTTCAATAAAATTCCTACATCTTGATCGTACTTGCATAAATATATATTGGCTAAAAAGAAAGGGGGAAAAAGAAGGGGCAAGGCACAAGTAAACATAAAAACATATCTATTTTTTTCATTGGTCGCTATTAAAGAATATTAAATATTTTTGCCAAACTATGGCACAAGAAGCATTTCAACAAGATACAATGGTTATACTTGTAAGAAAAATCATGACTATTTCCTCACATTTCTCCCCATTGCAAAGCAGTGGCTCCACAACAATCACAGGCAGGAATTTATATTGACAATCAAAACCTCAAAACTAATTGTAATTTCTAAAAGGAAATATCAGGTAGATCTATGTCTTTAGTAAAAGAAAAAAAGAGCAGGGGAAATGTAGTACACCTCAAAATCAAATACAGGCTGCTCAGCATCTTCATCAGTCTCTTCCACATCCTCATTCATGTCCAGTGGTACAACATCTCTATTCTTGTGAACTACAGCAATAGAAACAAAGAACAGACAGAACAAAATAATGAACCATAATTAGACATAAACCGCACAGAACATTTCCAGCTGTAAATTTTCTAGATCATAAAATTGAGCACAATTACAAACATACAAACATCAATTTCATCGTTCATCATATCCTCATCATCAGAATCAAATTGAACTGAATTCTTCTTGACAGGACCGTTATTTTCCTTCCTCTTGTACTTCCCCGCCTTTCTCTCCATGATTATTGGTCTCACTAGCTACAAAAACATACAAACCACAAACTTTGTAGGTAAAGTTCTATAATTTAGTAAACAAACAAAACATTCAAAAATAAAATCAAGCGGAAAGAAAAGAAAAACAATCCTTTACTTTATTCCTTTTCTTGATGAAAACCTTTCCCCCAGCAACGCCAGAAACGCCTTACGTTGGAGAAGAAGAAAGCACACCTGATAACAGAAATTCCAAACCCATTAGGTACTATCCAACATAACTTACCTAATTACTACAAAACCCAGTACAAAAAAATCAAAAGTCTTCCACCGGTGGAAAAACTATTATTTCAGCAGCATGTGAAAAACCACATATCAAATCACATTCGTCCATTCAGCTATGAGTAGAGCTGTCCATTTCTCAAAATCAACTATATTGTATCCCATTATTTATGCAGCATGTGAAAAACCACATATGTCCATTCAGCTATGAGTAGAGCCGTCCATTTCTCAAAATCAAATCAATCTGAAATTCAGGAAAACCAAATTAGCCTACAGAACTGAATTAATCAGTTCAGTTTTATCATTTCCCACATACGTTTTGGTTTTTCAATCCGCACCATAAACCGTTGTTTCCTAACAAAAGACTGGCTGAACCGGTCCGAGATAAACACATAAACCAGCTTTCAGAGAAAGAACACACCCAAACAGCAGCACTACTTCATCTTTTCCCCATAAATTATGATTGGAGTCCTCTCTCTCCCCTAAAATTTGTACTTTTTCAAACAGAAAGAAACTAGAAGTACTTACCAGTAACCAGCTGCACGGCTTTCACGTTTGAGAATTTGAAAACAACAAATTTCTGGGCCCAACCCAGAACGCAATATTCTTCGGTTGGCGTGGGGGCGGGCACACGGAGCGCTGATGGTGGCCTCTGCAACGTGCTCGTCAGCTCGTCCGCGGTGCACGAACAACCGGGAAATTGGGGGAGCAGAGGAGTGAGAAGTGAGAGGCACTGCTAGTACGCCGGCAGACGATGTTGGCTGGTGAGGGTTTAGGGGTTTTTGAGAACCAAGTTACAAACAAAAGACTCTTCTAAACCTCAACACTAAGGAAAAAAAGAAATTAAAAGTTGTAGAAATAATCAATAGGGAAAATGATTAAAATAATCTTTAAGATGAAATTTTATATTAAATATATCCTATAAAATTATTCTTTTTAATTCACGCATCTATTTCTCCATTTTTTTACTTTAAAAAACCTAACTATTTATTTGAACTTACTTCCTATAAATTTAGTTGTCCTTGTGTTCGGTTCCGAAAACACATAAAAAACATTATAGTATGAGATGAAGAGGAAAAGAAATAACATGATGTCAGGAATGAAAAAGAAAAAAGTTCATGAAAAAAAAAACAATGAGTTAAGAAAAATTGTTATTGTGAAACTATTAGAAAAAAAAGAAATTAGTATTCTGATCACATTTTTTGAAGGGAAAAAATGAATTAAATGATAATTTTTATATTATTCAAAAGTTAGTACGAGAAAATTTTACAAATAATTTGCAATTAACTTATTATATCATAATAATTTATTTATTAACATTCAATTTTAGAATTAGTTTATTTATAATCATATTAGTTTGTTAGATTATAACCCATATATATAATATTTATTTTATCTAATGTTCATTTGATAAAATAATTTGTTATATATTTAAAGATAATCGGCGTGTGAAAAGTTATGACTCCACCATTAGTTGTGATTATGAAGAGTTGTGACTCCACCATTAGTTGTGACTCAATGTAGAGTTGTTACTCAACTAATATGTGATTTGATGGGAAGCACCCCTACACTTAGATCTTATATCCTGTATAAAGAGAAGTTTGGTCCTTTCTCTACCCTACGTCATAACATTAAAGTACTAGAAAGAATTCCATCATCCAAAAAAGGGGTCAAGGGAGAGAAACCAACATCATACAAAAATTCTGTAGCATTATAGCATATTCCAAAAGATCAACACTAAGAGCAAGTATGGAGAAGGTATGTTTTCTTTATAAAATTATGTGAAATCATGATGTTCTATGATCGTGTTTGTTTTTATGTATTTTGTCTAACATAGTTTACTTTCAATAAAAACTTGAAACTTCATTAATAAACTTTGAAATTTTTATTCTTTTTGTTTAGCTCATTCATTTTTTAAAATTAAAACTATCGTATACAAGTTACATATATATAAAAAAAAAAAAAGTTAAAATTATTTTTTTTCCAAATATTAGTGTATTCTAATTAATTATGATTAATACAAATTAATTTGAATAAGCAAAAAATCAATTAAAAAGGAATATTCATTAAGTTTCCTACTCGAAGAAGCTACTGAAATTCAGTTAAAAATTAATATTAGAATTTGTGGAGTGAAAAGTTGATTGAATAAGTTTCTTGAAAAATATTTTGATGGTTTTTTAAATGTAAAAATCTATTTTCAAGGGTTTGTATTATATTTTTATATAACAATAAAAAAATCAAAATCATGTATAACATAAATTCCGTACTCAATTGGTACAATAAAATCAAAATAATAATCAATTTCTATATAATAAAGTCAGCACATACTTTGATAGCCTCTGGAATTTAATTTTTGCCAAGTAAGAAAATATTTTATTATTTTTATTTATAATTAAATACTTGTATGATTAATTATTTTTTATAAAAAAGATTCACTAAATTTGTTTAGATAAAATAGTTGGTAGAATAATTTAAATTTTATTTTCATATCCAATAATACCTGGAAAAAGTACTTTTTATTATGTCACTTAAAAGTCATTTTCTATTTCCAATTTAAGTTTAGATAAAAATTCATTAATATTTCAGGTAAATTAGTCAATAAAATAATTTAAATTTATTTTTATATTTTATTTAAAATTCAAATAATTTATATTTATATTTTTTTATTTAGGAATACCATTCGTCAAACGGGGTAATGCTAGTAATATTTATATCTTGAAAAATCTTACATCGGGTACAAAATTGAATTTTGTAGGAATTAATTTATATTTTAGGGTTGTTACACTTACCACCCTCGGCGTATGCCCAGTGTCGCAAACATCCCCCTCCCCCCCCCCCCCCCCCAATGTTTTAAAATGTACCAGAAATGTCCAATTGACTTCACATCGTTAGTAAAAGCGTTAGATTTGTGCTGATGTGGTCTTTATGACGGTTAAGATATCCCTTCAAATCTTTTGGGCATTTTTATCCTGTAAACACTTATATATGTATATATATATATTTATATATATATATATGAACACTTGTATAATATGTTAAAGTTGTTGTGTATACTTGTTCTTCAAAAAATCAAGAAAAAATATATTCAAAAAATCAAGCCAACTGCACCAAAAAACAATATAACAAATTTTGCAAATATATTACTTTTAATTTGTTGCTTATTTTAAATTTTGTTGAAATGAGTAACAAACCGAAACTAATAAATTTAAAATAAACTTACAATTCACCTACAATGGAAAAATTATTCAGAAAATTCCAATGAATTCTTGTAACAGTTATAAAGACCACGTCAGTGCCATATTAGCGCACTTTAGCAATCAGTCTAACGATATTAAGTCTGTTGGGCCTTTTCGGTACATTTGGAATATTAGGGGGTACTTATGACACTAGGTATACTTCAAGAGTGGTGATAAGTGTAATTATCCCTATATTTTGGTCGCTCATTTATGCTTATTTGTGGGTGATTGAGAGAACATAGTAGAAACAAGAAACGAGAAGGTTAAGGTTAAGAAATGTGTGTGTGTACATATATATATATATATATATTTGTGGCGTCATAAAACCTTTTTGATCTTACTACATGAATGTGATTTTAGATGTGGGTATCGAACGTCTTGATACTTGCACCTTGTTCTCCCCCACCCATTTTTGGTTTTTCTCCCTTTTTTTTCCTTAATTGTAGCTCGAAGCCACGTGTTTGAATGGGGGAAGACGTAGATTTTCACTAAAGTTACAAAATCAAAAAGTGCATCCTTTTCACTAAACCCTAGTTATTTTGAGCATGGTTCTTGTAACACAAATTTTCGTGTTCGTAAATTTGACGAAACAAGAAGATATTACAAATGAATTTTAGATTTAATTGTATATTTTGTGTCTACAAAATCTCTACTCGAGTCCTCTGATTCTTCACTTCAAGAGCACGATCTCTGATTTGTAAACTTTGAAGGTGAAACTTGATGTTTTGATCTCCTTCAACATTGACTTAAGTCTTTGGTGATATTAATGCAAGGGTTTTTCGACTTATTTTCAGATTAACCTCTATAAATTTGAAATATTTGACTTGAACTTGGGTATTTCTTTGTGGAATCAATACTTTGATCTTTCGTTAAGGTTGACTTGTGCTAAAATAACGTTAATCTAACGGTTTCGCACCGCAATCACGAATTAAACGTTAGAATTTAATGATTTCTACGATGAACGCCTTGACTTTTACCTAGAATGCTGTGAATCTGTCCCAGGGAGAATTTCAAAAAAAAAAATTAACGCTCTGTTGCTAGTATCTTTATTTGTGTCTTCTTGTCTCTTGACTTGTCTTCACTTGTGTCTTGTCATGCGTCTTTATTTGTGCATTCTTGTCTCTTGACTTGTGTTTTCACTTGTCTCTTGTATTGTATTATTGAGTGTGTAATTTTTGAAAAATTACCCCTATTTATAGTTGTAGGGTGGAAAATTTAACCATATTTACTTGATGAAATGGTTCAATTTGATTGGGGGCAATTGGCATTTTGCACCCTCGAATTAGAGAGGTTTTGTACAATGCAACCTTAAATTGTAAAAATAACAGTTTGCACCCTTCAATTGTATATTTATTGGCACCACGCACTCTCCACTCATTTCCGGCAACTTTTCTTGCCGAAAATTATATCAACATGAATATGAAGGGCTTTTTTTGTCAATTTAATATTCTTCCCTCCAAAAAACATCGAGTAATTGCCATTTTGCACCCTTGAAATACACCTCATTTGCACAATACATCCTAAAATTATATTTTGGGCACGTTACACTATTAGAATAGATCATCCTCTAAGAATCCGCACAAAAAAATAGATTAGGCTGACTTTGGCAGACTCTCATAATCTCTTCAACTCGAACTTCTTTTTTTCTGTTTTTTTGGATTCTCTCAATTCAACAACATGCTCTACCAATCTATTTAAAACAATTCATTTCAAACATTATAATATATCTTTCTTATTTTATAATGCTTGATTTTATTTTCAGAAATGGTAAGAAAAACTCAAAAATGCCATAGTCAACAACCTAATCTATTTTTCGATGCAGATTCTTGGAGAATGATCTATTTTAACAGTGTAAAGTGCAAAAAATATAATTTTAGGATGTATTGTGCAAATGGGGTGTATTTCAAGGGTGCAAAGTGGCAATTACTCGATTTGTTTTGGAGGGAAGGCTATTAAATTGACAAAAAAAAATCCTTCATATTCGGTTGTTATAATTTTCCGGCAAGAAAACTCACCGGAAACGAGTAGAAGGTGTGTGGTGCCAATAAGTATATAATTGAAGGCTGCAAAGTGCTATTTTTACAATTTAATGTTGCATTGTGCAAAACCTCTATAATTCGGGTGTGCAAAATGCCAATTATCCATTTGATTGGTATTCATTACTTGTTTGGCATTTGTTTCTTTAATCACAATACGTGATCTATAATTAAAATCATTGATATTTGCTTCCATTGTTGGCGAGACAATAATTACAATTGCCTTAAATACTTCAATTCGTTTATGTTGATTATCTTTTTCACCATTTGATGTTATTGTGTGTATGGATGTTGTTATGTAATTTCGCCACGGATTATGTACCACTCCATATATAATGTATGAGTTGGATCTGGTATTTAGTTACATTTTTGCCAAATATTTTTTGTGTGTACTCATTAGAATTGTGAAGTCTCATGTGTAGATAACCTACACATGAATTGTTATGCATTCGGTGGTAGACTATGCCATATTTTGAAACAGATGGGAGGGTTATTAGAGTCAGAACACGCACTATATCCGAACATGTTGTCATATTTTTTTGTGTTTTTGCTCACCATATAAAAAAATTGTACAGTTAAGTATGACTTGATTAGATCTCCAAGGACCATTAGTCGTCATTTCCACTCAGTTTTGAATGTCGTTTGGAGGATCCATCTGTTATTGCTAGCAAAACCAATCCTCGTTTTGGGGAACAATACTTTCCCCTATGTGGAGATGGTTTGAGGTAATTCAAATATTTTGATAAACTTAATTTAACAATAAGTAATAATCAGAAATAATTAAACAATCATGTCATTTTCCTACCTCAATCAAGGTTGTTTGGGAATACTGGATGGAACTTAGGAAGAGTGTCGGCAGAGGACAAAGGACGTTACCAGACACGTAAGGGGTCGGTATCAGTGAATGTTTTGGGTGTTTGTGATAAAAAAAAAAAGAAAGAAAATTGAAGTTCATATATGTATCGGCGGGTTGGAAAAGGTAGTGAGGCAAACAATAGAGTATTGTGGCATGCTATTAATAGGCCAAATGGTTTGAAGATACATCGTGCTAATTATTCAAACTATTTTGATTAACATGTTTAATTAATCTTACCTTTTATGTATATCTATATACACATCTTTGACAATTATTATTTATGTTTATTGTTATTACAGGGAACTACTACCTTGGCCATAGTGGATACACGAAGAGGGATGGTTACCATTTGAAGGAATGGAAGACTAGTTGTTTTGCACCTGATAATCTCGAAGAATTTTTCAATAAGCAATATGCAAGTGCTCACAGTGTCATCGAACGAACATTTGGAATACTAAAAGCGCGTTACATAGCAACACTTTTTATTTAATCAGAACTCAAAATAGAATTATAATATCATGTTGTCTTCTACATAACTTCATCAGTCAAGAGATGTTTGATGATACTATGGAGCATTTGGTTATGATATTTCCTCCCAAAAGGATAATGATATTTTAGAATACTTGGGCACCGTGGATATGAATCCTATATGAACACATGGACAGATGATCTAGCTAGGTCAATGTACAATGACTGGAGGGGTCAAATATGAATCCATCGCCTTTTGTATACTTCCCAAACTATTAAATTATTGTCATATTTCTTTTTCACTTTTTCTTTTGAAACAATGTTTAGACTGTGTAGGGTTGCTTCTTCTGTGACTAGTTTGACTTATATTTAAGTAATTTATTGTACAATGATCTAATTATATATTGTCAAAATTTATTCCTTTGATTAAGCTTATATTTGGTGTTTTTTGGCGTATATTATTGTGTAATATTGTATAAGTAATAAGTTTGCACGTGTTTATTGGTTTAATAGTTGAGCTCCTAATGGATAAGGAAGGGTGTTGTGGAGTAGAAAAAGATGGTAAAGTATAATGGTGAGTTTGGAGTGTGTTGGAGGAGGAATCACTGCTCGTCGGACTTAAGAAAATTGTGCGGACTAGGAGGGATTATTTAATAATTTAATACAAATTAAATAAAATTAACAAAATTAATATTAAACTAAAAGGAATAATAATTTCAATGCAAGTCGAACTCCTTGAGTCCGACTTCAAAATTTTTATTCTGAATTCGAACTTAAAGAGTTCGACTTCAACTTTGTGGGAGGGGTGGGGCTGTGGGGGGGGGGGGCGGAGGAAGGGAGGGAAATGGGGGGGGGGTGCTGTCGCTCACTGTTGGAGAGAGAGGGACAGAGAGAAATAATGTCACTTTTTGTGTGTGTGAGAGAGAGATAGAGAGAAGAGAAAATTAATTTTATATAATTACATGTATTCAAAAATTAAATTTACTCTTATTTTATTTAAGTTTATTGTTAACTGAAATAAAAATAACATATTAGTATTTGTGATGTATGAATGTATAATCGTCCTTATCAATATAACAAATATTGCACAAAGTTTAATTTTTAATTTAATTTGAGAAAATGTTGTATTGATAATTCATTCATTAGAAAAAAAAATTGTCATACAGATTTTATATATTAGATTGTAAGGCAATGATAAATTTTACGATACAAGAATAAATTATATATGGAGCTTCAATTAAAAATGAAAAATAGTTTTATATGGGGTGGGTGTGGGGACAGGGGTGGGTGGAGGAAGGAAAATGTGGTGGACAATTTGTGTTAAAAAATTAATGCTATATATTAAAAAATTAAAAGAATTTTTAGTTGTATATTTTTTATTAGTCCACATTTATATAATTACGACATATATAAATATATATTAATTGTATTTCAAAACCTATTTAAATTAATATTTTTAAATTTAAAAAAAATTATTTATTCATCAAGAAGTTCAAATTAGGTGGCCACTCCAAATTTTTTTCCCCTCAAAAAGTTATTTTATTATTTTATAATACTCCCCCCCCCCCCAAATTCTCGGCATCCACCCCTCACTTGTATAACACTCCTCTCTCTCCCTCTTTAAAATTTAATTCTTTTTTTTTTATTATTATAAATTAAAGTCGAAGACAGAGAATTCAACTTCAAGTCGAATTCTCTGTCTTCGACTTCCACTTTCAATAGGGGTGGGGGTGGGGGAGGGAGAGAGGAGAGAGAAAATGTCAATTTGTGTGTGAGTGGGAGAGAAGAGATATAAGAGAAAATTAATTTCATACAATTATATGTACTCAAAAATTAAATGTACTCCTATTATATTTAAGTTTATTGTTAATTGAAATAAAAATAACATATTAGTATTTGTGATGTATTAATATATAATCGTCCTTATCAATATAATAAATATTTTATAGAGTTTTAATTTTTAATTTAATTTGAGTAAAATATTGTATTGATAATTAATAAATTAGAAAAACTATCATATAGATTTTATATATGAGATTGTAAGACAATGATAAATTTCAAGAAATGGTCATGATGATTTAACTAATTCGGACTGTTAGAAAATTTTCATTGCGAACTTTTTAAAATAAACTGATTATATATCCTTTTTAGGCCATGAATTTTGGTTAAGGATTTAGATGTAAGACATGCTCAATCTATGTTTTACCTTGATATTTTTTCATATTACATATTTTAATTTTATGAGAAAATAAAAATATAATTATAAAAATATATTATATACATTCATATCATTGTCGTGTTGTGCCTAATTTTTTAAAATATTTTGTGTCATGTTGTGTCTGCATCCATTCATCTTAGGTACAAATTTTCAATCACAAATTGGTGTTACATCATGTATTAGAATTGATACACATAAACATACATAAAATTCATTTAATTTTTACTCAGATTAAATTAAAAATTAAAATTCGATGGAATATTTATTATATTTATAAGGACGATTATATATTCATGCATCACAAATACTAATATGTTATTTTTATTTCAATTAACAATAAACTTAAATAATATAGAAGTAAATTTAATTTTTGAGTACATGTAATTGCGTGAAATTAATATTGTTTTCTTTCTCTTCTCTCTCACACACACAAACTTATATTATCTCTCTCCTTCTCACTCCAACAGTGAGGCTGACCTGACACTTGACAGCGCCCGCCCCCCCATTTCCCTTCCAACAGTGAGGCTGACAATTGACAACCCCCACCCCCCATTTCCCATTTCCCTCCCTTCCTCTGTCCCCCACCCCCACAAAGGTGAAGTCGAACTTAAATAGTTCGAATTCAGAGCTTTTATTCTGAATTCGAACTTAAGGAGTTCGACTTGCACCAAAATTATTATCTCTTTTAATTTAATATTATATTTGTTAATTTTATTTAAATTTACATTAATTTATTAAATAAGTTGGACTAGGAGTTTTGCGGTGTGGGTTAGGCCAATTTAGGTAATTTTTCAACCCAACCCAATGACTGCGGTTTTTAGAAAACTTAGTCCAAGTCCAACCCGACAATTATCAAAATCGCACTTTGCAATTTAATTGGGTTGGGGTGGTTTCTGTGGCCTTTAGTATAAAATCAATCACATGTACAATCATATTATTATTTTGAAACAACTTATGCTTTTGTAATAACTATTTTGTCATAAATAAATGCATTTTCTTTTAGTGATAATTAGCAAAAATATAAAGATACACTCTATGATTAAAGAAAACCAACAACGAATAAAAATTAACCACGACCCTATAATGGTCCTTACTCATTGTTTCTGTTAGTGTAGGTGATCAGAAAGTCAATTAATTGGTTGTTTTGTAATCTTATTCGATATAATGTTAAATATCATGAATATAGTTTATTCCCGGTCATCTTTGTCATGTTATATTATATGTTATTATTGCATTTCACGGACAAAGCCCACAGACCAGTTAAACCAATGACTCTGCGTCACACATTTGATGGTGACTATATATGAAACCAACTTCCAAGGGTTAATATGCCTAACAACTAACTAGTTCCCCAATTTGAATATTGGTGAACACGCATTCAACCTCACAATCCATAACAAACAACTAGGAGCAAAGTGATTACCCAAGAAATGACTACTATAATCGTCCAAACTTATCCACCTTTATTGCTGATTGTGAATGTTCTCTGAACACAATTACATCATTCATTTATCCTCGTAAGAATCTAGCTTCCAGAAGACATGGGATTACCATCTTACTCTTCTCACACAATGGAAGCTCTATCCAGCAAAACATATCACAATATGAACCCTACATTGATTGGCATATTGCAAGTCAATTTAAGTCGTAATTGGGTTAATTACGATATAATAAAAAATCATGATATAAGACTCACATTTGCACCTCCGCTTCCCCAGAACCTTCACCCAAGATTGAGTTGATCCACGGAGTCTTCGTGGACATAGCTTCACCACAACAACAATAGATCGTTGCTTCACCCATGCATGTCTCTAGCAACTTGAGACTTGCTATTACTGTGATGTGAATGTTCAAATTCGAACGAGCGTGACAAGATGAGTACTTTTGATTAAAATATTGATTAGTCATTTGGCCAAACTAAAACGAGTGATGTTTAATTAAAATGCAGACATTACAAAACTCAATCGTACAATTCATTCCAACATTAATTGAAAGATGGAGAAATCCATACATACGTATATATTTGGCCAAAAAAAAAAAGGTAAAAATGGGGCACAAAGCCAACAAACGGGTTTAATTGTTGGCGTGCTCCCAAAATCAATTTTCATTCACTTTATAACCAAGACACTAATTTACACCAAAAAGCTTCAAACAATGGTCTAATTAATTTCTTGATACATGTTGTTTCCAACAACGCAATCACTGAAATCAACATAACTTAAATAACATCAACGATCGATTACAAAAACTCATTGTCCTTCTGAATGTAGTACTATACAATATAATGCAGATCGATGAGCCCAGATATGAAATACAAAAAGAATTGGACAATTTCTTATGTAAAAGAACAACTTATCTTCGATTTCTTCCACTTCAGTGGATACCCTATGCTCAGAAGAGGGTTTCTTGGAATGATAGACGGTGAAATTGAGGATTTACATGATTAATTTACAATTTTATTTGTTATATACAAATGAGATAGAAGTAAACATGGATTGATTATGTGAGTGGCCTATGTATGTCATGTTATGTGAAATCTGTGTGAATTTTGCACTTGCAGTTCTTACTTCTTAATGCCAAGAAGTTAGCAACTCTATTTTTTTTTTTCTAATAGTTTATGATTAAATTTTGTTAGGCCCTTAATTTGTAGTTCGATCATATTCATAACTGCAAAATTCAATTTCATGTGCTTTATTTAAATCAAATTGTAGCACATGTATAGAGTTTCATAGCGATTTTGTAGTTTGGAATCTTCACTATAAATGAATTGCCATCAAATGTAAACACTTTCAGTAAGTGTAAGCCACCCTCTATTTGAAAGTGTCATCATATTCTAGCTATGGAATATACTTCTCATATTACTCAATATGGCATCAGATATATGTACTTTTATATAGGGATGGCAACAGGTCAGATTCGAGACGAGTTTGTCAAAACTCGAGATCTAACCCGCCAATAATTTCTTGAACTTGGGTTCGTCTCGTCCTGACAGGTTGGGCCCAGTTTAAATTTTTCAAAGTTTTTAAAAATATATATTTAAAATAATACCAATATAACTTTATAAATATAAGATAATGGTATTATTGAAAGGTTTTTTTTTTTTTCATTAGATCGATAAAACGAGATAATTTTTTAGAATCTCGTTATGATCGACCGAAGTTGCAACAAGAATAAAATAAAGTTCAATTACAAAAAATTACAGTCAAAATGGCTTCAAAAGTTGAATCTCAAACACCAAACTAATGTGAAAGAAAGAGGTGATTCCCACCTGCTTAATTATAGCAGTAGAAGAGAAGCTTTTATGTTGAATCATAATGTTTCAATTCTTCTTGAATGGGCCTAAAGATTCTTGCAGCAAATTCAAATGCAGATATGGCATTATGCGGGATGACCTTGATCACCCGACTCGGGCGTTCATGCGTAGTAACCTTAAGGATCGACATGGAGGCACTGATAGCCGGAGAAGTGGGGAAAAGTGGAAGCATATTTCTTTCTTCCACATTGTTGCTCGCTTGACTACCCGACCATCTTTCAATCGGCTACTACCCGTGCTGGCTTGCTTTCAATATCTTCAGAGGCCTGCAAGTTAATAATGTCTAGAATAGCCCCACTCTTTTGGCTTGACAAATGAACAAGTTATGATGTTGATTGATGAAATTGGCTTCTCCTGCTGGAAAACGGACTAGGGTAGTTGGGGCGTTCGTTTGTTCGACGGATGAACCTAAGAATGCTATTGTGTTCATAATTTGCATGCCGTAGGGAGGAGGGAAATAGCCATGAGGACCAACAAAAGGAAATAAAGGTAGTTGATACTTACGAGGTGGAGTTGGAAGTCCATACGCTGGAGTTAAAATGTTGCCTATCATCAGATTTGATCTAGGGGGCCACACCCTCCATAGGCTTGACCCAGAAATCCAAGTACGGGATATGGCTTGTATACTAGTCTTTAGAAGGAGACATCACTGGAATCAACCATTATTGCGTCCCTTGCAGTTGATAGAAACGCTGCAATTGATTGATGGATGGTATCGGTGAGTTTGCGCTCAATGGTCCACAACTTGAAGGTAGACCCCGTTTTGAGCGGAAGAAATGGATGTTTTCTCAACAGTGTTTTTGGCAGAGCCTTCATTTTGGTGACTTGGCTTCTCTGTGTCGCCTTTTTGCTTGGAAAAATTTGAGATTGCTTTAACAGTTCAACCCAAAGGGAGCTTCTTTCTAAGTAAAGCCTTTAAATGCTTACCCAAATAAGTAGAGTCCTCTAGCAGAACATATGGTGAAGTAGAAATAAATTTTTGAACCTTTATCAATTTATGCAGCTCAAACACTTGAACCGCATGTACACTATTAGTCAACCCACCATGCTATACAAAAGATGATGCGCTTCCCGAGTACATCAAAAGTGGCTGAAGAAATAAATTTTCTTAGTTTAAGGAAGTATTTGACTTTAACAAGATCTCTTCTGGATTTTCAAAAATGCTTCTGTATGCCTACAATAACATCAGGTGTTATATCCAGTCTAGATATAGTATCCAAAACAAAAGTTTCAGAAACATTGTCGCCCCTCTCCAAGTTCTTCATTTACGATAACCTACAAGACCCGTCTTCAGAAGATTTTGTATTATTACGAACGTCGTGGACAAGATTCTGGTCTTTTGATAGTATACCTATATTTGAATCAAATGAATTTCATCTTGCTACTGATGTTGTATTCTTCACTAAAGCAACATTACATTGAAGGTTGTGACTCGGCATAGAGCTCTATTCTCACACAATCACCAGTCTTTAATATGTCATATTATCACTGGGCTCAACTGTTGGTTCATGAATCAGAGAGGGGAAAAGTTTGCTTCTCAATGGACGATGAATTTGAAATGGCTTCAACCCAACAAACCACAACCTCTTTTGAGTTTTCTCTCTTCTGGTTGTTGCCTTCTCGCCTTGTGTTGTGTTCATTCACCCCAGTTTCCTCAGCATATTGTGATTTCAACAAGTCATTGAAAACATGAGGATTGGAGGATGAAATTTTCCCCAGCTCCATATTAGTACTATACTTATGAAATTCTTGACCAGCTACAGAGTTGATGAAAACAAGAACATTGTAGTCATCTTCGTTTAATTTCTTCCTCTGTTGTAATTATGGAAATGTGGCGCTGGCACTAGAATATTGATTGTATTGGTTTTCAGAAGAATGTCCATGTGGGACTTGGCTCAATTGAACCACCAAATTGGCAGCAAAAGTTTTACAAGATATCAATTGATGACTGTATCTCTGAGAAGGAATACTGAGTTGCTCATAAAGGGCCATATTGTTTCTTGGAGGTGCTCTTGGCCCTCCCTTCTCAGTATCATTCACGTGAAGCCTAGGACACATCTGTCCCATCATTTTCTCCTCATCTTTCCCTCTCTTCATCCTCGCTCTTTCTACACACTACACCACTTTCTCTTCCATTTTTTCAAACACCGAATAACCAAGTCACCATCTGGGAATGTCCTTATACATAAACAACCTCAAAAACCACACAGCCACAACTAAGAAGACCAAATCTCTCTCTCTCTCTCTCTCTCTCTCTCTCTCTTATTATTGAAAGGTTATTTGTTTTTATTAAATTATGTGAGCAAGTTTTAAGCTTTAAAATATAAAAACTTTAAAAATGTGTGTTACTTATATATACGTTATAATGGATGTTTTGCCAAGCTTACTCAAAACATCTTATAAATTTTATTTGAAATATAAACTCTTAAGTCTTAGGATAAATAAGATGTTATAACTTACAATTTATGTCCTGTAACTATGGAGGGGTGGCAATTTTGGAAAACAAAGTTGCTAGAAATTGGCATGTGATGTGCACATGAGTGGATTAATTTGGGGATTCCGACAACTGTGCTGATGTGGATTTCGTACTCGTACCTTTAAACATTTTATGTTATTTCTTGAAAAAAGAAAAGCAAACTCAACCTTGGATTTTCAAGTCATTTTTAGGAGCGAAACATGCACTTATATGAGGGAACTTCAGCCAAAAAACCTAACGCCTTTTTATATACCCCCAAATCAAGTGAAGAAGAAGAAGAACGATGAAGCGTCGTAACTTTCAAAGTCTCACAATCTAGCCTAAGAGAAGCATTAATTGAAGATTGCCATAAAAAATGTCAAGTGTTAATGGGGCTATTAAGTGCTATTGTGGGAAGAGATCCATGATACGGCGGTTTTGCCAATTGGTAAACTATCTGACGATTCTGCACTATTTACAATGCCATCAAATCATAAATCAGTATACGTAGTGATATATGCATTTCTGCTCGCTCGCTATCTCTCTCTCTCTCTCTCTCTATCTCTCTCCAATCAGTCTCTCTTCCCCCTCTTTCTCTCTGTCGAAGGCTCTCACTCTCTCTTCTCCCTCTACTATCTCTCTCACTCTCTGTTGTTTCTCTTCTCCGCCAGCCGCTGCCTGCCCATCTCACTCTCTACTCACAAAATGGAGTCACTCTTTGCTCTCACTATCTTGTTTTTCTATTTGGTTTTGTTTTATTTTTGTTGTTGTTGGCAGTGATATATACTAAAATCAATGAACGATTGAAAATCCGGGAAGAAGATTTTGAAGGACAAGCGGATCCGCTCGGGAGCGCGAGCGGAAGCGAGAAAGCGAGGAAATAGTGCGTAAATTAAATCAAATCTAATTTAAAATACGAATCCCAAGGGTTGTGCCCTTGGATGCTCAACCGGGAGTTCGATGTAGGATGTGTAAATATTGCAAATGAATATTAAATACATAGGGCATAGATAAATATATATAATCAATCAAAGCGTAATAAACCGTTACCTTTGATTGTTTAGCGTATGCTCCCGGCTACTTGCGTTGTTCCTTCTCTGGAATGCTCATGAAATCCAAATGTATGGATTCTCCAAAGGTGATCCACACCACACCGGAAGAAACACACGTTCTTCTTGCTAGAAAAGAACGGGTTTAAGAAGGAATCGGTTTAAGAGAAGAACACTATGAATTAGTGCTCTCTTAAACTAACTTTGTTCTTCTTCTTGATTCAAAATCAAGTGAAGAACACAAGTGTAAGAGAGGGAGAGAGCCCGAGAGTTTGAGAGAGAGGAGAGGATTTTTGTCTTCTCTTTTTCCTAGAAAAAGATGAATAATGAATTACCTATGCTTGGTGTTGTATATTCTAATATATATACATAATTAATGTGATTATTGGAATGTGTCTAGGTTCATCCAAGGATGCCTAGATTCATTCCGATCAATCACCATCAATTCTTCAATCAACCCTACCAAAATTTATGGTATGATCAAATCATACCAAAAGGGAAGAGCTTGATTGGAGTTGATTTGTCTCTTTCCAAAAGAGATAAGTCAACATACCACCTAGCATGAAGCATGGCTGATTTTGCTTCCTCCAAGGGAGCATGTCGGCCATGTTTAATTAAGGGAAGAAGTCAAACTTCTTCCTATTCCAAAATAGGAATTATTTCTCCTCTCGGGTATAATTTAACGGATCGGGTTTTATCGTAATCCAATTACGACGAATCCAACATTAAATCCAATTTAATGTCCATTTAAATTATTCCCGTTGATCTTTTAATCCAATTAAAAGATCCAACGTCTCAACTTTCCATATTTAATCGAAAAATCCAATTTACCGATTAAACGGAAGCCCGATACAATATCGGCCCGTCCATCCAATGGACTTTCCCTTAAGTAATCCAATTACTTATTTTATCCTTCGAGATTGGCTCCAAGTCAATCTCTCAACCTCCTCGTGATTTGTGTGTGACCCTTTAGGTTCACCCTAAGCTAGACTTGGGCCCGTGTCCCACAAGGGCTGTTACCATGGGTGGCCGTCTAGCAATGGTCCATGGCACTAGAGACTAGGTGAATTGGCGTGAACTTTTAGGCTCCGATTCCGTACGGGTACGATCCTTCCGTCTACCGTCTCCCGACCTTAGTCTAGGGTATGGAATTGGGCGTCGGTTCCCATCCTTGACTAGGCATCTATGCTTAATACTCGAGACCACGTATGCTTCATTGCGTCGACACAGGAAACCATTCCCTGTTCGACCAACCACTATGGCCACAGCTTTAAAAAGCATGAACGTGTCTCCGAGTGCATAGGAGATACTCTGTCACATACTGACAGGGGACGGATCCTCTTCTTGAAATCCACCGTCCTCGCTACACATTCCGACTGCACTGGACAAGGCTTATGATAATCATCTTACAGAATGATTACCTCTCGCCAGATCCAAGATACAGTCGTCCTGTGCACGCGACTGCCATGATTCCTCAAGTTTGAGGATTACTCCCGTACTATCGGAACCGGGGAAAACCAATCATACCGACCAAGCCTCCAAGGCTTCCATATGATGATCCCCGCGAGTCAGTCCAGTCGGCTCGACCCAGTCGACCAACCCATCAAGATCGTGTAGGCGTCCCACGCCTGTCTCCGATGAAACACGGCACTCATCCAATGAAACACGACTCTTGACGCAAGTCTCAGTAGGACTCTCGATGCCCTGTCTCGAGGTCCTCGACTTGGAACGTTTCAGACCCAACTCTTAATCAGTTGGTTTCATGACCACCATCCAATGCGTGGCCCAACTGCACGAGTTGTTAACCATGGTCTGTGGGCTTTGTTGCGATATAAGTTAAACACCATTTTAACAAATGTAAGATGAGCGCAACAAAGAAGGTACCATTGGTGACGAACACTCATCTTATTCATCACATAATAATATTACATTTACATCAAGTTGTCAGATAGGTTACAAATCGCCAAACCTATTGGATTTCTAATCACCTATTCTAACAATCTCCCACTTGACCTAAAGCCAATCACCCATTGACCTCGAACCTCTTATTCAGATGGTGAGTATGGGCAACTTGCGACATGGGCTTAGCAAGTGGATCTGCTATGTTTTCTGCGGAGCTGACTCGGTCCAACCGAACGTCACTCCTGCTATCCATCTCTCTAAGTAGATGGTAGCGTCCAAGAATATGCTTGGATCGTGATGAGATCTCGGTTCCCTTGCTTGTGCTATTGCCCCGTTGTTATCGCAGAAGATAACCACTGGCTCAGCGATGCTAGGTACTACACCCAACTCTTAGATATAGCTCTTCATCCAAACCGCCTCCTTAGCAGCTTCCGAAGCTGGTATGTATTCAGACTCTGTGGTGGAGTCCGCCGTGGTAGCCTGCTTGGAACTCTTCCAAGCGACCACGCCACCATTAAGTCTGAACACATAACCAGACTGAGACTTGGCATCATCGTCATCCGACTGGAAGCTAGCGTCGCTATAGCCTTCCAGTATCAACTCTCCACCGCCATAGATCAAGAACATGTCCTTAGTCCTTTTCAGGTACTTTAGGATAGTCTTGACTGCACTCCAGTGTGCCTCCCCGGCACACGACTGATATCGGCTAGTTACGCTCAAAGCGAAAGCCACATCAGGTCTAGTGCACTGAACAACATACTGTATGCTGCCTACGGCTGAAGCATAGGGGATGTCCAACATCCTTTTAAGCTCCTCATCAGTCTTAGGAGACTGCTTCTTGGATAACTTAATTCCATGCCTCATAGGAAGGAATCCTCGTTTTGAGTTCTCCATCTTGAATCTCTTCAAGACTTTCTCAATGTACGAGGACTGGGCCATTCCTAACATCCTTTAGATCTATCCCTATAGATCTTGATGCCAAGGATGTAGGATGCCTCGCCCATATCCTTCATGGAGAATTGCGTTAACAACCAAGCTTTATGGTACCCAACATCATAGCATCATTCCCAATGAGCAAGATGTCATCCACGTAAAGCACCAGAAACGCAACTGAGCTCCCACTGATCTTCTTGTATACACAAGGATCAGACTCGTTCTTGATGAAATCATATCCCCGTATGACTTCATCAAAACGTAGGTTCCAGCTTCGGGAAGCTTGTTTGAGGCCATAGATGGACCTTTGGAGACGGCAGACCTTCTGCTCTTCTCCAACAGTTGTGAAACCTTCCGGCTGATCCATATAGATCTCTTCCTCTACGAAACCGTTGAGGAAAGCCATTTTCACGTCCATCTGCCATATTTCATAGTCATACCATGCTGCTATGGCAAGCAGTATCCGAATGGACTTGGCCATTGCTACGGGCGAGTAGGCTTCCTCAAAATCGACCCCGGGTCGTTGAGTGTAACCTTTCGCCACAAGCCTGGCTTTGAAGGTTGTAACCTCCCCGTCAGCTACAAGCTTACGTTTGTAGACCCATTTACACCCTACGGGTTTAACCCCTTTGGGTGGATCTACTAGGGTCCAAACCTTGTTTGTACCCATCGAGTCCATCTCAGATTTCATGGCGTCAAGCCACTTGTCCGAATCGATGTCCGACATCGCTTCTTCGTACGTCTTCAGATCATTATCCAACTGACCGGTCAGACCCAGAAATCCATACCTATCAGGTGCATGGGATACTCTGGCTGACCTACGGAGGACTGGAACAATATCAGAGGAAACTTCTGGCTCAGATGTCACTGCCGCCTCTTGGGGTACCTCACTTGATTCCTCAAGGAGTACCTCATCGCGTCGACTATCCGATGGAAAACCTTTTTCCAAGAACACTGCGTTTCGCGAGACAAAAACCTTTTGCTCAGAGGGATCATAGAAATAATACCCCGCAGTTTCTTTTGGATAACCGATGAACCTGCATAAACTAGACCTCGAGTCCAGTTTATCTCCCACTAATCTCTTGACATATGCGGGGCAACCCCACACTTTCAAGTATTTGTAGGAGGCAGGCTTGCCATGCCATATCTCATATGGCGTCTGGGATACCTTTTTAGATGGCGCCAAGTTCAAAACTTTGGTCGCCGTCTCAAGAGCGTATCCCCAGAAGGAAAGGGGGAGTTCGGTAAAACTCACCATGGATCGTACCATGTCCAACAAGGTCCGATTCTTCCTTTCAGACACACCATTAAGCTGCAGTGTTCCAAGAGGGGTCCACTGAGAGAGAATCCCATTCTCTTTTAGATAATCAGTAAACTCACCACTCAAATACTCTCCATCTCAGTCCAACCGAAGGGCTTTGATCTTTCGACCAGTTTGGTTCTCTACTTCAAGTCTGTATTCCTTAAACCTTCCAAAGGCTTCAGACTTGTACCTCATCAGGTAAACATAACCGTACCGTGAGTGATCATCGGTAAAGGTTATGAAGTACGAGTACCCACCTCTAGCCTGAGTATTTAGTGGACCACATACATCTGTATGGATCAAATCCAACAGACCACTGGCTAGCGTACTTTGTCCAACAAAGGGTTTCTTGGTCATCTTTCCCTTTAGACAAGATTCGCAGGTCGGTAGGTTGTCCAAATCGTCTATTTCTAGACTCTTTGAGTCCACCAACCTTCTTATCCTATCTTTAGAGATATGATCTAACCTCGCATGCCATATCTGTGCGTTATTATGATCATCACGTTTTCGTTTGTGTTCTGCAGTCATAATCCAATTAGACTGTTGAAGTATGTACAGACCGTTGACCAATGTACCAAGCAAATGAGAAATACCATCTTTGATAATGAAAAAACCGTTTTTATTGATGGTAAATTCATATCCCTCCTTATCAAAGACCGGGATAGAAACAATATTTTTAATCATGCTAGGTACATAGAAACAGTCGTTCAGTACAATTCTAACATGACTACTAATGGCTAACTCTAGTGATCCTACGGCCTGGTTAGCCTTCTGCTTCTTTGCAGTGCCTGCAAATCATTGCAGATGTGAGCACCACACCCGGTATCCAATACCCATGAAGCAGAATTAGTAATCATATTTACTTCAACCACAAACATACCTGCATTGGAGAGGAGTTGTGGGCACTCCCTCTTCCAATGCCCTTTCCATTGGCAATGCATGCAGACATCATTTGCCTTGGACTGCTGAGAACCACGGGCCTTCCCTTTCCCTTTGCTCGGTCCAACTGGAGCAACAGGGACGCCCGGAGCGCAAGCAGGGGCCACAACCGTCTTCCCTTTGCCCTTCTTCCTCTTCCAGCGTCCGGCCCTCTTGCCATTCGCCTTAGAGGTCGAAGCCTCTCCTATCAATACCGCCGGCGCCGACTTGTGGGTCGTTGCCTCGTATTGGACCAACATGTTGATCAACTCATGAATAGACTTCTCAAGTCCATTCATGTTATAGTTTACAACAAACGGGTCATAGGATGGAGGAAGCGACTGGAGGATCACGTCAATGTACGTGTCATTGTTAAGCCCAGCTTTAAGGTCCTCGAGTTTCTCCACTAGGGAGAGCATCTTGACCCCATGACTTTGTACAGACGCTCCTTCAGCAAGCTTGGTGCCAAAGAATGCTTTTGTAGCGGCATATCTAATATGCCTATCCGGAACCGCATAAATTTCGTTCATGCGGAGCATTATGGCGGAGACGTTGTCCAGTCTCTCATACTGCTTCTGGATGTCGTTAGACATCAAAGCCAGTATGATACTGCATACTTTCCGGTTGTCCTCATGCCATTTCTCGAATGTCAAACGTTCTTCAAGCGTGGACCCCTCCGGTAAGTCACTCGGTGGCGGCTCGTCCAAGACGTAGCCTTGGTTCTCGAAACCGAGGACAATCCTCAGGTTTCTCAGCCAGTCCGAGTAGTTTGTTCCGTTGAATTTGTTAGTTTCGAGAATCATGGTTAATGGGTTCTTAGACATATCTACATTAATGAAAATGTAAAGCAGAAATTAGCAGATGATGGTAATATTATTGTTCAAGTTGAAGACTTGGTCTTTTAGTCTTTAACCCTCCACTATTTATACGAACGTCCGCCACTCTCAAGCGGAGTTTCGAGAAACCATTTCCTAGTGGGCTTGGGATCCACAAGCGCAATCTCCATGCCCGCTTTTACGATTCACATGAAGAAGACCTCGTGGGAGATATCCAATATCATTCTCATCCAATGAGATTCCCAAGATATTTTGCCTTACCTATTCGCATGGTTCCGAGGACTCCAAGCGAACCATGTTACTCAGTGTTAGGCCCGACCCATCAACCAAATCATGCCTCAAACTGTCGCCCCCCACGAGTCGTGAGACAGGGAAACGGCGAGTGCAGTCTTTTTGTTCACAACAATGGTGCAGCTTTCCCTAGTCCAAGTGTGCCACGACTCGTGAGACCACACTTGGGTAGTGGTAGCTTCCTCACCACATTGCTGTGGATGGAAGGCTCGGACAGATCATAAATATCATTTTGATCCAAGTCCGTTCTGGGCCTAATATTTAATTTGGTCCAACCAAATGAGAGTTTAAGTGTGATAGAGACCTCATCACATTATGGTGTTTTAGCATGCACAAATATCCAATATTTAAAGCGATAAATAAAAAACGCCGCATGCATAAAACATAGCATACCCCTGTTAGGATGATCACAAGCCCAACCTATGCGACCCACTGAGCCCGCAGTGAGTCTATGGTCTGTCTAGGGTGGTCCTAAATTATTACAATAATAATAAACCCATTGTCATTCCAATGGGCCTTGAAGTGCTTCTTGTTTCACGCCTTGATGCTTCTCCTTAGGGTCTCTGACTCCAATTGCTTGTTAAAAGTAAAACCTCACCAATCTTATCTTCTCATTACAACTGAAAGTAATACATTGGTAATAAGGAAAACAAGCCTTAACATCATGAGGCTGATAATACGGGAGATGATAGTCCCAAAAACAAGAGACACGCAGGCCCCACCCAACAGAAAATAAATGATCATACATTCATTCATACATAAGGTCTAGGGCTCTTGTGATCATCCCATGTTGATTCCATCAACTCACATAACACAATTATTCCAAATAATCATGCATAAATAACCAATGGATATTCCAAATACCCAAGTGATGTCCAACATCACAAAAGTATAAACATAAAATAATATGCAAAATTCAAATTTCAAATTTAATGGACATTTTAAACAATGCATCCAATGCATGTATTAATCCCAAATTAATTAAGCAAATTTAATTTAAGGAATAATCCAATTATTCCAAAATCAAAAATGCAAAATTAACATATTTTCAAAATATTGTGCAGAAATACAGAAAATCAAATTTTCCGAAAAAAGTCGAAAAACGGCACAAAACGGCCCAGCTGTTGTGCTGGCCGGCTAGCAGCGGCCGGCCGAAGCCCAGCGCGCGCAGACGCCCGCCTGCGCGCCGCCACTGCCGGTCTGATCGATTTTTTTTTTTCTTTTTTTATTTTTCAAAACTGTTTCAGCACAATAACAATAATATTATTCTGAAAATAAGCATGCAATTTTAGATCCAATCTAACAAAATAAAGCATGCCAAAAGTCCATTAAATCCAAACAATTGAATTATCATATTACTCATATATTTATACAATCTAACATGCCAATAAAGCCATTAAAAGCAAGTAGATCATGCCAAACACATAGATCTATGCCCCTTACATCGAACCGGGCTCTGATACCACTTGAAGGACAAGCGGATCCGCCCGGGAGCGCGAGCGGAAGCGAGAAAGCGAGGAAATAGTGCGTAAATTAAATCAAATCTAATTTAAAATACGATTCCCAAGGGTTGTGCCCTTGGGTGCTCAACCGGGCGTTCGATGTAGGATGTGTAAATATTGCAAATGAATATTAAACACATAGGGCATAGATAAATATATATAATCAATCAAAGCGTAATAAACCGTTACCTTTGATTGTTTAGCGTATGCTCCCGGCTACTTGCGTTGTTCCTTCTCCGGAATGCTCATGAAATCCAAACGTATGGATTTTCCAAAGGTGATCCACACCACACCGGAAGAAACACACGTTCTTCTTGCTAAAAAAGAACGGGTTTAAGAAGAAATCGGTTTAAGAGAAGAACACTATGAATTAGTGCTCTCTTAAACTTACTTTGTTCTTCTTCTTGATTCAAAATCAAGTGAAGAACACAAGTGTAAGAGAGGGAGAGAGCCCGAGAGTTTGAGAGAGAGGAGAGGATTTTTGTCTTCTCTTTTTCCTAGAAAAAGATGAATAATGAACTACCTATGCTTGGTGTTGTATATTCCAATATATATACATAATTAATGTGATTATTGGAATGTGTCTAGGTTCATCCAAGGATGCCTAGATTCATTCCAATCAATCACCATCAATTCTTCAATCAACCCTACCAAAATTTATGGTATGATCAAATCATACCAAAAGGGAAGAGCTTGATTGGAGTTGATTTGTCTCTTTCCAAAAGAGATAAGTCAACATACCACCTAGCATGAAGCATGGCTGATTTTGCTTCCTCCAAGGGAGCATGTCGGCCATGTTTAATTAAGGGAAGAAGTCCAACTTCTTCCTATTCCAAAATAGGAATAATTTCTCCTCTCGGGTATAATTTAACGGACCGGGATTTATCGTAATCCAATTACGACGAATCCAACATTAAATCCAATTTAATGTCCATTTAAATTATTCCCGTTGATCTTTTAATCCAATTAAAAGATCCAACGTCTCAACTTTCCATATTTAATCGAAAATCCAATTTACCAATTAAACGAAAGCCCGATACAATATCGGCCCGTCCATCCGATGGACTTTCCCTTAAGTAATCCAATTACTTATTTTATCCTTCGAGATTGACTCCAAGTCAATCTCTCAACCTACTCAGTGATTTGTGTGTGACCCTTTAGGTTCACCCTAAGCTAGACTTGGGCCTGTGTCCCACAAGGGCCCGTTACCATGGGTGGCCGTCTAGCAACGGTCCATGGCACTAGAGACTAGGTGAATTGGCGTGAACATTTAGGCGCCGATTCCGTACGGGTACGATCCTTCCGTCTACCGTCTCCCGACCTTAGTCTAGGGTATGGAATTGGGCGTCGGTTCCCATCCTTGACTAGGCATCTATGCTTAATACTCGAGACCACGTATGCTTCATTGCGTTGACACAGGAAACCATTCCCTGTTCGACCAAACACTGTGGCCACAGCTTTAAACAACATGAACGTGTCTCCGAGTGCATAGGAGATACCTCTGTCACATACTGACAGGGGACAGATCCTCTTCTTGAAATCCACCGTCCTCGCTACACATTCCGATTGCACTGGACAAGGCTTATGATAATCATCTTACAGAATGATTACCTCTCGCCAGATCCAAGATACAGTCGTCCTGTGCACGCGACTGCCTTGATTCCTCAAGTCTGAGGATTACACCCGTACTATCGGAACCAGGGAAAACCAATCATACCGACCAAGCCTCCAAGGCTTCCATATGATGATCCGCGAGTCAGTCCAGTCGGCTCGACCCCAGTCGACCAACCCATCAAGATCGTGTAAGCGTCCCACGCCTGTCGCCAATGAAACACGGCACTCATCCAATGAACACGACTCTTGACGCAAGTCTCAATAGGACTCTCGATGCCCTGTCTCGAGGTCCTCGACTTGGAATGTTTCAGACCCAACTCAAGTTGGTTTCATGACCACCATCCAATGCGTGGCCCAACTGAACGAGTTGTTAACCATGGTCTGTGGGCTTTGTTGCGATATAAGTTAAACACCATTTTAACAAATGTAAGATGAGCGCAACAAAGAAGGTACCATTGGTGACGAACACTCATCTTATTCATCACATAATAATATTACATTTATATCAAGTTGTCAGATAGGTTACAAATCCCCAAACCTATTGGCTTCCTGGTCACCTATTCTAACAGATTCTATGTTTGATGCGAGTTCAATGTGAGAAAGACCATACTTTGAAATGTTTTCTTTCATGCATTGTAAAGTTTTAGTTAATTTATTAATGCATTTTTGTGATTTACCTTGAATATATGGATTTTTATATTTTATTTTGTGCAAATTACCTTGAATCACTAGAGATGGGGATGGCATTTTTTTGAGTGGGAAGACCCTCCAACGTGTCATCGCGCAAGGGCAACAATATCTAGTCTGTTGAGAAGAATGAATGGCATTGAATAAAAGGTGAAAAAATTAATCAAAGGAACAAGAATCTATTGAAAGCCACCATTTTATTCGTGCTTGTATTTTTATAATTTATTATAAGATGTGCAACAAATGTTTGTGCACCGAAAAACTAAGACTGTAGCCTTGAGAATGTTGTCTGGCACCTCAGACTTGTGAGGTTGAAATAATTTGTTAGTTGATGTATTTAAATGACCAAATATTTGTATGTTAATTTAATGAATTAGTGTAGCATATTGTTGAATTTGGATCTTTAGGTATTAAATTTATTTATTTTGTAGTTTAAATTCACAAATTGTTAATGTAAAGGCACTAAAAAAACTGAAACAAAAACAAGTTATGAACATCTACAAAATAAAAGAAGTATGTAACAATATTTCAAAAAGGGTAATGTATTCTCACATATGTAGCATTGCATTCTCAAAGGATATACAAAACCCCAATTCAACAGGTTTAACAATAAAACTCCAATTCAAAAGGTTTGACAATAAAACTCCAAAATTTTCTTCCCTCAAAATGCTAGAAATGCTACATGCCTTAAAATTGTCAATATACTTGGGCTTTGCAGCATTCAAAAATAGATTTATGCATTGTTTCAATGTTGAGAAGGCCATTTATAAAGACCCACAATTTTTTGCCCACCCTCCTTTATGATTGCCTTTGAAATTTCCTCCATGCCGACACTTGGCATGTATGTATTTCCAGTAATTGGTGGGGGTGCTCTAAGTGCACACTTGGCAATAAGGCTAATGGTGTTTGTGTTGGCATGGTTGGAATGCTCACCTGCAGCTGAGTGTACATTGAAGGTCCAAGCATCGTGTAGATTTATGGCACTTGAGATGGTGTTCAACCAATATTTGCAGGCAGTGTTTTCAAATTCGGACCGGACTGGCCGATCCGATCGGGAATCGGTCCCTCTTTCGGTTCGAGTTTGATCAAAACACCCGATTACATAAAAATCGAAACAAACTGAAAAAAATTGGTCAAAACCGGTGACCTGGCGACCCGGTTTGAAACTCAATTTAAAAAATATATATATATATATATATATATATATCTATGACAAGAAGAACATTAAGAAGAGAAGAAAGAAGACAAGGATTTTCTTCATCTACAAACCTATTTAATTATTCCATCTTCATGTATGTCTTTTTTTTTTTCTTCATTTATCTTTCCTATTTATCTTTTATTTTTTAGCAAGAGTCATCTTGCTTTAAAAGAAACAGAGGCAACGCCCTTGTTTTTGTTTCTGTTTCTGCGCAACAGAGGCAGCGGCCGCTGCCTCTGTGCTGTTTGTTTCAATAGCAACAGAGGCAGTGGCGGTTGCCTATCTCTATTAGGTTTACATTTCTTATTTTTTGTTGTTGTTGGCTTAGGCCCAACTCAGTAAAATGGTATTTTTTTATTTTAGGTTTTAGCTTAACATAGTCTATTTAATATATTGTAGCCAAAAATTATTTTAATTGTTAAATATTACAGTGTAACATTTGTAAAATCACAGTTGCATTGAAAAGTCTATAAAAATGCAAATAATTAAAACTTAAGGAAGTCAATTAAATTCTTATGATAAGAAATATAATCAATCATTTGGCTAATTACAATTTATTTCAATTGTGAACAAGTTGGCCTACCACTCATCCTCTTGAAGAGAGGATCTTTTGAAAACTTTTTAGTTTTTCCTATTAAAATTTTGTTGTTAACTTATTTGGAAAGAACCCAAGAGGTAATCGAACTGAGTTTGCTTTGAATTTTTTTTCTCATTTGAATGCATCTTGTCTTCTACAGTATTTATCCCACCATATTTATTTTAAAATTATACACTTGTTATTTTGAATTTGATTGCATGTTTATTAAGTCTACTTCTATTTTCTTCTTCTTTTTGCTTAATAAATGAATTATAACCTATTAATATTATATATCTATATATATGTATATATTATGATCCGAGTCAATCGGTTTTTTCAATCCGATCCAACCGATCGAACCAGTGACCCAGTAACTTGTCTGGTTCTATCTCCGGTCCGATTTTCAAAACATTGTTTACATGTACTGGTATTCTAGAATCTTTATCAACTACAGGTATTGAATCAATCTTGTAGGTGGCAGTATGGTTGGGGGTGTAGAAAATATTTTTTTCTTGTGACACTTGTACCTGCACTGAAGTGTTATATATATATATATATATTCCTAATGTATAAATATGGCTCATTACAAAATTGAATATTTGACTTATAATGTTGCTTACAAAATGACCAATATTCGGTGATTCATGTCTTCCCACACTATCCTTGATCTTTTACCAGCCTAAGTAATACAAATACCAGTGTGTTATTATTTTTTGTGTTTATACGGATACCAATAAGTACAAACAATGATTGAATAAACCTTAGTTGGTGTATTCCTTAAGCTTTTCCTAACAACCTTTGCACCCCTCTTCTAATTTCTTACTTACAAGTAACACCAAATAAAAAATTGTTAGATGCTTCCTGTGAACATCTAATCATACAGATCATAAACAATATTACATGTTGCATGCTTATAAAAACATCTGCTACCACTGCACTTGAACTATTCATTTCTTTTAACCCTGCGAGCTCCTTCTGTGGGCAAGTTTGTGCGTTATGTCTCAGCTTAACCACATAGTTTATAGTGGATTATTTTTAGTTGCCTCTTCATCTTGACAATCCTTTTTCCTTTTGCTTTCTCGTTTTTGTTTGCAACCTCATTAGGTTCCTTTCTTCTTGCATTAGAAGGTCTACCAACTTTGCTTCCAAAATTGGGTAGCAATGGAGGAATATACAGTGTTGAGCCCACTACGTCGCACCACTTATGCCCATCATAGCAATGGCATAACCTTTTTATAATTTCTACCCATAACATGAAAGGACATAATCTTCCGGCAATTCATTTTGATTGAAGATGACACTTATAGCATGCTTGCAAAGAATTCCACTTAGATCCCATTTCCTGCAAGTACAACTCCATTTCTCCAAATCTATACAAAATTGAAACCCATCAAACTATCAAAGTGACTGATTTGGCAATGCTTATCACCTACCTTTATAGTAATATAGTCCACAACTTTTTCAATATGTTTTGCAACTTCTTTTTTCTTTTTCTTTTTTTAATTTCGGGACATATTTTCCCCTTCCACTTCATTTCAGCCCTGTCATGATTTTCTTGGAGCCTCTTCATTAAGAGTTCTCTTATCCATTCCAACATTGTAATTATAGGTTTCTCTTTTGCATCTATAATGTTAGCATTAAATGATTTATAACAATTACTCAACAACAAGTTGTATTTTGGGGCAATAGTGAAATGTGACCCACTCCATTCACTAGGTGGTTTATCATTAAACCAACCATGTGCACTTACATCCAAAATTTTCATTTCTTGCATCCTCATTTTGAATTCCCCTACTATACTTGCCCTGACCGCCATACACGATGCATTTTTAAAACCAATCCCCTGTAACCCAACAACCGTGAAATTATTGTGCAGATGTCTTACACAAAATCTATGCACAATTCGAGGAAAAACATTCTGAAATGCTTATACAAGACCCTTTTGCTTATCAGACATAAAGGTGTATTCAAACTCTCTGCTAATGTTCAAATATTGATTAACTATGGTTAAAAACCAATCCCAAGTCTCTTTACATACATTTTTAACAATTGCATAAGCAATGGGGTATATGTTGTTGTTTGCATCAACTTTCACTGCTGTAAGCAAGACAACACCATTATGTCCTTTAAAGTGGCAAACATCCACCCCAATGATGGGCTTACAACCTCCTAAAAGCCCTATTTGAGTGCATTGAAGCACATGCAAAACCTGGTAAACCTGACCTCCTCATTTCATCTTCAGTACCCAATATAATAGTGCTCCCAGGGTTTGGTTTCCTGACCACTTCAACGTAGCCCATAGTCTATTGTATTGATATTCTAGAGTTCTATTTAGCTCCCTAAGTGCTTGTTTTCTAGCCCTATAGGGTTGATCTTTCGACATATGACATCTCAATTCATTCATTACATCAACAATAAATCCCTTCATATTTCTTTTGGGTTTAGACTTAAAATTTTTAATGTATTTTTCACTCAACCATGAAGTTTTTATATTTTTCACATGGAAGGACTGTGGGCTTGCATGCTCAGGATTGTAGCAATTCACTTTGAATGTGCATTCGTTTTTCACCTTTATAACAGTTATTTTTCACTCACATTGGTCCCTTGTGCACAGTGCATGCATCCTCAACTTGTCATTTTTGGTGAATTTCAAAGTTCTCTTAGGCCTCGTTTACATGTATACATGGGATATAGAAGGGAAATATGAGTAAGTGATGAGTCGAGGGATGTGAAATAAGTATGTTTTTGTATCATTTGTTTATATTAGTCATTTTGTTAGGGATTTAAAACTTCTCTTGTTTACCTATTAGATTTCATGGGCTTGAACATGATAAAATTATATAACTACCAATATGTCTCTTGTTTACTTAAGTATGTTCATCAGTGAAGAAACATCCCTTCTCCCATACTCCGCGCAACCATTGTTGTGTCTACGTCCACCTTGATATTGCTTTGCTAACCAACTCTAGGTAAATTCTCCAAAATCATGTACTTTTTTATGGTGAACTGCAATCGATGTGGTAATTGTTATTTCCCCGTGATAGTTTCATTTTAATGGGTTGGGTATTCTGTGCCCTAATCCTAAAATTCAATTAATCACAGTCTTAAACCATCCGTCAAGTGCCGCATTTTTGAGTGTATGGTTTTCAAGATTTGAATTTAACCTATATATTGTGTCTTGTTTGGGTTTTTATTGAAGGCCAATTCATCAGAATGAGTAAATTTTTCCTCATATTCAGTTTATTGACTCCTTGTGCATTTTCACACTGATAGAGAGATAACCTATTAGCTCATTTAGGACGTGGACATCAAAAATAAAAAAATAGAAGCTATCTTCCCATAATTCTATAACTGGTCAGGAGTTTAGTAATAAAAGTTGTGTACACATTGTTGAAGTTTTGTGTTTGGTTGTTTAGTAGTGTAATGATTTCTATATCAAATGTGGATTACATTCTTTGTTCTATAGACATAGATCTAGCGGAAGCTCGTGTTCAAGCAAGTATGAGTATCGAGTTAACTATGACTAGAATCGGATTCTGAATGTGGTTATGAAGTTAAGAACTATACCTTGAACCCTGGTAGACGTTTCCAAGGATGCCCGAGTCGAGACGTAAGTATGAGTTGGCACTCGTTCATGTTGTTAACAACTGCACCATCACAACAAATTATTGTATTTTGAAACTGATTTTGGTGACTGTAATATCATGTACGACAACAATGATGTTACTGTACTTGTTTGTGGGTAAGTATAGCATGAAAAATTGAAGGCTTTTGATGTCGCACGTGTAATATGAATGGGAAGGACAAAAATAACACCTTGGTCAATTATGTATTTTTGGTATTAGAAGTGTATATGTAATCGGAGTGTACTTTGTTTCCAAGACCAATTAACTAATGAAACATTTCTATTAATCTTATTATATGAATTAAGCTTTTTTGCTGCACTCACTGGACATTTGAGATGGAGCGAGTGATCGTTACATGCTTGGTTGATTACACGGCCTTTAGGAATTGGATAGGTGAAATCCATGGCTATTCTTGCCGATTGTACGAGATGGAGTTTGTATGCGGAGTGAAACTATGCTTTCGCTTTTATGTTGACTGACTAGGGCATCTACGAGCAAGGTACAAGTTGTTCAAGAAAATCATCGTGACCCCTAGCGTGTTGTCTAATCCTAGCACGGAACAACTTGCAACAACAAGTATGGGCTGAAATTTTCAAGTTAATACTTTGGTGTTTTATATAATTTTGTTATTATCTTTTAACACTATATTGGTTTGTCATCGAGAAGTGTATTTGAAGGATAACTACATGGGAAAGGTTTACATTAACAAGGCAGATCCATTGTGGGATAAGTTGTACAAGTTTTATGATGGAAATATCGACGGTGGAAATGATGGCAATGAGATGACCAACTTGGAGGTTAAGTGACCTCAAATTAAAAATAATAGTCTTGGTGAAAACATTGCAACTGGCCTAGAATTTATCCTGCTACCAGATATTCCAAACCCTATGGAATTTGACTTAATATATAGTTGTATCTACAATTACGATGTTAATAACTGCCCTCAGCATTTGGTTATTGCATTTCCATCAAATGACTTCGGTGTAGGGCCTTCCGGGACCAAGGTCAAGTGGAGGAGGAGGAGTTGAGCTCTACTAGTGAAGAAGGTGTTGGAAGTGTTCCACAAATCAAGTGTATTATTTAAATAGTTAAATAATATTATTAAACAAAGATGGTAATTATTTAATTAACGGTAAGGAGTATTAATGCTTTGCTAGAAGCCACTTAATATTGTTGGGTTTAGTCCCTAACTTAGTGTTAATTAAATCATGTTGGGTCACACATTATAGTAACAAGTTATGGGTTATTAACATGGGGTATACATATATATATACACACACATATATATATATACATATATATATTATAATGGAGGATATTAAGGTGAATGACTTGTAAAGTCTTTTGGAGTTTTATAACTCCATTCACTCTTAATGTGGATCATGAAGACCTAATTAAGATTAGGTACATAAAAAGGCACTACAGCAAGAGTTTTTTATTTACTCTCACATTTAAACGGATGAATGAAGAGTCACTTCCTTCTCCTCTTAAATACTAGTGTTGGCCATTTGAGAAGTGTGCATTATTTTGTAGAATGTGCTAATACATTCTAATGATCCTCTTCCATTATGCTTTTCCCATATTTTACCAAGTGAGTAGAGTGTTATCGAACCTTCTACGTTGGTGAAGATCCTAGCAGATCCCCATAGCCGATTGTTGCTCGTGGATACTAGCAGGGGAGCTTCATTTGCGGCTCTTATCTCTGAAATATTACACGTGGAATCACGCTTCAAGGGTAATATTTCTACTCAATTTTCATCATGGTACATTGTATGTTTATTAATTGGATCTTGGGAAGATTATAATTTTCCGTCCTATAATGGTTATAGGTCTAATATCCTAACAGTGGTATCAGAGCCCCTTTTAATAATATACTTTGATCATGATTAAAAGTTGATGTAAATTTGTAATTGTATATGAATTGGTTAATTTTAACATGAATTATTAATTGCATGAACTATAGATTGGATCTTTGAAATAAAGTTAAGAACTTTATGAAGGACATTATCGGATTCATGTGTAAAAGTTACACATTTCATGTTTGTTTTTAAAGTGTTTTAAAAAAAACATGAAATTGATTTTAATTTGTATAGTTATGTACTGTTATTGTTAAGTACTGTTTAATCTAGATAGGATCTATATTAAATTCCTTAACAATAAGATTAGTTACAAATGGATATAGTAAATCTTATAAGAGGCCGACATTTTGTGATTTTTTTTATTTTTCAGTTAGTATAATTGTTATTACTAATTGAATTATTAATAATAAGATTACAATTACTGATTAAACAGTTATTCCATTATTTTGTGTAAGTGGGAGCCGTTAACTGAAATCATTTGATTATGAATCAAATGTTATCATGCAACATCAAGAGTTGGTGATCTTATTATCATTCATGTTAACATTAACTTATAAAGACTATATAATTATAATTTATATTTCATGTTATATCCTTAAACTTGTTTAATTTTATATGCATGGGCCACTTACATATAGTAAGTGGGTGAATGAATTGTGTTTTTCTTTTGTTTTCGTGATTAGTATGGCCACAATTAGGACAGATAGTACGTTTTGCAAGCTATCATATTTTGGATGTAATTTAAATGCGATCTGAGAATCGTTAAATATTCTGAATGTAATAGTTAGACTAGGTTTAATTTATTGTATTTATATTTTATTTAAATTACAAGATCCTATGTATTCCATGGTGGTGACTTCAAGATGGATGGAGATCCAAGAGGTTCATAGCAATAGAGACTTGAAGATTAGTTCTTTAAGTATAGGGGCCATACTAGGATCACTTGTGAATGCATTATTTAATTTTATTGCTTTATTATTATTATTATTATTATTATTATTATTATTATTATTATTATTATTATAATTATATAATGCATGCTAAGTTGTTTAGAGTTAATTTTTAATTATAAGTTCACTTTTAAATGTATTAACTTAAACAACTAAGACCCTAATAATATTGAGTTTGTTTGCTATTCCATTTAGTAACACTATAAAGCCTTCAATCATCATTTGATAGTTTTCGCCAAAGCGAAGTGTCATTGATTATTTTAGGACTAATAGTTGGTGAAAATTGGTTAAACTCAACAAAGTAGGTCATGAAAAGATGGCACTTTGATGCAAGGGGCGAGAGTTAATAAGAGTTTATTATTTGTCCGGCCAAGAGTTATTTTTGAATAATTAAGTATGAGATACTTTACCTAATGACCTTTTAGTTTTATGTTATCAAGCCAAAGTTTTAAGGCATAAACCTAAGAGGAAATGGGATCTTGGAATCATTAAAATTCTTTAAGGCATCTTAATCTGAATTTTAATGGAATAAAGTTTTCGTTTTAAACTTAAACTTATTCTTGAATAATCCTTTGTTTTAATTAGTTTTGCATTTCCTTTTATTTGTAGATGGCTAGTAACTCAAACTTTAGTTATCGCGCTATACTAGAAAAAGAAAAGCTTAATGGGGCTAATTTTCTCGATTGGGAAAGACAGTTGAGAATTGTTCTCAAACAAGAGAAAAAGATAGATGTATTGACACACCACTCCCTGAAAAACCTGTTCATGATGCTACTGCTACAGAAAAGACAGCTTATGAAGCTCGTAAAGAACGATCCCAGGATGTCGCATGCTTGATGCTGCTCTCTATGGTCCCTGATTGCAAAAGCAATTTGAGGACATGGAGGCATATAACATCATCATTCAACTCAAAGCTATGTTTGGTAAGGCAGTTAGAGTTGAACGATTTGAAACTGTGACTGCTATTCTGGAAAGCAGGCAGAAGGATGATGAACCTGTTGGTCCCCATGTTCTTAGGATGATACGATTGTTTGAGAACTTGGAGGGTTTGGGTGTTCCACTTGGAAACGAGCTTGCAAGTGACATTATCCTCTATACTTTGCATAAAGGTTATGCAAACTTTGCGGTTAACTACCACATGAACATCATGGATAAGACTGTTCATGAGCTTCTTCGGATGCTCAAAACTGCTGAAAAGAGCATCAAAGGTGAACCAAAGAAAAATGTCTTAATGGTTCAAAAGAAGAAAAATGCTTTCAAGAAGGGAGGCAACAAGAACAAGAAGAAGGCTTCTGGGAGCAAGGTACTGGCAAAACAGTTGCTAAGTCTACCAGGCTAAAAATGGATCTAGTCCTGACCAGAAGTGCTTCTATTGTAACCAGGGAGGGCATTGGAAGAAGAATTGCCCAAAGTACTTGAAGGACTTGAAAAACGGATCTGTTGCTTCAACCTCAGGTATTTACGTGATTGAGATCAATGTTACAAGTTCTAGTTCCTGGGTATTAGATACCGGTTGTGTTTCTCACATTTGTTCCAATGTGCAGGGACTAAGAAGGACTAGGGAACTTGGAAAAGGAGAAGTGGACCTACGCGTTGGCAATGGAACTAGAGTCGCTGCTTTGGCCGTAGGGACTTATATTTTATCTTTACCATCAGGATTGACTCTTGAACTAAATAATTGTTATTACGTTCCGTCAGTGAACAGAAATTTGATTTCCGTTTCAACTTTAGATTCTGAAGGTTTTCATTTTATGATTAGGAACAAAAGTTTTTCTATTCATAAAGATGCAATTTGCTATGGTACTGCTTATTGTGTGAATGGATTATACTTGCTTGATTTAGATAAACAAATATTTCACGTGCACAATTCCAAGAGACTAAAATCAAGAGATTCTAATCCTACCTACTTATGGCATTGTCGTCTAGGCCATATAAATAAGAAACGCATTCAAACACTCCATAAGGATGGAATATTGAACTCTTTTGATTATGAATCATTTGACATTTGCGAATCTTGTTTACTTGGAAAAATGACTAAATCACCTTTTAGTGGAACAGGTAAACGAGCTGGTGATCTATTAGGGCTAATACATACGGATGTATGTGGTCCAATGAACACTGCAGCCAGGGGAAAATATAATTATTTCATTACTTTCACTGATGATTTAAGTAGATATGGATATGTCTACTTAATTAAGCATAAGTCTGAAGTTTTTGAAAAATTCAAAGAGTTTCAAAATGAAGTACAGAATCAACTTGGCAAGACGATCAAAGTACTTCGATCAGATCGAGGTGGTGAATATCTGAGTCAAGAGTTTATTGATCATTTAAAGAGTTGTGGCATTCTTGAACAGCAAACCCCAGCTGGGACACCACAACTCAATGGCGTTTCAGAATGCAAGAACATGACACTTTTAGAAATGGTTCGTTCGATGATGAGTTTAGTTGATCTTCCGATATCATTCTGGGGTTACACCTTATTAACTGCTGCTCACATTCTAAACAAAACTCCGTCCAAAGCTGTAGAAAAGACTCCATATGAGATATGGGTAGGAAGGGTTCCTAAGCTATCTTTCTAAGGGTTTGGGGTTGTCAAGCTTATGTAAAACGTTTACAATCGGAAAAAACTTGAACCCAGATCTGAAAAGGTTTTCTTTGTGGGTTATCCCAAGGAAACCAAAGGCTATTACTTCTACAACCAAAGAGAGAACAAAGTATTCGTGGCTCGAGATGGTGTCTTTTTAGAAAGTCAACTACTTTTTGAAAAGCCAAGTGGGAGAAATATTCATCTTGAAGAAGTTCAAAACGATCAGCCACAAATCACTTCTGAAGTAATTGCTTCTCCAGTGGGGGCTCAGGATGTAGCATCAACTTCGGTTGAACATACTACTGATGTGGTTGAGCCTATTCGTAGGACAAGTAGGAAATCTAATCCACCTAAAAGGAATCCTTTAGAAGGGTGCCTTGTCAATGTTGGTTATGACATTTTCCTATTAGATATGGATGAACCTACTACCTACAAAGCAGCTATGGCGAGTGCCGACTCTGAAAAATGGCTTATTGCCATGAAATCTGAAATGGAATCCATGTATGACAACAAAGTTTGGAACTTAGTTGACTTGCCTAGAGGTACTAGGCCTATCGAGTGCAAGTGGATTTATAAGATAAAAACTGATATGGATGGCAAGATAGTTGTCTACAAAGCAAGGTTAGTGGCAAAAGGTTTCAAACAAACTCATGGTATAGACTATGATGAGACTTTTTTCGCCAGTAGCAATGCTTAAATCCATAAGGATACTCCTAGCAATAGCCTCGTATTTTGACTACGAGATTTGGCAAATGGATGTCAAAACCGCATTTCTAAATGGTTATTTGGAAGAGGAGGTGTATATGACACAGCCAGAAGGTTTTGTCGATCCACGAAGCCCAAAGAAGGTATGTAAGCTTCAAAAATCCATTTACGGATTAAAGCAAGCATCCCGGAGTTGGAATCTTCGTTTTGATGAAGCAATCAAAGAGTTTGGTTTTCTCATAAATCCTGAAGAAGCTTGTGTTTACAAGAAATTGAGTGGGAGCAACATTGTATTTTTAGTACTGTATGTGGATGACATACTGATCATAGGAAATAATATTCCTATGCTAGAGTCTGTCAAGGCTTGGTTAAGAAAATGTTTCTCTATGAAAGACTTGGGAGAGGCCCTGTACATCTTGGGTATCCGGATCTATAGAAATAGGTCCAAGAGGATGATTGGACTCAGTCAAGAAAATTATATAAATAAGATTCTTGACATATTCCAAATGCAAAACTCTAAAAGGGGTTTTTTGCCCATGTCTCATGGTAAATATCTTAGCAAGAAGCAAAGTCCCACTACTCCTGATGAACTAGAGAGAATGAGCAAGATTCCATATGCTTCGGCAATTGGATCTATCATGTATGCTATGGTTTGTACTAGGCCGGATGTCTCGTGTGCTTTGAGTATGACGAGTAGATTCCAGTCTTGTCCCGGTAATGACCATTGGACAGCAGTCAAGAATATCCTCAAGTACCTTAAACGGACTAAGGATTATTTCTTGACCTATGGAGGTGATTATGAGTTATGTGTAAAAGGTTACACAGATGCTAGTTTCCAAACAGATAAGGATGATTACCGTTCCCAATCAGGTTATGTCTTTATTCTGAATGGAGGCGCGGTTAGTTGGAAGAGTTCCAAACAGAACACAGTGGCAGATTCTACAACTGAAGCTGAATACATTGCTGCAGCTGAAGCTGCGAAGGAGGCTGTTTGGATCAAGAATTTTATTTTTGAACTTGGTGTTGTTCCTAGTGTTGCGAGTCCGATTGAGCTTTATTGTGACAACAATGGAGCTATCGCACAAGCAAAAGAACCTACACCTAACCAAAAATCCAAGCATGTCGAAATGAAATTTCACTTGATTCGAGAAATTGTTGATAGGAAAGACATTAAAGTCTGCAAAATAATAACGGATGAAAATATTGCTGATCCGTTGACTAAACCAATGTCTCAGAAGAAACATGAGCAGCATCTTATTGAGATGGGCATCAAACCCAGTAGACAATGATTTTGATGTCGTTATAGTTGTTTTACATTTAATTATGTTCTTAAATGTATTACAAACAATTTGATTATTCCGTAAAAGTTTCTTTTATTATTTGTTGTTCGGTCTCAAATAAAAGTCCAAAATTAATCTATAACTTCCATATAGGATACCAAGTGTGACTTGTTATATAAAATCCTATTTTGTGAACTGGTAACTATAGATTATTTTTATAGTCTCTAATCAGGTAATTAAATAGGAACATTAATTACCTATAATGATTAGAATGTTGTTTGATTGATGATCTTATTTCATGGGTCATGGGGACATGAGATGTCTAGTCAAAAATATTGATAGAAAAGTTGAGAACTTCTATTTAGACTTGACCCGTTTTGAGATTTTCTTTAAGAACATTTGTGACATGAGAATATCTCAAATAACTATTAAATCAAATCCTCATACCTGAGTTTTCTCCTTATTTCATGTGTGAGAATTGGTATTCTTAGACGTACCCTAACGCCTTGCCGTAAAAGGGGGCAATAACCGTAAAACAATTTCTTTCATTTATTTGTTTAACACATATTAGAGTGTCTAAATGATAAATTTAAACGATAACTGACAAAAAGGCCTAAACAATAACAGGTCCTATTAGCAATATGTATGTGTATACAATGTTGTAACCTCACACAAATTCTAAAATAAAAAATATCTTATTCAAAAAATGAGGTGCTTATAAAAAATTTAAAATGACTTACAAATATATATACAAATGCTTGTTAAAATTAGAGTGACTTCGATAAATTGGAGTGCATCCTGTGTTTCTTCTAATAAATCTATTAAATTGACTTGTAAAAATTATTCATATTCGTGAATTTGAAAATGCCAATATTTGATGAATTAGCATTTTTAATAATTGGTATATTGTGAATCAATCATAAATGGTGTTTATATTATATGCTTCTCTGTTATCCTCATGGCTCCATCTTTGATGATCAATATAATTAAAATAGTCTCCAATTACAAATGCCAAGATTATTTATTTAATTATAATTAAAATAAGAGAAATAACATTTTTCATCTGAACGATGCTTGTTTTACACTTTATCATCTAAACATTATTATTTTTGCATCAACTTATCATCTCAACTTAGTGAGATTTGCACTTTACTAATATGACTGTTTTCGATCGATTTTTCTATCGGGAAAACATCACATGCCCTGCACATGTGATATTTAAGAGTAATGTAGTCTCATAGGTTGGACCACACAATTTCTAAAAAAAAACAAAGGAAAAGTAAGGGGTGGGTTTTGGAGAGTAAAATAAAAGAAAACGTGGTTAAGATTTTTTCACATCAATTGGAATCTCTCAAGGTTTTTGGCTTCTTGTTTGTTATAAATGGGATTGTGTGCTAAGCATGTGCCTTTTTTTCCTTCCTAAAAAAGATGACTTGGCAATCCAAGGCTTAGTTGGCTCTTTTCTTTTTCCAAGTAACAACATAAATTTTTTAAAGGTACATGTAATAAATCCACATCAACAGAGTTGCCAGAAATCCCCAATTTAATCCACTCATAAGCACATTACATGCCAATTTCGGACGACTTTATGAAATTCCGGTGAAATTTGCCCTAAAATCGTCATTTTTTTAGGAAGAATTGCGTAAAACCCCCCTGTATTTTAAAAATTCAGCTAAAACCCCATGTGTTAAAAATATGAGCAAAATACCCCCTGTGTTTTCATAAATATTCCTTGCCCTTCTGCGTCAAACATGCCTAACGGTGTTATATTTTATGTCAAATAACCGTTTTGTCCTTATTATTATATATTATTTCTTATTTTAATGGCCGTTGGATCTCTCTTGATTGAATAAAATCCGTAGGATCTGATCAATTATTATCAACCATTAGATCTTAAGATTTTAGAAGATGAAGGACCTAGATTTTACAATGTTTTAATATATTATATACAATATATAAAAATTATATTAAATAAAACTATTTTTAAAAAAAAAACCACCCCACCCCCACCCCCACCACCTTGAAACCCCAAACCCTCACCTGGGTGACGGCGTCGTCGCTGTCGCCCAACCAACACAGGGGGGGGATGTTTCGCCCCCTGATTTGGGCGACAACGACGCCCAGCCAAGCGAAGGGAGGCGACACCATCGGCCCCTGATTTAGGCAAAGGGGGCGACGACATAATTTGGGAGACACGTCATCAGGCGACGGCGCTGTGCAACACCGTCGCCCCCCAAATTATTTTTTAATTATTATCATTTTTCAATTTATATAAAAATAATATTGATATACATATTTGATATATATTATTATATATTTCTGTATAATATTATAATTTTTATTTAATGTATACAAATTTATTTTACCTTAATAATATTTTTAACATATAATATTTGTTGAATATTTCTGTTAATATTAAAGTTTATATTGGAATTCATTTTTTGAATTTTAATATTTACTGAATATTTTAGAAAAAAATATTTATTTTTTAGTATTTAATCTTTGTTAATATTAAATTTATATTAAATTATTTTTTTTTTGCATTTTAATACTTAACTAAATATTTTAAAAAATTATTAATTTTCTTTAATATTTAATTTTTATACTACGGACTTAAAAAGTATATTTAGTTTTTCGTGTTTTTATTTAAATAAATGTATTTTATTTTTTAGCAAATTATAAAAAATATATATTTTATATTTATTAGGCATATTAAAGAGAAAATGTACATAAGGAAAAATGCAAAAATTATTAAAAAAATAAATTCAAAATAAATAAACAAAAATGTGTCAAATTCAATACAATAAAAGGGCATTTTAGTCAAATTCAATCAAAAAATTGGTCAATATATGCCAAAAGTAACCCAAATTCGCACACAGAGCGCGTGTATCTCACTATCCGTTAGTTTCTAACGTAGAGGGGATTTTCGCAGGGTTAATGAAAATATGAGGGTTTTTTTGTCTATTTTTTTAACACAGGTTTTTTTTTTAGTAATTTCATGATAACACAAGGGGTAAATATGCAATTTATCCCTTTTCTTTAATTGCAAGATGAAATTTCAATTTTAATTTTAATAGGACCAAAAGTGCTACCTCCCCATAGTCGCACGAAAAAAAAGTAAGATTTTTTCCAATTCAGGCAAACATCTTCTAGTTTCCCACTTATTTTTAAAACTTTAATAAGTTAGTTTAGTTTTTCTTAAATTAGTTATGAATTTACCATTAGTAACATATATAAATTTTATAATATTATTTTATCAAAATACTTCCACATGTATTTTAAAAATAAGACTTACATCTTATAAATTTAAAAAAAAAAAATGTCTTATAAGATGTATAAACATATAAGATTTTATAAATAAGCTTAGCCAAACACCTCCAAAATTACCATATTTTCAATTTTTATGATGCAATTTTCTTATTTCAATGATTTGTTTATAAGTTGAACTTATTATTGCATAATATAAGGGTGTAGTACACTAGTACTCATCGATTACTGTTTTTTCTTAAAATAATTTATCCGATCCTGTTTAAATTGATAGGAGTTTATGCCAAACTCCATTCACAAACTCAGACAACTACCACCCACAGATAGGAAAAATACAAAAATGGGTAAATTACAATTATATCTCCAAAAGTTGGTATAATTGCGATATTTGAAAATTACAAATATCCCCTCAAATGAAAATAATCATGTGGCCCCTAAATGGTGGGATTGAAATTGATATTTTACCCTTGCTGATTTTTTTTAAATATTTGAAAAAAAAAATTTGAGGGTGAATAAGTAAATGATCCGCAGGGCATATTATTTCATAAAAGTATTTTAATTAATTCAAAAAAGCATGTAAAATTATAATTTATAATTCAAAATGTCATTTTGTTCGATTCACCACAAAAATTGGAAAAAAACCTAACAGAGTCTAATGGTATGAGTTTGTCGTTAGATAGAAATTAAAATTAGAACAATATTTATAATTTTTTAAATAATACTAAAATATTTATAATTATGCTAAATATAAGAAAATATGACTTTATTTAAGCCGAAAAGAAAATGTAAATGTACTACACTAAAAAACATTGGAAATAGGCTCGTTTGCTCTCTAATTGAACTCATATGATCGAGCCCATATACTTGATCGACAGGGCCCATTTGCTTGTGAAATAGGTGTAGGCCCATATAAAGCTTTACCGATGAAGAACTGGAAAGAAGAAGAAGAAGATTGAACAGGAGCAGAGAAGAAGATATGGCGCTGTGTTCCGACCGAGCTGATGGAGCCGCCTCCGCCTATGAGGGTTTGGCAGTCGGTATGTGTTATTTCAGCTAACGCGCAGTTATGGTTTCTTCACGAGGTGCAATTAACAGGAAAAGTGTCAAGAAGATATGAAGAACTAGATAATTAGGTTCATGGTACAATGTTGCGATGATAAACTCCAAATATGACTATTCGTGTGGCTGGGGATTGTAGGAGCATATGTGTTACTACACGCACACACGGACTGGAGGTGGGGATGCATGCTACTTCCATCCGCCCTACTAGCTTAGTACTGGAACACAATGGCTGAATTAACTGTCTTTGGGGAAACTTTTTTTGTTTATCCTTGATGTTTTTTATGTGTATGAAAACAAGAATTTGACTGTTATTTGGGATTTCTGTAGTGTAAAATGATTGCGTCTTAAAATATTTATGGATAAATGCTGGAAAAATAAAAGGAATCCTTTTCTGTAAAACAGTGACATGAACAGGAGTGAGTTCCAACACTTGCCTTGCTTATTCACTTTCAACATCTTAATTGTTTTGTCAATTTTCTTGCGAATCTTGTCATTGTCATTATGCTGTTTCTTTCAAGTTCTTATGTTCTCTGTGCTGTTTTCCTTTTCTTGATAAGTCTTGATTTTGAAGTTCATCTGATTTGAACTGCAGTTTGATTCTCAATAACCATTACTCATTTGGTGGAAGATTGAGACCTCCAATATCAGGACAAAAACTTGTCATATTTTCATGGCTTGCTATCATATTCCCTGCCGACAAATTCACGGCTTTTGGGGGATGCTTTATTTTTGTGGGAAGAATCTTTCTGTAAATAACACAGTATGTCCCAAGTTGATGACTCCCACATACCCAAGAAGGACATACTCTTCATCCTACCCATTGAAAAAGGTAGATGTCTCATCAGTAGTGACCATCGCACAACCGTCCATGAAGCATTTCTTTATTCTGTTTTAACTTTTTTCCTATCAGGATTTCTGCAGAGGATGTCGTAGTTTGAATTCTGGATTGTGTAAGGTTGTCCGCCATATCTCTTCGAGTGGTATCAGCACATCTTCTCAAAATGCACAAACAGTTAGCCAAAACACACTTTTTGATTCTGCCATAAGTGAAGAAGGATCAGCCACCAGCAGTTCGTCAAATGGCAGAGTAATGCTTATTGATGGCACTTCAATCATATATAGAGCATATTACAAGCTTCTTGGTGTGTACCATCAGTTTGTATCCTTTTAATTCATGTGTTCTTATGAAATGGTTTTCGTGTGATGCTGCTCACATCATGTTTACTTTTTACTGATCTTGGGTAAGGATGCTGTATGAATATAATGTTAAGCAAGAGAGAAAAAGCGAAGTAAAGAGATGAGATTAGCAGATAACAAAATGAAGGTTGAAAGCCAATCTAGTGTGATAAGCTTCAAGATAACTTGTATTTGATTTGTTACCACCAAGCAAACTTGTTCTCCTCAGTACAATATAAGGTGTATCAGTGAGCAACTGTGCATATAACAGCAGAATATTTTTGCTGTTGGAGATGGCTGTTATAAGTGGACTACTCAGAATATATCTTCTTCTATTAGTGAAATTATTGGGGTATCTCTGGCTGCCAGAGCGCTACTTGTTCAAATTTAGGCTTAGCTGATTTTTATAGTTGGTCTTATCTGTTACTCATGCCCTAGATGACATATTCTTCCATAAAAGCTGATCAATTTTCTTGGTTTATTAATAGCAAAATTGCACCATGGTCATCTTTCACATGCTGATGGCAACGGAGATTGGGTCCTAACCATTTTTAGTGCATTATCTCTGGTAAATTATTCTTTTTCCTCTACATGGTAATATGTCATCAGTTTTGCCTCTCTTTTCTTCATTGAATAATTTATTGTGATTGAATTAGGAAATGTGTTAAGGTATACTGATTACAGGATCTTTAGAGTCATTTCAAGGGCCTCACACCTCTAATGTTATATGAGTTTGCCTTCCAAAGAGGAAAACTTATTGCCAAATTCATGAGTGGGAAGAACTCAAACTGTTCCCTGATTTTCTTTTTCCTGGTATATTTTCTTCAGATGAAAATTGTTGCAGGAAAAGGGAACTGTTACCTGTACTGTAAAAATGTCAAAACCCGTCAAAGACTTTTAAGGTTTATAATGTGAATGAGTTGTCCAACTGTATTTTTCATTGCAAGTGAATTGAAACGTATCATTTTCATGTGAACATTTTCTTCTGACTGACAAAATGCATGCCAAGTATTATGTGTAGTCCACTGATACTGCTTTTCCTATTTGGAATTGAACGCTGATGTCTGTCATGTTACTGGCCTGAAAACTTATCTTGGGTGCATAGAATGGATCTTTCTGTTCTGGTACACGCTGTCTGAAGCTTTGTGTTCCAAAGAAGCCGTAATGGATTAGCTTGATAGTGATATTCTAATCTAAACGCTGTATCTAAGCTGATTTTCATAGACAACCTATTCTTGCCTGTTTAAAGATCAGAGATCTGTTGCTTTGTGTATTGCTCATTCACCTTCTGTAATTTTTACAATTGAGGAGATTCTATTGTTCTGAAGCTAGTTCACATCCTTGTTGCAGATAATTGATGTTTTGGAATTCATCCCTTCGCATGTAGCGGTATGCCTTGTTTCTTCTGTGTAATGCGTTGTTTTTTTTATTGTAGATATATCAATCACTTTTCACCATTTTACTGTTTTGTTGCTTGTTGATTTTCAGCAATATGGTTTTAGTTTTAAGATTTATATATTTTCACTGCAGCAGTTGTTACATTTGCCTTTCTATCATTGTGATTCATGATGTATGAAAAAGATTGGTGGCTGGTCCACTTTGTTGAAATGACCAAATATTTCTACCTTTCATCCATGCTAATTAAGAAAAAATATGACCAATGTTTTACTGTGTAGACCGTATATGGTATTACTTGGGTTTTGATGAGCAAATGACTTATTATAACCAACAGAAGAATGTAACTCCTTCTAGGGGATACACCTACCACAGGATGAGATAAAAAGGCAAAAAATAACAAAGGGACAGAAGAAACTACTAAAGAAGAATCTCCGACATCAAATGCAAACAAGTGGATGGAATTTCAGGAGAGTGTATGCAGAGCCAAAACTAAAACAGTGACTTCTATCTGGAGCTTCCAAGTTTGTTCCTACTCCTTGCGAACAATATTGCATCTTCCTGATAGACTAGGTTCTGCTCTATAGTTCCTTGTTGGAACTATCTTCTCTCAAAACTGATGCACACTTAGGTGGTGTCGAAAATTTCTGATTTTAAAAAAGTGATTTGCTTAGAGAAAGTTGAAAGTTGTAGCAGAATCAAAAGTGGATGGTGTTTGGAAAAAAAAAATTGGAAAGCAGCTAAACTAGATGGTGTTGGGCAAAAAGTACTTCTAAAACAAGTTTAACAACTAAAGACCATTTTATCCCTGTGTGTGTTAAAAAGATACTATTTTTGCTTAATATTTGCCTTGTTATTCACTAATATTATTATTTTTCTAATTAAGTAATATAATTGTTCATTGATACACAATACGTAAACTTGCATGATTGCAAAAATATATTTTTATATGTTTTCATTAATATATTATAGAAACTTAATTTATATTTATCTATTATATAGGTATAGGACTAATATCTGTGAATGTACTAATAAAGTACAAATATTCTAAAATACTAAATATGTGAAAGTGCAAATTTTAATAGTGCTAAATCATTCAAAATATTTGAAAGCTCCAATGTCAACTTTAAATATGCAAATTTTGAAGAATAAATTAAAAAGGGTGAATTTGAATTAAGTTTTTTGTAATAAGGGTAAAGTAGTCTAGAACGAAGTTGAATTTTTTACAAAAAAGCCAAAGTAGCTAAAAGCACCCCCCAAGGTGCTTCTAGCTTTTGGCTCAAACGTGCTTCTTATAGTAGTTTGGCAGTTTCAAAAGCAGAAGTTGGCATCCCAAACACTTCAAAACTGCATTTTTTAAGCCAGAAACTGAAGAGCACTTTCCCAAAGCTCTCTCAAACACTCAAAAAAAAAAAAAAAAAAGCTCTCTCAAAAACTCCCTTACAATCAAAGCAATTTTATGAATAATCTTGATTCCTCACTTAGCTGTTTGAAGCCAATTGGAAATGTTAGGTAGTTGGTTGAATGCCTAATGGCAGGACATTGTTATTATTGAAGACCAAATCTCCTGGCAGGTGAATGCTGGAAGAAATGATGTTCAATAGTTTGACCGACTGTCCACAAATGAGAGGTTACAACTCCAAAGTCGAGTAATTGGATGTGCAATCGCCAAAAGTGAATTTGGCTTAATGTCTTTCTTCATGGGAGGAAACTTAGGAAATTAGCTTCAAAAGATGTAATAGAGCTGAGGTTGCCTAACAATGTAGCCCTGTGGAATGCAGTGCAATTATAAATAGAAAATAGTCAGTTGGTTATAAAAATTCCTCTGCGGTTGCTGATTTAACTTTGTCTTGTTAAGCAGCTTAAGGTACTAAACAATGCACATTTTTCATAACAAGCATGAACCTAGGTTGTGATAATTTCAGATCACATTATGCAAATAACATACTGTGGATTTGTATAGAAATTTGTTGAAGTAGGTATTACTACATCGCTCTAGAACATGATATAGTTTCATGTGTTAAATATGTACCTCAATTTTGTAGTCATTGTTGTTTGGTCTTCACATCAATCATCAAAACTGAATCAATAGCTGGATAAGAATTTTTTGTAAGAAGTTATGTATCTGAAAATAATGGTTAGAGTACTCTTTCTTAAATTACTAGAACAGTTGTTTATACCATGTTGTTTAACGATTTTATGGACTACAAATTTGCATCATAAGCCATCAATATTCAATTAAGAATGTTACTTTTACCTTGATGAGAAATATGCTTATTTTTTTCTCTTCCTCTGTGTAAATCTAACTTTCATGGTCCTTGTGTCATCTGAGTTCTCTGCTGTTTCTCTGCCACTTGTGTGCCTTTATGCACTGAAATATTCTTATTTCTCTATCTACTCTAACTTATTTGTTTTTTCGTATCTGTTTTCGCTTTTATCCCCTTTCTGCGCAGGTGGTTTTTGACCATGATGGTAAGTACTTTTGATTATGTTTGTTCTCTCTACTTCATTTCTTTCTTTATTTCTCTCCCCTACTTATTTTATTTTTTTTAATGCTTATCTACACTCCATGCTTGAAAATATTATCGTGCTACATGAGTAGCTGGTGTATATGCAAATTTAATTTGGAAACTTCTAGAACAATCCGGGCTAGTCCAATGTTTATTTTTTGGATCTAGGATCGATATAATTGGGCAAGCCCGGCACTGTTTGGACTATTGTTGGGGTGGGATTGGACTATCCCACCTCTTGAGGTGGTGTTGGGCCAGCCTGGAAAGAAAGCTTGGAATAGTGGGCTAAATAAAAAAGACAAAGACCCTACCACTTGAGTGCATTTTAGGTGTGTGGCTATTAATCACTTGAAATAATCCTATGAAACATATTAGAAAATCACACTTTTTTATCCCATTTTTAATGCATTGAAATAACAAGAAACACGTCTTATTAAATTATCTTTTCGCACCTTTAATCCCACTCAATCCTATCATCCAATTATCCCATCCCAAAAAGTAAACAAGACCATAGTGAATGTTGTTTCTGCTCTGCCTTTTGTCAATTATCAAGAATGCTCCAAGCATTTCTTCAGGTTATTTTAGCTTTAGTTCAGGACCTTGACTACATGTCTAGAGTGCTTTTCTTTTCCATTTTTAACGGCTTATAGGTTGAATTTATTTAATTAAGGACCTCTGAGAGGAAGTGGCAGCCTCATTTGCCTCGAAATTGGTTTTATAAGTACTCGTATTTTGTTGATCTCATGTTGATCTCCCATCCCCCACTGTAATATAGACTTGCTCTAATCTTTGTAATGGTTTAAACATCACAAGTACATTCCACAGAATTACAATCAGTTTGTTGAAAAAGATTCAACTGTCATAATGGTAAATCAAAAGTGGCAGTAGTATGATACTTGTATTATTGCTGATACTGGCACTTGGGGGATCAAGATGGCTATGTGGTGCTGCATGGCAGTCTTTATCCTTCACATATGTTTGATTTAATTTGGATGACTAATTTAGTTATGTTGATGATATCTTATGCAGTAGATGTAGCTTGATGTGTCTTTCCTCATACCTAGTAGTGGGCAGTGTTAAAAATGCTCGGCGCTTGTAACCATGCCGACTGTTAGAGTTTGGTTCGATTGGACTGGGGTCTCAATTGTGTCTAATCATTGTACTGCATTTGCCTTTCTAATTGTTGGTCTCTTTCATGTCAGCTTGGCTTTTTCAAGATCACACTCAATCCTGAATTTGTCCTCCAATGTGACGAGAAAAGTTAGATGGTATAAATTTGGCTGAGAAGTTTAAAATATGGCTTTTTTTGGGTTCCATTTTAAAGTTGTTTTTCTTTATCTTTGCCAGAGAGAGAGAAAAGTAGAGATATATGGGTGCTTTTTAAAGTTTTAAATATGTTTGGTTTTGTGTTTTATATTAGTATAAAGTAAATAAAGATAAGTTAAAACATACTGAACTTTGTGTTTATTAGGGATATAGGCAAACGTGCAGAATGTTTTTGACTATTTTCAGATAATAAAAAAATGAAAGCAAACAAGGCCATAGATCCTTTTCCTTATACTGTCGCTTTGCGGCTGATGTTGGAGATCCATCACATCGGCAGTTAGTTTGTCATCTTGTTTCGCTTAATGCCATTGTAGACTCTGGTTAAAATGGGTGCACTTGGTGGTTTTTATACTTGAGTTGCGAAGGAAATTCAGGAAAGCACCAGATTTACTTTGCTATTATGTGCATCCGAAATTTTACTCATCCTAATTGCACTAGGGAGGGCTTAAAAAGTCTAGAATAACAACTTTGAGATACAAATTCTGTATGAAATTTCTGTAACTCATCAAAGCCTGGTTACCTAAACTGCAATGAAATGTAGCATACTCCTAGAGTGTTTCAGAAAGCTCTTAACGGTAGATGAGTGTGGCTATGAGTGAATTACTTAAAGGATATTTTGATACAACAAATTTTTCTTTACAGGGGTCCCGTATGGTCATGCCTCTCTTTCATCCAAACAAAGTTTTGTTGCAAAAGGTATGCCATTTGATGTTTCATTTCTTCGCATGATGCATGTACCTTTAGCTTCAAATGGAGGGCCGACATCCAATGTTCTGGATCAATGAGAAATGCTTGAACTCTCCTGATGTTTTAATAGCTAAGTAATGTCTGAAAGAATTCCATACTTAACCCTCAGTTTTGAGGATAATGCGGTCAAAACAGGCCTTATGTGGGGCTTCATTTGTGGCCAAAGATTATCTTTGTGTAACTAAGGAATACGTGTATTGTGAGACCGCGTGTATCGTTGAAGGGGCTCGATCTTTCTTTGAGTATCTTATGGCCGATGCTACTGTGTGCTTCCTGATCGAAAAGGTGCAGGCTTTGACCTGTGTTGTGGAGTGGGTCAGATTTGCATTGTCCTTTTATGTGCACTAAGCTTTAGGCCCTACTAAAGGTGATAAATAAGGTCATTCACTAAGCTTTATGCCTTTAATAAGGTGATAAATGACATCCTGAAACAATCTCTTGGCTTCTATAACTACATATTGTGGTACTGAAGCTCCCTTCAAGTTGATGTGATGTAGCGTAGGTTTTTCTTTTAAGGTGAAAGTACACATTGTTATATAGTAGCCGCAATATGTATTTTATGGTTGAGTGTTGCATCTTATGTCTATCATGCATATGATGCTGGCTGTGCACGATGGTAGTGGACTTGAGCAATGACTACATTCCATAACTTTTCGTGGGATGTCTGCTGCTAGCTCACCCGCTACTTAAAGCTCTTATTTCCTTTTTGGGATGTCCACTAATGATCTCCCATCCTAAAATAGCATTTTACTTCCCGAGTAGCCTTCTTGAAGTAATGATGTAATTTCACTAGTTTCCAAATGGCTACTTTGAAGGCAATGTTTTAGAGTAATGATACACAAACAGCATACCTTTTCATTCTCTCTAGAACTTCGTGCCTTTTCAAACCTTCAATTCTTAGAGGAGGGAGTAATATTGAGGCCCGCTCTTTTTGTTGTCTTGAACAGGGGATCTGTTCCTGATGTAGGACTTGACTGTCAATTATTTCCATTTCTGAAGAAAAACAGTGGATATAAATTTGGGGATATTGCTGCTTTGTCCACATTATTGTCAATTATTCTCTGTTTTCTGAGCATAATAGAATTGCAGTAGCACAACTTGACCAATAAATCGTGCTCACATTCGATTCAAATCCACATTTAGGAAGGGGGGAAGGGGTTATAATATAGAGAAGATACCGTGAGCGCACACAATTACAACATAATAACTAGAAAAGCATAAGATATGCAGCTAAAAGGTAGAAAAAATAAGAGAATGAGAAAGAAGAAGAAATAAGGACTGTGGACGAAGAGAAAATGCTTATGTGCCCTCGTAGGGGATAAAGAAAATCAATGCAAGCATAAGAAGTTTACAAATGTATATGTGGAGCTTGTGGATTTCTCTTGATAGGAACATGACTCAGACACTAAGAAACTAGTGATCAATCATTATAACTGATGTTTGCCTCAGTTCTGCGGCTTCTGCCCCTGCCTGACAGAAAGAACATGGTAAATGAGGGAAAGAGGCAGAGGAAGAGAACAATTTCATTCATAAGAAGTCCAATAAATGAGTAATTAAATGACTATGAAGTTAAACGAAACATATTCTATAAGGAAGTTAGCTCCTCTCGTGCCTGCCAACTAGGCAGTCACTCGTTCCCTAGCTGCATTATATCAGTATAAGATATCGTTCCTGCCTCTCACCCGAGAGTCAGTTCACTACCGAATTGTCTATAATTATGCTATTAATAAAATATAGTTAAAGCCCCTTCGCCTTATGTTGACAATAATCATCTTTGCAATCCCATGTGCGTTTTTTGTTTGCTAATAAGTTACTATAATGCATGTCTTCATTGACTCCCGCAGCTGGACCGGACTTATGTGAAGCATATTCTATATTGATTTAGTTTTCTGGGAAAAGACTCTAGACAAATATTACGTAATCAAATATTACTTGATGGGTATTACTTGTCGTATAAGTTTTACTCCCTTTAATACTCTGCAAGTTATTAAAGCGTGCATCAAAACAGTGTGTTGATCATCAAAGAAGGTCATTGGTTATAAAAGGATGGTGTCAAATTATTCAAGATACATTTTCATAGTGTTTGCAGCATCTTCAACGAGATTCACTAAGCTCTAGTAAGACTAGGCCATATTTCTCTTAGTTGACACTTGACAGTTCATTTTGTTGATTAACCAGTATGTTAGTTTAGTCCAACTTTTAGAATTTAGAAAAAAAAAGTAGGATTTCAGCTTCTTCCGTGTTAGACATGGAACTTTTGCTTTTTAATTCTCTCTTAAATTCATTCAGCTATCCTTTTGAAACACTTTTCTTTCCTTTCATTATTGAAAAACTTTTGTTATAGTTACCCAATCGAAGTTCATGAGCATATTATGGGATTTTTCCGTCATCTTAGTACTTTTATTTTCTTGCATATTGCTAAAACTAAAAAAAACTAGTCTATAATGATAACATATGTTAGGAGAATTAACAAAATCTGACGAGAATAATTTATGTAACATAACAAAAAGTTCTTTCTAATTCATAATTTCCAAAGGTATGTTCTTTACTAAATTAGCTTAATCAGAAATCTAAAAAGCAGGATAATTAACCATGTCTGGAAAAGGAACCAAACTAGATCCTTAGAAACTAATTCATATCATGCCTATCTTTTCTTTTTCTTTTTGGAAAATCTGTGCCTTCTAAAATTCATTTCTTCATTGTTTTTATTACTGATGATGTGTGTGTCCCTTAACTGGATTCTCAGCAAATGCCTGAGAAGGAGCATTTTTGCTATAACATAAAAACCAATTACATGCAATCCTGATTTCCTTTAACTAGGTTAATGGAAGAAACTAGATCTAGGCAACTATCTTAGTCCCCATTAAACCCGATATAAGCTACTCTTCTTTCCTTGTTCCGCAGTAGGTTTTTGGTGTTTCAAATTACATGTACTTGTGATATAAAATGAAAATCTAGTGAAATTGTGTAAAGTTTTTCTTGTTTTCTTTCGTACATATGATGCAGTTGCATTGACCTTTTCCATGCTTATTGCGCACAATTTTCTCAAATTCGTCTGTCCCCTTAAAATTTTTAACTTTTGATGGCACAGTGACACTTCTGTTTAGTTTCACACTTAATTCAATTCCTTTTATCTATCATTGTAGTGATGGACGAATCTATCTTGCAATTGATTGTCCTGAAGTTGTGTTTTTTCCTTCGCCTGCATATATGGAGAATTTAAGGTTTAGCAAATTCGATCCATAAGTGATTGGTTAAATTTCTTGTAGGCTTGAATTTTCGGCACACCTTATACCCCCCTCCTACAAAAGCAATCGGCCTCCAACCCCAGATACCATCGTCCAGGGGCTTCAGTACTTGAAAGCATCCATCAAGGCAATGTCCATCAAAGTGATTGAGGTATGAGCTATAATACATTGTCTCACTGTCGATAATTAAGGTAGCAGAAGGATATGTTATCTTGGTCACTCTTGAGCAGGTCCCTGGTGTTGAAGCTGATGATGTTATTGGGACCCTGGCTGTTAGAAGCGTCAATGCTGGGTACAAGGTACTTTTACTACTTTGATTGCATGATGTAATGATGATCCAAAACATTTAATCATGAGCTTTTATTGTGAAAAATATATTTTGGGGAGTATTTGGTTTACTTGTTGTAAGTGGTGACAGAACTTTGAGTTTGCATTTCTGGATGGTACTGTTGTTATCTCTTAAGGGGGGGAGTTTCTTTCAGTGATGTTTTCCTGCATGCAATTCGAATTGGGTTCTTTTATTTTTTAGGTTCAAAAGCTTGCTTATGTACAGAGTTGACAAAAGAAAGGTTCGAAGATGCTTGACCAATGTGAGAGGGAACACTTCTATGTTGATTCATTAGTGAATCTGTTATGAACGTAATACAGTATTTTTGAGTGTCTGCTGATTTGATGTGAATTGGATGTGAAAAGATGATCCCATCCCCCTAGCTGAATTTCATGGAAGAATGAAATTTATTTTATTAAGGATACATTCTGCTAGTAAAATTCCTCTGGCAGAGGGAAAATTGAGCTATTAGTGTGGTAAAGTAAATTAGTCTGTTACTGAAGAAGCCTGCCCCTTTTTGAGAATCAATTTTTATTGATTCACCAGTCAAAAGTAAAATTTACTGCCCAACATTTGCAAAACATGAGTAAAACCAAGAATTGGACCTCTGTATATAACCCCACAAATTATGTGGTTAGGGGTTGAATTTCACTGAGGTAAAAACATTGAGAATGGTCATTTCTTTCAACTGCGAAGTCCCTGTTTGATCTTAGGTCATATTACTCTTCTTTCTGCCCTCTGCTCATGATTATTCAAATGCCTCAGCTGCACTTGTACCATATACCTTTCAAAGAAATGGGTCTTTGTGAAATTTACCTTGGGAAACTGTACATGAGAGTAATATGGGTTTAACGGAAAATATTTTCCCATTAAAACACTTCTACAACTTGAAAGATAAGTCGGCTTTTATTTACCCAAATTAGAAATTGAAGGGTTCACCAGAATATACTTTTTTGCTGGACTTATTGTTTTTGAGTTTGGAATGGAGAATGAGACAGACAAAGACCTGAGAAAAATGGAATATCTCAAGCACAAGCGATTTTAGATTTTACATGAAAGAGGTACATGACAAGGTTTTGGCCCTTGCCACCCCCAATTGAACTCCCTGGGTTAGTCACATCATCTCTTGGTTGTAACTGCAATCACTTATCTGCAACTTTAACTGGATTTGGTGATGTTTTAGAATAAATTCTAATGCATTGTATGTTGCCTCGGGAGATAGGGCACAACTATTCACGTAGGAATTGATTGTTAGAAGGAGCTAAGCGTGTATATAGAGGTACTTTCTGAAGGACTATGACATTAATCAGATAGAATGTAGGAAGTTTTCAAAGATATTTCGATGACGCAATAGAAATTCTTTTTTACCCCTGATCCCCAAAATCATGTGTTCATGAAGATTTTTTTGACCGTAGGAAGTATGTAGACTCCAATAATCAAAACCTCTGGTAAAGTTACTTTTCATTTAAGATAGCAGCTGATTTAAATGTTTGATCCTGGTTTACTTGAGCTTCTGTTGTGGCCTTGTTCAGGTTTAGTTGTGGTTTACTCTTGAGTCTTTACTGATTCTACATGGAGAGTTGTGAAATCTGAATTTTTGTAGTTCAAGATTAGTTCAAGGCTAGGTTTTCTTGGTTATTATGAATGATGCAAGGAGTAAGAATTGTGCTCCATAGTGTTATGAAATGTGGCATCTCATGCATTCGCAGAGAAGGTCCTGTTTTCATCCTGCAAGAACCTTTGCACTTCCTTATTATTCAATCTTTCAATTAGTTGGTGAATCCTGCTGTTTTCGTACCATTTTGTAACTTTTGTTTAACTTCTCATTAGCTCTCTTTAAGCTGCATTGGTACAGGTGCGAGTTGTCTCCCCAGACAAAGATTTTTTTCAGATTCTATCTCCTTCATTACGTCTGTTGCGGATTGCTCCTCGTGGTGTTGAGTTAGTAACACTCTTGTCTCCAATATCTTTGCTCTTCTTTTTTTCTCTGATGCATGACTGAAAATTTTAAATACTGTCACACAGTTTGAGTTGTGAAGTCTATATGAAAGTTTAGCCGTCTCAAGTTCTCAATAGCTATGTTTACTAGCTGGAAATAGGGATAATTACAGCACGCTCCCCTTAAAATTTGAGCTAAAGGCATATACACCCCTTTAAAATTTTGAAAATTACATATACGTTTACTAATATTTATTATCATCCTACAAAAAATATTCTTAACATTCTACAATACTATGAGCATCATTATTTTAGTAAAATGATACATCTTACATTAATTGTTGGTCCAAATTTATAAAGTTTCTTTAAAGTTTGATTATGTTTAAACTCATTTGAAATTTATTTGATTTATACTTATCTTAAAAATTTAACGATTCTCACTTGTGATAAAATTTTTAAATCATATCTCATAAAATTAATAAGTTCATTCTAAATTACTTCAATCAAAATTATTATGAATTTAAAAATCCAAGTGAATGTATCAGTAATATTTTAATTTGATATCCTTTTATCTTGTTTTTTAAAATTTAAATTAATGAGTTTGGTTATGTCATTACGATAATTATCTGAAACAATTAGTTAGTTTTTTCATATCGAATCACCTTTCATAAGTTAACTTGAAATTTCTTATGTTCGACAATAAAAACATAATAAAGGTGAGTGAAAATTTAGAAAGAGAAAAGGTAATGCCCAGAATTGATATTTAAATCTAAGTATAATATTGTAGACTTTAATTTGAATTCGGAAATTTAGTTTTGTCTATGGTTAAAAGTCCTTTAAGTACTTAATATACTTTTATTATTTTTAATAAATATTAAACAATAGGGGCTAGTTATAAAATAAATCTTTTTTGAAGGTGGCAATTGTAAATGACAAACTTTAGGGGATGTGCCTGTAATTTGAAAAAACATCAAGAGAGGTTCTGTAATTTACAACGAAGGGTAAAAATGTAATTTATCAAGAACGTCAGGGTTTTTTAACTGCTGTTAGTATCAGGAGATGTAGATGTAATTTTTCAAACCTGAGGGGATCTAAGTGTAATTAGATCAAACCTCATGGGAGGGGCTGTAATTATCCCCTGGAAATATAACCATTTTCTGGGAGCCCACTAACTTTTTTCTTTTTACATTGGAATCAAATTTCATGGTAATAAGTCTAAGAGAACTATCTCATTACAAGGTTTTAATTGGAGTGAGTTATTGTGTTCCAAACAAGTCCTGCAAATGTCTTGGGTTTGGTACTTTTTCCTATTGCAGATGTCCCCATACATATTAAGGCTTAAGGTATAAAATATTCTTAATCATGAAAGAAGTCATATGATTGTAAGACAGACAAAAAATCTATAGTTGAAAAAGAAGGAAAGGGTAGTAAAATGGGGGCTGGAGCTGGGGTGTGTGTAGAAGCTCTCTATGCAACTGGAGATAAACTAGAAGTGATAACATCTACTTGCCATATAAAATTTACAAATTCTTAATGTATGTCTTTTGTCTAGTTGCCAAACAATGCCGTTCATCCCATGAAATAACTACCTCATATTTCTTTCATTTCATCCTGCTCTTGCATGCAAATTTCAATACTATCTTACTTGCATCTTGGGCCCCTGAGCAAGAAATGAGACAACTGTAGTTTTATCCTTGTCCTCTTCAAGTGAGAAATTTTTGGGTCTTGTCTGTGTGATGGGCATGCAGATTTAGCTATCTAGAAAGAGGAAAAACCTAATGTTGGAAGGAAAATAGAAAAAACAATTATTATCGTATCCAAAGTATATATTCTTAATCGTGGGAATCAATGTTTTGAAAATCGAACCGGAGATCGGGCCGGATAAACTACCGGGTCACTGGCTCATTGGTCTAGCCGGCGGGATTGGATTGAAATAACCAGTTGACACGGACCATAATATATATATATATATATTGTCATACTCCAAATCCACTAATATCTTGAGATTCGTTAGGCGTGGTCCGAAAATCCGTAGTCTTCATTAAAATACTAATAATTAAACATACATGTTAGATGAAAAAATGCATTTGGATAAGAGAATTAAACTAGTGCCAAAGAGTTCATATGGATAATCATAGTCAACTTAAATAAAATTATAAGCTCTAATAGATATAGGCCAAATTGGTGTTAATCAGCATCGAATTGCCTCAGCCAAACAAATTAATCAAGGCAACTAGACAAAGCTCACTTGAATTAATCAAGAAAAACAAAACCCCTGTATGAATTAAACTAATCCAAACAACTGATTTGAGTTAAACAAACCAATCAAGAAAACTAAACAAAACCCACTTCAATTAATATCGAGAAAACTATAAAAAGCCTCTGTTTGAACTAAATTAACCTAAACAACTAATTGAACTAAACAAACTAATAAAAAAAACTAAACAAAGCCAAACAATTCAACAGCAAGTAACAGAGGCTGCTGCCTCTGTTGTTGTATCGAAGCCAAAGAGGCAGCAGCCGCTGCCTCAGTTGCTGTTGAAACAGACCGCTGCCCTCTTTTGGAAACAGCAGAGGCAGTGGCTGCTGCCTCTGTTGCTGATTTTGTGAATTTATGATAGCCTCGTTCTTTTTCCAGTTTGCTTAATTAATGATTTTTTTTTCTTTTTCTGTTTTTTAATCTTAACCTTCTTGGGATACCCCCCCCCCCCCAAAAACCCGAACCGGATGAAGGACCGGTTCCGATCGAACCGTCTGATTCAGGAGATATTTGATCTTAATTTATGTTATTTGTTTCAGTTTTCTGATGTAACTTTGATGGTGCTTGCTATCTCTTTCATGACTTGTTTTTGTTTTTTTCTTTTTTAACATTTCACGTATTCCTTTTAGGATGTCTTCCTTTGGGATGGAAGATTTTGCTAAGAAATATGGAACCTTGAACCCATCTCAGTTTGTTGATGTAATCTCACTTGTTGGTGACAAATCTGACAACATACCAGGTTGGTTGTGTTTCCATCACTGAATTTAGTACCAAGGAAAAGATATACAGAGTAAAGCGCACTCATTCACATGGCTGTATCCTTTAATGTACTTATATGGCATCTAATGTTCCCCATGCTTCATGTACTGCACCTGCTTGGTGCACAGAGTTGTAACTGTTTTCTTTAATGCTTGTCCTTTTGAAAGGGTATCCTATGCTTATGGATATTCTGCATGCTGAAGTAGGTAGATACTAAGGCTAAGTTGCCAACACATGTCAGTTTATGGTTATCTTACAATTCTATTGCTAAGTTGAAACTAATTGGTTTCAATTTTTCTCAATTTTCAGTACAGTTCTGTGTTCTCTTTTGAGCAGCAAAAACTTCTTGTGTAGTGGGGTTTCAACTTGACGTAAGTGTATAAGGGCATGAATTGGCAATTGCGAATACCTTAGAGAAGAAACATTAAGGTTTCGCGAAACTTGTGTAAGAGTTTGTTCGTGGCTCTGGATAATGCATATTGAATATATATAGGTCCAATGCATTTAAGATATATTTGACTGGGTTTTCAATGAAAGGAAGTTCGCAAACTTGAGTGAGCAATAATACCTTCCTACCTTAATCTCTGGAATCTTTGATGCTGTTAAAAAAAAAATTCCATGCTACTATTAGTTAACACATTCTGAATCCTTGCATATTTCTAACGATAAGTTCTTAGACTGAAATAGGCAAGTAAATGTGGCCACTTATGCACAAGACTTTCACTTTTGTCAGTTATCTTCAGTTGTGAAACTTGGGAATACAGTTGCTTTCTTGATTTGTATATTGGCAAACACTTGGTGCTTCTACTTTGTGCTGAGTTGGTACTTGGTCAGCTGATTTACAACCCGTACTGCAGGAGTTGATGGAATTGGAAATGTCCATGCAGTTCAACTGATTACAAAGTTCGGTACGTTGATATGTAGCTTGTACTAATTTTTGCAACCATTCCCAGTTTAATCCTGAAGTGAGATTCTACTTGTCATTACCTTTGTCATCTGTTTTCCTTAATTCATCCATTCCTGGACAAAGGACGATGAAGAATGGGACTGAAGTGCTATTTATGCAGCAAGTTTTTAGAACATTTGATGATAAACTTGTCATAATGTGTGAAAAGTCACTGATAGCATATGATAAGGTGCAAATCAGAAAGCCATAGTGAATAACTACAACTACATGCTTAGCCATGTTTCACTTGTGCTGATGTTAGATGGGAGCTGTTTACTTTTATAATTTAGAGCAATTCAATTGTAAGAGAACAATAAACCACTATTAGATCAATTGAATGACTCATAGCTTTGTCAGAACTTGGTAGGAAGTCCTTTCTGAAAGTATTGAGCATATTCCTCTGAACAAAAAGCAAAGATACTGAACATGTCCTCTGTTCCATCTGAAGTGAACAAAAATAAAAAAAATGGACTTAAAATAGGTGTATAGTTGTTATTATGTAGGAATTAGAAGCTTATGGACTAATTATTCTGTACTGCCCATATCTTTAAAATTCTTATCTTGCACTTACTCTGGCTGGGTGTTTCATGTTGAGAATGGAGAGAGTGTGGGCATTTCATGTTGAGAAAGAGAGGGAGATAGGGAGAGTGGTAGAGAGAGGGAGGGAGGGATAGAGAATGCCGAAACACAGGCACGGAAACAAATAACTTCGTTCTTCCGGATAAGCTAAAAACTATCCCCAACTGTGATTGCACGTGAATTGGCGTGAAACTCAGGTGATAATTAAGAGATATTAAATATATATTTTTTTAGCTCAATGCTGATAACTAACCAAAGTAAGGATATTATTTGGTCATCTAGAAGGAGAGGCCTAAAAATATGCATGGAAAATAACTAAATTCTTGCTATTAAGCTGAAAACTTTCTTGAACAGGATGATTCCATTTGAATTGGTGCGAGATTTAGGTGATAGTTAATAAAGTTTTTATTAAATATGTTATTATGTTCTCAAGTAACTAATATCTCAGTCACATGATGTGCTTTGAGGGTATGCTCCGAGTAAGGATGTTATGTGTTTATAGAAGAAAGGAAATTGTGTTAGTCAATCACGGCCAAGGAGTATTTAACTGCTGACCTTCAGAGAAATGTCACAGTTTGGAAGAGTAAAGGGCGTTTGGTTTTCGCCCAGAGCCCCTTTCCGAATTTCCAACTATTTGGGTTGTTGGGATCTCATTTGTTTTTGCCATTTCTAGTGGAAATAGCACACTATTACATAAATCATTCCCAAAGGTATTGTAGATACCCATTTTCAGCATAATCATTACTATATTGTCCCCTATGCCACCTACCTGTGTAACCTTTCTTTTCACATTAAATTCCCTCATCTACACACAATCTCTTGCTCTCTCTCTCCAGTCTTCCCCCTTCCCTCCAATCAACTATCAATTTTTTCTTCCTCCATCGATTCTCCTCTGACGTAAAGTCAAGAAACCAACAACCTCGTATGTATGTATTTATGTATATAAGTAGATAACGCCATTTATCCAGTTCAAGAAAGAAACATGCACAAACACTCACAGATGGAGAAAATCAGTAATGGGTTCGTGAGAGCAAATCAGATTGATTTCACAAGCTTGGGTGAGCAGCTGGAGAGGCACTTAAACATGGCTTGGACTATGGAGAAGAACAAGAAGAAGAATCAAGAAGAGTACTACTCCAGCTCCACCACATCTACCGCCGCCGTCCCCGCCCCGCCTCAGCCGCCGGTCTTTGCCACCAAGAAACCTCCCACCACCACCGCCTCCTCCTACAGCATGCATATCTTGCATTCTCAACCCACACTCCAAAATTCTCCCGGCATTTGCCCAACTGTGGAAAAACAAAATTTGTTGGATTTTTCTGAACAAGAATTAGGCAGCAGCCAGACAACCGTAGAGATGGGTTTTCCACAGATGAACTGATTTTCTCCTCCGCTCGTCTACTGATTCCATCTCATATTCTTCTTTTCCTTTCTAACACCAGTTTTTTGGTTCATAAGGAATTGAATTTGACAAGACCTTGGGTCTTGTTAAATTCAATTAGGCAAGAAGGTACAATTGATTAAACCCTTTATTTTTATATTTTTTAACCTATAAAATTGATTACAAAATAGCCTATAGACCTATAACTGAAAATATACAATCCAAACATGTTTTCAAAAATTGCACAAAAACCAATGAAGTATTTCCATCCCATCGGAAACCCTGGAAACTGGAAATAAAACCGAACGCGCCCTAAGTATTTCCTTGTTCAGATGTGTCCGAGATCTATTGATCTCTAGGTTGGTGTTTCTTATGCTATTTGTTAACTATTATAATTGAGCGTTCAGTTGGACCGCGAGTCTAGGCATTTGGTTTCTAGTGATGTCAATGCAGCAAAGTCACATGTTGATGCTGTAGCTTAGAAGAGATAATGTTATCACCTGTGTTTCTGGTCAAATTGCCAACCAAACAATGTGACTGAGTTTTAATTTGAACATTAAAATTTTTCCCTTATTGTCTACTATGCTTTTCTTGGGAGAATTGATAGATTACGACTTTTACCTCTCTGGTCTGGTTGTTATGATAGTCTTTGGTTCTGTTTTCTAAAGCTTTGTAATTCAGTTTTGATGTAGTTGACTGTATACTTGCTGAGTTGACTTGTCATTTTATATTGTCAGGCACATTGGAAAACTTATTGCAGTGTGTTGAGCAAGTAGATGAGGAGCGAATAAAAAAGGTTGTATTGTTATGATAGCGGTTCCTTACGCTTTAATTTGCACTTAATTTGTTTGATTACCTTATATCACTTGACACAAAAACATGATCTCGCCTTTTGTTCCTTGGCATATTTCTATCTTAGAATCAAGTTAAGCAATGAAATTGATACAATGGCATCAACCTTTGCTTGAATTGGATCTCTGATTTACTTGAAGGTTCCTTACGCTTTAATTTACACCTCAATAAATTTATTACTTTGTATCACTTTACACAAAAATATGATCTTGCTTTTGTTCCTTGACATAGCTCCATCTTAAGATCAAGAGTTAAGCAGTAAATTCTGATATGTCAGTGTTGATCTTTGTTTCACTATGGATGATTGACTAGGCCTTGTACCACATTTATTTTCTTTGCCTAGCAGCATGAAGTTTTCGGTCCTATCAGTATTTTCTGGTCTATGCATCTTATTGCTACCCTCTCTTCACGACATTTGTTTTCTACTGAAGCTGGGTTATTAGGCTCTGGTTGTCTTATCAATGCAAGAATGGTGTCATAATCAGGACAATGTGTCTGAATCTAATCATTTAGTCCTATTAAATATCAAAATTAAGTGCCGAATGAAGTAAATAATGATAGAAAATCTGCAATCTGCTCTCTGGTTTTGTGTGCTTTGGATAAAATTGATATAGTTATGCCATATATAAAGTTCGATCTTACATTTTCTAAATACTGAATTTTGTGATATAAATGCCAAAGTAGATGAGTGAAGTTTAGGTAGGAACAATTTGGAGAAATTTGTGATGGTGGATGTCAGAAGATCTGGCAAATCAATTTGTGCCCTGCAAAGAAAATGAGTTCCTCATGTCGCCCTGTTTAGGGAGAAAAAGATTGAAGTTCCAGTTGCAGTTAACCCAAGGTTCTCTTAGAGGGAACTGCTTTGCTGTAAATACTCCTTACTGCCAACACCAGAACAACATCGAATCATATTGAAATACTAACCTCCATGTGCTTCTTGTTGGTGATGTGTGCCCTATCTGTGTTCTTGTTGAGTTTGCTGTATATATTCTTCTGGATAATTAAATACTCTCTTCTTCTGAGATTTTATGCTGATTTTGTACTTGCAGGCTTTGATTTCAAATGCTGAGCAGGCTATTCTAAGCAAGAATCTTGTAAGCTTGTGCATGTTTGTTGATCGATCATTTTTGAAGCTGTGATATTTAAAAGTTAAGCACCTTGCCTCATGAAATGCAGGCCATGTTACGTTCCGATCTTCCATTCTACATGGTTCCTTTTAACACCAAAGATCTGACTTTTACTAAACCAGAGGTTAGTCAGACTTACATCTCTGAAGAATAATTTTAGCCAAGAATCATGACCTGTATGTTTGTGTTTCTGGAACTATTATTATGATACGTGAAAACTGGAAAGTGTCTGAAATTCCTTTCAGATCTCTAGGTGCTGGCGTGGCTTGGTTACTGGAATTCCTCCCTGTATTTTGTCATCTTCAGGAAATAAATGTGCATTAGTTGTCTTAACTGATTTCTTTTGCTTTATGTATAGTTTTCTTTGATATGCAGTTCACATAATTTCGTTTTTTACTGAAGATTGATAACACAGAGCAACAAAATTGACTATCATGAAACCTGAAGCCTTAACTCAGTTGATAGCTACTCTAATCACTAGTAAAATCTCCTGGTTGAATGCCAAGGTCCTCCAAATTGATACAAAGAAGTAGTGTCAAAGGAGAGGATTTGGGGTTGCTTAGCATGATAAAGATAGAAGATAATGAAGAGTGCTTATTGGGACTCGACCTGTTTCACAATAATAATGTGAGATAACACAATTTGTGCTGGATCTATGTTATCGATAGTTATTTTCTGGAATACCAATGGGGTTGGAATGGGGAGTTGGAGAAATAGCAAGCTGGAGAGACTGCTAGGACTTAATCACATGACAACTAGGTCATCCTGTGCATCGTTCTGGCCTTAGAAAGGCTTCTCCATGATTTCATGAATTTATGACAAATAGAACATTACGTGAGTATTTGATGACTACAGTTGTTTCCAAAATTTAATACGCGTGCTTATTGCTCCCGCAAAATCCCACATGAAACCTTACAACTTTCCTGGCACCCATCTGCTACCGGAAAAGTATCTAGAGAGTACAACTCTGACATAGATAAGAGTTTAGTTGTAAAAATGTGTAGTATTTTGTTGCACAGAATTTCTTGAGACAGTTCAAGTTTATGATAATAGCGTGTACCTCTAGCATTACTATAACAGCCCATGTCCGTACACGGGTTATATAAGTCTTAATCCATGGTTTAATACAGGACAATGGGGAGAAATTCAAGAGTCTCCTGACCGCCATTAGTGCTTATGCGGAAGGATTTTCTGCTGATTCTATAATTAGAAGGGCCTTTTATTTGTGGAAGAAGCTTGGAAGTCAATGACTCCAATAACCATCTTCACCAACCTTCAGCCTTCTAAAAGCTGTCCACCAGACGAATACGGAGATTCTCCTGTTGATAGCAAAAGATACACAGTTACATGCAGACAATGCCTTTTATCTCTGATGATGCAAATTCTGAACAGAGAACTTGGACCGAAATTCACAGCCAATTCAACTGCTACTGCCTACCGGTATCTTGCAAAATGATCTCTCCGACTATTAATATTATCATCAGAGGGTGCTCCTTTGTGGAAGAAACTTGAAAGCCAACGATTCAGGTATTTTGGAAGGTGGTCTTTCTTGTCCAGATAAAAAAGTGCAACAATTACTGCTTTCGTGTTCATATCTTTCCTTCTCCTGTGTTAAATCTCACTGCCGTAGGTGAACGAACTGCTGCTGTATTTTTTATTTTTTATTTTGTAACAAATGTTTCTTCATTGTATATCCTTTGCCTGGTTTTTTGCTCCTCAAGAATATTATGAACGATTGGATATTAGGTGCATATGTTCAAAAACTATGGCCTCATCATAAATTAAATATTAGGTTGTGTGTGAATTAAGGCCTCATCTTTGAGAAAATTCCAGTAAAAACAGCTATTTAGTAGTCCTAATTGCTATAAAGCTACTGAAAGAACGAATAATATAGTTCGAAACAATTACTTTGCTAGAGCAAATCTTAAAATATTTGAAAAAAAAAATTATTATGGCATAGTAAAATATCAAATAAATAACAAATTAATCAATAATATAGAACACTAATCTAAACTTAAATATATATATATATATATTATAATAATAAATAAATATCAAAATTTAATTGTGAATTAAAATGTGAATCTTATTAAATAAGAAATGTTGTTGAAAAATATAAAATGAGCGATTTTGGATTAAGTAATTTTATTTTAATATTTACAGGTAAGAAACACCATTAAAAATATAAAATGAGTGACTCTGCGGCTTCTCTTTTACTTTGCAGTTGTTTCTATAATAAATAGCATCATAATCTATGAATTCTCTAAAGTATTACAAAATATATAATAAGCCTAATTATCAATCAAAATACATAAGTACTTACTTTATGATGAAAGTATAAATTAATTTTGTTTATTTCTTAATAATATATAGAAATAAATAACAATAAAATGATTGAAATGGTTGAAGGTAGAGGTAGAAGAATAGCTTAGCAACATTATGAATAACTAAATTTAAAATTTGAATATAGTAATTACTATTGAAAATAATTAACATAACAATTGGGCCCTTGGATGTAAAATATAATTATTTTGATATTAAGGGCTTATTCAATTTGAATTATTTTTTTCTTAAACATGACTAATAATTGCATACATCAATCAATTTGAAAACATTTAAAAACAAAAGGATATTCATAAAAAATAACAAAAGAAAAAATATATGATGTATCATATTAACAAAAATAAAGAAATTCACCACAAAATGCTGAATAAACATTAAGACGATAACAATTAAAAGTAAGACTTTAAAATAATTATGTACTAACACATTAGTTATAGACTATATTCTAATTGTATAACTATATTTTTATATTAAATTAACAAACTTGAGGAATCAACTTAGTTACATATAAATAGAAACTAGTTAATTATGTTGAAACTAGAAATAAAATACGATAAGTAAATAAAATCAAAGAAAAATATATTTTTTTAGGAATAAATTTATAAAAATAGCTTAAAGTTAAAAAGAAAAGTAAATGAGAAATTTAACTATTGAGGGGTTATCTTACTATCTGATTATTTTGGTATTAATAAGTCTAAAATGTGCATTATTACTTTATATATTAATAGCATAAAAGTATTATAATAACAAATATTACATAAAAAATTAAGTTGTAATATTATATGTGAAATAAGATCAAGAAGTCAGACTAAAAATGTGAAATTAAAAATGGCAATATAAGGGTGAAAAATAATTTTTTTTTATGCAATATACTTTATAGGACATTGCATTACCAATACTGATACTATAATCCAATTAGATTAAATAATTAATTGAAATCATCCAATATCAATAAATTAAAAGTAAAAGTCATTCAAGATATAGTAGTAAAGAAAAAAATATAACATACACAAAGATAATATCACAAAACTAAAAAATAGTAAATAGGCATATAATAAAATCTATAAATAAAAATTGATCAATTTTATTAAGTTGGAATTTCTTATAAAAATAATCCAAAATAAGGACCTTTGACTAATTAATTTTGTTTTAATATTGGATTTTGAATATTATTATTTTTACTTTCATATTAACTGATTTTATATAAGATCATGAAATATAAGTATTAGTGAATATGGAATGCAAATTTTAATTTTGGGGATTTATTTAAGAGTACCACAGGCAATTTACAAAGTGAATTACAAACATTAGAATTCAATGGTTCCAATTCAATTAAAATAATTATTATCAATTTATTTGAAAATATAATTGTATACTAATGTTTCAATGATACAAATATAAATAATATTATAAATTTAATATCTTTTATAACTAACTAAATTTGATATATTTATTTCTAAAAATATATTTCTATATGAGCATTGCACGTCACACTTTCTAATCTATTTATGTATATTATATATAATAATAATAATATTATATTATTATTATTATCATTATCATTATTATTATTATTATTATTATTATTATTATATTATTATTATTATTATTATTATTATAAAAGTGTGAATGATTTTCCATGTTTTATGTTTCTTCCTTTTTTTTGTATTGCCAATTATATCATTTTCTATAACAATAGATTATAAATTTATGTGTACAAATAAATAATTTTGTAATTATTTTTATAATAATACATGTAAATACATAGTTGAATTGAGATAGAATTCTAATGATAATTAAATTACAAAAAGAGTTTTTATTCAAAACTAACTCATTAAATAAAACTGGTTAAAATTTTTAATACTAGCTAGGAAAGTATATAAGCTATATAATTAGTGGAAGATACGATTTATAAACTTGAAGAAGCATCTCTTTTATATAAGATATTATTTTTAAAAAAAAACATGAGTAACTTGAGATCTTTAAAAAAATTATTTTTTTGTGATGATTAAAAGTATTAAAGTTTCATAGAAAATATAATTTTTTATGTCATAGACAATTTCTTGGGGTAACTAATTAAATAGTATAATACTGCAAGTTCAACGAAAATAAAATTCAATTAGAAACAAGTACTTTAAATAAATTTATGTTAAAAATCAATTATTTATGAAAAATAAACTTAGAATAAGATCACTAATTACTTCATAAGTGATTTCATAATTAATTGTATGTATAATATTAATTATAAAGTCGTAATATTATTATTCAAAATTTATTCTATGAATTAAATAAATCTATGATTTTATGGGATGTTTAATGCATTCATAATTACTTGGTCTATAAAAATTCTATTGCATCATTTTTAATAATAAATAATTTAATTTCTGCACATTTATATTTTTTATTCGACTCTAAGTTAATAAGATTAGTCTATAATTTTTTTGTTTATTCCATTCAATTCATTCCATGAAATCTTATTCGCCAATTTAGACTATTTTCCACCAACATCAGGAATAAAAATGGAAAATTTAAAAAAAATTACAAGAAAATTATATTATAACAAACTTTATAAGTGATAGTATAAGAGTAAAAAAAAATCAAAATTAATTGTTTTATTTTTCCTGGTATGCAAAATTAGGAAAAAATTAAAATCTTATTTCATTAGTGAAGTAAATTTAAAATATGAAATAACTTAAATAATATTATTTTTATTATAAATATATAAAAGTAATGTAATTAATTAATATAATCTTTTGGTTATTATATAAGTAGTTTAGACTACCTTTTAATTAGAGTTATAATCATGTAAAAAATTAAATGATAATAGAATTCTAATATAATTTTTGGTTATTATATAAGTAGTTTAGACTACCTTTTAATTAGATTTATAATCATGTAAAAAATAAAATGATAATAGAATTCTAATATAATTTATTATCATAAAGAATCATATTTTCATATTATGTTGTATATGTATATCATAATAAAAATATGAGTATTATATTGGGATTTTTTCAATTTCTTAACTTTTTGTAATGACTAAAATAACCTCATAAAATTATAGTGAACATAATTTGGTATCATGGCAGATAATATTTTTGGTGTCTAATTAATGAGACGAGACCATTAATTGAGCTACTGAATCTATAATGTATTAAAGTATTTGGTTTATGTATTTAAATTCCACAAAACATTTTTTCTAGCAATATGTAATTTAATTTCTGTAACACTAAATTCTTAATTGATCTTTAAATTAAATAAAATTAGTTAAAAAAACACTAATTAATCGCACTTCAATTTATTCCACAAAGCACTATTAACCAATTTAAAGCATGTTTTCCTAATTTTATTGAACAACATGACAAATCAAATGAAAACTTAATTACTAGAGAATTATATCAAAATAACTCTAAAGATAATTAGCATAAGAATTAAAAAATAAAATAAAAATATTAACATCATACTTGATAAGTCAAAGAAAATTAATATATGAATGGAAATTAACATTATAGAGAGTATTAATGATAAGATCTAAAATTTCAACAAAAGCCAAAAGAACAAATAAAAATAATTAAGTATCAATATTTTCACATGAAATAATAGTGAATTTCTCATTACAAATATATAGATGAAGGATAAGTATTATGGAGAGAAATAATTATAAAATCTAAAAATTTATAAGGGAAAAATCCAAAACTTAAATACCTACCTTTTCTTAAAAAATTGAAGATCATAAGTCTAATGAAACATAGAAGAAAATTTGAGGGAGCTATTAATGAAGTGAAATTTCTTAATTGAAATTAATCATTTGGTTTTTAATACTCATCGGCTGGCGCTTATGGAAGTTGTAATTTAAAAGTCTTTAATCATTTGACCACCGACAATTTTTATTTTAAAGATAAACACAAATTTATACGTAACATGATATTTATTTTATCTATAAGAGTATATTTATATGCCACAAGACTTATGAAATATTCAAAAAGTTTTTTGAAATAATTTTCCCTGATAACTAATAGTATAATAATTATTATGTACTAAATAATAGAAAAGGAGGGGAAGTGGCTTTCTTTTCAAAATAACATAGTTTAAATATCATACCAAGTGTCATTTCTATGTTCTTAATTCTTCTATTAAAATGTTAATGTGTTTTCCTTAAATTGTAACATTTTAATTACATTAGATTTTTAAATAAAACCAATTCATATAAAACTAGAGTTCAAGGGCTTTTGAACCATAGGTGTCAGACATATAAAATATTTTCCATGAGATAATTATAATTGTTTAAAATTAACATTTTTTTTATAATATATGAAGTGATGCTTTTATAATTTTTTACGATAGTTAATTATTATATATACATCAATTATAATTCTAAAGTATAAATTAAGATTAACTTATATGAAAAATAAAGAAAAAGTATAAAATCTTAACTCTAGATAGCTTTGTTACTAAATCAAAAGGAATTAATGATAAATAATTATTAAATTATAATATTATTTGGATATATACCTTTTTCAATTCCATTTAACCAATCAATTGTTCAAGATATACTTATTACTTGAATAATTCTATAATTATTGTAATATAAAGTTAATTTGAAACAGTACATATTCATATTAACCACCTGGTAGAGTAAATAATTTTGAAGCTATTTTTTACTTAAATTTAGTTTCTAAATATTAGATTTAGAAATCGTTTAGAAAAGTAAGAAGGATAATTGTTTTATACTATTACATTTTCTTTTCATATTTTGTCTTGATTAGACTAATTAAATTATATAAGGTCTGAAAAATATATAAAAGATAAATGATAAAAGGAAAAGAAAGCCAAAAGAATTAATAATTTGTTGTTGATTCTTGCTAATAAGGGTAAGTAAAACTTTTCTTCTAGTATATTTGTAATTTGATTTAACATGTTTTTTATTGAAATCAGAGAAAAAAAGACAAATAGATCTTTTCTAAATTATCATGTACATATTTATTTACTTATTTTCATGTTGGTTAAGGAATTTAATGTAGTTTTATAACTATGTTTTGAATTATATATCACAAAACATAAAACACTAACATAAGAAATAAAGATGAAATTTAAAGGATACTATGCCCATGGAAAAAAATTATAGAAAACTTGATCGGATATACAAAATTAAGGTTCCAAACTTATTTTCAAAATCATTGTATTTAACTATACATTGTAAGTTTTCATATTAAGATAAAAATTGAGAGTTGTGATTAATGGAATAATATTTTATGTATATATTTTTCCTATAATATTATTTTTGTTATAATATTTTAATATTGTGGTAGCCTTGATAAAGAAAATTATTCAGTTACGCAAATATAATTTTATTATATATTGGTAGTTTATTTTTTACTTTCTTGGTCTTGATTCACTATGAATATTATCTGATTAAGAAATGTATTACTATTATTAATAATTGAAAAAAATTACATATATCATATTTTAGCATATGAAATTACTTGACTTGTTCTTATGTAATGCGTTTAAAGTGTTATGTACACGATATACAGATACTGACCAAAAGAGAGCTAAACTTAATTTGATAGTAATCTGCTAATAAGTTTTACTTCTTTATAATTTGATCTTTAAATAAATATCCTACATCTGATTATTATTTAATATATTTTGTAATTAGTATGATACAAACTTAAAACATTGAATAATAATATATCAAAAAAAAAATAAAATAAACTTGACATGTTTTGCGTGTCTTACATTTTTTGTAATACCTATTATAACCTTAGTGCAGAGTATAAATTATTGAGTTGTTTCCATTAATATATTTAATTAGTATTCTATTAGGTGTTAAACACATACCAAGTTAAATGATATTGCAGAACTCTAATGAAGATTGAGATAAATTAATTTAGACTAAATTAGATTATATATATATTATATAATTTTAGTTTTAAAATAAAATATCATAAAATATATGAGTAAACTTGAAATGTTTTTAGTTTTTAAATATTTTTTGTTGACTAAACTTATCTTATTAACATTACAAAATTGATACAATTTTACAAGGCCAGAAATAATATCAAGGAGTCCTAATCCATGGTGTAATTAAATTAATAACTGAAAATATTTAAAAATGAATTAATTAGATTGAGTCAAAATTGAAGTAAAAATTTAGTAAAAAACAGGAACAAAAGTTATTCTTATTCATATTAATGTTTACTTGAATAGATTGAAATTATGACAATATTAGTGGTTTGAACTTTAATTTAATAAATTATTAAAAATTGACTTCAAATATGTAAAAACATGAATTTAGCTACTGAAAGAGAAGTAATTGACCCAAAAAAAAATGATAAGTTTATAGCAAAATGCATATATAATTTACTACAATCTACACAATCAACTAATATATTTTTCTTAGAACTTTTCAAAAAAAAAAAATCAAAATTAGAATAATATCTCTCTATAATGGTGCGAAAAAAATTGGCTTAGTAACCCGAAAATACAAAGGTCAAGACATATACAAAAAATTAATAGAATAAACAATATTCATAAATTTTGCCATAAAATTATATATTCATTGAGGACATTTTATGAAAAAACTTAATAAATTGCTATTCGTACTTAAATAAATAAATCATTATGAATTATATTGTTCAAAACAATTAAAAGTTTGCAAAATATTTATAACTATTCTTTAAAAAAAAACAAATGTTAATTGTCCAAATTACAAAATCATGTTGTGTTATCAAATTACAAAATGTATGCCCATTGCACCTTGTTAGTATTTCAAAATGTATCAACATTACAAAATCATGTTGTGTTATCATCAATTAGCAATCGCTATACAGATTTTTTCTGCCAATAGTAACAACAATTGTACGAAAACGAACAAGAAAATCAACCTACGAATATCTTTACCAAGAAGAAGGTTTGAATTTTTTAGGGTGGAACTTTGAGTCTGCACCTATTGATGCTGGGAGTGTTGAATCTATGCATCAGCACCCCCAACAATCTAAATGTGTAGCATATGTTTTTCTTCAACCAAGTTTCTAAGAGAGTAAGTTTATGTATTTGAGCTCGCTTCTTTAGTAATTCAAACAAGCTTAAAAATTAATATGTCGGACTCAATTCGACTTCTTCACAGCCCTATTCATAGAGGTCAACATATATCAACTTGCCATTAAAACTCAGATACTGAAATGATTATTACTATATAATATGATGCATCGAGAGAGGCAAAACTGGAGCTGTCGACTCATTAATAACCGGTATTGGAAACAACATACACAATACAAAAAGGAAAAAACAGAGATTTTGTCCGCTAACCTGCTGAATGAACAAAAGAGAGAGAATTGAGCCTCATATGTTTGTTATGTGCTCAACTTTGCCCAACAGACCACTCATTTGCTGCAGTTAGGTAGACTCTTCTGTGGATTCTTGGAGCTCCAGTGTGGCATTAAATCCAAAATCATTTCCAGGGATGAAGGCCGACTTTAGTTCATCAGCAGTCTGAATGGTGTTAATTTTGTTGTCCTTGACACTCAGATTTTCCTGTTGAATGAGTTACTTAAGAACGGTGTAGGTTACACGAGCACGAGCAAATGTGTCGACAAAGTAATGAAGAGGACTTGCCTTCTTCACATAATCAGCCAGTGTTGAGCTGACAATTTCTTGAATAACGAAATTGGTAACACGATCTTCACCAAGAATTTGCAGGAGGAAGTCCCTTGGAACCTGCATTACAAAAGTGATACAGATATTTCTAAAAAATATAGGGTTGGTTAAGACTCCATCCCAAATACCATAATTACACTTTATTTCATACTTTGAAAATTATAACTACACTATTCCATAAAATGCTCCATTTACAACCACAACACTGTTGTTAGGGTTTTATATGTAAAATGCTAACATCAGGAAAAAGTTTTAAACACCTTCACTTCTATCTCCCATTTAAGGATCTTTATATTTTACCGACCAAAATACCCTCAACAATGGTATTAGTAATTTCAAGCCAATGTTATTTTTATAAAAACAGTAATTATATGATTACATTAATATTTCAATAGATTGAGCAATACAACATAAATTGAGCAATGCATTGGTTCGATAGAAACATCAATATAACAAGAACAGTGAAATAAGTTACAAATAAACTCACATAAAATGAGCAAATGCCCATACGTTTGGTGCGATTCTGACCCATAAGCTCGATCTTATTCATGGACCACTAGGCTAAGACATTGGCTTCATGCCGATGCTTGTAAGATTGTTTCCAAAATGATGTGCTTATATAATAACCACAATACTAATTTATTGACTGCCTCAATTATTAAATATATAACAAGACTAGTATATGTTATTGGGATCTTATAAAAACATATTTTTAATTATAAATATTACATATACGTCTACAACACCAGTCTCAAGTACCAAAAAAGACCCCTATTAGTAGGGATATCAAACACCCTCTTAAAACAAAGTCAAATTTATAAAGACACCCTAGTATTACATAGATAAATAATGAGTTGAATATATTCTAACGAAACTGGGTGCATATTAGAAACATCCACAGCTCACGAGAGGCAGATATATCCAGTATGAAAGAAAAGAATCACTGAAAGAAACAGAGTAATTTACCTTAGATGTCTTCCCTGCAGAAGCCACCATGCACATGCAAAGGGAGAAGTCAGAAAATTGTTATTGGCAGGTTCCTCATTTTTCTAGAAACAGTAGATATATTGTCATGATGGGAATGGTAAGGCACAAAAGAAGGTACTGAGATCACATGCAGAAAAAAAAAAAATACGGCAATTAATTAGCTTTGGCATACTGAAACTCTCCATGGCAATATTCATTTACTTACGACAACAGTGGACTGCAAGTGGATTCTGTTAAGTACATTCGAATGAGATAACATGGGCAAAAGAGACCTCAACCCCTGTAATTGTGCAGGTGATGTAACATGAAAAATATGAAGTTCTTCATGAATATATTGCAATTCATACTAGCAATAAACCCAACTTTTTCTGGCACATTTTGTCTGTGGTCTAGACCACATTGTGTGTATTTGCCTACAATTCCTTCCCTTTAAGTACCTAAAGTTTAATTAAACAAAAGAAAATTGGTTTTGCAACAAAAGTTGAGAGTATTGCTAAAAAATTATTCACGGAAGCCCTCAGATTCCATTTTCATAATTTTAGCCACTTCTTCCACCTGACCAGACTCATGCATATGCATAAAATGCCATTGTGCAAAAGATAAAGACAGGGTCAAGCTGAAAAGATCTCATAACGGGCATTCAAATTCTCTGCTTTAAGGGAAAAAAAAGAGCAGATTCATTACAAAGAAATTATAGAGGCGAGAAAACTGACAAGCCTCTCATTTTGTTCTTACCTGATAAATATATATCATCTTAAAGCAAATCTGCTGCTGAAAGAATAAATATTTATGCATAACTAGCATTTCCCGTTAGGATTGAAGGTGACATCAAAGTAAATCATTCTCCTCACCATAGAAATCTCTCCTGATCAAGTTACATAGATAAGCATCCAAAAAGTTCTGAATTATGAGCAATTGTCTTGGTAATATCAGATCTTAGCTACCGATATATGAGGTGCAAGCTCGAAAGTGCATCCATAAGGGGATTGTTGACAATATTATCTGGTGACTAACTAAATGAGCTGGCAGTGCCAACTACAAATGAAGTTCTCACAGCCCAAAGAATATTATATGGTTCTATACATGAAATAAAGAGCAAATATTTGCTAACAATGTAAAAGTAATTACCTCCTTTTTCTCTGCGAAAACCAGGAACTGGGGGAGCTGTACGTGCTAAATTTCTCAGAATTTTCTCAAAAACTATCTCTGTTTCTTTCCCCGTCAAATCCACCCTAACCTGAACCGGAACAATTGTAAAGAATCAAGGCAAAGTTTGACCCCTGAATTTTGAATAGAGCTACACATAGCCAGAAAAGCTCAGATCTATGGTCATCTTGCTATCTGAATGTGGCCTCAACCCAATACAGATTCATCCAGGTTGAGTGTCATCTCCTCATTTCAACTAAATGCAGGATATCTAATTAAACTGGGTTTTGTCAAGTAATTACATAAAAAAATAGCTAAGTAATAAAAAGATACAGGGCCACTGATCATTACAAACGAATATGTCTCATTGCACATATTTTGACTACTTACCAATTATCAATGCCTTAGGCTTTGTTATCTATATATCAAGAATCAATAGTTGTGCATCAGCCAGTAGAGGTTAAGTTGTCAACTTTTCAGTCACAAATTCACAATAAAATCTTCTAAACTTATGCAAAGCTAATACGGAAATGATATGTACTCAGTAAAATATCTAAAACCTATTTCCTGAAAATACATAAAGATACCACCAGCAGACATGAAAAATTGAACTAAAGTGTCATAAGGTTGAACTGGGAAGCTCACTTGCATCTTATCATCACCTTTAGACTCCACTACTATCTCAACGTTTTTAATGCTAATAGCATTGTCCTTTGGATCCGTAATTGATGCCTCCAAACCTGCATAGATGAGATTTTGTTCTCATGACTCATACCAGAAAAAAGCGGAAGGTGCTTGTATTCCACATAAATTGTTGATATTACCAGAACCAACAGCGGATAGTGGCTGGAGTAAAAGTCCCGTGCCAGCCCTCGAGGAGCTACAGTAAATTAATGACCTGAAATTCTCTAGTTAAAGAATTGGTAAGCAACAACAGTGGATGGACTTAGTGCAAAAAATTCTACCAAAACAAAACAAATTAAGAGTGGGATTACAAAAAGGTGATACATTTCACAAGTCGTTTGAATGCTGGGACTCAAGTTCACTTGCATCGGGTTGGTAAGGAATACTTTGGGGTACGATTTGGTCACACATAATGAAAAGAAAGTACGTTTGAAACAAGAAGCACGTATCAATAGCATCAAACATAACAATGACACAACCATTCACAACCATTATATTCTTGCAGCAACTGCCACTATCTGTAGACAGCTACCACAGGCTAATTTAATTGGAGGCTGACATGCTAATAGGTCAACATACAACAATAGAGCATATGAAAATCCAACTGGGAGACTTGTAACCTGATACCAAGCAACACTAATTCTTCAACAAATTTACAGCAGTTTCACATCCTAAAAGCTGACATGGAGATTTACTACCTTGAGCATGTAAATTTTTGTCTTGGAAGAATGGTTGATACATAATGCAGCAGCAGCATCCAATTTGACATCCTTTGGCAGGCTACAGAGGGCAACATTCTGTCCCATGATAAAAGGCATGAAATGAACCGAACCAGCAAAAAGCACTAAACAGTTAGCAATATAAGAAGAAATAACACAGCAATCAGCTGGAACTAAGAATTAACACATGATTCATTGCAAAGAACACCAAATCCAAATGTCTATTTCACAAAGTTAAGCCCCAAACAGCCAACACAGGATATGGCCAATCCGAAAGGAAATAAACGGCTCAAATTAATACTGAACCACCTAACAGCAGAGCTGATAAAGGAGAAAAAGTCAATAAATATCTTATGTTAAATAAAACTTCAAAAGCAGAAAAGATGAATACTTCCCAAGATCTTGTCAGGAAAATCTTCATACGTTTTAAATGCTTTTGCTTCCAGATTTGCTTACTTTAAAAAGAAAAAAAAAATCATCAGTGCTTCTTCATTTGAGTGTTTGCAAATTCGTTCATTTCTTTAGCATAATTGAATGCATAATTGATTTTAATTCTTGAAGCTACTGCTTTTTCCATTCAGCTGTTGATAACCAAACTCAGAACAAAGAAGAAAAGAAAAAGAAATTCAGAACCTTTTCAGCTCACTGCACATCAATTGTATCTGGTAAACTCAGACATTGTACAACTATATTGAATTCAACTCCAGCATATTGTTTCTCAACTGATATTTACTATTTAGGAATGAAAAATCCATATCTATTAGAATGAATTAAGCAAAAATGGCAAGCAAAGAAGGAGAAAACAAGGAATAGTACGTGAGAGCCTTGAAATAATCGACGAAATGGTGATGGCAGCGCCATTGTTGCCATAGTTTTCTCTGACTGAGGAAGAAATGGAAGAGATGAGCGGATAACTACACTCACGTATATACTTCCTCCGTGTTGTTTTGTTTCACCTCTTCTAAGAAATGAGAAAAGTGAAAACAAAATGTAATTGAATTGTTAAAACAATGATGGTAAAATTTAACAAGTTTCATTAAATTACAAAAATTATAAAAAAAACATTCATAAAATTATATTATAATTGTATAATATTGTTAAGATAAAAAGTAAAATGCTCAATTACATGATTTATTTGTAACTTTGATATCCAAAGTTAATAAATTCATACCCCAAAAGGCCCATTCACTCTCTAATATGGACTAAATAGGTGAAAGAATAAATCAAACTAGTTGTATTTGGTGACAAAATGGTAATCCCATATTTACTTTATGTTAGTTTTGGAAGATAAATGATGAAATTACTAATTAAATGAAAGGGTTGCTTCATTTTCTCCTTAGAATGCGATTTTAAACCCATGTTGTATCCATAATTTATGTTATTTGGTGGTGTCTTTTGCTAAAAACAAAATTTATGTTATTTATCTATGATTTAACATTAGGTTAAATTCGTTCATCTGCGAGAGCATATTGACCCAAGTGGTTGATATAAGGCGGTCGCGGTGATGAAGGACTTGTAATATCAAAGTTCAGTGGTGTGAGCCGCTAGAGAATTCCTCTTGGCGAACAGATTCTCAAACTGGTGAGTTTGAAAGAAATTCGAAATCGTCTGGTTACAATAGTACTCGGAAAATCCTTTACGCTCTCAGAATTCTTCTTGGCGAAGAGATTCTCAAATTGTAATTGCCTGGTTGCTATAGCCTGGTAAATCCTGTACACTCTCAATCTTGGTCACACACCTTCTGTCCCTTCACCGTCTTCACAATAATCTCCTTTGACGAGTCAACCACCACCACCCACACCCCGATTGTCGTCGTCGTCGCTGCCGCGATTATTATAATTGAAATTGTAAAACAATGTTGAAATTCACCACCATTTCTTTGAAAACAAAAAAATATGTGAGAAACCTAAGTGGGTTTTCAAGCTCAAGAACAAAGGTAGCCGATAATGGTGGATGAGAACGGTAGAGTCGTCCAAAAGCCCCACCTGCAAGTTTAAAATGACAAATTGGAAAATTTTACATACTTATCCGGTTAGGCCTCGAGCGTCCATTATTTATCCTACCTATCAGGGTGGGTTAGGCTATCGGGGGGAAACAATGAATAACTCCTAGATTTGTTAAAAAGCCCGAGCCCCCATCTTATGCAGTAAACGTGAGTTTGGCCTGGATCAGGTTGAATAAACAGCCGAATCAGTGACATAGACACAACCTAAGTGTTTGGCACAATCACAATCACATTCTGATTAGATTGATAATTTTATTATTATTTTTCCTGAGGTTTGTTCAGTCTTATATATAACTTAATTGGTAGGTTCAACAAATTTAACATGTGATATTCCAAAAAATCCTATTCTAATTGACATTTTCAGATGTTAATTTGTAACAATAAAATGTTCTAAAATATGGGTTCAATTACATATTAAATCTATAGATTAGATGGTGAGAGAAATAAAGGAATTACACTTGTCCCATATAGGAATATGATGGGAAAGTGTGGAGCTTTGATAAGAATATAAAGTGTATGTGGAGGTGAGTGTTTTTACACTCAAAGTTGTCCCATATTGGAAGTTTAAGGATAACTTAAACTCCTTATATTAAGTTCAATGTTCAATTTGTGTTTGAAGTGTTTTGGAGACTAGAGTGAACATGGGGATACCCCACAAGCGCGCCGCCACCTGCCCTGCCCTGCACAACGCGGGCGTAGGGCGAAAGTCTCAGTATCTATCTTTTCACAGCAAAAATATTTGAGATTTATCTGGATTAAAAACAAAAACTGCTTTTTTCAAATTCAAAATTGGGTTTAATGTTTTTCAAACTCGGGTTTTAATGCCCGTAATAAGTTGTGTTAATATTGCATTATTTTCAGCTTTAATGCTGAACATTCTTGGTACCTATATAAGGCTGCACAAGAACACTTCAAATGACAAAACTTACACCAACCTGAAGATTTCCCCTCTAAAAAGTCTCTCTCTCTCTCTCTCTCTCTCTCTGATTTCTCTTGGAAAATTCGAGCTCTTGATCCACAAGATCCGAGCTTTTGAGCTCTTGTTTCCGTAAGGCTACTGAGTGTTGTTTGAGGTTTTCTACAATAAAAGTGCATAGCGTTAGAATGAAAATCGTCTTATATTGGAAGAAGTTGCGTAGTACCCGTGTACACATTTTTAACGGGACGTATAATTTCTTCAAGGCAAGTAGATTATATCTGTGATTCGATTTGGTGAAATTCTTAGACCGAGAATTATTACGATAAAAATTCTCGTTGTAAGTTTCCTTTTATTTTACCGTTAAACAACATATCTAACTGTTTGTTTATCATTTGATTCCAACGTGCTTACTTGTGTTTTGGTTTCAAAACTGTTTCTGAAATCTGATTGATATTTTTCAAAATGATTACTACGATTGTCTGTGACACTTTTTCCAACAAACTTGAAGAAATTATAGAGTTTTGAAAATTCAGGTTTTTTGTTGGAACGAAAACAGTTGCTATTTTTTAGATTTAAATTCGGATTTTGGTTTTTAAAAACATGTGGTTTTACTTTCCGCTTCTTAATTATTAAAATGGCCGAAGCAATTTCTGTCGCTATTCCTATCGCCCAAAAAGTCGACTTGTCCGGGATGCAAGAAAAGTTATTGGGCCAGTTCTTCAAACGTTGGCAACAACGGATGAAAATATAGCTGACGATGAAGGGACTTTTGTCATTTATTCAGGTGACTTACCCTGAACCAACTGAAATCGATCCTAAGACAGATGAGATTGCTTAGTGCACCAAGGGGGATCAAATAGGCCGAGGAGTTATTTTGTCAGCAATGTCAAATACGTTCTTCGATGTCTATTGTTCCGACTCTTACACTGCAAAATCGTTGTGGGATGAGTTGGACAGAAAATATAATACTGAAGAGCAAGGGCTCGAAAAGTATTTTGTTTCCAAGTTCATGAGGTATCAGATGGTCGAGGGAAGGTCTGTAACTGAACAGACACATGAGATTATCAATCTTTAGCATTCTCTGTCTGATGCTGAGATGAAGCTTCCCGAGAAGTTTCTGGTCGTGGGCATAGTGGATAAATTTCTGAGTCTTGGGAAAGTTTTGGCATGACACTCAAGCATTAGAAAGGGAGAATATCTTTGGATGATCTTATGGTCACGATTGGCATAGAGGAAGAGCACAGGAATCAGACCCACAAGATGCCTGTTGAGCATCAACCACGGACCAATTTAATAATCGAGAAAAAAAAAAGTGAATAACATGAAGTCAAACTCAAAAACCATCGATAAAGGCAAAGCCGTTAAAAATAAGAAACCAAAGGCAAGCAAACCCTGCTGGAACTGTGGGAAGGTGGGACACTGAGCCAAAGACTGTCCTAAGAAAAAGGTCAAGTCTGGGCAGACAACTATCAATATGGTTGTCAGAGGGTCTAGCGGTGCTAGCACCTCAGGAGCAACTGAACGGTATGTTTCTGTACAACTCGAACTCCTTACTATCTATGAACTATTTGATTGATTGATTGACATTGGAGCAAATGTGCACGTCTGTGCTGATAAATCACTTTTTGTGTCTTATCAGGCCATTAATGGAAGGACATTAATGTTAGAATAGGTGACCAGAAAGCCAATTGGATTGGCGGATTTGGGTACTATTTAGCAATCTTTATTGACTTGATGAATATAGTAAGTATTCATCTGTAGCACTATGTGTTTGTTGTGCTTACTGATTACGTTAAACGACATTTTAACGTCACAACAAATGCCCACAGACTAATTGTATAACCCATATAGTTTGGTTGCGCATTGGATGGCAGCTATGAAACCAACTTCTGAGGGTTGGTCTGAAACGTTCCAAGTCGAGGACCTCGAGACAGGGCATCGAGAGTCCTATAGAGACTTGCACTAAGGATTGCATTCATTGGATGAGTGCCATGTTTCATCGGCGATAGACGTTGGACGTCTATGCAATATTAGTGGATTAGTTGACAAGGGTGTCGGCTGACTGAACTGACTCGCGGGAATCGTCATATGTCAGATAGACGTTGGACGTCTATAGCTTGGACTCACTTTCGTTGGGCTTGATCACCGTGGGCTTTGACATGGACTTGTCTTTCGATGGACTGCATTTCAAACATGTAGTTGGCCCAATTTAGTCAATCCAAAAATAATAATTTTATATTTATTTTGGATCGACCCATAAAATACATAAAACCCAAATTTAATATGGGTTTATGAATTTAATTTATTCACGACAAGCCCAAATTTATTATGGACTTTTATTTTGGAACCCAATTATTAGCCGATTTATTTGGGCTTTAATTGGTAATAAATTTCAAAATAATTTTATGTCAACAGATGCTTCCACTTCAAAACTCGGCGAAGAACATGCCACTTATTGTCGAAGGCGTGACTTGAAGCATTTGATCTTTTTCTCTTCTTTTTTTTTTTTAAAAAAAGGGCCCTACCAAAGGCTAAATACATGTTTCCACTTTTTTCTTGTTTTGCATCCAGCAGCTGAGAAAGACAATATATTTTGAATCTTTCCTTGCACCCAGGCGGCCGGACGAATTTGCCAAGTGAATCCAATTTCCTTGTGTTTTCTTTTCCTTTGGCAACCATTTCTTCTTGGCTAGCACTTGTATGGAAATCTACAATTTAGTTTCCATACATGTTTCTTTGCTCCCCAATTTCCTTAGCAAGGTATAGTCAATTTCCATTTACTAATCATGTACACATATTATAAAGATACAGGATCAGCAACGAATTTTCTTCAACCGAATTGAGTAGAGCAATTTTCTGCATGCGATTTTTTACTTCTTCTCTGAGCTTGAGTTCTTTTTTTTTTTTTTTTTTTTTTTTCCGCACACGCACACACGTATGCATGCTCTTGGCTTCTAATTTCTTCATATTTCTTCTTTAATTTTCAGACATGGACTTTGAAGATCGTACTGAGCCGTTCCCAAGCATCATCATCCGAAGCGGTAAGGACAATCTCAAGGCGAAAGGCACTCCTTTGTACATCCATGGCCGGCCGACATCATTCAATCGTCCAAGGTTCAATCTTCGCACAAGTCATGTACATCCATCGGTGTTCCGAAGAGACGACGAGATAGGCGCTTGGCTTCCGCTCCAACGCTTCGTCTTAATCCAAAGTATTGGTGGACAATCCTTCTCTTCACGACGTTGAAGCCGATGTTGAGCTTGCACTTCTGAGTTGTCACTGCATTATCGATGGGGCTCATGGAGAACACTTCTGTCCAAGTATTGCAAGACATCCTTTTTCACGGAAGACATGTTAGGCCAACATGGAAGCATCATTCACGAAGCCGAGAATCATGCCGCCGTTCACACGTTTTTCCTTCATACGCATTTGCAACAAGACCCTCACCATAGAAGAAGAGCGAGGCCATTGTCCGAGCGTCCTTCACGAAGTCGAGATCCATGTCGTCGTTCGCGCATTTTTCCTTCATGCGCATCTGCAACAAGACCCTCACCATAGAAGAAGAGCAAGACCATCGTCCAAGTGTCTTTCACGAAGTCGAAATCCATGCCGTCATCCGCGCATTTCTTTTCACTTGCATTGCTACAAGGACATTCTTCAAGCTTTCCTCGAGCTAGGATACCTTCTGTGACGTCTTGCCTTCCACCGTTAGCGAAGTCCAGAGAGGAAGTTGAAGCTTCATGGCCGCTTGTACTTGGAGATTTCAATGACGAGGTCGTCTTTTCTTTTAAGGAGATGCTAGGCGATAACACTTGTAAGCCCTCCATGCCATGAAGTCGTGATCTTTACTTTTGGTGCGCCACCGGCTTTCCACAGATTTAGACGGCATGCTCACCTCCAATTCGGTCAACCTTCGTCCAAGCAACGTCTTCTTCACGCGTTTCTTGAGCGAAAGCTGCTTTCCGACTCGAACAACCTTGGCTGTTTCACTTGTTGACGTTGATCATTACCCCCAAGCTGTGAAGCACTTGAGGAGAAGCATTTTCTACTTGAGTGAGAAGACCCTCGCCAAGAAGCCGAAGAGAGTTTGTCTAACCTCAAGGGACATGGTCGCCGAGAGATAGAAGACCCCACTGATTGAAGAGACTTCATATTTGTTCGAAGAATCTAACTAAGGGAGTTGAAGAAAATGGATGTGCTTCTTGAAGACTTAAGACGAGATTTGACAACTTTCAACTTGTTCACCTGAGTGTTTGGCATTTAGCGCTATCTCCGTTTTATTTTTATTTTTTTTGTCTTCTTGCGATGTAAATGGATCTTTGTGCAATAAAAGTATTTCTTTTACGCAATCCCTTCTCGAAATTTTCATTACGTATCATTTGGAGCATTTCTTTTCTTGCTGTCATTGACCATGATACGAACAGTTGTAATGCACATTGAAGATCAATCGAAACTTCAAAACTTGTTTACTTTGGATATGAAATCGACCAACCTCTGCATTGCCCTCTTCCTTCCCGAGGGATTTTTTTTTTTTGATGGCCGAGAGAACACGGCCGTGTCAGAGAACACGGCCAGGGTGTGTTTCTCTCGGTTTGTTGCCGGCGAGACCCTTTTCTTTCTGATACGGCCGTGTTTCTGACCCCCAGGGTGTGTTTTTCTTGCCCCCATGGACACAACCGTGTTCTTGAACACGACTAGGGCGTTTTCGACTATATTCCTTCATTTTTTCGCCTGATTTCTTCCCGAAAAGAGCACGTCTTAGCATACACAACATGGCTTAGTATGTTGACACCGCTAGAATGCATTTTGCTTGCATTTTCATTGTAGGAAAGAAGTCTTGCTTAAAACAACAACGGACTTGTTTGAAGATATGACTGAACTTAGGAATATATACCCAAGCTGCCTACGTACCCCATGAAGGGATCAAGTCAAACGTAGTTCAAAGAAACTTGAATTTTCTTTTCTTCTCCCTTTTTTTTTAGTTTGACAGGAGGGATGCCGTACACAGTTTATACTCATGCGGGCCAGGAGTAACATGCAGTATAGGCTCGTGCGTCATGGAACAACTTCTTCATGAACTTTTCATTTGTAAGGCCGAGGCCGTATCTTTGATTTGAGATGATGGAGGTTTCATGTTCTCCACCTTCAAGTTGTGCTTGGGAGCGTCTTGAATCTCATTTATGGATATCTTAGAGTTGGAGTCTTCAGCAACACTGACGTAGTTGGATGGACGTAGCTTTATGCTTTCTTCGTCCTCTTCATTTGAAATGCTTTCTGGATCATGCAATCGTCTGGCGATGCGTCGCTTCACTTTGATTGGCTTGTTTGAGGGGATGAGCAGGAATGACGTCTTACTTCCCCGGGGCCGAGACTCATGAAGTTCTTGATTTTCACCTTTTTCTATCGATTTGTTTGTTCAGTTGACTTCTTTTCTTCAGTTGTCGCGCAGAACCATCTTCGAGGCGATCGCGCACAAGTCCATCGGGAGTGAAGCCTAAGTCAATGCGTGGTTGGTTGACGCGGAAGCCTTTTCTTCTCAACTCATGTTGTGCTTCAGTTAATCCATGGAACTTTTCACCAGTCAACTCTGAATTTAACTTGCTGAGTCGAGATGGGGCAGAAAAGTCGTACCCTGCTTTCGCCAAGAGGTGGTAAGCTTTTGAGCTAAATGCCCCCGGCATTTCTTCAGGTTGATTTTTCAGCAGAAGTAGTTTACTTGAGACCAACGAGTGTCGACCGGTGACGGGCTTGATTAGTTCAACCTTGGCACCTTGAAGGTCGTTGGATTTCACCTTACTTTGTTGTTTGATTCCTTTGGATAGTGGAGGAGCATGGTCTTGTGACGAGCTTTGTTTGTTTTTATCGTCGGACCGAACTACATAGGGGAATACTGGCGAGTAAGGTGGCTTTTTTGACTTATGACTTTTGCTTGTCGGCACTTCACCAATGGTCAATTTGCCGAGCTTTTCATCATCGTTTTCCAATGGACTCTTTGATATTGGGTGTGATGAAGTCTTTATCCGCTTTTGACTCCTTCTTTTGGTAGTCGATTGGAAACTTTGGTTTGTGATTGGCGATGCTTATCTCCATGTTATACGTGCGGGTAGCCAACTCCTCAAAGCTTCTTGGCTTGATCCCCTGCAAGATGTAAACAAGACCCCAATCCATACCTTGGATGCATATTTCTATCGCCGAGGCCTCGGAGAGTTTGTCTTTGCAGTTCAGACTTAGAGCGCGCCAATGGTTGATGTAGTCGGTCACTGGCTCGTCCTTCCACTGCCTTGCGTTGGTGAGTTCGTACATGCTCACCGTTCGACGGGTGCTGTAGAAGCGGTTTAGGAATTGCCTCTCCATCTCGTCCCAACTGTCCATTGACTCGGGCTGTAGATCGACATACCATTCAAAAGCATTTCCTTTAAGCGATCGAACGAATTGCTTCACCAAGAGGTCACCATCAGTGCCGGCATCGTTGCATGTCTCGATGAAGTGGATGATGTGTTGTTTTGGATTGCCTCTTCCATCAAATTGTCGCAGTTCTGGTGATAGGTATCCTATTGGCATCTTCAAAGCATCGATGCGCTTGGTATAAGGTTTTGAATACACGGGTGAGCTTTGGGTTGTTCCGCCGTATTGGGTTTTGATGGTGTCAGCAATCATCTCTTGCAACTGTTGAAGAGACCATGTAGCAATAGATGTTTCAGAATTCGTAGACTTTTGCACGAAGTCATGCGTCGGTGGTGATTATTCCACTTGCTTCTCGCTTTTAACATGGTTTGAGAAGAGGCATGCTTGTGGCTATCGTTGGTTTCTTCAACGTTCGTATGCTCTTGGTTGCTCATCAATTGGGTGATTTGGAGGTCTTTTTCCTCGAAGATTTTCTGGAGATTAGCGATGGCTTCGGCCATTTGTGCTAGTTGTTTCTCCATTGCAGTCACGTCGCCCATCTTGGCGGGGACGACAGTGAAATGCATGGACTTGGAGTTAATCTTGGTAGGACTTGCCGAGTTTGAACCGTGTGAAGGGCTTGTGTCAACAATCTTGCCCCCGGTGGAGGATTGACCGGCGGTAGGGGCATTGACGGTGACTTGATCCTTCTTGGGCGCCATTGAGTACTTTGACGTGATGACTTGAACTTTGATGTAGGAGGAAGAGATGAGGGGTAGAGATTGTCCCACTGGGCGTGCCAGAAATTTGTTCACACAAAATTTCGTGTCTGCAAAAATAGATTACGAGACAAGAAAAAATATGGACAAATGAATTTTATTGATTTAAAGATAAAATGGATACAATCTCTGTAATGAATGTAATCCCCTGATTCTTCCTTCCGAATGTCAATCCAAGGGCTAATGCTTGTTCTTGGACGTTGATGTGTAATCTCCTTCGGATTTGTGGAGTGAACTACATGTCACTTTGAAATTTGGTATCAAGGCTTGGTGAATTTGATGCTAAAGAAGACGTGGAACCTTCGTGATCGTGGATCTTCGTCGTGGCAGAGAGCTTTTGGACTTGGGTCCCTTTGGATTTCTTGTGTTGTATGGAGTGGCCTCTTGTCTTGTGCTCCAATGTTCTATGGAATTTCTCCCTTTTTTGACTTGAGTGGTGGAGGCCCCTTTTTATAGGCATGAGTAGGGCTTAAGCAGCTTGGGCTCACTTTCGTTGGGCTTGATCACCGTGGGCTTTGACATGGACTAGTCTTTCGATGGACTGCATTTCAAACATGTAGTTGGCCCAATTTAGTCAATCCAAAAATAATAATTTTATATTTATTTTGGATCGACCCATAAAATACATAAAACCCAAATTTAATATAGGTTTATGAATTTAATTTATTCACGACAAGCCCAAATTTATTATGGACTTTTATTTTAGAACCCAATTATTAGCCGATTTATTTGGGCTTTAATTGGTAATTATTCCAAATATTTTGATGTCAACAGAGGAGTAATGCATATAAAAATTTAAGTATGTGCATCATTTACGATACATAAATATATTAAAGTAGAATAAACATATATATATATATATATATTTATTTATTTATTTTTGACTTGGTGCTTTTTAATTGTAGTTTAATGTTTGTTGTTAAATATTTATTTAGTAAGGCTCTTATATTCTCAATAAATGTTGCTTTGCATTGATGATCACGTTACAGGAACAAATAATGAAAATAAACTCTTAGATCTTTCATCTTATTAATTAGCTCTAATTAAAATAAAGCATAAAAAGAAAATACAATAATTATTTATTATGGAATAAGCATAAAAATTGACCTTTATTTTTATTGAACTTGTGGTTATTTTAAACTTGTTTCACTTATGAAATAATATTTTAATCTTTTTGGGTTGTGCAAATTTTGATAAGAAAAAATATATTAATTAGTCATTTCTTTTTTTCTTTTATTTTTTTACTCTTTATCATTAACTAAATTTAAAGTTATTTATAACATAATTTTATACTAATAACTTCATTATAAAAAATTTAGTTTATTCATCATGTTGTCCAAAGAGATTTTAGAACAAAGTTCTAAATCGATTAAACAGTCTATGAAATAATTTAAAGTGGAATAATAAGTATTAAATTTTTTAACTTAGATGATATAAAAATAATTACTTCAAGTTTTAGTTTTTAATGATCAAAACTTCAATTTATTAAATATTTAAGAGTTCAATTATTGGTCTAGTTTACACTTTTAATAGACATCCATAATATTATTTTATTGCCATAAAAATTATAGTTGTTATGTAATAATTCAAAAAAAAATTATTATCTATGTCTTTTTCTCTTATATTTTCTCAAAGAAATAAAATCGAAGTACAAATACACCAGAAGAAAAAATATATTAGAAAAAAGCAAAAATAAATTATTAATTGTTTTAAGTCTCTCTTTCCTTTTTTTTTTTTTTTATCATTTATCCTTTTTATATTTTCTAGGGCACCATATATGATTTGATTAGTCTAATCAAGAAAATATAATAGTATAAAACATTACATTTCTTATTTCATGTCTTTTTCTAAATCTGAATACTTCAAAACTAAAATAAACAAATTCAAAATTATTTACTCAATTGGGCTCGTTAATATGAATATGTATTTTTATAAATTTAAGTTTATATTACAATAATTATAGTATTATTCAAGTAAATAAATATATCATGAATAATTAATTGAATAAATATAATTAAAAAAGTGTATATTCAAATAATATTATAATTTAATTTAATCAGTAGTTCTTTTTGATTTAGTAGCAAAGTTTTAAAGATTTAAAATTTTATATATATATTTTTTAATTTTTCCTATAAATTCATCTTAATTTGTACTTTCGAATTATAGTAGATGGACAATATTTAATTAGTTTAAAAAATTAGAAAAGTATCATATCATCTCCCCAATTATTAAAAATGTTAATTTAAACAAGCACAATTATCTTATAGGAAGTACTTTATATGACTATCACTTATGACTAAAATGCTCTTGAAGTCTAGTTTTATACAGATTGATTTTATTTGAAAATCTAATGTAATCAAAATTTTATGATAGAATGAAACCACATTGCTAATTTTAATAGAGGAATTTAGAATATAGAAAGTACCCTTGGTATTATATTTAAACTATATTATCATTAAAAGAAAGCCCAAGTATCCCTCTTTTTCTATTATTTAGTACATGATAGTTATTATATTATTGGGTATTTGAAAAATATGTTTCAAGAAATTTTTTAAATATTTCATAAGTCTTGTGGTATAGATATCAATAAAATTTTATATATGAAATAAATATCTTGTATGTATAAATCTGTACTTATACTTAAAAATGAAAGTTGTATGTGATCAAATGATGATTAAAATTAGGACTTTTAATTTAAAATTTCAGTAAATATAACGTTAGTTGATAACCATTAAAAATCAAATGATTAATTTCATTAAAAAATCACTTAATTAATAGCTCCCTTGAATCTTCTCTTATGTTTCATTGGACTTATGATCTTCAATTTTACAAAAGAAGGTAGATATTTTTACATTTTAGATATTTTCCTCTAATAAACTTCTAGATTCTAAAATTAATTCTCTCCATAATACTTATCTTTCATCTCTATATTTGTGATGAGAAAGTCCATTATTTATGTGAAAACAACGATCATTAATCTTTTTCTTCTTTTGCCTTCTATTGAAATTTTATACCTTATAATTATTTCTCTTTATAATATTAATGTTTCATCCTTATATTTATTTTACTTATAAAATATTACTTTTCTTTTTACATGCCTATATTTCTAATAAAAAGTTATCATTTAAATTAATCCATATTCTAAATTTACTTCACAAATGAAATAAGATTTTAATTTTTTATTGTAGTTGTGCAAAACAAGAAATAAATAAAAAAATAACTTTTTAATTTTAATTTTATTTTTGAACTCTTATACTAATTATCAATAAAGTTGTTTATAATGTAATTTTCTTGTAATAATATCTTTATTGTTTATTTTATTCTCATGTTGGTGGAAAATGGTCTAAATCGACGAATAGTATCTTATGGAATGAATTGAATGGAATAAGCATAAAAATCATTGACTAATTTTATAAGTTAGGGTCGAATTAAAAATATAAATGTACATAAATTAAATTACTTATTATTGAAAATGATGTAGTAGAAATCTTATAGACTAAGTAATATGTGCATTAAATAATCGAAAAAATCATAGACTCATTTCATTCATAAAATAAGTTTTGAATAATATTATTATGATTTTAGAATTAATATTATAAAAATAATTATTTATAAAATCACTTATGAAATAATTATCATATTCTAAGTTTTTTTCCATAAATAATTAATTTTAAGATAAACTTATACAATATGCTTATTTCTCATTGAAGTTTACTTTCGTTGAACTGGTGATATTATACTACTAATTAGGTACCCCGGAATATTTTTTTATGAAAATATGAAATTATGTTTTCTATGCAATTTTAATATTTTTAATCAATAGAAAAAAAATTAAAAAATATATAAAACATCTCAACTTACATTAAATTAATGCCAAATTGTCCCACGAATTGCTTTCCTTGCTTTCAGAGAGATGCTTCTTCAAGTTTCTAAAGCGTATCTTCTCCTAATTATATAACTTATAAATTTTTTCTAGTTAACATTAAGATTTTTAACTAATTTTATTTAATTAGTTATAATTAAAACTCTGTATTATGAATGAAACTCTTTATTATAATTTATGTTTATTATAATTCTATCTCAATTCAACTATCTAAGCAATCAACAACTATTACAAAATTACTTATTTGTACACATAAATGTATTATCTAATATTCTATGAAAATGATATACTTGACATCACAAAAAAGAAAGAAACATAAAATATGACAATCCGTTCACACTTTTATAATATACATAGATATAGACAATATTTATTTATGGTTGTACGCCCATTTTTTCTTCTTTTTCATTTTTTTTTTTCTGAAAAAGATATGTGTGGTGATGGTTTAGGAGTAATATTTACACATTTTGATATGTTTTTACAAGGAGCGATTTTATTGTATATTGTTGAAAGATCAAATATGTACATTGTCATTTTTTTCTATTATATTAGAGATGACTAAAGAATCATATAACATACCTATTAATGACATCTCAAATGATCAAATCACATGTTAGTTTATCTTACAACAAACAATATTCACTCTACATGATAAGTGATTTAATCGATAATCATTTTTCATTTAACCTATTTTACTCTTCAAAATGTTTGTTTTACATGACAATTCATTTAATTGATTTCATTTGTCATTTAACCTCTATATTTTAATATGTCTAGTGATCTAAATAATTCTCATTTATAGGGTAAATTACATTGACACCCCCTGAGGTTAGACCTAATTACACAAACACCACTGTCTTTTGTAAAATTACAGCTACACCCCGTGAGGGGTGTTAGTGTTATGTTTTTCAGGAGATATTAGTGTAAGCTTTGGCTTTAAATAGGGGTGTAGTTGTAATTGTAACAAAAATAAGGGTATTTGCGTATTTTGGTCTAAATTCAAGGGGTGTCACTGTTTACCGTCATTTATATATATGCTAGAAAAATTCTCAACATTTAATCTTTTCAATCTTCATATTTTTTCTAGTCATTTCATGTTATATCATTGGGATATTCTTAATCTCGTAAGTGTATTATATTATGAATATAATATACACAAAACTGATATGTATAAATAAGTATAATGTGAAAAGTAATTAATAGGAATAACTATGGATAATGTGAAAGTAATTAATAAGAGTAAATATTTATAATGTGAAAATTAATTAATAGGAATTAATAAGTATAATATTTTACATTTTTACCCTTAGAAAAATAATATTACAAGGTTAATTTAGTTCAATCAAAAAAAGAAAGAAACCAAAATCCCTATAAATACTTTTATATAGATATAGATAGATAGATATAGATAGATATAGATTTTGTTGTTACAATTAACATAAAAAAATATGTCAATTACAACAATCCTCCAGAAATCCATAGATTTGAACTCAAGCTTTTGTGTCTTGCTTTCAATAATAGTACCTTCCTGTTTGAACCACTACCTAAGTTATCTAACGTCAGCTATCATTGGGTCAAATGGAACTAAGCCTTGAGTTTGAGCCAATGGTTTTGACAGCGTCTGTCAGTAACAACAAACCACCGACTTTGTGTTGATCTTTAGGGTTGACACATGAGGTCATGTGTCCTAATCCTGTTCATGAATGCTTTTAGGAATAACCTCATTCCTTAGTTGCGGCCAAACAACTACATGCACTTAGTTAGGCGTCTCTAGGGATGCACTGCTTAGCATCTCGTCTATAAAGACTTGACCCCATTCAGAGTTAAAACTTTTACTATACTTGTAGTAACAACACCTTCCAAAATTACAGAGGACAAACTCTAGATACAAAATATCAGTCTATTTTTTGTGCTCTGACATACCCTACGACTTGTTAATACCCATTCTACCTCGGTACCAGTCGTATCCAACGCACATAACTCGGCTTCAAAAGTGCACCGGGTTATCAAAGTCTCTTTTGCAGACTTCCAGGAGACTGCGCCCCCACCTAAGGTAAAACACATATCCTGAACACCCATTAGTTTCGGAGTTTTTGGCTATCCAGCTAGCATCACTGTAATCGTCCAAAACAACAGAGAATCTGCCATAAGGAATGGCCAGTGACACTGTGCCCTTAAGGTACCTTAGTACCCTATCCAAAGCTCCCCAATGAGTTATGTCCGGACAACTAGTGTATTTAGCCAGCTTCGAGACAGAAAATAAAATATCTGGTCTCGTGCCATTTGCCAGATATTGCAAACTCCCAATAATTTGGGAATACCTTAGTTGTGCAACAGGTACACCGCTTTCATTTTTTAATAAAGCTACAGAAGGATCATATGGTGTCTTTGCAATTGTACTGTTCTGATAGCAAAATTTCTCAATTATCTTCTCAACATAGTGAGATTGAGAAATAACTATCTCATCAGTTGAACGAATCAACTTGATACCATCACATTAGCCACACCCATATCCTTTATTTCAAACTTATTTTTCAAAAATGACTTGGTTTCAATAATGAATTCTAAACACGATCCTATTAAAATAATATAATCTACATACAGGCATAAAATGATAATTTTATCTCCTTTAACCTTACAGTATATGCATGTCATTCTCATTTACGGTGAAGCCAAATGCAAGAATAGTTTTATCAAACTTTTCATGCCACTATTTGGGTGCTTGTTTAAGTCCATGAGAGACTTAACAAGTTTACAAACCTTGTGCTCGTTACCATGAGCTACAAATCCCTCAGGCTTGTCCATGTATATCTCTTCCTCTAGCTCACCATACAAGAAGGCTGTTTTCACATCCATCCGGTGAACTGGAAGATTATACATTGAAGTCAGTGCTATAAGCAACCGGATTGTAGTCAACCGAGCTACCGAAGAATAGGTATCGAAATAGTCTATTCCTTGCTTTTGTCTAAAACCCTTAGCCACCAATCTGACCTTAAACTTATCGATGGTCCCATCAGGTTTCAGTTTCTTCTTAAAGATCCACTTACACCCAATTGTAGTACACCCCGAAGGGAGATCGACTAGCACCCATTTCCCGTTAGAGACAATGGAGTCCATCTCACTTTTGACTGCTTCCTTCCAATGCTTGACTTCAGAGGAAACCATAGCATCTTTGAAGGTTACAGGTTCGTCCTCGATATTGTAAGTGACAAAATTCACTTCCAAAATCCTTCACAGTCCTAGCTCTCTTACTCCGTCTAGGTTCCTCTGACTCTTCATGAGTCGGACTAGTACTACTAGGATTAACCCCCACATTTGTCATTTTTTCCACATGTTCAAGAATAGAAATGGAGGCAAGTGAAGCACTTGGAGGTATTCCTGTTTTCATGGGAAATACATCTTTTAGGAAAGTAGCATCACAAAATTCGACTATTGTATTGACCTCAATGCCTGGAATTTCTGATTTAATAACCAGAAATCTCAGTGTATAACTTGTCTCCACATACCCCAAGAACACATCATCAACAGTCTTAGGACCCAATTTCTTTCTTTTGTGTTCTGGGACTAGCACTTTTGCTAGGCACCCCACACTCAAAAGTATTTGAGGCTTAGCTTCCTCCCTTTCCATAATTCGAAATGAGTACTCGTATTGTGTTTCAGAGGGACTCTCTTCAGAATATGGCAAGTTGTATTCAAAGTCTCTCCCCTCAAATACTTAGGTAACCCAGAGGTTAACAAAAGAGTATTAATCATGTCTTTAAAAGTTTTATTCTTTCATTCAACTATTCCATTAGACGAAGGGGAATATGGAGGAGTCTCTTCGTGAATTATGCCAAAATTTTGACAATATTCACTAAACTTACTCGACTCATATTCTCCTCCTCTATCAGACCTTAATGTTTAAGTTTCTTACTAGTTTGGGTTTCTGCTTCATTTTTAAACAAAATAAATTTATCTAATGCTTCATCTTTATTACGCATGAGAAAAACATAACAGTATCTACTGCAATCATCTGGTAAAAGTGATAAAATAACGCTTATGGTCACTAGTCAAAATCCCATTGAACTCACAAATATCAGTGTGCACTAAATCAAGTATTTTCGAATCCCTTTCAACTAATTGATAGGGTTTCTTAACTTGTTTAGCTTCTACCCAAATTTCGCATTTGTGACCTCGTTCAATTTCATGACTAGGTATTAAATCAAGATTCATCATTCGTTTGATTGAACATAAATTTAAATGACCTAATCTACTATGCCACAGAGAAGTAGATTCGACATCCAAAATAATAAAATCAGAAATAACAATATTATTGCAATCAACTCGAATTTTGAATAAACCATCAAACAAATATCCTTTGCCGACAAAACACCAAAATGTTGAATTACAACTTTATTAAATTTAAAGGATAATTCATATCCCTCACTAAATATTACAGAACCACTAACAATGTTTCTCCTAACAATAGGTACATGGTGAACTCTTTTCAACGACTGAAATACGCCCTGAAGGAAACTTCAAGTCCATGCTTCCTATCCCAAGTACTTCAGCTATACTGGAGTTCCCCATGCTTACTTGAAAGAATCGGGTATGGCCTGGGAACGCAACGAAAGCGTAAAAACGTTAAATTAAAGCATAATCTTAAACGGGTTCAAAAGGGTGTTCCCTTTGAAGTTCTCGGGCGTTCGGTGTTTGTCAAAGCATAAATAAAAGAAGGAGAAGATGCTGGACAAGTGGCTAAAGAAAGAAAACAAAAAAATACATGAAAATATAAAGAAAACCTACCTTTTTGTTTACTACACGTATAACCGGTACGTGCGTTGTTTCCTTTCTCCTTCCGTTCACTTGAGAATTCAACGTAGAACTCCTCTAATTTGTCCACACCACACTATGGAATAGATCTCTAATCTATTGCTAGATAGATATAGAGAAGTGAAGAAGAAACACTTCCAAAACAAAACTATTGATTAGTGCTTTTTGGAATGTTTTAGTTCAAATCTTTCCAAAAGGTATGAACACAAAAAGGAGAAATTTTCAGAGATTTTTGGAGAGTGTCTTGATGGAAATTTCGTGCAAGACATAGGCATACAAGTTATGTGAATGGTTTTGTGTATGTCGTGTTGTTGAATTCAAAATTCAACTTCTATAGTTAACTTCCAAAGTAACCTACATACACACACCATTATCTACATAACCATGCATCATTATAGCAAATAAAACCACCCACCATATCATATAAAGGCTGGTCACATGTGCCTCACATGTGGAAAATTTTAATTCTTCCTTCACTTGCTATAAATTGAATTTTTCCATGGACTAGGACTACTAGTCTTGGACTTTTATTTAATCTAATTAAATTAAGTCCAAACAAAGTCCATTGTGCATTAATTAATCCAATTAATCTCAATTCAATTGACGCCCATAAGTTTATTTAATCCAATTAAATAAATATAAGTCCGAACTCTAATTAATTGATCCAATCAATTAATTAATTCAAACCCGATAAATTAATCCAATTAATTTAAAGGTTCTAAGTCAAAAAATTAACTAATCCAATTAACTAATTCTTGGACCATCCATCAAATGAATTTCCCAATAAATGATCCAATCATTTATTTTTCTCCTTGAATTAATTTAATCCAATTAAATTAATTCGCTTCTTCTAGAATTAATTCCAAATTAATTCTACCAATTCCATAGTGATTTGTGTGTGACTCTTTAGGTTCACCCTTAGCTAGACTTGGGCTTGTGTCCAACACAATTGGTTAATCAAATTCAATTTAATTAACTATTTTCCAATTAACCATTAATCGAAAAAACGCCCGTCACCATGGGTGGCCGTCTAGCAACGGTCCATGGCACTAAAGACTAGGTGAATGTTGGCGTGAACGTTTAGGCTCCCGAGTTCCATACGAGTACGGTCCTTCCATCATCCGTCTCCTGGTCTAAGTCTAGGGCATGGAATTGGGCGTCAGTTCTCATCCTGGACTAGACAACTATGCTCAATAACTCGAGACACGTTTTCTCTATTGATCAACATAGGAAACCATTCCCTACTCGACCAATCGTTGTGGCCACAGACTTAAAGAGCTTAAACCATCTCAGAGTGCATAGGAGACTCGACTGTCATATATTGACAGATGATGAATCCTATCTTGGAATCCACCGTCCTCAATACATATTCCGATTGCACTGGATAAAGCTTATGATGAACGTATCCCAGATACAGACATCTCTTGCTAGACCCTAGATACAACCTTCATATGTATGTGACTGCCATGATTCCTCAAGTCCGAGGACTAATCTTGTACTATCGGAGCCGGGAATTCCAGTCATACCGACCAAGCCTCCAAGGCTTCCATATGACGATTCCCGCGAGTCAGTTCAGTCAGCTGACACCCTTGTCAACTAATCCACTAATATTGCATAGACGCCCAACGTCTATCGCCGATGAAACATGGCACTCATCCAATGAATGCAATCCTTAGTGCAAGTCTCTATAGGACTCTCGATGCCCTGTCTCGAGGTCCTCGACTTGGAACGTTTCAAACCAACCCTCAGAAGTTGGTTTCATAGCTGCCATCCAATGCGCAACCAAACTATATGGGTTATACAATTAGTCTGTGGGCATTTGTTGTGACGTTAAAATGTCGTTTAACGTAATCAGTAAGCACAACAAACACATAGTGCTACAGATGAATACTTACTATATTCATCAAGTCAATAAAGATTGCTAAATAGTACCCAAATCCGCCAATCCAATTGGCTTTCTGGTCACCTATTCTAACATTAATGTCCTTCCATTAATGGCCTGATAAGACACAAAAAGTGATTTATCAGCACAGACGTGCACATTTGCTCCAATGTCAATCAATCAATCAAATAGTTCATAGATAGTAAGGAGTTCGAGTTGTACAGAAACATACCGTTCAGTTGCTCCTGAGGTGCTAGCACCGCTAGACCCTCTGACAACCATATTGATAGTTGTCTGCCCAGACTTGACCTTTTTCTTAGGACAGTCTTTGGCTCAGTGTCCCACCTTCCCACAGTTCCAGCAGGGTTTGCTTGCCTTTGGTTTCTTATTTTTAACGGCTTTGCCTTTATCGATGGTTTTTGAGTTTGACTTCATGTTATTCACTTTTTTTTTCTCGATTATTAAATTGGTCCGTGGTTGATGCTCAACAGGCATCTTGTGGGTCTGATTCCTGTGCTCTTCCTCTATGCCAATCGTGACCATAAGATCATCCAAAGATATTCTCCCTTTCTAATGCTTGAGTGTCATGCCAAAACTTTCCCAAGACTCAGAAATTTATCCACTATGCCCACGACCAGAAACTTCTCGGGAAGCTTCATCTCAGCATCAGACAGAGAATGCTAAAGATTGATAATCTCATGTGTCTGTTCAGTTACAGACCTTCCCTCGACCATCTGATACCTCATGAACTTGGAAACAAAATACTTTTCGAGCCCTTGCTCTTCAGTATTATATTTTCTGTCCAACTCATCCCACAACGATTTTGCAGTGTAAGAGTCGGAACAATAGACATCGAAGAACGTATTTGACATTGCTGACAAAATAACTCCTCGGCCTATTTGATCCCCCTTGGTGCACTAAGCAATCTCATCTGTCTTAGGATCGATTTCAGTTGGTTCAGGGTAAGTCACCTGAATAAATGACAAAAGTCCCTTCATCGTCAGCTATATTTTCATCCGTTGTTGCCAACGTTTGAAGAACTGGCCCAATAACTTTTCTTGCATCCCGGACAAGTCGACTTTTTGGGCGATAGGAATAGCGACAGAAATTGCTTCGGCCATTTTAATAATTAAGAAGCGGAAAGTAAAACCACATGTTTTTAAAAACCAAAATCCGAATTTAAATCTAAAAATAGCAACTGTTTTCGTTCCAACAAAAAACCTGATTTTCAAAACTCTATAATTTCTTCAAGTTTGTTGGAAAAAGTGTCACAGACAATCGTAGTAATCATTTTGAAAAATATCAATCAGATTTCAGAAACAGTTTTGAAACCAAAACACAAGTAAGCACGTTGGAATCAAATGATAAACAAACAGTTAGATATGTTGTTTAACGGTAAAATAAAAGGAAACTTACAACGAGAATTTTTATCGTAATAATTCTCGGTCTAAGAATTTCACCAAATCGAATCACAGATATAATCTACTTGCCTTGAAGAAATTATACGTCCCGTTAAAAATGTGTACACGGGTACTACGCAACTTCTTCCAATATAAGACGATTTTCATTCTAACGCTATGCACTTTTATTGTAGAAAACCTCAAACAACACTCAGTAGCCTTACGGAAACAAGAGCTCAAAAGCTCGGATCTTGTGGATCAAGAGCTCGAATTTTCCAAGAGAAATCAGAGAGAGAGAGAGAGAGAGAGAGAGAGAGAGAGAGACTTTTTAGAGGGGAAATCTTCAGGTTGGTGTAAGTTTTGTCATTTGAAGTGTTCTTGTGCAGCCTTATATAGGTACCAAGAATGTTCAGCATTAAAGCTGAAAATAATGCAATATTAACACAACTTATTACGGGCATTAAAACCCGAGTTTGAAAAACATTAAACCCAATTTTGAATTTGAAAAACAGTTTTTGTTTTTAATCCAGATAAAATCTCAAATATTTTTGCTGTGAAAAGATAGATACTGAGACTTTCGCCCTACGCCCGCGTTGTGCAGGGCAGGGCAGGTGGCGGCGCACTTGTGGGGTATCCCCATGTTCACTCTAGTCTCCAAAACACTTCAAACACAAATTGAACATTGAACTTAATATAAGGAGTTTAAGTTATCCTTAAACTTCCAATATGGGACAACTTTGAGTGTAAAAACACTCACCTCCACATACACTTTATATTCTTATCAAAGCTCCACACTTTCCCATCATATTCCTATATGGGACAAGTGTAATTCCTTTATTTCTCTCACCATCTAATCTATAGATTTAATATGTAATTGAACCCATATTTTAGAACATTTTATTGTTACAAATTAACATCTGAAAATGTCAATTAGAATAGGATTTTTTGGAATATCACATGTTAAATTTGTTGAACCTACCAATTAAGTTATATATAAGACTGAACAAACCTCAGGAAAAATAATAATAAAATTATCAATCTAATCAGAATGTGATTGTGATTGTGCCAAACACTTAGGTTGTGTCTATGTCACTGATTCGGCTGTTTATTCAACCTGATCCAGGCCAAACTCACGTTTACTGCATAAGATGGGGGCTCGGGCTTTTTTAACAAATCTAGGAGTTATTCATTGTTTCCCCCCGATAGCCTAACCCACCCTGATAGGTAGGATAAATAATGGACGCTCGAGGCCTAACCGGATAAGTATGTAAAATTTTCCAATTTGTCATTTTAAACTTGCAGGTGGGGCTTTTGGACGACTCTACCGTTCTCATCCACCATTATCGGCTACCTTTGTTCTTGAGCTTGAAAACCCACTTAGGTTTCTCACATATTTTTTTGTTTTCAAAGAAATGGTGGTGAATTTCAACATTGTTTTACAATTTCAATTATAATAATCGCGGCAGCGACGACGACGACAATCGGGGTGTGGGTGGTGGTGGTTGACTCGTCAAAGGAGATTATTGTGAAGACGGTGAAGGGACAGAAGGTGTGTGACCAAGATTGAGAGTGTACAGGATTTACCAGGCTATAGCAACCAGGCAATTACAATTTGAGAATCTCTTCGCCAAGAAGAATTCTGAGAGCGTAAAGGATTTTCCGAGTACTATTGTAACCAGACGATTTCGAATTTCTTTCAAACTCACCAGTTTGAGAATCTGTTCGCCAAGAGGAATTCTCTAGCGGCTCACACCACTGAACTTTGATATTACAAGTCCTTCATCACCAGCGACCGCCTTATATCAACCACTTGGGTCAATATGCTCTCGCAGATGAACGAATTTAACCTAATGTTAAATCATAGATAAATAACATAAATTTTGTTTTTAGCAAAAGACACCACCAAATAACATAAATTATGGATACAACATGGGTTTAAAATCGCATTCTAAGGAGAAAATGAAGCAACCCTTTCATTTAATTAGTAATTTCATCATTTATCTTCCAAAACTAACATAAAGTAAATATGGGATTACCATTTTGTCACCAAATACAACTAGTTTGATTTATTCTTTCACCTATTTAGTCCATATTAGAGAGTGAATGGGCCTTTTGGGGTATGAATTTATTAACTTTGGATATCAAAGTTACAAATAAATCATGTAATTGAGCATTTTACTTTTTATCTTAACAATATTATACAATTATAATATAATTTTATGAATGTTTTTTTTTATAATTTTTGTAATTTAATGAAACTTGTTAAATTTTACCATCATTGTTTTAACAATTCAATTACATTTTGTTTTCACTTTTCTCATTTCTTAGAAGAGGTGAAACAAAACAACACGGAGGAAGTATATACGTGAGTGTAGTTATCCGCTCATCTCTTCCATTTCTTCCTCAGTCAGAGAAAACTATGGCAACAATGGCGCTGCCATCACCATTTCGTCGATTATTTCAAGGCTCTCACGTACTATTCCTTGTTTTCTCCTTCTTTGCTTGCCATTTTTGCTTAATTCATTCTAATAGATATGGATTTTTCATTCCTAAATAGTAAATATCAGTTGAGAAACAATATGCTGGAGTTGAATTCAATATAGTTGTACAATGTCTGAGTTTACCAGATACAATTGATGTGCAGTGAGCTGAAAAGGTTCTGAATTTCTTTTTCTTTTCTTCTTTGTTCTGAGTTTGGTTATCAAACAGCTGAATGGAAAAAGCAGTAGCTTCAAGAATTAAAATCAATTATGCATTCAATTATGCTAAAGAAATGAACGAATTTGCAAACACTCAAATGAAGAAGCACTGATGATTTTTTTTTTCTTTTTAAAGTAAGCAAATCTGGAAGCAAAAGCATTTAAAACGTATGAAGATTTTCCTGACAAGATCTTGGGAAGTATTCATCTTTTCTGCTTTTGAAGTTTTATTTAACATAAGATATTTATTGACTTTTTCTCCTTTATCAGCTCTGCTGTTAGGTGGTTCAGTATTAATTTGAGCCGTTTATTTCCTTTCGGATTGGCCATATCCTGTGTTGGCTGTTTGGGGCTTAACTTTGTGAAATAGACATTTGGATTTGGTGTTCTTTGCAATGAATCATGTGTTAATTCTTAGTTCCAGCTGATTGCTGTGTTATTTCTTCTTATATTGCTAACTGTTTAGTGCTTTTTGCTGGTTCGGTTCATTTCATGCCTTTTATCATGGGACAGAATGTTGCCCTCTGTAGCCTGCCAAAGGATGTCAAATTGGATGCTGCTGCTGCATTATGTATCAACCATTCTTCCAAGACAAAATTTACATGCTCAAGGTAGTAAATCTCCATGTCAGCTTTTAGGATGTGAAACTGCTGTAAATTTGTTGAAGAATTAGTGTTGCTTGGTATCAGGTTACAAGTCTCCCAGTTGGATTTTCATATGCTCTATTGTTGTATGTTGACCTATTAGCATGTCAGCCTCCAATTAAATTAGCCTGTGGTAGCTGTCTACAGATAGTGGCAGTTGCTGCAAGAATATAATGGTTGTGAATGGTTGTGTCATTGTTATGTTTGATGCTATTGATACGTGCTTCTTGTTTCAAACGTACTTTCTTTTCATTATGTGTGACCAAATCGTACCCCAAAGTATTCCTTACCAACCCGATGCAAGTGAACTTGAGTCCCAGCATTCAAACGACTTGTGAAATGTATCACCTTTTTGTAATCCCACTCTTAATTTGTTTTGTTTTGGTAGAATTTTTTGCACTAAGTCCATCCACTGTTGTTGCTTACCAATTCTTTAACTAGAGAATTTCAGGTCATTAATTTACTGTAGCTCCTCGAGGGCTGGCACGGGACTTTTACTCCAGCCACTATCCGCTGTTGGTTCTGGTAATATCAACAATTTATGTGGAATACAAGCACCTTCCACTTTTTTTCTGGTCTGAGAACAAATCTCATCCATGCAGGTTTGGAGGCATCTATTACAGATCCAAAGGACAATGCTAGTAGCAGTAAAGACGTTGAGATAATAGCGGAATCTAAAGGTGACAATAAGATGCAAGTGAGCTTCCCAGTTCAACCTTGTGTACACTTTAGTTCAATTTTTCATGTCTGGTGGTGGTATCTCTATGTATTTTTCAGGAAATAGGTTTTAGATATTTTACTGAGTTATCATTTCCATATTAGCTTTGCATAAGTTTAGAAGATTTTATTGTGTCCTACTTCATTCTTTGAGCTTTTCTGAAATATGGAGCGGTAAGTGTGAGGCAATCAACCTTCTCGACCTTTTTTCTTTAAATAAGAAGTCATAACTATTTGATTAATTTTTAGCATCCTCTAGCTATGATTTTGTGACTTCCAAAGGGGAGGGCATAAACCTGTTGTCTTGAAACTTGGTTTGGTTACTAATCTTTGATAACCTGCATAACTTGGCTAATTGACCGGAGTGTTAAACTTTGATGAACCACTGAAGTAGCTTGTCTGATTGGTTGCAAAAAGTGGCTTCTGCTATGTTAGCCCTAGAATTCATGTTGCAAATCCACTAAGCAAACCTCCCTTGATATGAGCCCCTTAAACAATCTGGTGGCTGGAGGGCATGGATGAGAGTTCAAATTATCTTTTACAACACTTTTGTGAACATTGGAGACATTCCCCTTTAATAAATACCTTGTTTTCTTTTCTTGCATGTTTAAATCAATGCCTGGTGAAGAAGTAATATTATTCATCATTCTTGCTTAAGTACCCAAATAAATAATTACTCTCATATTCTCTTTATATGTACAAGCATAAAGCTGTGGTTATCATTCTTGACACAAGCTGATAAAATTCAGAAACTACAAAGACCATAGTATTATACGACTATCCAATTCGCGGAAAGGATTTACCAAATCTATACATACAATGCATTACCAGAAAGAACAGTGCGAAACATATTTTCCTCATACTCATGCTGAAAGAATAATGTATGTAATTAGTTTGTGCAATGCATTCATTGCTTAAATTTAAATCGTTTAGAGTGGACTATGTTAATGAAGAAAGTATTACTAACTTCTTTCTTTTCGTTTTCTCAATTTCATGGCTTCTATACAGATCACAGTAGAGGTGTCTGGATCCAAAACTCAAGATATATATGATGAAGTTTTTTCAAAAATGGTTGATGATGCCCAGCCAATTCCAGGATTTCGAAGAGTAAAAGGAGGTAATTCACACTTGAAGCTATGGAAGTTGTCTAGAGTCAATGCTTATCAAAGTTGGTGTCTGGATTCAGCCATTTTTTACGCCAGACTTTTTGTTTCAAATGTTTAGTTTTCTATTGGCTCCATATTTGTGTTTCTAACATGTTCTATGGTATGCATTGGTGTTATCTCTCCTCTGCTACGGACTGGAAACTCTCAGGAAAGACACCTAATGTAAGTTATATACGCTTCATAATGAACCTTTTTGCATCATCTTTTCACCTGTATGTACGTTTATGAATATAGTGATACATATTGCATGATAGAGATGTGCATGGAAATGTGTAATGCCTTACAAGTTTGGCATAGACATGAACTCAGTAAATTCTGTAAATTTATGATTATGCTGCTTGTTATTTTGTTGTATCATTTAGTAAGGGGACTGTTCCCACCATTGTAAAGGAACTCTAATGCTAATTTGAGTTTATCATGTCTTGCAGATACCAAAAGACATTCTTTTGGAAATTCTAGGACCATCAAAAGTGTACGAGCAGGTGATAAGGAAAATAATCAATAGTGCTATTGCAGGATATGTAGCTAAGGTATGCATTTGTGCATGTTTGAAAGCCTATAATATTTTGTGGTTTAGAAATCTATTACTGATCTCATGAGTTCTTGGTATCATGGCTTTGAAACATTCTGGTGATCTGTTTAGTTTAATCAAAACACACTTTGGCCAAGTAGATATCTTCAAGCTGAACAAACTAGATTTGTATATATACTGCCTGTTGACTCACATCATGTAAGACTGATGCATCAAATTGTTGTGTTTTGAAACATGTAAACATTTTACTAAATAGCCCATCATCAACGGCTATCTTGTTCTGTTAGCTTTTCTGAAAGACTGAAAATCACTTATTTATCTCCGGTCATTTCATTCTTTAGATTTAAGACTATTTTTAGGCCGCTCTTCAGATTTGAGACTATTTTTGCTGCCAAATGTTCAATAGCTTCATCTGTTTGTCAGATTTGCGTTTTATGACTACACCAGGTTGAGCGATGTTTTTTTTATGCGATTAACAAACTTGCAGGAAGGCTTAACAGTTGGTGAAGATTTACAAATTGAGCAGAGCTTAGAAGATCTCGAAGCGAGTTTTGAACCGGGTTCAAACTTCAGATTTGATGCGACTGTTCAATGCCAGAATTTAAAGTGAAGTCATGTCAGAAAAATGAAATTTCCGAATAACGCTTTGATCTGCCAATCTCCACGTTCTGGGCTTTGTTGGTATCCTATTTTCTCAGCCATACTGTTGAAATGCACTATTGATTTCTTGTTTGGACATAAACTTATCTACCACCTGGGAAGGATAGGTTATGGCCTTGCTGAGAATAAGTAGCCTATTTGAGGTTGTTGAGTTGTGCGTGTTCTTGTATTCAACCAAAGGTGCATCCAGACCGCAGGCACAAGATTACACATTGAAGAGCAAGTCTACACCAACATCATAAAAATCCCAAGGTAAAATCTTGTCAAAGGCATCAGAGGGTTATGGATGGGCAATGAAATGTTTAATGCTAGCCATGTAGGCGTGTTTAGATTGATAAAGGGATATTTGATGTGGACTTGATCTTTAGATCTTTAGGCCATACTTTTTTGGATTATACGAGCTTGGACTTATAATCAGCTCAAATCAATTGTCGGGTTCAATTTAAGCTCGTGATATCGAGCAGGCCCAGCATACAATGCTATTTTTGGTTTTGACTATGTATGGCACCAGCGGCACTGGTTTGTTCTATTTCATACATCACTGTTCAAAGATTTATTAATTATAATTCAAACGTAGTTCGCTTTTCTTTTCTTTCTTTCTGTCTCAAGGCCATTTTGTTTTCCTTGAATGATTGCATGTTTGTTGTTTACCTCTCTTCTTCGTTTATTCCTATTTTCCTGAGAATTCTTTTAGTAAGATTTTCTAAATATTTTGCTGTTATTAACCAAAATCAGATAAACCAAACCAAAGAATAAATGGGATATGGTGATCATTATGCATGGCCAATAGAAGATAATTGCACTATTTTATACATCTATTATCAAAGATTAATTAAGTATAACTAATTATTTTTGAATCAAAACAGAAAAGTCAATATTGAAAACTAATTACTTAAACGTAGATGCACTACATACAAGGACAATAATTTTTATGGACATTATGACCTTATCTCGTAAAACAGTAGGCTTACAACTATCTTTCGGCATTGTGATCCTATAAAACAATCCAACCAAACATTCGATTGGAATATGATAGACAATACAACACACATCAAACACTTAAACCGAACAATAGATTAACACATTATGGATCAATATATCCATTTATTTCGTATCACCTACACTTCAATCGTACAAACCAAACATGCCCTCTAATGACAAACAATAACAATTGACCTTATAATATACCACAAATCAACTAACAGTAACACATAATTAGCCAGAAGAACCCACACCTCCATATTCATGGATGCAAAAACAAACCAATTACACAGGAATAGGTTTCGTTGACTTGGACCAAAATCATAACCATGAAGGAAGCAGCAGAAGTAAATACTGTGGACATAACATTATTATTCAAACATTAACCAATCATCTATCCATACAGAAACAGAATTTTCTACATCAGACATCCTTTTAAATGATTTTAACTAATAATCTATGAACCTACAGTTTCACCTAATGATTATCACATATCCAGACCCATGTGGCAATAAAGAATTGCTATAGACTTTAAATACAGCAGCAACTGATTTTCTGAGTATATATGGGTAAACATAATTCTCCTTTAAGCACGTGACTAAATGTAACACTATTTCAAATAAGAACTTGGGAGCCACCCTTAAGAGCATAGCATAGCATAATTAAGAAGTCCATGTCAGAAAAACTAAATGAGGCAGGTGAGTCGTGTGGTACGAGTCGGGCCAATGTGAAGGTATATAAACTTACATAAGCTTTTGTATTTTGAAGAATAAATGAGAAAGAAAAGATGTGAATACCATATGAAAACAGCTAGTCCAGATCATCAACTTTGGATGCTAACACACTATTTTCTGTTGCTTTAGAATCACAAGTCAAGCAACAGGGCTAAGTCTCAGAAATGCATTTCAAACTTTGGGCAGGCCTCATACCACATTAGCATACAAGGTTGTTCATCTTGGTAACGTGTATACAGCATAGGCAAAAGATGCAACAGCAGTGCAATTTTAAACATTCCAGGCACAGGCATCCAATGCAATTCAAGAACAAATCATAAGAATACAAGGATACTTTAGCTAACAAACAATGCTTCAAGAATAAGCTACCAAAAAATAATAGAAAACTTGTAATTAAAATCCATTCTCACATTCCAAAATAAAACTAGGTAACATAACATAATAGCATGTTTTGCTAGTCCACCATATCTTAAAGAGTGATTAACCAAAAGAGACAACTTTAAACCAAAAAAACCACCGCCTCACATGCTCAGTCAACAAATCAGCCATGACTACTCTCAGTCACCCTTTCTCCGGAAGGAGCAGCCTTCCGTAAGTCTGGCGCGGCCGCCGGTGGGTTGGCACAACACCGTCTGGCAGTTGCCGCACACCACCACCGTCTGCGAATGGCTGAACACGGTGGTTCTGCACACATAAAATCACAGATAAACAAACACATAAATTGTTTTCTCATACATCACTTCATTCAATTTCTTCAGATAAGAAAATTCAATTACAGAAAACACAAAAAGACCAGAACTTACATGTTAAAGCAACCCTGACACTTCACATCCTACAATCACAAACAGCAAATAAAAACAAAATAATATGGAAAATATATCAAAAGAACTAATACAATAGGAAAAAAAAAACAGACAACAATACCATGAAGAATGAATTTGGGGATTGAACGAGACGCTTGAGCTTGTGCTTCCTCTTCTCGAGCTCCGCCGGTGGGTTGAGCAAATCGTAATCGTTTGACAGAACCTATTGGCAAAGCATCAATTGTCAAATAAACGCCAAATCAAAATAGAAATCAAACACAAAATCTAGAATAATTGAGAATGCATCATAGATTCACCATCTTTGATTTACAACTGGAGAAGCAGAGAACAGAAGAGAGAGATGCGAGAGAGCGTAAGCCGTCGAGAGACTGAAACCCTAGGATGGAAGAGGTTTTTGGAAGTGTTATATACTACAAGTTGAGAGACGTGCGCCGTTGGATGTCGCGTGGGGTTTGAATCTCGATCGTTTGTCGTATTGCCTCTAACATTTGTAATTTTTCGCCCTTATGTACTATAAATAAATAAAGAGAAATCTAACACTTGTTTGGCTAATTAATTAGTATTTCGTATTAAAGTATGGGAGAATTATATTTTTAAAATAATAATAAAAAACTAGTACAAATCCGTGCCAAGACACGGGAAAATATTTTCAATTTAAATTTTAACTATAATAATAAATATTTAAAAATATATATTTATAAAGTTGAACAAAATATATCCATCTTTGTATATTAATTCTAATAAAAATTATACAAAATATAAGTTTTCTTGAATTGAATGATTTATCATTAATTATTTTTAGAAAAAATATCCATACAATCATAGATTCTTATATTTTTTTAATCGCTTTGATTGTTTATATTATAGTACTGTTGGTGGAGTATAGTTGCGGTTCATTTTATATATTTGATCTTCTATGAGTGTTACTACCTTAATATGAGCTACTTACTTTATGTATCCTTGGCTGCAGATAAGGATATATCCTAAATTTTCAACAATAATTTATTTTATGCTTTATTTTATTCATCAATAATCCTTACTTTAAGCATGTGTTCTTGGCACCAACATCCAGATCTAGTTTATTCATAAAAACATATATGCCTGTAATTTTCTATTACATTCCTGTTTCAATGAGTGCAAATAATAAGAATTGACACACCCCTGCGACATATTATGCTCTCTCAACCAAGAAATCAACGTTGATTAGTTTTCAAAATGATGAAGTTCATGCCATAAAAATCAACTATATTTAAGTATGTATTGATACTTATTTGTTTGTGAGGAGAGATTGATTTGATTTTCAATTAATTGTTTGATTATAATTTATCTAGTGATTTATTTGATTTATATTTAAAGCATATAAGTAGATTTGCTAAAGTATAGTTTGAATTTGTTTTTATCATTGCAATTTAAAAACATCAGTGAAATTAACCTTATCCTATAATTATTAAAAAAATGGACAAAGATTAAGCTTAGCCTACAATAATTAAAAAACAAACAAAGCTAAATTTCGTTAAATTGCTAGTACATTTGAAATCCATCACAAATAGTAAAAAATTGAATAAATAAATAGATCTTCCAATAATTTGTTGAATATTTTTTCAACCGTTCGCCCTCACTGGCGTATATGGAAAAGTCGAGTTTCCTTCGCCCTCAATTTATCGATAATTTATTAAATCCCCAATTTTGGAACCTTTTGTTGCATGTGCAAATATTCAACAAACAAACAAACAAAAAATCATATATTATCAAAAGAAACATGGGTATCTAAAAATAATGATTAAAAATGAACATTTTAAAGCTTCCTTGTATAAATTATCCTTTACCTTAATAAATGTAAGTGTAGAAATATTTCAGCCGTATATTATTGAAAAACTTTTTAATGTTCAGCTTTTTCATCGATGATTTCACTTGAATGACCTATCTTTTATCATAAATTTTTTAAATGCTAAAATATTACATCTGCCCTCGTGTGTAAACATGAATATTTGTAGCCATTATCTTTGACTTATTCAATCTTCCAATACACACTCGCCTATTACATATATGTACATATATAAATTATTAGTGTATTTTATCACATCTTCACGGTTTTTGTACTAAATATATTTAACTTAAATTAAATTGATTTATAGATATAAAACTGAAAATACATAAAAATATATTTTGTAGTCTCGATATTGAATTTTGAAATATAAATTTAATTTATTTTTTTAATACACAGAAATCTGTTTATAGTTTAGATATTAAATTTTTAGAAATAAATTTGATTTATTTTTTTCTTGATTTTATTCAATATCTATCAAAATAGATATTGAATATACATGTTGTTATATACTTCAAAAAAAGATAAAAAATAATATTGATTAGATTCTTTTATATAAATATTAATAGTTTTTATTCTTTACTTAAAAAAATCGTTAGATAATATTGATTATATTCTTTTTGATAAATCAATATTTTTAATTTTTGTTTTATCAAAAAATAGTTATTAGAAAATCAATTTAGATCTCTTTTGATGAACATTAATTTTTTCAATAGTAATATGGAAAATATATTATATTCCATTTAGCAAAATAGAGCTCATTGAGGTTGTTCATGTCTACGCGTATGTGGCGTTTAGGTGGATAGTCTCCATGATTATATTTTATTATATATACCTAAAATTCGCTTTCTCTGGTGCAAACTCACGGATTCTCTTTCCTATTAGTACAGTTGTTATAAAATCTTGAAAGAAGTATGCCACCTTCAGGACGATAAAGGTTGCATCTTCAAGTCCTCGTGCTGAAAGTACGAGATTCACTTGAGTGTTCCATAGGGAAAAAAGGCCGAAAAGGAAGAAGGTACTAGCTAGTACCCCGTGCCAACTGCCAAGCCACGAGAGAATTGTATTTCAATAAAATAAAGAAGTAAGTTTATAATAATTTATAATTTGAAATATAAAAATAAATAAACAATAAAGAATTTAAAACTTAAAGTTAAAGTAGTTAATAAGTATAAAAATACAAACGTGTATTGAATATAAAAATAAAGTAAATTTTTTTACTAACTAATTACCTAAAATAATAAGTGAATCTTTTGGATAAAGATAAACAACGAATATATACTTTAAAATGAACAATGAATATGTGCTTCAAAATAAAAATAAATAAGGTAAATAATTACCTAAATTAAAAATATTGTATTTCATTAAGTGACCAAATAAAATTCAAAAAAGGCTACCATAAAGCAAACATGTGCTTTAATAATAAATAATATAAATAATTTTAATTTTAAAACAAAATTAGTATTTAATAAATAATTCAAAATTAAAATGATTAAGAGAAGAGAACAAATAGGAGGAATTCATTTTTTGAAATATCATAACAAATTCTTAATTAACAATTGTTTAATTAATGCATTTCTTTAGTTCAATAACTGACAAAGCAAATTAATAATGTTTGACATTCAGGAAAAAATAATTAAAATTAGAGAAATTGTGTCTTATTGAAACATAAAAATGCAGAATAAATATTAAACTTGTCAATGATTGAATTATAAATCATTGGCATTACCATTGATATGAAATACATATATGTACATACTGGTTTTATCAACGATTTCAAAAAATAATTCTGTCAAATTTCGAATATACTCACTTAAAATATAAGTAAAGGAAAAAATATGAAGGTGGAAAGAGAAATTTACGTGCTGGTGTAGCGTAAGATTTCACAACCTTGTGATTTACTTTTGTGCTGCTTCTGCAGACCCATTACTTATAATATACAAACTTTTTATCTTGAGCAATTTTGCATTTCAAATGGCAACAGTAGATGAGTTTTATAAAATTGACTTGTCTTTATCATTAATGAAAAGTTTAAAATTATTTAAATTTTCTAATTGATAATCATGAAGTGATTCTCCCTATGATGATTAGAATTTTTTGGATAAACATGAATAATTATAAAAGAAGAAATTATTATATTGTCAATAAATATAACATTGTTTTATATATATACTAATCTATAATTTTTTCATATTATTATTATCTGTATACATAATATTTAGATATTATAATTTATTATGTATCAAATATTCAGTAGTCATATCACGTATAGTATCTTATACAAAATATCATAAATCAAATATTATCGCTATATTATAAGAAACTATAATTATATAGCGAATAATCAATTCAGAAAATATTTCAAATTATTGGATATAATGAACAATAACTAAGATTTATATTAATGATATTTTGAATCAAATGAACTTTTATTTGTGGATAAATATATATATTTTGGATAAACATATTTTTATATACTTTAACAAACAGGTAAACAAATAATACTGATTAGATTCTTTTGGATAAGTATAAATATAATTTTTTTCTTTTTATCTAAAAATTTGTAATTTCCCATTTGGCATAATGGAACTCATTGAGGTTGTCCACATCTGCGTATACATGGCACTTAGGTGGATAGTTTCAATGATTCTGTTTTATTATATATAGATATATATATATATATATAGATAAAATATAACTAATAAGCAATTCAGATAAGTGTATAATGATTTATCTTTATCCAAAAGATTTATAATCTTTTTAAATAAATGAATAAGTAACATTCTTCAAATTTATTTTTATATCTATCAGTTTTTTTTATTACTATCATTTTACATTTTAATTTTTATATAATTAGTCATTGTTACATTATAAAATTAAATTTATTTATATTTTTTATTAACTTTTTAAAATAATTTTGTGTCTTTTCAAATTATATTTTACCTTGTAAGCAAATATATTTTATTTTTATTTAAATTAGATAAATGTTAGAGTATTTGATTTTATAAAGATTTACAAATTTGTTCATGTAAATTGGTTAGATATACAATCTAAAATTCAAACTTATTTTTACATCTTTCAATATTTTTTTTATTCGTGATTATTATCATATTAAATTTTAATTTTTTTACATATAAAAATTTACTTTATTTATAATTATTTATTTTATTAGATTTTATAAACGATAGTTCTCCGATGTCTCTTTGAATTTTATTTTTCCATGTAAGAAAATATTTTATTTTTTATTTAGTGTTGATAAATGATTTAAATGCATCCAAAAGATAAATTAGTTAGGGATACAATCAATCTAAAATTTATTTTAATATTAAATAATACTCTTATTTTTTGTAATATTCACTAACTATTTTATTTCTAAATTTTCAATTATTTGTCAATTACTCATTATATTTTAAATTTTAAATTATTTGTAATTTTACTTACTTAGTTATTTTGGAACTTAAAACATTATCATTTATCTTATATCTAAATTTATATAAGTGTACCATTATTGTTTATCCAAAAGATTCACTCATTTTTTTGGGTAATTAGTTAGTTAGTAAAATAATTCAAATTCATTTTTGTGTTCAATATACTTTCGTATGTTTATAATTATTAACTTAATTTTTAATATATTAATTGTTTACTTATTTTTATATTTAAAAGAATATTATATATAGTTCTATTTATTATTTTTGAAAAATACAATTCTTTTGTGGATAAACTATTGAATGTTATCTATAAGATAAATACATATATATTGGATAAACATATTTTTATCTACTTAAAAAAGTTATATAAACATATAGAATTAATTAGACTCTATTGGATAAATACTAATATTTTTTTCTCTTTTATCTAAAAAGTTGTTAAATTCCATTTGGCAGAATAGAGCTTGTTGAGACTACCCACATCTGTGCATACGTGGCTCTTAAGTGGATAGTCTCAATAATTCTGTTTTATTATATATAGATTATTAATTTTTACGTCTAACTATAAGCAATTGGTAAACAATTTAAAAATTTATATTAAAAGTATTACTGGATATGAAAAAAATTAAAAATTATCTTACTAATTAATTTATCTAAAAAAATCAATAAGTATTTTGAATAAGAAGAAATTATTATTTGCTTATCTAAATCCAGATACTAATATAAAAACAAATGATTTTTACGGCAGTTGTCATGTAGCACCCTCTAACGGCACTATGACTATATCTTCCCTAAATATCACACTTAATGTAAACCCTGATTATATATGTAATTATGCATATAATCTAGTCCCTGCTGAGTATAATTACACGTAGCCTCCTCATCACAACAAGCAATCTCTCATCTTATCCACAAAATCACATATACATATATCAAGTACGACAAAAATGGGACTATTATAATTAGTTCACATGCTATTCTCGCTTTTAATTGAAAATGAGACTTCTATTTCTATTTACAATGAGGAGAAAACTGCATACTGGCCCGATCTGACTGGAATGCAAAACGTGAACCTAGTTGTCGTGAATAGGCATAGTAAAATCTACACCTGAAAAATATTAGCAGAGGGATGAGCCTGCAACTCAATAAGTAAATAACCGACACTAGCTATACATGCACCTCAATTATATCAACAAGATAAAAACAAGCAACGTATATAAAATATAATCAACTTGATCAAGCACATTTCATTTCTTTTCTCCACGTAGTCATCCCATAACACAACAACCAATCAAACTTGTCTTTTCCTAGTTGGCTTACCAGAAAGGTGATATAGTGTTTTTCTCCACCAACTCAACCTCACTATTCATTCATATATATACATGAATCCCCTTGGCATGCCACACAGACTCATCAATCTCATTTCGCATCAAAACTCTTTCATTTCCCATCATAGCTCTTTTCATTTCGCATCATAGCTCTTTCATATCGCATCATAGCTCTTTTCATTTCATTTTGCCACATAGGTTATTCAACAACATCAAGGGGTATTCATATTATAATTACATTTAATTTTCATCACTCCCTCGATTCCACATATCACCGTTCTTGTTAGCCAACTAGCCACATAAAATCACATAGCAGCATATTTCACGTACAAGCACATAACATATCTCAATAGGTTCCCTCATTTTACTTTCACGATATAATCATTCAAAGTAATAATCAACCACTCGTACAGTTCAAAATATATTAGTGCTAGCATGAATCATCGGCTCACATAAAAGTAATATCACTAAGAAGTGAAACATATATAGATAATACTAATTATTTACGTATACACTAATAGAAATAAAGAACATGTATAAGTAGCACTAATTATTTAATTACCTCGACTTACAACGATCTACTTGTACGTAGGGAGTTGCTCAATCATTCACCTTATCCCCCTTATCCTATAATAAGTTATAATGCATATAATGAATACATCAAAAGTATCGTAATTTCTAAATAAAATATTAAATAGTAATTATATATATTTTTCACCAATTTCTCAATATTTCAATAAACCCCTCATCCTATTATAACTACCATTCATAATAACAATTCTTGGATTATATTTATCTCAAAATATACTTATCTTTACTAAATATAATATTTTCAAATATATTCTATAATATTTCTCAAATAAAATTTTCAACCCAATTAAACTAAGCCAATCAATTGTAGAAATTATTAAATCTAGTAAATTAAGCAGTTTAAGCCATTAATTATAACACCCCTAATTTAATTAGGACATTTAACCAGGCACTAATTATAAATACTCAAATTCATAAAATTTTTCGGTTAAACACTAAATCGAATAGTATAATTAACATTTAATAAATGCACTTATTAAATAATATCATTATATAAATTAAAACTAATTAAAATTAAAAATTTTCGTACCTGTTTGTCGTCGAATTGCGTGTGTGTGTTTAGTATGTATTATGTGTGTATTTAATATGTGTTGTGTGTGTTTATTGGAGTGTGTGTGTGTGTTTATAAATGATGGGGGGTGGGCGGCCCATCATTATCCCACCCCTCTTCTTCCTCCTTTTTTTTTTCTTTTGGATAAGTTTTGATGAAATTACAATTTGATACATAATTTTATAAATCCATTTAATTTAACTCAAAAAAATTTATAAAGTTTCAAATTTAGTCCACATAATATTTTATATATTCAAATTTCAATCTATAACTTATTTACTAATTAACTAAATTTCTTAAACAATTACCAACTAATCCCATAATTATGTATAAAAATTTATAGGCGTCACAATTCTCCCCTTCTAATAAAAATTTCGTCCCGAAATTTAATTAACATACCAGCTCAGGGAACAAATATGGATACTTCTCTTTCATATTCTCCTCAACCCCCCAAGTGGCTTCTCTGGGAGAGTGATGACTCCACTTTACCTTCACCATTGGTATTTCTTTATTTCTCAACTTATTTACACTCCGATCTAATATTTCTATCGGTTCCTCTACGTACGTTAATCCCTCAGATATTTCCATCTCTGGTTCACGTAAAATGTGACTAGGATCAGATTGATATCGACGTAACATTGACACATGAAACACATCATCTATCTGAGACAACTCTGCTGGTAATGCTAATCGATAAGCTAGTGGTCCGACTCGCTCAATGATTTCATACGGCCCAATATATCTTGGACTTAACTTTCCTTGCTTACTGAATCTTAAGATTCCCCTCCATGGTGATACTTTTAGAAAAAATTTCTCTCCCACTTCATATTCCATCTCCCTGCGATGTTTGTCAACATGACTCTTCTACCGATCTTGAGCTGCCTTCAAACACTATTTGACTGTTTGTATCTTATCCACTGTTTCTTGGACTAATTCGGGCCCCTCAAGTTGTCTTCATCCCTTAACGTCCCAATAGATTGGACTTCGACATTTTCTTCCATACAAAGCTTCATACGGAGCCATACCAATACTAGAATGAAAACTGTTATTATATGCAAATTCCATCAATGGTAAATGATCATCCTAGTGTCCTCTGAACTCAATCACGCAGGCTCTCATCATGTCCTCTAACGTCTGAATGGTTCTTTCTGATTGTCCATCTGTTTTGAGGATGAAATGTTGTACTAAAGTGCAATCTGGTACCTAATGCCCTTTGCAAGCTTCCCCAGAAATGAGAAGTAAAACGAGGATCTCTATCGGAGACTATAGAGGTAGGAATTCTATGTAATCTTACAATTTTCGAAACATACAACTCAGCCAACTTATCTAAAGAATCATTTTGTCTTACTGGCAAGAAGTGAGCAGATTTAGTCAGTCTATCTACGATCACCCAAATAGCATCATGTTTCTTGAACGTACGTGGTAATCCAATGACAAAATCCATAGTAATCTTTTCCCATTTCCATTCAGGTATAGATAGAGGATGAAGCTTACCGACTGGTGCTTGGTGTTATGCTTTAACTTGCTAACAAGTTAAACATCTAGCTACAAACTCTGCAATATCTTTCTTCATGGTTGGCCACCAATAATAGGTTCTCAGGTCTCGATACATCTTGGTACTGCCAGGGTGCATCGTATACGGGGCATAGTGCGCCTCGTGCATAATCTCCGTTCTCAGTTCCTCTACATTGGGCACACACATACGCTTTCCATTTAATAACATACCATCTTCCTGTATTACAAATTGGTCATTCCCTCCTTCTTGTACCGTGGCTCTCATTTTCTGCAAGTACAGATCATTATTCTGTGCATTCTTAACTTTGTTCCTAAGGGAGGGTTTCGCTTGAAGAGTGGCAAGTAAAAGATCATCACCAACGCTAAAACTCACATTCATTGCCCTGAGGGCAGCTAAATACTCCACATTATAGCAAATCATACCTGCTAGTTGGTCCACCGTCTTTCTACTCAAAGCATCTGCAACTACATTTGCTTTTCCGGGGTGATAATCAATAGTACAATCGTAGTCCTTCAATAACTCGATCGATCTTCTCTGCCTCAAATTCAACTCTTTCTGTGTTGGAATATACTTTAAACTTTTATGATACGTAAATATCTGAAACGTCTCTCCATACAGATAATGCCTCCAGATTTTCAATGCATGTACAATCGCTGCCAATTCTAGATCATGGGTCGCATAGTTCAATTCATGCGGCCTTAACTACCTCGAAGCATAAGCTATAACCCTTCCATGTTGCATTAAGACACACCAAGTCCTTGCCGTGAAGCATCAATATATACCACATATCCTCCATTCCTAGATGGCAATGCAAGAATAGGTGCTGAGATAAGTCTTTTCTTCAACTCTTTAAAACTCTTATCACAGATGTCATTCCAATTGAATGGTGCATTTTTCTTTAATTTCGTCAGAGGTCCCGCAATCACAGAGAAATCTTTCACAAATCTTCTATAATACCCAACCAATCTTAGAAACTGCGAACTTCCGATGCATTTTTAGGTGGCTCCCACTCCAAAATAGCCTTAACTTTTGCCGGATCAGGTTGTACCCCTTGCTTCGAAACAACATGCCCTAAGAAAGCAATTTCCTCCATCCAAAATTCACATTTGCTAAATTTAGCATACAGTTGCTTTTCTCTCAAAATTTGTAAAAACTGTCCTTAAATGTTGCTCATGTTCCTCGTGACTACTAGAGTATATCAGGATGTCATCAATAAACATAATCACAAATTGATTAAGGAATGGTTGTAAGGTTTTGTTCATCAATGACATGAAAGCAGCAGGGGCATTCGTTAACCCAAACGGCATAACAACAAATTCATAATGACCATACCTGTTTCGAAAAGTTGTCTTTAGAATAGACCCTTCTTCGATCCGCAATTGCCAATACCCTGATCTCAAGTCAATTTTGGAAAATATAATTGCACCTTTCAGTTGGTTAAGTAAATCATCTATCCGTGGCAGAGGATACTTGTTCTTAATTGTAATCCGATTCAACTGCCTATAATCAACACATAATCTCATACTCCCATCCTTCTTCTTTACGAATAATACTGGTGCTCCCCAAGGTGAAATACTTGGTCGTATAAACCCCTTATCCAGTAATTCTTCTAATTGCTTCTTTAATTCTTTCAATTCTAGCAAAGGCATCCTATATGGTGCAATTGAAATAGGTGCTGCCCCAGGAATAGTTTCTATTTCAAAATCCACTTCTCGATGAGGTGGTAACCCAGGTAATTCTTTGGGAAAAACATCAGGAAATTTCCTAACTACTGGAACATCTGACACACCCGGACTGACCTTCGTAGTATCACGTACACTAGCTAGATATGCTTCACACCCTTCTTTAATTAAATTAAAAGCAGCCATAGCAAAAATTAAACAGTTAGGTATAACTTTTCTTTCTCCCACTATAACCGTCTTCATTTGTCCATTGATTTCTACAGCCACCTCTTTTGTTTGATAGTCCACCAAAGCATGATTACTAGATAACCAATCCATCCCTAGGATAATATCAAACTCCCTAAGGTTTATCACAATCAAATTTGCATATAGTGTGACACTATCCACTACTATTGGACAAGACCTCACAACGGTATTAACAACCCCACCAACAGGCATAGATACACATAAGTCATGCCCCAACGGTTCAATACTAGCATGCACACGTGATGCAAAATCATGTGATATAAATGAACAAGTAGATCCTGGATCAATTAACACATGCGCACCAGAATTGCAAATAGAAAATGAACCAGTACTAACCTCAGGTGCAGTAGGAGCTTGTTCCCTGGTGATGGCATACACCCTTGCTTGTGGCTGAGATTGACTACTCTGTCCAGTCGATGTCGTAGAAATAGTCCCGCTACCTCGACCACCTCTGCCTCGCCCTCTACTTGTACTAACCCGTTGCAAATTTTCCCCCACACTACTTGGTCCTGAAATCTGGGATCCACTGGCATCAACTCTCCACGTAGGACAATTCCTGACAATATGCCCTGGTTGGTGGCAACGATAACACACGATTGGCTGGACTCCCCAACATTCACCGGTATGTTTCCTACCGCAATTCGTACACGAGGGAATAGACCTTCCACTAAACGATCTGGTTGGACCCTGTCTTCCCCCAAATCCGACTGAGGTAGACCCGCCTCTACTCACAGACACTGATGGAGACCTATTAGTTTGACTCATTCCTCGGCCTCTATACCCACCTCTCTGAAAACCAGAACTCTTAAAAGAAATTGCACCACTTGGTCCGCCTGTAAAGTTAGGATTACCTGTCCACTTCTTCCGTTTAGATTCAGCGGAATTCCTTTCTATGGATGTCTCTTTAGCTCTCAATGCTGCTTCCAAAAGTGCACTGTAACTCGGAGGTTTAATTGTTATCTTCTCTCGTATCTCAAGCCTCAGGCCTCTCTCAAATCGGTCTCGCCTCAATTCATCAGTATTTACCTCTTCTGGAGCATATTTTGACAGCCTCACAAATTGCAGCTCATACTCAGCGACAGAAAAATCATTTTGCCTTAACTCAAGAAATTCAACTTTCTTACGGTTTCTATAGACCGGTGGAGTGTACTTCTCAGCAAATTCTCTCAAGAAGTCATTCCATGTTAAAGTGATTGGTCGATTCCTAATCCCTGAAACAGTTTCTCACCAATCCAACGCATCTTTCTCCAATAAAGACACCGCATACCTCAATTTTTGTTCAGAAGTGCATTCAATTCGATCTAGAACTCTTTCCGTATTTCTCAACCACTCTTCTGCTTCTGCAGGATCAGTTGTACCAGCAAATACCTTCGCACCCTGCCTTCTAACTATCTCATAGTTTTTATCAATGACTACATCTTGTGGTTGGAGTTGGGGTTGGGGTTGTGGAGCCATCCTCTGCATAAACTCTAGGAATTGTCGCATAAAAGGATTTACTTCTGGTTGGGGGATGTTTCTATTCTGGGCTTCTAACCCCTGATGTTCAGATGCATGATCATGACCCTGTACAGACTCTAATGACTCAGTTGGGCCAGCAGTGTTTTCACCTGACGCTTCCATCCTATATGAAATGCACATGTATAATTAGACTCGTAATATATATTTTACGTAGAATACCACATATCACCAAATACCCCCAGAGAATCTAATCCCTGCTCTGATACCACCAAATGTAGCACCCTCTAACGGCACTATAACTATTTCTTCCCTAAATATCACATTTAATGTAAACCTTGATTATATATGTAATCATGCATATAATCTAGTCCCTGCTGAGTATGATTACACGTAACCTCCTCATCACAACAAGCATACCTATCATCTCATCCACAAAATCACATATACATATATCAAGTACGACAAAAATGGGACTATTATAATTAGTTCACATGCTATTATCGCTTTTAATTCAAAATGAGACTTCTATTTCTATTTACAATGAGGAGAAAACTGCATACTAACCCGACCTAACTGGAATGCAAAACATGAACCTAGTTGTCGTGAATAGGCATAGCAAAATCTACACCTGAAAAATATTAGCAGAGGGATGAGCCTGCAACTCAATAAGTAAATAACCGGCACTAGCTATACACGCACCTCAATTATATCAACAAGACAAAAACAAGCAACGTATATAAAATATAATCGACTTGATCAAACACATTTCATTTCTTTTCTCCACGTAGTCATCCCATAACACGACAACCAATCAAACTTGTCTTTTCCTAGTTGGCTTACCAGAAAGGTGATATAGTGTTTTTCTCCACCAACTCAACCTCACTATTCATTCATACATATACATGAATCCCCTTGGCATGCCACACAGACTCATCAATCTTATTCCGCATCAAAGCTCTTTCATTTCGCATCATAGCTCTTTTCATTTCGCATCATAGCTCTTTTCACATTGCATCATAGCTCTTTCATATCGCATCATAGCTCTTTTCATTTTATTTTGCCACATAGGCTATTCAACAACATCAAGGGGTATTCATATTATAATTACATTTAATTTCCATCACTCCCTCGATTCCACATATCACCGTTCTTGTAAGCCAACTAGCCACATAAAACCACATAGCAGCATATTTCACGTACAAGCACATAACATATCTCAATAGGTTTTCTCATTTCACTTTCACGACATAATCATTCAAAGTAATCATCAACCATTCGTACAGTTCAAAATATATTAGTGCTAGCACGAATCATCGGCTCACATAAAAGTAATATCACTAAGAAGTGAAAACATATATAGATAATACTAATTATTTACGTACACACTAATAAAAATAAAGAACATATATAAGTAGCACTAATTAATTACTTACCTCGACTTACAACGATCTACTTGTACGTAGGGAGTTGCTCAATCATTCACCTTATCCCCCTTATCCTATAATAAGTTATAATGCATATAATCAACATATCAAAAGTATCGTAATTTCTAAATAAAATATTAAATAGTAATTATATATATTTTTCACCAATCTCTCAATATTTCATTAAACCCTTCATCCTATTATAACTACCATTCATAATAACAATTCTTGGATTATATTTATCTCAAAATATACTTATCTTTACTAAATATAACATTTTCAAATATATTCTATAATATTTCTCAAATAAAATTTTCAACCCGATTAAACTAAACCAATCAATTGTAGAAATTATTAAATCTAGTAAATTAAGCAGTTTAAGCCATTAATTATAACACCCCTAATTTAATTAGGACATTTAACCAGACACTAATTATAAATACTCAAATTCATAAAATTTTCCGGTTAAACACAAATCTAATAGTATAATTAACATTTAATAAATGCACTTATTAAATAATATCATTATATAAATTAAAACTAATTAAAATTAAAAATTTTCATACCTGTTTGTCGCCGAATTGCGTGTGTGTGTTTAGTATGTGTTATGTGTGTGTTTAATATGTGTTGTATGTGTTTATTGGAGTGTGTGTGTTTATTAATGATGGGGGGTGGGCAGCCCATCATTATCCCACCCAATTTTCAAATTTAGTCCACTATTTCAAATTTCAATCTTTTTTTTTTCTTTCAAATTTGTGGGCGTTTGCAATACTAATTTGTGTCAATTATATGAGCTGATATTGTTTGAAATGTGATATTTGTATTTATAATATATTTTAGAAAATTTACTTATGCACGCAGGTCCATGATCCAAAAAAGTCTTAATAGGGCAAATTAAATCGACACTTTTACCTTATTTTGGAAAAATTTTCTCGTCCTTTCTTTACCCACTATTGAAGTTCTTTAAGTATGACCTTTATTTTAGTCCTTCAATTTACAAAATGTGTAAATATGATCCAATTTAGGATTTTTAATCAATTTTTCGACATCTTTCACCTGAATTCACCACAAGTTCTCCGGAATTTCTAACTAGACGAAAAAAAATGATAATACAGTGGTGATGTGGCACACACTTGAATGGTCAAAAGGTTTCATGCCCATGGTACTTGAACCCGGGTCACCTAAGACAACAAATGTTCTTTTTTCAACTTGTGCTACAACAAATATATATTTTCATGCTCAATCATTTTCTATAACCTATATATTTAAAAGTATTATAATATAAAATTGATAATAATATTACTAATAATTTTAGAAAAAGTTAAGCCTAAAAATATTGATATTTAATAATATTGTTTCCTTTGTTATTAGAAAAGATATAATTAATATTGATAATATTTATCTTAACAGTTGAATATTAACAAACAAAATATATATTTAAAAAATTTATATATTTTACATATTTATTTCTTTATTTTTAAATTTATTGTAATATATCACATGTTTTGAAAATTTTATATATCTTTATTAAATTAATAAATATGTGATGATTTTATACACTTAAAATGCTTATATCGTATCTATTAATATAGTATACTTTTAATTTTTAATATATTTTTAATATACACTTAATATATTTTATACACAACTATTCATTTAGAATTTTTAATATAAACTAATTTAAATAATCTTTTATATATAATAACTCCTTATAGATGTTTGTATTTTTAGATACAGTAAATCCATAAAAACATATAAAGTATATAAATAATGCATTTTTAAAGATACTTGTTAGATATATGAATATATATTTTATATTTTCTATTTTAAATTCTATATTGTATGTAAAAATTCTTGCAAATTTCTAATAATTTACATCGATAATTCAAACAATAGTAGTTGGTAATTTTAAGAGGGTGGACAAGGGTTCAAATTCTTTTTGTAACAAATATTTGAAATTTTATCTAATTGGTGTCATGTCGTCTTGCCACCCCACAAAAAAGTGCCCAATATGGTTGTCAAGTCATCTTGTGCCACATAGGATTAAAAAATCCCAAAACATGTGAGCAGTCATGTTTTCCAGCAAAACAACAAAATTCTCAACCACCAGTGAACTTAATTTCATCATTTTTATAAATTGAAGGACTAAATTGATAAATGTCATACTTACAGGATAAAATTAATAGTGGTGATGCCTCCTCAAATCCAACGGGCTATCCCAAGAGCTAGGAGTATGCCTCCAGTCTAGGCAACCCAGCTGGCCAAAGTCATTAGGCCCAAAACAGTAAAGCTTTTTATGCATAAGCCCAATTTCTACATACTAACCCCCAGGCTCACGGAAAGGCTCATACAGAAAGCCTAGTCATCCAACAGCTCGAATTTCATGTCACAAAGGTGGCCAACACATGGAGCCACTGTTAAAATTGGTGATCGTCAAGCCAATTGTTGGCTCATTCTAAACGATCTTTTTCAATAAAATGTTAATATTAAGAATTGTTCTTTGGCCATCTTCATCTTATGCTTAATATGATATTTGTATGCATTTGGTTGAAGCTCTTTGATCATAGTGCTACAGGGTTGGGTCGCGCATATGATGGCGACCATGAAACCAACCTCTATGGTTTGATCTAAAATGTTCCAAGTCGATGAATCGGTCGAGACGGGGCATCGACCATGATTCCTTAGAGACTTGCACTAAGTGACGCGTTCATATGATGATTGTTGCATTTCATAGACAATGATGTATGACGTCTACGCACTTTAGTGGGTGTTTGATAAAGAGTTATCAAGTTCACTGAACTGGCCCGTAGGAGATGTCATATGGAAGCCTTGTGGGGCATGATCGGTATGACTTGATTCTCCTTTGTTACGATAGTGCATTAAGTGATCTTTTGACTTGAGGTTCCACAGTAACCTTGTGCATAGGACGGCTATGACTTGATCATGTCTGACACAACTATGGTTTCTTCTATAGTTGTTAAAAAGCCATGTTTCGGACATAGTCAGAGCATGCATGGAGGTTGGTGAGGTCCAAGATAGGATCCATCGCTCATCATGAGATGATGAAGATTCTCCTATTTCTCTACATTGTGTTCTCCAAAATTCGTGGCCACGGTAGTTGATCAAATAGGAAAGGAGTTTCATATGTTGATAAATGAGTAGCACAAAGTGTAGAGTTGATACATAGATATCAAAATCCAAGATGGGAACCGATTGCAATTCCGTGCCCTAGACTTCGATCGGGAGATTAGCTTGATGGAAGGACTGTATTTGCATGGAACCTGTAACTTACAGGTTCACATAGATTCACTTATTCTCTAGTGCCATAGACTACTGCTAGGTGGCCACCCATGGTAAGGGGTACCCTCCAATCAAGGAGTTAATTGAGGATGATTAATTATGATATGCTCTAATTAATCTAACGCAAATAACTTGTATATGTGATACAAGCCCAAGTCTAGCTGAGTAGTGAACCTAAAGGGTCACACACAAATCCATGAAGGAATTCTTGGAAATAATTAATTGGATTAATTATGGAGAAGATGAAGAAGCAAAGTTAAATTTGTCTTCTTATGAAGAAGCAAAGTTGAACTTGTCTTCTTGAAGAAGCAAAGTTCAATTTGTCTACTTATGAACAAGCAAAGTTGGACTTGTCTTTTTGAAGAAGCAAAGTTCAATTTGTCTTCTTAAAAATGAAGAAGCAAAGTTGGATTTGTCTTCTTGAAAGACAAAGAAGCAAAATTGGATTTGTCTTCTTAAAAAACGAAGAAGCAAAGTTGGATTTGTCTTCTTAAAAGACAAAAGAAGCAAAGTTGGATTTGTCTTCTTGAAAGGCGAAGAAGCAAAGTTGGATTTGTCTTCTTGAAGACGAAGAAGCAAAGTCGAACTTGTCTTCATAAGATGAAGAAGCAAAGTCGAACTTCTCTTCTTAATATGACAAAACAAGTTTGTCATATTGTAAGAAGAAGAATCAAACTTGTCTTCCTCTTTTCAAGATGGAGAAGCTAAGTTGAACTTCTCTTCTTAATATGACAAAACAAGTTTGTCATTTTGTAAGAAGAAGAATCAAATTTATCTTCCTCTTTGCAAGAAGATGAAGACAAGTTGAACTTGGCTTCTTCAATGGAAGGTCTATAAATAGGAGACATTTTCCATTCACAAGTTTGCTTGACAATGCTTTGCAATTTCTTTGCTACATTTGCTCCCTTTGCTCTCTTGCTCTCGTTCAACTCTTGACAAGAAATGAGTTTCTTGTCTTCTTCGTTGATCAATCGTTGATCTACCGAAATCTTCTAATGCCTACTAGCATAGGGTTATTGGAGATTCCATCATAGGTGGTGTGGACTATCTTTAGAGGGAAGACATATGTGTTCCTACCGTGAACAATGATCGGAACGATTTTACCGTACCGAAGGACTAGTAGCCGTTTTCTACCGATTGTTTAGATGGAAATCGTTCTTGAGAACGTTTACGTCATCTACATCAACCGACGAACACCAAAGTTGGTATCCTAAATAATTCAATTGACTCCTTTATGCATGAGTCCGCGTCGTAGTAGCAACGAGACGGGCGATTTGATCGCTAATTACAATATTGTATTGTAATTAAACTCTAATTTTCGCTGCGTTTAATGTCTCGAGGTCTATATGAAACTAACAGTGGTATCAGAGCTCGATCATGCAAGTCAATTGAATTTATTTTGGTTTGATGAGATTTAATCGGATTAAATTGCTTAAGTATTTAATTTTATGTGTTAATCTCTTGATGTGTTGAATTTAATTTTTGGGGCATATTTCAGTTGTTGAAATTTGATTCTAAGGTATTTCGCCTTCCACCTACATGGTCGGATTTAATCTTCCGCCTACATGGTCAGTTTTACCTTCCGCCTGCATGGTCGGATTTAATCTTCCGCCTACATGGTCGGATTTACGTTTCTGCCTACATGGTCGGATTTTATGGTGGTTATTGTATATTCTCCTATTTTTCTTATCATTCTAAATATTTTTAAATTGTTTAAAATATTAGTTTTCTAATTTATATTTGGATATAAAATTGAGAAAGAAAATTGATTTTTCACTTTCAATTTGATTAAAAAAATTCAAAATTATTCCTAATATGATTAGGACTATTATTTGGAAAGTCCAAATAATTTATTTTGAAGAGAATATCAATATCCTAATTGTATTTTGAATACACAAGTTGAAGGAAGAAGACTTGTTTTTTATCTTCAAAGTTGAGGAAGAAAACTTTGTTTTCTCTTGCAAAATTGAAAGAGGAAAACTTGGTTTTATCTTTTCAAAAGTTGAGAAAGACAACTTTGTTTTTCTTATAAAGGTTGAAGAAGAAAAGTCACCTTTCTCTTGCAACTTGATTAAGAAAAACAAGATATTTTCCTAATATGATTAGGATTATTACTTGAAGAGTCCAAGTTAATTTGAAATCTATGAATCAAATGCCCACATAGATATTAAATTCAATTTCAGTCCATGAAAAACATCATGTGATTTAACATATGTGATTAAATTCTTTTATTGTACTAGATACACACACATATATATGATATATATCATTTTGCATGTATAATATATGATGCAGAATATATATATAATGTATTATATGAGAAATAATATGGGAAGATCATGGAGCTTTTAACCATTGACTCACCACGGGCTGGTGATTGGGCTCATGACCGATACCCCCATACAGGGACATGTTAGGCTCTGATCCCTTGTATGCTTGTTTTATGTGTCTTTACTTTCCGTATGTACACGATATATATGTAAATATATATGATAAACAAGTGACTAAGAATAAAATGTTGTAATAAGATCTTACCTAAACAAATTGTTTGAACCCTCACTTGGAATGTCCAAGTTAAAATATTAATCCCTTAATGGATAAAGTCAAATTAAATTTGATAATCCAAGCCTTCCGTCCATGGTGACGATGTAATGTGATGCTATCACCTTTCACTTTATTGTCTCAAATGAGTCGTGGAAATAATTTGAAAGTAGTGAAAAGAAGCGGCACTAGTCACTGAGTGAACAAGTAGATTACCGCTATTTCCCTGTCTTACGAGTCGTGGGGGACGATAGTATGGGGTCCTTTTGGTTGAATGGTATTGTTGGGCTTAACATGGAGTACAGCATAATTCACTTGGAGTCCATTAGGATTATGTGAAAAATGAGGCAAAACATCTTGGGATCTCATGGCGATGAGAATGAGTGAAAGTCACCCCTCCCATATATAATTATTCCATACGAATCGTTAACAACGGGGTATGGAGATAGTTCTATGGACCTCAAGTCCACTAGGAAAAGGTTTTTCCGAAAATCCATATAGGATTTAATGGAATTTTGAAGAAATAGTGGGAGCAATTTATGATTAAAAACCATAATCAATAAATTGAAAATTAACATTGATTGAAAGAATGCTTATATTTTGGTTGATGTATAAAACCATTCATAACCATTTTTATGTGACTTGTTCACTAAATTGAGCATCACTACTTTGATTGTTTTGGGAATTTCAAATTATTTTGGGTTCCAATAAACCTATGTATTTTGGAAATATTTCTCTGAGTTGACCCATTTGAGAAATCCAACCAATAAGAAATGTGAGACATTCAATTGTTGGATGAAAGGATATTTTACGAACTAGATGTTATGGTAACATCACTAAGTAAAGTGTTTACTACAATAATACAAACACATCAATCAGAACACGTGTAATCTTCACCACTCACAAGGAATTATTCTGGGGTGGGAAGATAAACATATATGATATGACACGTGAGAGGAAGTTCTAATGGTCATACAGAAAAATAAACAAAATGATCAAAGTAGTGACAAGTATTTTCACTACTACGGAAACTAGCCATTGAAAGAGGTCTTGCAAAGAAACGTCTTGCTACACCCCAAAGTATCTTTAATGTTGAAATTATCATAGTTGCTAAAATTGTTTCTTGGATATGTGGATACAAGCTTGAAGCTCATATTTAGCAATATGATTGCAAGATATATAGAGCTTTATGTTGCAAAAGTTGCATCACCAAAGAAGGAGCAAAATGACTAAGTAAAAACAAGGTGATCCTAAGGCTTATGAAGTGGCAAGTAAGCTTTGCTGATGAAGCTATAGGAACAATTTACTTGGTACTTAGCAAGGATGTTTAGTGGATAATATTTTGTGCCAAGTGAAGGTTATTTTACTATTAAAATATTTTCTTTAAAGTTTCACTTGGTGCTTACACAAATGGTTTGTGTATTATCCACATTCATAATTAGTTTGTGATATGACCATAATTTGATTGTGGATATTCAAACATAAAAGAAAGTTGAGGAACCAAGAATATACACAAATATGGCACGCTAGGCTATGTCTCATTTTCAAGGATAAGATGAAGAGATAGATTGGACTCCAAGAATCTTGAAATAGATTATTTGGATGCTCTTTTCACTTATTAATCTTTTTCTGAAGGGGAAAGAGACTGTTTAAGCCATTTGTCGGAGAAAGTAAAAAAAAGCCATGAATCTTTTGGATTTGATCCATACAGATGTTGTGATGTACTCAAAATTCGAAAGATGATTTTCTTAGTTCATAACCTTCACCGTTGATCACTCATGGTTGGGTTATGTGTACTTAATGAAGTACAAGTTTGAAATATTTGAAAAGTTCAAAGAGTTCAAACTAGGACTAGAAAATCATACTGAGCGCAAAATTAAGAACCTTCGATCCTATCGAAGTGTTGAGTACTTAAATACAGAATATTGGATTGCCTAAAAGAGAATAGGATTCTCTCTCAGTGGATGTCTCCTGAAAATGCCACAAACTTTAACGGCATGGATAAAAGGAGGAATCAAACCTTATTGAACATTGGTTCGGTCCATGATGAGTTCTCCTACATTACCTTCTTTCGTTTGAGGCTATGCGTTAGAATTGGTTTCCAAGTTATTGAACATGACATCATCTAAAGTCGTACTGAAAATGCCATATAAGATATGGCATGACAAATCACCCTCCCACATGTATCTTACGATATGTGGGTGTCCCGCGTATGTCGAGAGACTAGTGCGAGTTTGGCTGGATACTAGATCCACCTTGGGTTGGGTATCCAAAAGAAACTACAGGATAGTCTTTTGTGATCTCTCGATACAAAAGTATTTGTTTCAAGAAATGCAGTGTTCTTCGAAAAAGATTTTTCTATCGATACTTCAAAAAGATAGGTTGCAGCTCGAAGTCGAGTGATGCACGACCTATGGTAATGGAAATGCACGTTAGCATCCCATATTGACCTTATTGATACACTAGCTTTGACTAGTCAATTGGATAATGATCTAAATGACATTCGAAGAGGCATGTTAGATATCAATTCGGGAAAGTGGCTTGAGACCACAAAATCCAAGATGGACTCCATATAATCCACAAAGTATGGACTTTGTAGACCCACCTAAGCAAGTTAGGACCGTTGGGTGATAAATGGTCTACAAGCTTGAGCTTGGAGTTGATGGAGAGATAATGATCTTTATGGCCCTATTGATGGTGAAAAGGTTACACTCAAAGAAACCATGTGGACTTTGAGATAACATATTCTCCATCGACTATGGCCAAATCCATCGACTTGTCATAGTCATGTACTATGACTACGCGATATGACAAGTAGATGTAAAGACCACATTCCTTAGTGGAATTGTTGAGGAAGAGATCTACATGGATCAACCTCAGGTGTTACATCTGGAAGAAGAGAAACAAAAAGTTTGTAAACTCCAAAGGGCCTATTTATAGACTTAAATAAGCATCCCGAAGTTTAATAATCATTTTTCATAGTCATAAAGTTGTATGATTGTGTCATTAATGAATATGATTCATTAGTGTATTAAGAGGTAAGTGGGAGCTAAATAGATATTATCAATGATAAATCTAAATCTGGGTATGTATTTCGACTAAATCAAGGAGCTGTCAATTAGACGGCGATTCCATGTCACAGGCCGAGTATATTGTAGCTTATGAAGCTGCAAAAGAGGTAGTTTGGATGTAAACTACATCCAAGAGTTGGGTGTAGTACCTAGCATTGTTGAATCCATAGTTATACCTTGTTATAACAAACGGGGCAATCACGCAAGACCTCATTACAGATCCAAACACAAATGTGCTAATAGTGGATCACATTGCATTAATATAGAATATAGCAGACCCGTTACCTAAGCCTGATTCTAGATTGCACATACTCAGCATCTTGAGAAGACGGGCATGAGCTTATGGGCAATTGGCTTTTAGGTCAAGTGGGAGATTGTTAGAATTGATGACCGTCAAGCCAATTGTTGGCTCATTCTAAACGATCTTTTTCAATAAAATGTTTAATATTAAGAAATTGTTCTTTGGCCATCTTCATCTTATGCTTAATACAATATTTGTATGCAATTTGGTGAAGCCTTAGATCATAGTGCTACGGGGTTGGGTCGCACAATATGGTGGCGATCATAAAACCAACCTCTATGGTTTGATCTAAAATGTTCCAAGTCGATGAATCGGTTGAGACGGGGCATCGACCATGATTCCTTAGAGACTTGCACTAAGTGACACGTTCATATGATGATTGTTGCGTTTCATAGACAATGACGTATGACGTCTACGTACTTTAGTGGGTGCTTGATAAAGAGTTATCAAGTTCACTGAACTGGCCCGTAGGAGATGTCATATGGAAGCCTTGTGGGGCATGATCGGTATGACTTGATTCTCCTTTGTTACGATAGTGCAATTAAGTGGTCTTTGACTTGAGGTTCACACAGTAACCTTGTGCAATAGGACGACTATGACTTGATCATGTCTGACACAACCATGGTTCCCAGTTGGTGGCCTCCCTGTTCCAATTATCGACTGGCCCGCTCCAACTAGGGCCTTCCCTGCTCCAGATGGTGTAGTTGCTGCTCCGGGTGGCGACCTTCCAGTCCCGGTGTCCAACCCAGTCGTTGCTCCTGCTGTTTTGGATCCGCTCCTATACGAGAACCTTCGTCAGTTCGTAGTGGAGACATTCACTCAACTTTTCGTGGCTCCCAAGCTAGTGATACAGGAGCCCTTTTCCCAGCAGGAGCGAGGAGGAACGTCAGGAAGTCAACCGATGGATGAACAGACCGCTACTGGGCAACAACAGGACAGATCCCTCCCCACTAGCTCTGCCAGCAAGGAGGCAGCCCCTTTCCAGCCCCCTAAAATTGGGCAAGCCCTCAGGAAGGAGGTGGTCAAGCTTCACCAATAGGTAACCAAAGATATTTTGCCGGCAGATCGTGGCATTCCTTTTAGCGAGGACATCATAGAGGAAGAGCTTCCTGCTTACTTCCAGCACCTTCCCATCAACCTGCCTACAATGGCACTACTGACCTGGTGAACATATGGTAAGTTCGAAAATGTAGTCTGCTACACAGGTATACCAATGGTATTAAATGTTGGGTTTTCCTTATTACATTAACCGATTCTACTTAACATTGGTTCGACCAGCTCCCGGCTGGATCAGTAAGATCTTTTGCAGAATTTAGGTCCTTTTTCCTACACCAGTTTGCTAGCAGCAAGAACTACCGAAAGTCGACTATTAGCTTTTTCAGAGACAAGCAGGAGGAAAAGGAGACACTAAGAGTCTACGTGCAACGTTTCAACAATGTTGTCCTGGGAGTCCCTACTGCCCAGCAGGAGGTGCTGATCAGTTCACTCACTCAGGGACTCCGAGTGGGACCACTCTTTGAATCCTTGGCTAAAAACCTGCAACTAATTTTCATGAAGTACTAGCTCGTGTTGAAAAGTACATGAATCTCGAGGATGCCCGACTGGTCAAGAAGGGGGACAACAAGAACCGTAGGAGAGAAGGAGAAACTTCATCCACCTACAGGAGCAAGGGTGAACCTCGAGGGCGGTTTAACTCCCTCGATCCAAGAATGAGCACTACACCCCACTGATCACTAGCCAACACGAATGCTGATGGCCATTGATCGCCATCCTGCCTTACAACGGCCCAAAGGCTCAGAGGAAAGTCCTCAACAGCCTAATCTAAATATTTCTACAGGTACCACAAGTAGTACGGACACGAGACTAACAGATGTCGCCAGCTAAGACAGAAAATAGAACGGCTCATCCAGGCCGGCTATTTGAAAGACTATATCGGCAAAGATCGATGCTGTGGACAGAAAGAAGAACGCTCTCACGATCCAAGAGCGAGGAGTAGACCACTGACCCTTCCAAGAGAGAGCACAGAAAGGAAAAGTCCTCGAGTGAGGAATGCAACCCAGAAAACACTCCTGCTAAGAGGGTGATCCACATGATCGTAGGAGGACCTACTGATGGGGACTCCAGCAAGGCGAGACGCGCCCATGCCCGCGCTGCTAGAGCAGTAATGGAGCTTGACCACAAACCACCAACAAGGGATCGTATGATCTATTTCGGACCTGCTGACATACAGGGAGTTCATTTACCTCATAATGATGCACTTGTTATTTATGCCACTCTTGCTAACTACACTGTTCAACATATTTTTGTGGATTCTGGTAGTTCTGCAGATATCCTCTTCTATGAGGTCTATTGGCAGATGGAGCTTGGTGATATCCCGTTAGAGCCGGTAGATACTTCACTATATTGCTTTGCATGGGAGGTTGTACATCCCCTGGTATAGATCCTGCTCCCTCTATCCTTAGGGGTAGAGCCCATTAGGAAGACCAAAATGATTCGCTTCCTCATAGTGGACATGTCCGCAACTTACAACATCATTCTAGGGCGACCCGCTCTGAACGCGTTTCAAGTTGTTGTCTCCACCTACCACATGAAGCTGAAATTCCCTACCAGAGCAAGAGTAGGAGAAGTCACTAGTGACCAATACACTGCCTGAAAATGCTACGTCGAATCCGTAAAAGGAGGCAGCAGGAAAGACATGCAGATAGATCTTCCCCAACCCAGCAGGGCGAAGGGGAAATGACCCATGCAACATGATGAGCAAGGAAATGAAATTCCTGCTTGAGTTCAACCCGCCAAGGAGCTGCTGAATATTCAGCTAGTACCTGAAGAGCCAAACAAAACCACCAGGATCAACACAGTAACCTTGCAGGAAAAAGTGGATGTCTTCGCATGGACAACCCGAGATCGAGTAGGTATTGAACTCAGCATTGCAGTACATAGCTTGAACTTGGATCCGACTTTCCCTCCTGTGAAGCAGAAGAAAAGACATTTCGGTCCTGAGAAGGACAAGGTCATCCAGGAGAAGGTAAGCAAGCTCATTGATTTTGGCACATCAATGAGGTCCAATTCCCCCAATGGTTATCCAATATGGTACTTGTCCTTAAGCCAAGTAATAAATGGTGCATGTGTGGCAATTTTCGAGATGTGAAGAACGCATGTCCTAAGGATTTCTATCCTTACCTCGTATAGACCAGCTGGTGGATTCTACCTCTGGTCATGTACTATTGAGTCTCATGGATGCCTCGCAGGGTTACCACCAAATTATGCTTAACCCCGATGACTAGAAGCGAGTAAGATTCATCACGTTAGGGGGAACATATCGTTATATTGGCATGCCCTTTGGGCTAAAATATGCAGGTGCTACGTACCAACGCTTGGTGGATCGCATGTTCCGAGAAACAACTCGGATGCAATATGGAAGTGTACGTAGACGACATGCTGGTGAAGAGCCGGCAGACAGACCAGCACATAACGGACCTTGCTGAAACCTTCAGCATTCTTAGAAGATACCATATGAAGCAGAACCCAACCAAATGTGTATTTGGTGTTCGAAGTGGCTGATCTCTTGAATCCATGGTGATAGAGAAGGGTATCGAGGTCAACCCGGATAAAATACGAGCAATCTAAGAGATGAAACCTCTTACCAACCTTAATGAAGTGCAGAGACTTGCTGGCCACAAAGCTGCCCTCAACAGGTTCATATCCACTCTGCTGAGCGCAACCTTCTTTTCTTCAAAGCCTTGAGGAAGGCCAAGGAATTTGCATGGGATGAAATTGGCTAACAAGCTTTCCTAGACCAAAAGGCTTATTTGGCCGAGCTGCCTTTACTCATCAAACCCTCACTAGGTGGGACATTATACTTATACCTTGCGCAGGTCAGCACGCTGTGAGTTGGGCTCATCAAAGAGGAGGACGAAGTACAGAAACCTATATACTACATTAGCAAGGTATTACATGGTGCTGAGCAGTGCTACCCTGAGGTAGAAAAAACCGGCATTTGCCTCGGTAACAATTACTAGAAAATTACGCCTTTACTTTCTATCACATTCTATTACTGTGCGCACTAACACTCCCCTGCGAACTACACTGGCGAAAGCTGAGACTTCTAGCAGGATGATTAAATGGGCTATTGAGCTCAACGAGTATGACATATTCTATCAACCTAGAACGACCATCAAAGCCCAGGCCCTCACTGACTTTATGACTGAAACTGCACCTGCTGAAGAGCATGAAGGAACATGATTACTCCATATGGATGGCACCTCTACCTATATGGGTAGTGGAGCAGGTATCGCGTTGACTAGCCCAGAAGGAGATGACCTAGAATTCGCCTTGAGGTTTTGACTTCAGCTCCTCGAACAATGAAGCCGAGTATGAAGCCCTCATAGCAGGCATCAAGATGGCACTGGATGCAGGACCAAGAAACGTAACCGCCTACTCCGATTCCCAGTTGGTAACCAACTAGTTAGGAGGCACCTATAATGTCAAGGAGGACCGCATGAAGGGATACCTCCAGGAAGTAAGCGACCTTAAGAGCATGTTGAAAAGCTTCTAGCTCCATCAGATTCCTCGCACTGAAAACACCAAGGCAGATTATCTTGCTCGACTAGGTAGCTCCCTAGCCGACTGCAGCACTCGTACCATCACTGTAAGCACCCTTACTAAGGTTACCCCTGGCACTAACGTGCATATCTTGTAGATTAGCACAGATTGGAGGAAACCCCTACTCGATTACCTGTAAGAAGGAATCCTGCCTACCAATGAAAATGAAGTAGCCCGCTTGAGAAGCCAAGCAACTAGATTTACCTTGCTGGGAGGAATCCTCTACAAGAGTAGCTTCTCCCTGCCCTACCTCCGATGCCTGTCAGCTGAGGAGGGCAGAACCGTGCTCTAGAAAATTCACGAAGGATCCTGCGGATCCCATATAGGTGGCATGGCCCTTGCAGAGAAAACTTTAAGAGCCAGATCTTTCTGGCCTACCCTCAAGAATGACGTAATAAACTGGGTAAGGAGGTGTGAGTAGTGCCAGAAGCACGCCCTACTCATCCATGTGCCAGCTAAGCCCTTCAAGGTCCTTTCAGCACCTTGCTCATTTTTCCAGTGGGGATGGACATAGTGGGTCCTTACCAGTCGCACAAGGACAACGAAAATTCCTCCTGGTAGCAGTGGACTATTTCAGCAAGTGGTGGAAGCAGAACCCCTTTCCAAAATCACCGTGGATGGATTGGTTAAATTTTTATGGAAAAACATCATATGCAGGTATGGTTTACCTCGTGTTCTTATTTCTGACAATGGTCGCCAATTTCAGGGCTGAAAAATCCAAGACTGGTGTGCCGGCTTGGGAATCCAGCAGTGCTTCATTTCAGTAGCCTACACCCAAGCTAACAGGTAGGCAGAAGTCACAAACAGGATCCCGGTGCAAGGTATCAAGACTAGGCTGGAACAAGCAGGAGGGTAGTGGGTAGACGCCCTGCCCAACGTGCTATGGTTCCCAGATCAACCATGGAAAGACTTCTTTCAACTTAGTATATGGATCAAAAGGCCATAATCCATACTGAAGCAGGGTTGGTATCCTTCAGAATACATCCTACGAGCAGGAGGGCAACAATGCCTTGTTGCGTACCAACCTGGACCTCATTTATGAAATCCGAGAGGATGCTCGAACTCGCATAAAAGATACAAACAGAAAGTAGTCAATGCTTACAACAGAAGGGTGAAGAGGAGAGAGTTCCAGGTGGGAGATCTCATGCTGAGACGAGTCAGTACCTTAAAACCAGTAGGAAAATTGGCTCCCAATTGGGAGGGCTCTACAAAGTGAGCCGGATTGTCAAATTCGGAGCCTACGAACTGCTAGGTGTAGATAGCAGAAAGCTCCGCGACCATGGAATGCATACAACCTTAGGCAGTTTTACTCCTGAACACCCTGCTTTTATACGCATTACCTTACTACTTGCTTAATTAGCACTTACTTCTTGAATAAAGAGCGATTCCCGCTTCTTTGCTATATACTTTGCTTTATCAACAGGTTAATCACCTTGCTGGCTCCTAGCCCACATAAGCCGCCTTGTTGGTGCACGCAGTCAATGAACCGCCCCTGCTGGGGCACACATCTCATAAACCGCCCTTGCTGACGCACGCTCATAATAAGTCGCCCTTGTTGGCACACATATTTCATAAGTCGCCCTGTTGGCGCACTCTTACTGGCTTCGAGCCCTGATAAGCTGTCCTATTGGCGCACTCCTACTGGCTTCGTGCCCTGATAAGCCGCCCTGCTGACACACTTCTACTGGCTGTAAAAGCCCTAATAAATTGCCCCTAAAGGGCAAATCCTTTCTCATTATATAGACTGGAAGTCTTAATAATTTGCCCTCAGCAAGCATAGATATCTAGCTATGATAGCTCATACATAATGGCATCATATGCTCCATAACTGCTTGGATCATGTTTCTACTTACTATTTGTAGCATTTGCTTACTACCTATTGCAATAGGTCTTGCTCTGCTCCCACTGATATAGCTGCGAGCAAGGGATCTCAAAGCCAGACCAGTGCAAGAGTCACCTACCTTTCTGATGACAGGAAGCCGCTAATCAACATGCTCCACCAGCAGGGGGACCATACATAGAAAAGCCATTGGCCAACATTCAGGCCTGCTACAACAGATGTATTCCTACTTAAGCTCGAAACCTCCTAACATGTTGTATCCTCCTTGCATCTCCAGGTATTCCTCGTGTAAGACATCTTTTCTGATAGCTTGGTTTGTGTCAAACCTTTGCTTACTACAAGCAATACGAATGGAAACTTGCTCAAATTCATGTTTACCATAAGGCTTGAAAAGCCTCCTCCTTTCGTTACATACTTGCAGGAGAACACTTTATTCTAGGCATGCTAAGCCCATACTAGCTAATAAGCTGGGACATTCCCAACAAATTCTTATACTAACATACAAGAAATCAGGAGCATAGCAATAAGCATATTCATGCAAAACAAATAAACACCCTCTGGAAGGAAAGCAAATCAAATAGCATAAATCATCCTTGGAAGAAAGGAGGAAGAATTGCAGAATCCAAGGCATCAAAATGCCAACAACCAAAGTAAAAAATATCCAAAGCCCACACTTGGGCACTTGCAAACCTCACACAAGAGGTATCAAATATTCAGCAGGAAAAATTAAAAATGTTCTTCTCTCAAGAAAGGGGGGTGACACGTTTATTTACAAATACGGGGAGGCACACTTCCTTCACCAGCTGCAACAGGAGACTCCGATCTCAAGGGGAATGGATCTTCTGCCACTTGCCTAGTGAGGTCCAGAGACATAGGGTCATCCTCAATAGGAGGGACCTCTGGCACTAGAGCATGTCCATCATCGTCCGGGTCCAGGGCTGTGTCTAGGCTTGCATTCTGGTCCAAAAAGGAGGCATCAACACTGGCAAGAGGATAACCATCTACAGCAAATCGCTAGATGCAAGTCTGGAATCGGTGATAATAGTATTTTAGAGCCTTATCTACCAGTAGGCTCTGAAACTCTGGAGTCTTGGTATACCCAACCAGGCAACTCCGCCAAATACCCTCCAACATGCCTTGACCTTCCTCAGTCTTGGGGTACTGGCGGATCAGCTCCTTCCTTTCCTTCTCGGCCTGCAGGACCGTTTGCTCCAGGTGTTAGAATAGGTGACCGTGAAGCCAATCTGATTGGGCTAATGTAACCTATGTCTGAACAATTTCAGAGTTTTAATAAATTGTAATAAATAAGAAAGTGATATTCATTTGGCTTAAACTTTGTATTTGTTCACTTTACTATTTTATTATAACTGTTCACTGCACAAGGAAAGCCCACAGACTGAAATCACATTTCGGGAAACTAGAACTACTCATTAGATGGTAGGTTCATGAAATTTGTTTCTCCAGATTGGTCTGAAATACTCCAAGTTAAGGAATCTCGAGATAGGGCATCGAGAATCCATTTGAGATTTGCACTAAGCATCTGCAGTCGCATTTCATTGACAAGTGACGAGACTCGTCCATGCAGTGTTAGTGGGTAGCCAGCTGGGTGGTTGCTGACTGAGGTGACTCGTGGGAACCGTCATATGGAAGACCTTGAGTAAGGCCAGTCAAGTATGACTTGTATTCCCGGTTTCAACAGTATAAGTTGATCCTTGGACTTGAGGGATTACTGAGTTCACTTGCACACTGTGCCTGTATCTTAGGTATGGCGAGAGGCTGCCAAGTCGTAGTCACTCGGTAGTCATAAGCCCTATCTAGTATAGTCAAGATGTGTAGTGTGACAGTAGATCCCGAGAGAGGATCCATCTCCTGTCAGAAGGCTAATAGTGATATTTCACTTTACTCTGAGACTCGTTCCTGATAAATCTATGGCCACAGTAACTGAACAAAAGGGTAGAACCCCTGTGACGTTTAGTGTGGACGAGGCAAGGCTTAGGTCGGAAATGGGTACCTACATTTTCATGCCCTAGACTCTAAGCAGTGAGATTGAAGATGGAAGGATAGACGTACTAAAGAGCCTAAATGTTCACACCATAAACATTCACCTAGACTCTAGTACCATGAACCGTTGCTAGACGACCACCCATGGTAACGGATGAATTCCTGTCATAGGATGGTTGGGAATTCGGCCAAGTCTAGCTGAGGGTGACCTAAAGAGTCATACAAAATCCGCACACATCAAAGGTATTAAATTTAGACTTAAATTTAGAGAGGATTGAACGATTTAAATTGGATCTAATTGGTTCTCTTTTTCTTGGGATGTTGATTCCTTTAATTGGATTAAGAGGAATTAACTAAATAAATAAATTGGATTTATTGGAATAAATTATGTGGACTTAAAATAAATATTACTATTTATTTTATTTATTTAAAAGGCCCTTGGATTATTTAAATGGGATTTAAATATTCCATAAAATAAATGGATGGTTGAGATTAAGAGGAGAGATGAATGGCTAGGATTGGTTTGACCAATCTAAGCCTAGTTTGATGAGGACTTTGAGGTCAAAATCCTAGTCAAATTAAGCTTCCAAAGTTGGAGTTTTGAAGAGGAATATGATTCCTCCTCTATATATACTCCTAGGTTTACACTATAGAAAGGTGATGAAACTCAAGAAACACACACACACACACACACACACACACACACTCCACACGTCTCTCTCCCTCTTGCTCGGCCACTCCCTCTCCCAAGAACAAGTCTTTGATTCTTTGTTTCATACATTGAATCTAAGAAGGATTGATCACGTTAATTCATAACGTTTGCTGGATCCATCCTCTCTAAATATATACACTTGATTTTTTGCTAGTACGAGGATCAAGATACGTGGGTGGATTGCGTTTACGATTTAGAGGATCTCAAATATGAGATCTTGGTGCAAAACGGGAAACAACGTGAGTACCGGTTTGAAGACAAAACGACAACCGGGTAGGTTATTTCATTTTGGAGTTCTATTGATTTCTACACCCTATGGCCTCCATGATTTGCTTTGTTTTGATTTAGTCATGAGATACACTAAATGCCCGGGAGGCTCAAGGGAACACCCCTTGAATGTGTTGTTTTAATTCATGTATGAGCATGCTTTAAATTTTTGTTATCTATTTTGTATCGCGCTTTTGCATTCGCGCTCCTCTTGGGACGATACACACGCCTACCATAGGCTTTCAGTGGTATCAGAGCCTGATTCAGTGTATAAGCCTAGGGTTTATGTTTGTTAAATGCATGAAAAAATGTGGAAAGCATGATTTACGTGTTTCTTGATTTATATTCTCAAGCATGTCGTTTATCATGTTGGTAGTACATGAGTTCTTGGTGTTTCTTAGTATTTCTTGGTTTCTTGGAAAATGGAGCAGAAATAAAAAAACGAAACAAGAAACGGCATACGCGGCAGCCAATGGCTGACCGCGCGCACAGTGCGCACGGCCAGGCGAGCGTGCAGGTAGAGGAGCCTGCGCGCGGCCGATCGGCCAGGCACGCGCAACGCGCGCGCAGACAGTTGCAGGCGCTGCCGGCCGCGCGGGCTGGATGCGCGGCCAGGCGCGCGCGATCGACAAATGCGCGACCAGTCAAGCCGCCTGCGCGCGCGCGCTGAGGGGCTGTGCGCGCAGGCTACGTGCCAGGGCAGTGCGCAGCGGTAGGGGCACCTGTGCGCGGCCGCCCAGCTAACGCGGTCAGCGCGCGCGCAGGCAGGCGGATCCTGCCTGCGTCCGCGCGCGTAGAGGTGCGGCCAGGCGCGAGCGTGGCACACTCTGTGCGCACAGGCGGCAGGCAGGGCCTGCCAATCTGCCTGCCCTGGCAGGCAGCCGCCGGCAGCGGTGGCCCTTAGCCATTCCCGTGGTTTTCTTGCTTCCTTATTTTTGGAATATTTTTTGAAAATTATTTTATTTATTTTTGCATTTTTTCTTGAAGACATTATTTGGAAAATGTTTTATTTTTTTTTTTGTTTGGAACCTCAAAGTTTTAATATTTTTGAATAATGAGGAAAGGTTTTTCTAACAAGAAAGGGATTACCAATGTTACACCAAGTTTACATGTATACCTTGTTCTTTTAATGATTTTATGAATTATATGATTGGATATCATGGCCTATGTTCATTTTTGATGATTGGATATCATGAATTATGTGCGTTGATTGAGAACGGATGATCGCAAGGCCTAGACCGGATGTGTGGTTTAATTTTATGTTGGGCCTGTGTGCCTCATTTGTTTTTTCTCCTCCTCTTTTCTGGTTGCCTTGGAATAATAAGACTTTCTATCTCCCTCCAATTGTACTCCCCCCGGGTTATCGTTGGTTTCTTTTTAAATTTGTAATGAGAGTAGTATAGTGGTGTGGTAGTATTTTACTTTTATTTCCATGGTGGAGATGAAGGATGGCCCAGAAAGGAGCATCCAAGGAGTTCCATGGAGGCGCGGCGGAGAAGAAGGCAATGCCATCAGTGTGTTGATGGGTTACTATTATTAAATGTAATAGTATAGGACCAACCTTAGATTGACCATAGATCCACTGTGGGCTCAGTGGATCGCATAGGATTCGGGCTTGTGATCATCCAACAGAGGCGTGCTAGGCTTTAATTTTGCATGTGGCTTTTTTGGTGAATGAATGGTTTATTTTATCATATTGCTGCTATGGTATGCAAATTTTTATAATGCATTATGAATGTATGTATGTATGTATGTATGTATGTATGTATGTATGTATGAGATCTCGATCATCAAACTCTCACTTGGTTGGACCAAGTTGAATATTAGACCCTTAATAAATGGACTAGGACTGTAGGAGTTCGTCCAAGCCTTCCATCCATGGCAAAGTGATGAAGCTAGTTTCAGTCGATAGCGTGGTCTCACGAGTCGTGGCACGACTATCATGCTGAAAAGAAGCGGCACTTTGTCATGTCATGTTGGAAAGCAAGCATGTGCAAGAACCAATCAGGATTTGCGGGACCTGAGGTTTTCCTGGATGGATTGTGTGACGCCCCCGATTTTTTTTTTATATATAGAATTATGAATTATTAGTATAATAAAATGGATAAATATTGTGCTGATTTATTTAATATTTGAGGCTTGATTAGAAATTATATGATAGGATATATTCTTGAAAATACGTGAAATTTGAAGCAATAGAAAGTTGTTGAGGGTTTAATTAGAAATACTTGTAAAGATGAGGGGGAAATAAATAATGTCTTAATACCATATAATAGTAGCATTTTATAATATATATATATATATGTGTATATATTACTACCTTAAAAGACAAAATAAATGAACTAATCAACATGTGTCTTTAACATAATATTTATATATATATACTAGACCTACACATCAACACACCAACATTCCTAGAGCTATATAGACACTTATGTAAAAATATAGGGAAAACCATCAACTATAGACTTATAGAAGAGAGTAGAAGAGAGCAAAAGACAAAAGAGAGAAGAGGGAGGCGGTGGAGAGAAAGAGAGAAGAAGAAGAAAGAAGAAGAAGAAGAAAGAATTGGGGTTCCTCCATATTCATCAATCTTAGGAAGATTCACAGTGATTTGGTAAGTAATTTCATCTCTAATTTTCTGAACTTTTGAGTTTGAGCTAAGATGAAGGCTGAAATCTAAGAAAAGAATGAATTAAGTTAACATACATGGTAACAGAGTAAAATCTGTCCGAACAGTCTCGGTTTTTGGAGTAAATCTTGCGTTTTATCGGTACAAAATTGAGGATCTTGGTGTCTATGAAAAATTTAGGATGTCCTCTATAATGTTCTAGTTTTGAGAAGAAGCTAAATCCATCCTTTTAATTGGTAAAAGTAGGGAAACATTCTATTGCCCTGTTTCTGCGGGAAATCAGACAAGGTGTACTAAAAAGCTTATAACTTGAGATATAAAAGTTGAAATTGTGTTATTCTTATTTATAATGAAACTAGACAAATAGTATGTCATATTGTGAGAATATCAGGACTTTTTAATGGTTGTGCGAATTTTTATAGAAATTTGAAGTAGTATAACCGAATCTGTGACAGTACAGAACAGGTTGTATTAAAACCTGAATAACTCATTATATACTGATCCAATTCGTATGATTCTTGTTGGAGATGAAACTAGAGACAATGCAAATACTTTTAGTAAAATTCATACTGATATCATCCATACATTTATCTGTAGAAAACTTGTAAGATAGAACAGAAGTGCTGTCAATTCTGTTTAGAAGAGATTGATTAATAAGGACATAAGTATTCATCTTTTGATTTTTATTGCTGAACCTGTTTATATTAAATAAAGATATTGGGAATATTGTTAGGATTCGGATCCATTGGAAAAAACGCAGACCACAAACTAAGACCATCAGCGATCGGTACATTTAGTAAGTAAATAATTAGCGATGCCTATATATGTCCCTTTCTCTCTTGATATTGCTCTTATGTAATTGAATGATTAGTATGATCTATATGTGTGTTGTTGTATTCATATTACTTTGTTGTATGAAGTATATGATTCATGAGTTGTGGAAGCAAGAAGAGAAAGTATAGTATGCATGTACCATGAGTTATATGACATCGTGGCTATATACTTGTGATTGAAGATATGTGTTGATATGTGGTCTTACTTGACTAGTTGCTCACAAGAAAAATGATATATGGAAATGAGGGAGTTAAGGAAACTGGATAGATTTAGTATGTGAAACCCCTTGAATTGGTCTCGGTGGCTCTTCGTGGAAAAAAAAAATAACGGCCCCGATGACTCTTCGTGGATAAATTGGCCTTTATGGCTCTTCGTGGATATATTAGCCTCGGTGCTCTTCGTGGATATATTGGTCTTGGTGGCTCTTCATGGAAAAAAATAAATGGCCCCGATGATTCAATGGCACCGGCGGCTCTTCGTGGCTTACAAAGGGGAAATTGACTTAAATATAATGTGTGAATAGTGAGAGGAGTTGGGTGGAGAAAGACACTATATCACCATCTTGTGAGCATACTAGGAAAGGAAGAACTTGATTGTTTGTCTTGTTGTGAGATGATTACATTGTTAATAAATGCGACGTGTTGAAATGTAAATTGATGGCATGTGTTATTTATGCTTGTTAATTTTTTGTCTTGTTGAAGTGAACTCGTAATGCACATATAAGCAAAGCCGGTTATTTACATAGTGAGTCGCAGGCTCACTTTTCTGCAACATTTTTCAGGCATAGGTTTGGTCGTGTCCACTCTCGAGGAATAGATCCACATTGTGCTAGCAAGGTTAGGTCGGGCCAGTATGCAATGTTCTCCTCACAAGTCAATAGGATAGAAGTCTTAGATTTTGAGATTCTTAACAACATAGTAAAAGTGAAGACGACTTGTGAACAACTTATAATAGTCCATGTTGCCATATGTGAAACAGACATGTATAAATGTTATAGGTGAGCAAATACTTTTGCTAATTATGCTGATAGAGTATGTTATATAACCAACTGTGAACTGGTTCATGTTATCCATAAAAGTTATGTTGTTAATGTGTAACCGTTAAGTGGTAATAAATCGTATTATTGTTTGGGGTGTGACAGATTGACCTACAACTGATTGACTCAGGCCCTTTCTCACTGACTTTTTCCTTCATTCGGAGAAGTCATCAGGAATAGAACCAGCTTCTTTTTTATGTATCAAACCGTGCCTCAATTACATCGACCCTGTCTTTCGATCACTCTCAGAACTGAAGCTCCTGTCTTACGAGTCGTGGGGGTAACAGTGAGTGCAATGATTCGGTTGATTAGGTCGGGTCTAACGCCCGAATAACGTGATTCGCGTGGAGTCCTCGGGATCACATAAAAGGGTGAGACAGATATCTTGGGAATCTCGTGGAACGAGAATGGTATGGAATACCTCACACAGGTTGTTTTCCCATCCGAATCGTAAAAGCGGAGTATGGAAGATATTGCTGTAGATCCCAAGCCCACTAGAAAAACGTTTCCTGAAGATAACGTTTGAGAGTGTCGTGTTTTCGTAGAAATAGTGGGAGAATTAAAGTCCAAGTCTTTAATTTTTATTAAACCTTTTATTTAATTCTGCTGATTAAGTTCTGTTTTTAAATGTAGATTTAAAACAATGTTTAAGAACCCATTATCAACTGTACTTGAGACAAACAAGTTTGATGGAACCAATTACAATGATTGGTTGCGCAATCTGGGGATAGTCCTCAATTATGAGAACCAAGGCTATTTCATGGACAAGCCATTTCCTCGGACTTTGCAGGAAGGATCCACGCCCGAAGAACGTGAGACGTTCGAGACTTGGCATCAGGATAACCAGAAAGTCCGTAGCAACATACGTGCGTCTATGGCCAACGAAATCCAGAAGCAGTATGAGGGGCTAGACGATGTCCCTTCCATAATGGCTCGCTTGAAGGATTGCTACGCAGTCCCGGACCGGCATACTAGGTATGTCGCGACGAAGGCGTTCTTTGGAACCAAAATGACCGAAGGGTCCTCTGTACATAAGCATGGGGTCAAGATGCTTACCTTGGTGGAAAAGCTCGAAGACCTCAAACCAGGGTTTGATAACGACACGTACATTGATGTGATCCTTCAGTCACTCGCACCCTCCTTCGACCAATTCATTGTTAACTACAACATGAAAACTCTTGAGAAGGGTATCCATGAGTTAATCAATATGTTGGTGCAATACGAGGCAACGACCAAAAAGTCTACGCCGTCGGTATTGTTTGGAGAAGCTTCAATTTCCAAGACGAAAGGCAAGGGTGCCGGACGTTGGAAAAGGAAGAAGGGAAAGGGAAAGACCGTCAAAAGCCACTACCAACACTAAGAGTGTTCCCGTTGCCAAGTTGGGAAAGGCAAAGGGAAAAGGAAGGTTGACTCAAAGCGACAGTCGAGGGCAAATGACATATGTATTCATTTCCGTGAGAATGGACATTGGATAAGGGATTTCCCTAAACTCCTTTCCAAGCAAGGTATATTTGTGATTGAGGTTGATATAGTTACTAACTCTGCCTCTTGGGTATTAGATACCGGCTGTGGAGCTCACATTTGCAACGACTTGCAGGTGTTGAAAAGAAGCAGAAAGCTGAGTAGCGGTGAAATAGTCCTAAAGCTTGGAAATGACAAGGCCATCTTGGCAGAAGCCATAGGATCCGCCACTTTAGTAGTTAGTGATCGTAGTAGTACAGAATTAGAGCAAGTTTATTATGTACCTAGCATGATCAAAAATATCATTTCCATTCCATTGTTAGACAACAATGGTTATGAGTTTTCAATCAATAAAAATTGCATTTATTTGATGAAGGGTGGATTTACTCATCTGCTTGGTACGCTTAATAACGGTCTCTATATCTTACAACAAACAAATTTCGTTATGAATGCTCAACACAAACGTAAAGTAGATAATGACGGGAACGCACGACTGTGGCATACAAGGCTAGGTCATATCTCCCAAGAAAGGATGAAGAAATTGGTAGACTCAAAGAACCTAGAGGTTGGGGATTTGAGTGATCTACCAACTTGTGAATTCTGCCTTAGAGGGAAAATGACCAAGAAGCCCTTTGTAGGACAAAGCAGGCTTGTCATAGGTCTATTGGACTTGGTCCATACAGACATGTGTGGACTACTAAGGACGCAAGCCCGAGGAGGGTTCTCTTACTTCATAATCTTCACCGATGATCATTCACGACACGGTTATGTTTACCTGATGAGGTACAAGTCTGAAGCTCTTGAGAGGTTTAAAGAATTCAGACTTGAAGTCGAGAACCAAACCGGGTGCAAATGTAAAGTCCTGCGGTCAGACCGAGGGGGCGAATACCTTAGTACTAAATTCCTTAATTATCTCAAAGAAAACGGTATAGTCTCTGAATGGACACCTCCTGGGACACTGCAATTAAATGGCGTCTTCGAAAGGAGGAATCGAACCTTGTTAGACATGGTCTGATCCATGATGAGTTTTACCGAATTGCCTTTGTCTTTTTGGGCTACGCATTTGAAACCGCAGCTAAGTTATTGAACCTAGCGCTGACCAGTGCAGTGACCCAAACACCATATGAGATATGGTACGGCAATCCTGCATCCTACAACTACTTGAAAGTGTGGGGTAGCCCTGCATACGTCAAGAGGTTAGTGGGAGACAAGCTAGAAGCGGTCTAGTTTGTGCAGGTTCGTTGGATACCCTAAAGAAACTGTAGGTTATTATTTCTATGACCCCTTAGAACAGAAGGTGTTCGTTTCAAGGAATGCAGTGTTCTTGGAACAAGGAGTTTTAATGGGTGTCCAATGTGATGATCTGATCCTTGAGGAGTCAAGTGAGACAAATCAGTCATCAGCACCAGAAGCTACGGATACCTCACTTAGAAGTTTCAGGATAGATGCCCAATAGGTTGCGCGACCTCGTGAGGTTCAGCATGCCAGGCATGTCGAACAACCTCAGGAGGAGCCAGCCCCGGTACCTGAACCGCCAGCTCCTGTTATGTTTGCGCCCACAGTCACCACTGACGTTCCTGTCCTCCGTAGATCAGCTAGAGTGCCTCACCCTCCCGTGAGGTATGGCTTTCTAAGCGTGACCAGTCAATTGGACAAGGATCCCAAGACATATGGGGATGCTATGCCTGACATTGACTCGGGAAAATGGCTTGAGGCCATGAAAGCCGAAATGGACTCCATGAGCGAGAACCAAGTCTGGACACTTGTAGACCCACCCATAGGCGTTAAACCAGTCGGGTGCAAATGAGTCTATAAGCGTAAACTTGGCGTTGATGGATAAGTTACGACCTTCAAAGCTAGGCTAGTGGCAAAAGGGTACACTCAACGACCCGGGGTCGACTTTGAGGATACCTATTTACCAGTAGCCATGGTTAAGTCCATTCGTATCCTGCTTGCCATAACAACATGATATGCCTATGAAATATGGCAGATGGACGTGAAAACGATATTTCTCAACGGCTTCGTTGAGGAAGAGATCTACATGGATCAACCGGAAGGATTCACAGTTGCCGGAGAAGAGCAAAAGGTCTGCCGTCTCAAGAAGTCCATCTATGGCCTCAAACAAGCATCCCTTAGTTGGAATATTCGCTTTGATGAAGTCATACAAGGTTATGATTTTATAAAAAATGAATCCGACCTTTGTGTATACAAGAAGGTCAGTGGGAGATCAGTAGTGTTCCTAGTGCTTTATATGGATGACACTCTACTCATAGGCAATGATGTTAGAATGTTGAGTAACACAAAAGCATGGTTGTCCACACAATTTTTCATGAAGGATTTGGGTGAAGCCTCCTACATTCTAGGTATCCAGATCATTAGGGACATATCTAAGAGAATGCTAGGACTGACCCAAAACTCGTATATGGAGAAAATCCTGAAAAGGTTTCAACATGGATAGCTCCAAACAAGGTTTCCTTCCCATGAGGCATGGGATCAAGTTGTCCATGAAACAGTCTCCCGAGACCGATGAGGAACTTGAAAGGATGAAGAGCTTCCCGTATGCTTCTGCCGTAGGCAATATCCAATATGCTGTCCACTGCACGAGACCTGACATCGCTTATGCCTTAAGTGTAACAAGCAGATATCAGTCCTGTGCATGCGAAGGACATTGGAATGCAGTCAAGAACATCCTTAAGTACCTGAGGAGGACTAAGGAAATGTTCTTGGTCTATGAAAATGGAGAGTTAATCCTAGAAGGCTTTAGCGATGCTAACTTCCAGGAAGATGACGGTGATGCCAACTCTCAGTCGGGTTATGTATTCAGGCTCAATGGTGGTGTGGTGGCATGGAAGAGTTCCAAGCAAGCAACCACGGCTGATTCCACCACTGAGACCGAATACATAGCAGCTTCAGAAGCTGCCAAAGAAGCGGTTTGGATGAGAAACTACATCCAAGAGTTGGGTGTGGTGCCTAGCATTGCCGAACCTGTGGTTATCTTCTGTGATAACAACGGAGCGATATCGCAAGCAAGTGAACCGAGATCCCATCACCGATCCAAGCACATTCTTAGACGCTACCACCTTTTGAGGGAAATGGTAGGAAGAGGTAATGTCCGGATGGGCCGAGTCAGCTTAGCAGACAACACAACAGATCTGTTGACAAAGCCTATGTCACAAATTGCTCATACGCAACATCTTGAGAAGATGGGGATTAGGCATATGGGTGATTGGCTTTAGGTCAAGTGGGAGATTGTTAGAATAGCTGACCGTGAAGCCAATCTGATTGGGCTAATGTAACCTATGTTTGAACAATTTCAGAGTTTTAATAAATTGTAATAAATAAGAAAGTGATATTCATTTGGCTTATACTTTGTCTGTGTTCACTTTACTATTTTATTATAACTGTTCACTGCACAAGCAAAGTCCACAGACTGAAATCACATTTCGGAAAACTAGAACTACGCATTGGATGGTAGGTTCATGAAATCAGTTTCTCCGGATCGGTCTGAAATACTCCAAATCAAGGAATCTCGAGATAGGGCATCGAGAATCCATTTGAGACTTGCACTAAGCATCTGCAGTCTCATTTCATCGGCAAGTGACGAGGCTCATCCATGCAGTGTTAGGGTCAGCCAGCTGGGTGGCTGCTGACTGAGGTGACTCGTGGGAATCGTCATATGGAAGACCTTGAGTAGGGTCAGTCAGGTATGACTTATATTCCCAGTTTCAATAATACAAGTTCATCCTTAGACTTGAGGGATTACTGAGTTCACCTGCACACCATGCCTGTATCTTAGGTATGCCGAGAGGCTGCCAAATCGTAGTCACTCGATAGTTATAAGCCCTATCTAGTATAGTCAAGATGTGTAGTGTGATAGTAGATCCCGAGAGAGGATCTATCTCCTGTCAGAAGGCTAATAGTGATATGTCACTTTACTCTGAGACTCGTTCTTGATAAATCTGTGACCACAATAACTGAACAAAAGGGTAGGACCCCTGTGACGTTTAGTATGGACGAGGCAAAAGCTTAGGTCGAAAATGGGTACCTACATTTTCATGTCCTAGACTCTAAGTAGTAAGATTGAAGATGGAAGGATAGACGTACTAAAGAGCCTAAATGTTCACACCATAAACATTCACCTAGTCTTTAGTGCCATGGACTGTTGCTAAACGGCCACCCATGGTAACGGACGAATTCCTGTCATAGGATGGTCGGGAATTTGGCCAAGTCTAGCTGAGGGTGAACCTAAAGAGTCATAAACAATCCGCACGCATTAAAGGTATTTAATTTGGAATTAATTTTAGAGAGGATTGAACGATTTAAATTGGATTTAATTGGTTCTCTTTTTCTTGGGATGTTGATTCCTTTAATTGGATCAAAAGGAAATAACTAAATAAATAAATTTGATTTATTGGAATAAATTATGTGGGCTTAAAACAAATATTACTATTTATTTTATTTATTTAAAAGGCCCTTGGATTATTTAAATGAGATTTAAATATTCCATAAAATAAATGGATGGTTGAGATTAAGAGGAGAGATGAATGGTTAGGATTGGTTTGACCAATCTAAGCCTCGTTTGACTAGGACCTTGACTAGGTTAAAATCCTAGTCAAATTAAGCTTCTAAAGTTGGAGTTTGAAGAGGAATATGATTCCTCCTCTATATATACTCCTAGCTTTACACTATAGAAAGATGATGAAACTCAAGAAACACACACACACACACACACACACACACACACTCCACACGTCTCTCTCCCTCTTGATCGGCCACTCCCTTCTCCCAAGAACAAGTCTTTGATTCTTTGTTTCATACATTGAATCTAAGGAGGATTGATCACGTTAATTCATAACGGTTGGTGGATCCATCCTCTCTAAATATATACACTTGGTTTTTCGCTAGCACGAGGATCAAGATACGTGGGCGGATTGCGTGTACGATTTAGAGGGTCTCAAATTCGGGATCTTGGTGGAAAACGGGGAACAACGCGATTAGCAGTTTGAAGACAAACGACAACCGGGTAGGTTATTTCGTTTTGGAGTTCTTTCAATTTCTACATCCTATGGCCTCCATGATTTGCTTGTTTTGATTTAGTCATGAGATACACCGAATGCTCGGGAGGTTCAACGAAAAACCCCTTGAACGTGTTGTTTTAATTCATGTATGAGCATGCTTTAAATTTTTGTTATCTATTTTGTATCGCGCTTCCGCATTCGTGCTCCTCCCCGGATGATCTACACGCCTACCATAGGTTTTCACCAGGCGGATATGCAGGGCAATAACCTCCTTCTTCAGATGTCGCAGGATGGCAGAATCATCCTGGTGTGTCTCATCCCTCTTATTGATTGCCTCCCTCAGCCTGCGGTCAGCTTCCTCCAGATCTTCCACCTTCTTGAGGGAGCCCTTGAACAAGGGACCTCCTTGCTCCAGCCAGCTAAAAAAGCTGCCCCCCAACATGCACGCCTGCATGGCAAAGCAAACAAATCAGGTTACACCATTCCTCAATTGCTATTATGCACTAACATGCTTGATACAAGAACTTACCCTGCTGAGATGAGTAGGAAATAGGCCAAGGGCTTGAGCTCAGGGCAGGTCGTCCTCATACGTTTTGTCCTGAGGTGGCCTGATCCCCTTTAGAAATTTAGCATCACGCCTAGGCTCTGTCTCATCCAGCAGCAAGGAGTAGTCCTCTTATAGGGTCCAGTCGGGAGAGAGCTTCCTCCTTTCCGCCCTCTCTTCAATAGGGCGGGGAGTTCGCGCTCGTGTAGCAGGGTGGGGAGTAGGAGGCACTAGGAGGGCCGGTTGACCCTTAGCCTTCTTGGTAGGGGTAGGAATGGGGTCGGCAGGACTCTTGCCTTTGGGATCCCCAGTCGAGGCTGAGCTTGCAGGGGTAGAATGAGGACTCTTAACCTGGACTCGCCGAGCAGAGGAATCGGCACCAGGGGTCATCTCTACCTTATTTTGCAGTAATTTCTGGAACATCCTTCCTGCACACATCAGGGTGTATTGTCTTTCGGGGATCAAAGGGAGAAACATCCAAGCGTTCTAACAAGGCCTGGAAAGCAGCAGGTTGGTTGTGAGCATAATATTTTAATTGTTTAGGGGAATTCACAATCCACACCTGAGGGAACCACCAGGGCTTGGGAGAGGAGATGAAAAGTAATCACATTTTCACTCCTTCAATGAGGACTCGGTAGACAGAAACCGAGCTTCCCCTCGGGAGGTGAAGTAGAACATGAAAGATTATGTGGATCGTCCCGGGAAAAGCGCGAATGTGGAAGCGCGGTATAATTAAAAATTAAAACGGAATTTAAACATGCTTTTAAATTAAAAAACACGTTTCAAAGGGTGTGCCTTTGAAATTTTCCCGGGCATTCGGTGTATCTCATGAACGTATAACATAAAATAAATCATGGAGGCCATAGGGTTGAAAAATTAAAGAGGGACGAAAATTTAAAACGAGACCTACCCGTTGTCGTTTTCGTCTTCAACGGCTACACGCGTTGTTCCCCGTTTTGCACCAAGATCCCGTCTTTGAGACCCTCTAATTCGTGACACACGATCCACCCACGTATCTTGCACGTCGTGCTAGCAACGAACAAGTGTATAATTTTGGAGTGGATGAATCAATAACACATTATCAATTAATGGTATTGATTCATCAAGATTCTAATGTTCCAAGAACAAAAGAATCAAGAAAACTATTTTCTTGAGAGAGAGAGAGGGCGGACGAGAGAGATGGGAGAGAGAGAGAAACCGTGTGTGTGTGTTGTGTGTGTGTGTTGGAGTTTCATCATCATGTAAATTGTAGGATGCTAGGGGTTTATATAGAAGAGGAGTTTAATCCTCTTTAAACTCCTCTTTTAAGAACTCTAATTTGATTAGGATTTTGACCTAGTCAAAGTCCTAGTCAAACTAATGTTTTGACCTAGTCAAAACGATCCTAGCCATCCATCTCTCCCATTAATCTCAACCGTTGATTTAATTTAATTTAATGGAAATATTTAAAACCTATTTAAATATTTCCAAGAGGCTAAAATAAATATAAATATTATTTAAGCCCATTAAATAAATCCCTTTGATAAATCCAATTTATCAATTTAATTCCTTCTATCAAATAGAAAGAATTATTTCTCCAAGAAAAATAAAGGTCCCGATTAAATCTAATTTAATCATTCCTTCACTCCAATGTTTAATTCCAAATTAAATATTTAATTGTGTGTGGATAGTGTGTGACTCTTTAGGTTCACCATTCAGCTAGACTTGGTCGGATTCCTAGAATCCGTCCGTTACCATGGGTGGCCATCTAGCAACGGTCCATGGCACTAGAGACTAGGTGAAATATTCAGGGATGAACATTTAGGCTCTAACAGTACGCTTGTCCTTCTGTCTTCGGTCTCATCACTTAGTGTCTAGGGCACGGATAACGCAGGTACCCATCTTGGACCTAAGTGTCGGTCTGTCCTCACTAAACGCCGCAAGGGAAACCTTCCCTTCTGTTCAGTCACTGTGGCCACAGTTTTAGGGACAAGACCTAGAGCATACATGAGACTCAACTGTCAAAACCTATTGACAGGAGACAGATCCTTTCTTGGAAACTACTGTCACTTTGCACACCAGGACTGCACTAGACATGGCTTATGACTACCAAAGAGAATTCTGGCAATCTCTCACCATATCTAAGATACAGTTCTGATGTACAGGTAAACTCAGTAATTCCTCAAGTCAAAGGACTTGACCTGTACCGTTGGAACCGGGAATACTCGTCATACCTTGCAGACCATACTCAAGGTCCTCCGTAAGACGGTTCCCACGAGTCACCTCAGTCAGCTGCGTCCTAGCAGGCTAACCCACTAACACTGCTTAGACGATCCTCGTCACCCGTCGATGAAACACGACAGCAGATGCTTAGTGCAAGTCTCAAATGGAATCCCGGTACCCATTTTCGGGATTCCTTGACTTGGAGATTTCCGGACTGATTCGGGAAGACTGATTTCATGGACCTACCTCCAAGCGTAGTCCCAGTCCCCGAAATCGAATCTCAGTCCGTGGGCTCTGTTTGCGTAGTGAACAGATATGGAAAAATAGGTGCAAGTGAACACAAACAAAGTAATGCCAAATGAAAATTCACTTCTTTATTCATTAATGATTTATCAAAACACTCATAATTGTCTAGACATAGGTTACATATACCCGCCAAAATTGGCTTACATGGTCACCTATTCTAACAGAACAAGCCCGGACCCGCTTTCTTAAGCATGAGTAAACAATAGAATTGGGCAGTAGAAGGGGTCTCCCCTAGATTTTTTACCAAAATATAAAAGCTAGACAGCAAGCTAAAGGACTTAAGGACTAGTTGGTTCAGAGGGATATTAAATAGTGTAGCTACCTCTCAGAAAAAAGGAGCGATAGGAAAGCGAAGGCCTGCTTCCAATTGAGCAAGGTAAAAACACATATAACCAGTTGGCGGGAAGTTTGGGTGAGCAGCAAGAGCAGGGGCCTGGAACACATGATCACCAGGTATCCCATACTTGCTTCGGACACCCACCAAATCCTCCTCCGTGAGCCTAGACCTATATTATGCGGAAGGCATCAGCCCCGGTCGCAACCAGGAGATCCTCCATCGGCTTCCTACTCCCCTCCTCCTTACTGTTTTCCCTCATCCTCGCTCTCACCTCCATGGTGGGAGGCAGAGTCAGAGGTTGTGGGATCATCATCGCCTTCATCACCAGAAGGCTCTATCAATCAATTAAGACATCCTCAATCACATCTCTATCTATGCTACCCGTAGACATATCTACTAGAGAATAGAGGGGAGCAGGGAAGCGTACCTAGACACAAGCAGGGAAACACAGGGAATAATGAAGAAAGCCCTAAAAATCGCGAGAACCTGCAAAGCAAAAAATCTATCTCAGAAAATATTTGCAGAAGGAAGGACGAAGAATTTTTCAAAAAGGGAAGAGACTTACTCAGAGAATTCGGAGATGATGAAAAGTAACCTCCCCAAGGAAGGTATTCATACCCTAGTAGCCGAAGAGTCCCATCAGTGTTGGGCTCGGAATCTCTGTTCTTGCTTGGCGTCAATGCACCAATCACGGGCCGTGTGAGCTAGCACGCGCTGTAAGTTCTTTCCACTTTCCTTAATTTTTTCATAATAATTGCCCCTATCGTCTCCTATGCAGATAAGTATAAATCTCTCAAAATCCGTGTGATATCGGCGCAACAGGTAGGAAGCAACGCAATAGGACTTCTCCTGCTGGGGCACCCAGGTATATATAACTCTTGTGCTAACCCTTGCAGGACTGCTCATTTCTACTCCATCAGTCCTACAACAAGTCCGCACTACTGGAGTAGGGGGGAGTGATGGTGTGTAGCACCCTCTAACAGCACTACGACTATATCTCCCCTAAATACCACACTTAATGTAAACCCTGTTTATTATATATAATTAAGCACATAATTTAGTCCCTGTTGGGTATATATACACATGGTCTCATCATCACAACAAGAATATTTATCATCTCATCCGTAAGATCATATGTACATATATCAAGTACGACCAAAATGGAACCAGTATAGTTAGTTCACATGCCATTCTCGCTTTTAATCCAAAATGAGACTTTTATTTCTATTTACAATGATGAGAAAAACTGCATACTGGCCCAACCTACTGGAATGCAAAACGTGGACCTAGTTGTCGTGAATAGGCACAATAACACCTGAAAGTGTTAGCAGAGGGATGAGCCTGCAACTCAATAAGTAAATAATCGGCACCAGATATATACGCACCTCAAATATAGTTGCAACAAGACAAAATAAGCAACGTATATAAAATATAATCAATTTGATCAAGCACATTTCATTTCATTCCTCCATGTAATCGTCTCATAATTAGGCAACCAATCAAACCCGTATTTTCCTAGTTGGCTTGCCAGAAAGGTGGTATAGTGTTTTTCCTCCACCAACTCAACCTCATTATTCATTAATGTATATACATGAATCCCATTGGCATGCCACACAGGCTCATCAATATCATTTCGCATCAAAGCTCTTTCATTTCGCATCATAGCTCTTTTCATTTCGCATCATGGCTCTTTTCACATCGCATCATAGCTCTTTCATATCGCATCATAGCTCTTTTCATTTCATTTTTCCACATAGGCTATTCAACAACATCAAGGGGTATTCATAGCATAATTACATTCAATTTCCATCACTCCCTCGATTCCACATATCACCGTTCTTGTAAGCCAACTAGCCACATAAAACCACATAGCCACATTATTCATGTACAAGCACATAACAAGGATATCAAACAGCCAATGGCATATCTCAATGGGTCTCCTCATTTCACTTTCACGATCATTTCAAATAATCATCAACCACTCATATAGTTCAAAATAAATTAGTGCTAGCACAAATCATAGGCTCACATAAAAGTAATATCACCAAGAAATGAGGCATATATAGATAATACTAATTATTTACGTACACAACCCTAATAGAAAAAATGCATATATAAGCAATACTAATTATTTACTCACCTCGATCTTATACAGATTTAGTTAGCAGATATGAAGTCGTACGATCATCTACTCTATCCCCGTGTCCTATCATAAGGTATAATACGTATAATTAATATCTAGAATGTCCATTTCTAAATAAAATATTAAATAGTATATATATATATATATATTATTCACCAATCTCTCAATATTTCATTAAACCCCTCATCCTATTATAACTACCATTCTTAATAACAACTTTGGATTTAATTATCTCAAAACATACTCATCTTTAGTAAATATAACATTTTCAAATATAACATCTAGTAAATTAAGCAGTTTAAGCCATTAATTATAACACCCCTAATTCAATTTAGACATTTAACCTAGCACTAATTTATAAATACTCAAATTCATAAAATTTTCCGGTTAAACATTAAATCGAGTAGTATAAATAATATTTAATAAATGCACTTATTAAATAATATAATTATATAAATTAAAACTAATTAAAATAAAAATATTTCTTACCTATGCTTCGCCGAACTCTGTTTCTGTGTGTGTGTTTAGTGTATGTGTTTAGTGTGTGTGTGTGTTTAGTGTATGTGTTTAGTGTGTGTGTGTGTTAACTTAATTGTGTGTGTGTGTGTATGTTTATAGAAAGTAAATTATCCACCTTTTCTTAATTTTTTTAAATTTTAATAAACTTTTTCAAAATACCCATTACGTCCTTTCTAATTTCTTAATTAATATAATTTGCTCCCAAATATTATATAAAGCTCCAATTCGCTCCGTTCAAGTCTTAATATGATCATAATTTAATCTATAATATATCTACTAATTAACTAAATTTTATTGAATAATTATCAATTAACCCCATAATTATGTATAAAAATTTGTGGGCGTCACATGGTGCCTCCTAAAATCCACCGGCCATCCCAAGGTCTAGGAGTAGGCTCCAGACCAGGCAGCCCAGCCGGCCAAAGTCATAAGGACCAAAACAAAACAGTAAGGCTTTTTATTTGTAAGCCCAGTTTCTACCCACTAACCTGGCAGGCCCACGGAAAAGGCTTGTACAACAAGTCTAGTTACCCAACAACTCGGACTTCACATCACACAGGAGGCCAACACATGGAGCCACGTCACACTAAAAAATCTCATCCAAAATCCCAGTAGATTGGCTGGAATCCAGGTCTTTCTTAGTAGGTAACTGCTTTTTCGAAAAATATGACAGGATTAACTCAAACGACCATATCTCCACCAGTTCAACTCCGTTTCTCGCGTAGTTTGTTGGGTTAAGAATCTAACTTCCCAAGGTTTCCAACGATATACAACACTCAATTTAATTCCTCCAAAATCGGGTTCAATACCAGCTATAAAAAGGCTACTGTGCAGTCATTTGGAACACATTGACACCCAAGTATCAAGTAACTTTTATTCTATTTTGCACCTCACTTTGCACACGTTTTCTCTCCACTTCTCAACTATATTCAATATATTCTCATACGAATTATCACTATACAACATAACTTTACCATTATTCTCGCTTTCTTCAAGTTTTTCCTTTATTTCATTCACTCGAACATTACTGACTTAAGCATCAGAGTGTTAACCCCTCTCTGCACATTAGTCTCCTCTAAAATCTTGGAATTTTTATGAAGGTCCCTTGATATTTGTGGTGCTTTTGGACCCCCGATACACATCAAGTAGGTAAAGTTAACGGGCTAAAAATATAATTTCCCATTATCTTTTGTAATATTACAAGTACACCCCCTAAAGTTGAAATTGTAATTCATATCGACACGCTTTCAGAGACAAAAAAATTACACAAATATTCCTAGGCCTCATTTGGTTCTTTTGATAGGATTAGACATGATGGGGTTTGGTGGTTTGTGAAGTAGAATGATAATTAGTCCATTATCCATTATATGTTGTTTGGCTTGACATATTGTGTTGTGTGATATCTTATGTGATAGTATAATCTGGTGTTTGGTTGAAAGGATTACAAAGTATGATTGGATGTAAAAGTAACATTAAAGGTATCCTTTTTTAAATTATTTTTTATTTTATTGTAGTTTGTGAACAATTACAAAAGATAAAAAATAACCCTCTGAATATTTATTGAAATTCAGTTTCTAAAGTAAAACTTTATATGGAATATTTCATTTTTTTTTTCACATTCATATAAGGAAGAAGTTCAAAATAAACATGTAATTCAATTAAAAAAAAAGAGCGAATGTTTAATTTTTTTTTAAAAAAAAGTTATAAAAGTAAGAGAAAATTCTACTCTTTGAAATTTAATTAATAATCAAAACAAAAATATTTTCCAAAAGTCCCAAAACAATGAAGTTATACTTTTTTTATTATATTTTACTATTAAATTATTGTAAAAGGGGAGAGAAGTAAATGATGGAGAAAGTTGGAGGGATTTAGTTAACAAATTTTTTTCATCCTGCCTTCAATAACTGATGGAATAGTGTATCCCACCTCTTAGGGTATACTTGTAATTTTATAAAAATTAGGGGATGTTTTTTAATTATATCTAATATGAAAAAGTGTAGATGTAATTTACAATAATTTTAAAAATGATGTGTATATCAATTCGTCTAAAAAATCTGGGCTCTAGCAGTTGTTGGCCTTGTTAATTTGGGTAAATGCAAGATTATGAGTGAATTGCATTTTTGGCATCTTGCAAGTTTTGTACCATGCTTTTCCACTTGACTAAGTTTGGTACCATATAAAAGGTTCAATTGCACGATACATACCGTCGCTAACTTCTTAACGAAAAAGCCACTTGAGGAGCATGTGGCCATTAAAACAATGCGCGAGAATTACAATTTGGATACCACACTATAGAGCTCTTTTCATAGTTAGTATCTTACTTTTTTAATTGGCAAAAACTGATACCATATAAATGGGGCCATTTGCACAGTAGATACATTAGTTAATCTTTTATCAAAACCTTTGTCTTGACTTGTTCAAATGGTAGACTGTTATTAATCAATTACGCAATAGGGATATATTCGAGTAGAAATGAAAAAATAGGAACCAATAAGAAAAAATAAAGCATAGAAAACATATTTTATCTTTGGCATGAATTTTTTATCCATTTGAATTGGCGTTCAACTTTCATTTGATATTCTTTTACAATCCAAATTAATATTTTTTATCTATTCCATATATTAGTTGAGTTTAAATAATTTAATTTTCTTATGATTTTTTTAGTTTTTAAACCATCAAGTTATGTTCAAGTTGGTTTATCAGAAACTTAATTTGGAATTGTTAAGTAATTTAGTTGATTGATTTAACCAAAAAAGTACAAAATTTCCCCATATTGATACCCATATCCACAGGTATTTTCAGTTCTTTGGATTTTTTTAAGGCCGAATAGCATATTACCCCTATGTGTCTTATAAATTCATTTACCCCCCCCCCCCCCTTGTGTTTGAAAAATAGGCAAAAAATCCCATTATATTTTATTAAATATAGCACACATGCCCCTCACCATTAATCAAAGGTAATAGCGTTAAATTTTTTTTATTAAAAGACCGTTATGGTCTTACTTATTATATATTATTTCTTATATTAATGACCGCCCAAGGGTCATCTGGGCGACCGCGAGGGCGATCGCCCATGGGTGATCTAGGCAACGGTGACCAGATTTTATTTTAAATTTTATTTTTTTTAACAATTAAAGAAATTGATTTATATTTATATAAAAATTTGTATATTATTCATATTAAACAGTATAATTTATTTAAATATATTTAATTTGAATAATAATTTAAATTAGTTAATAATATATAAATATTATATTTTATTAACATTTATATTTATATAGATATTTAAATTTGATAAATGAATTTTAGTATATTAATATTGTAGTGTGTTTTAATTTATTTTTTAATGTAAATTTAAAATAATTCATTTAAACATATAAAAAAATAATTAAAGAAAAGTATCAAATTTTCATTTTCAATACTTATTGATGTGTACCTGGGTCCAAAGGTACTGCAAATTTTGAAGGACCTTCAAGAGAATCCTAAGATTTTGGGGGCTAACCTGCAAAGACAGGTTAGCACTTCGATGCTTAAGTCAGTAAAGTGCAGAAAGGGAAATTTGAATATATGATGACGATAATGGTAATTTGTAAAAAAAGATGGATTATAACTTGCGTGACTTATATAATTCACGTAAAAATGAGCTAAAACTAGCTAGAAAGTAGTAAAAACGAGTGTGAGAGTGTGTAATTGCGAAAGAGAGAGGGTTGAATGGTGTTACCAAAACTTGACCCTTAATAACTGCATAAGGGTCAATTTATAGTCGTCTTTAAAGCCAAATTCGGACGGCTGTTGCTGAGTGTCGTATACCGCTGGAAATCCCTTCGAGTTGGCATCTTCCAAAATAAACCGTTTGTGATTTGGATAGATTTTGAAAAAGATGATTTTTTTTACCAAGTCATGCCAGGTCTGCCGAGATTGTTGTACTATTACTCGTGGCTTTTCAGGTTATTTCCCATTCAATCCGTGAGAACCTGAGTGAGATCTTTTGGTATAACGTGTCTTGATGTGTTGGCAAGCTATATGACGTGTCCGTCTAACTGTATGATGATGTGTCTAGCTGGAATGGATTTATTTCTTGGCCCTGCCAATTCAGTGAAACCAAAAGGGCCTTACCCTCGTAATTGATGGGCCAGCCGACTAATAACCAGTTGGGCGTTACCCTCCTAAGTTGATGGGACTGTCTGGCTGGTTGAGTATATAAGGTATCTACCTTTTCATTAACCTTTCACACGCCATTTACGCATCCTGGTAATTTCTCCTCTCTCTCTTCTTCTCTTCATTCGTCTAAAAGTAGGGTTATTCTAACCCTTTCTTTTTTTCAATAAATGTTGCTAGATTTCTCTCAATCCGAGCTCTTTTTGCCAAAAAACCTTGTTGTTTTCAATCTCCCCCTCCTAGGTAAGTGCCTTCCTTCTTTCTCTAATTTATTTATTTTAGTCATGTCTGAGGGAGGCGTGCATGAAAGGGTTATTGATGAATTTGTGATTGATCTTGGGGAGATGTTTGGTGATGATGGTGAGGAGAAACCTACAACCTCCCACTCTGGCCCACTGGAGAATAAGGGTGAGGAGGAGGTGAGCAATAGTAGTAGAAGGGCCATTAAGGAGGAAATAGAGAGGAGAAAGGTGGAGGATAGGATAGTGGCCTCCGGTATCGAGTCCTTTAGGGTCTTCCATTCCTGTGTGAAGGAGGAAGACATTGATGACCTTTGGTCTAATTTTGGGATACCTAATGAATTCGTGATTCAAGTCCTTGCTCCTATTGAACCGCCTAATTCCGCCCCCCCCCCCCCAAGGGCTTCACTTGTTTTTACGTGGCATAGCTGGAAGCTGGGTTACGATTTCTAGTGCATCCTTTTTTTACCTAGGTGTTCACCTTGTTCCAGGTCCCTCTAAGCCAGCTAGTGCCCAAATCTTTTAGCATACTAGTTTATTTTTACATATTGGTTAGGAATTTGGACGAGATCCCTTCTGCTGCTCAATCCCATTCTTTCTTCATGCTGAAGAAGGCTAGTCCTGGATTGCTCTATTTTACTTCTAGGGGAGACGCTCAATTCCTCCCTTCTGAAAGTACTATTAAAGAGTGAAAGTGCCACTAGTTTTTTCATTTCATCTCCTACTTCGTGGCGCTTCCCTTTTGTATCGGTTTCTGCTGCTCCTGAGCTCCTAGATATTTTATCCGCTATCGCCATGCTCCATTCAAGTTTTTGTTAGATTGTCTGAATGTCTTCAAGTATGACCCCTGCGAGCTAGTCCATCCAGCCCGTCTCTTCCATTGTGGTCTGAGTACTAAAAAGGTCACCCCGGACAATGCTGCCGATATAGTTTCTATGTATTTGTTTGTTTGTAATTTGTTCCTGCAAGTTTTGGTTAGTGTATGTAACCTGCTAGTGTACCTATATTTTTTTTGCAGTCGATATGTTTAACCAGCTGCTGCAGGAAAATTTTTTGATTGAGAGGTAAGTCCCCTGAGACGGGTTCCTCTACCAAGCATCCTCTGATGAAATGTCCGGCGTCAACCCCGGTTAGCTCGGCTTCCACCGGGGACCCGAAAGAAAAGCACCAAGCTGATCCCTTCCTTACACCCACCAAGCGAGCTAAGGGATCAACTGCTTCCTTGGCCCCTCTAGCTCCTAAGCATGTTGCACGAGCTGGGACGCCACGACTTGTTGAACATAAGGCAAAAAAGGAAGAAAGCTACGAGCGAAGGTCGCTCCCTGCTACGAGAAAATGGTGAAGGCAACCTGGCTGTTGAGTTCTTGAAGGAAGATCCTTCCCCTCTGGACCGAGCTTATGTGGATGCTCTTGCCTTGTCCTCAAACTTTGAACTTGATGGATTCTTACATTATCAAGGTAAAAAAAAATCATATAATATTGAACTGTGCATGTGATGTTAGAATAAATGATCAGAAAATCAATTAGATTGGCTGTTTTGGGAACTATTTGTCGATCTTTATCAAGTAATATTATAAAGATGAATAAAGTAAGTATTTTTTTCATTGGCTAAATGTGTTATTTGTGCTTACTTTTAGCACTGAATGAACTTTCAATGTCAATGCCCACAGATCGATTGGTTAAACTCGTTGAGTTAAGCTGTGCATAGGTTGGCGGGTATTAAACCAACTCCCGAGGGTCGGTTTGAAACGTTCCAAGTCGAGGACCTCGAGACTTGGGCATCAAGTGTCCTATAAAGACTTGCACTAAGTATTATATTCAATAGGTGAGTGTCGAGTGACGTAGGTTGTCTATGCAATTTTAGTAGGTAAGTTGGGAAGGTAGTCGACTGTCTGAACTCACTCGCGGGAATAGTCATATGGAAGCCTTGGAGGCTTGGTCGGTGTGATTAGTATTCCCGATTTTGATAGTACAGGATTAGTCCTAAGACTTGAGGAATCATGGCAATGGCATGCGTATGGGGACTGTATCTTGGATCTGGCGAAAGGTGACCGTGTCTTTGATATGGTCATTATAGGCCTTGTCCAGTGCAGTCGGAGTATGTAGTGAGGACGGTGGATTCCGAGAGAGAATCTATCCCCTATCAGTATTTGATAGTTGTGTCTCCTATGTGCTCTAAGATGGTTTAGATTCTTCAAGTCTACGACCGTAGCTATTGGTCGAGTATGGAATGGTTCCTTAGGTCAATCAACAGAGTAAACACATCTTAAGTATGAAGTATAGATGTCTGGTCCATGATGGGAATCAATACCCAATTTCATGCCCTAAACTAAGGCCTGGAGACGATTGACGAAGGGACCGTACCTGTATAGAACTTGGAGCCTAGATGTTCACGCCAATTTTCACTTAGTCTTATAATTCTTAAATTTACAACTCAACTAATTTATTTAAAGAATCACCTTATCGTATAAATAAGAACAAAGTTTATTTATTCAGTGTATCCACAATTACGCAAATAGCATCATGTTTTTGGAAAGTACATAGCAACCCAATGACAAAATCCACAGTGATTTTATCCTAATTCTGTTAAGGTATGATAAAAGTTCAAGCTTAGCAACTAGTGCATGGTGTTTTGTCTTTACTTGCTAAGAAGTTAAGTATTTAGTCACAAATTCTGCCACTAAAGTATTTTCACAAACTGTCAAGTTTCGAGATATTCTGCCACTAAAGTATTTTCAAACTGTCAAGTTTCGAGATATTCTCCCAAAACATAAAAGAAACAAGTATGACACATTATCCAAGTGTACTAATATAGTCCCGATGTATGAATAGTAAAATTATATACAGCCAAACCCACTTCATCATTTCCCTCACACTAAGACTTATCCGTGAATAAAAAATCTATTAGTTAGCTCTAAACTCAATATTTGTTTTCCTTATATTTCATTAACATAATTTCACCAAAATTGTTATCCCTAAACCCAAATATCCCTCATAATTTGGCTTTATAAAATTTATTGCACCAACAATGTCATCTCATTTATCTAATAGATGCTCCAGAAGTTCGAATCATTTCTTAAGGCGTCCTAATAATATTACTTACGTAACATTAATCGGTAACTCGCGAATCTCAAGACAACCATTATAAATTGACTATTACTACTGATGGTTACTAATATCTAAACTTTGTCAGACAATCAATACCACACTTATTAAATAAGTTCCTTTCCACATATCAAATATAGTATGTCTCTAAGTTTCCTTATCAAATTGAGAACCAATATCAAAGCAAAAATTTAATACTGTCACAACCTAAAGAATACTACCACAACAAGACCAGAGACATAATTTACCAACTTAGTATTCCAATTATAGTAAATCATGTATTGATCGATTGCCCAACAATGGTATATCACATTCTAGCATTGAACATATCCAAAATTCCCAAAATAAATGAAGTTTCTAAACCTCTACTTTGATTCAGTCGTTAGCATAACCTTAGGTTCGGAGGTCTTATTCAAAATATTAGATGACTTAAGTTGCAAAGTTGTTGACAAATAAGCGATCAACTGCTAGCTTCACATTTATTGATCTCATTTCTAACAATGTCACATTATGTTCCAAATTAGTTAAGATGATTGCACTATAAGGCATCCATTACTACATTCGTATTCCGACGATGATAATAGATAATACAATCATAATAATTTTTTTTTTTTTAACAATTCTATCCATATATTTTGTCTCCAGTTCAACTATTTTTTGTGTCAAATCATACCTCAAACTCTTATGATCCGGATAATGCCCAAAATCTTCTATACATGTATAATTGTTGCTAATTCCAAATCATGCGTAAGTAATTTAACTAGTGGATCCTTAATTGACGAGATGTATACAAAATCACCTTTCTAATTTGCAGCAATACACACCCTAAATATTGTTTCAAAATATCTATATACATTATGTATCCACCACTACTAGATGATAAAACTAAAATCGGAGTTGAACTCAATCTTTTCTTTTACACATCAAAATTTTGTTGACACTGCTCAGTCTAGTGAAACTGTGACGCCTAGAAATTTTTATACATAATTATGAGATTAATTGGTAATTATTTGGAAAATTTGGTTAATTGGTAAATAAATTATAGATTCAAATTGTGTTATATTAAAACTTTAAGGGACTAAAATTAGAACTTTATAAAATTTTAGGGTTGAATTATATATTCTCTAAAAGTTTTAGGACCAACTTGTCATTTTGTCAAAGTATAATTTATATATATATATATATATATATATATAGAATGAGATAAAGGTTAAAATAATATTAGTTGGGCACGTGTGCCTTAATTGGGGATGTTACCCCACCTAAACTTATATATATATATATATATATAATAATATAACACAAAGAAAAGACAAATTGAGGCTTATCTCATTCTAATTCAAAAACAAACAGAGGAAGAGGCATTTTATTTATGTTCTTCGTCAATCCTTCGGCCATGTCAAAAATAGGTAAGTAATTAATATATTAGAATTCTTAATTAATTTATATAATCATATTATTTAATAAGTGCATTTATTAAATCTAGTTTATACTGTTTGATTTAGTGTTTAACCAGAGAATTTTATGAATTTGAGTATTTGTAAATTAGTGCTGGATTAAATGTCTCAATTGAATTAGAGGTGTTATAATTAATTACTTAAACTGCTTAATTTACTAGATTTAATCATTTCTATAATTGTTTGGCTTAGTTTAATCGGATTGAAAATTATATTTGAGAATATTATAGAATTACATTTGAAAATGCCATATTTACTAAAGATGAGTATATGTTTTGAGATAATTAAATCCAAAATGGTTATTAAGAATGGTAGTTATAATATGATGAAGGGTTTAATGAAATATTGAGAGATTGGTGAAATATATATATATATATATATATAAATACTATTTCATATTTTATTTAGAAATTGACATTCTAGATATTAATTATACGCATTATACCTTATGATAGGACACGGGGATAAAGTAGATGATCGTACGACTTCATATCTGCTAACTAAATCTGTATAAGATCTAGGTAAGTAAATAATTAGTGCTGCTTATATATGTTCCTTTTTCCTATTAGTGTTGTGTACGTAAATAATTAGTATTATCTATATATGTTTCATTTCTTGGTGATATCACTTTTATGTGAGCCTATGGTTCGTGCTTGACTAATCCATTTTGAACTGTACGAGTGGTTGATGATTACTTTGAAATGATTTATGTCGTGAAAGTGAAATGAGGAAGATAAGCCATTGACTGTTTGATATCAGTGTTATGTGCTTGTACGTGAAAAATGCTGCTATGTGGTTTTATGTGGCTAGTTGGCTTACAAGAACGGTGATATGTGGAATCGAGGGAGTGATGGAAATTGAATGTAATTATGATATGAATTCCCCTTGATGTTGTTGAAAAGTCTATGTGGGAAAATGAAATGAAAAGAGCTATGATGCGATATGAAAGAGCTATGATGCGATGTGAAAAGAGCTATGATGCGAAATAAAAGAGCTATGATGCGAAATGAGATTGATGAGCCTGTGTGGCATGTCAAGGGGATTCATGTATATGTATATAATGCATGGTGAGGTTGAGTTGGTGGAGAAAAATACTATATCACCTTTCTGGCAAGCCAACTAGGAAAATACGGGTTTGATTGGTTGTCTAATTATGAGACGAGTACATGGAATAATGAAATAAAATGTGCTTGATCAAATTGATTATATTTTATATACGTTGCTTATTTTGTCTTGTTGAAACTATATTTGAGGTGCGTATATATTTGGTGCCGATTATTTACTTATTGAGTTGCAGGCTCATCCCTCTGCTAATATTTTTCAGGTGTAGATTTTGCTGTGCCTATTCACGACAACTAGGTTCACGGTTTGCATTCCAGTCAGGTCGGGCTTGTTGGAATAGGTGACCAGAAAGCAAATAGGTTTGGCAATTTGTAACCTATCCGACAACTTGATGTGAATGTAATATTATTACGTGATGAATAAGATGAGTGTTCGTCACCAATGGTACCTTCTTTGTTGCGCTCATCTTACATTTGTTAAAACAGTGTTTAACTTATATCGCAACAAAGCCCACAGACCATGGATAACAACTCGTGCAGTTGGGCCACGCATTGGATGGTGGAAATAAAACCAACTGATTAAGAGTTGGGTCTGAAACGTTCCAAGTCGAGGACCTCGAGACAGGGCATCGAGAGTCCTATTGAGACTTGCATCAAGAGTCGTGTTCATTGGATGAGTGCCGTGTTTCATCGGCGACAGGTGTGGGACGCCTACACGATCTTGATGGGTTGGTCGACTGGGGTCGAGCCGACTGGATTGACTCGCGGGGATCATCATATGGAAGCCTTGGAGGCTTAGTCGGTATGATTGGTTTTCCCCGGTTCCAATAGTACGGGAGTAATCCTCAGACTTGAGGGATCATGGCAGTCGCGTGCACAGGACGGCTGTATCTTGGATCTGGCGAGAGCTAATCATTCTGTAAGATGATTATCATATGCCTTGTCCAGTGCAGTCGGAATGTGTAGCGAGGACGGTGGATTCCAAGAAGAGGATCCGTCCTGTCAGTATGTGACAGAGGTATCTCCTATGCACTCAGAGACACGTTCATGCTGTTTGAAGCTGTGGCCACAGTGGTTGGTCGAACAGGGAATGGTTTCCTGTGTCGACGCAATGAAGTATACGTGGTCTCGAGTATTAAGCATAGATGCCTAGTCAAGGATGGGAACCGACACCCAATTCCATATCCTAGACTAAGGCCGGGAGACGGTAGACGGAAGGATCGTACCCGTACGGAATCGGCGCCTAAATGTTTCACGCCAATTCACCTAGTCTCTAGTGCCATGGACCGTTGCTAGACGGCCACCCATGGTAACGGGCCCTTGTGGGACACGGGCCCAAGTCTAGCTGAGGGTGAACCTAAAGGGTCACACACAAATCACCGAGGAGGTTGAGAGATCGACTTGGAGTCAATCTCGAAGGATAAAACAAGTAATTGGATTACTTAAGGGAAAGTCCATTGGATGGACCGGCCGATATTGTATCGGGCTTCCGTTTAATCGGTAAATTGGATTTTCGATTAAATATGGAAAGTTGAGACGTTGAGACGTTGGATCTTTTAATTGGATTAAAAGATCAACGGGAATAATTTAAATGGACATTAAATTAGATTTAATGTTGGATTCGTCGTAATTGGATTACGATAAAAACCCGGTCCGTTAAATTATACCCGAGATGAGAAATAATTCCTATTTTGGAATAGGAAGAACTTGGACTTCTTCCCTTAATTAAACATGGCCGACATGCTCCCTTGCAGGAAGCAAAATCAGCCATGTTTCATGCTAGGTGGTATGTGACTTATCTCTTTTGGAAAGAGACAAATCAACTCCAATCAAGCTATTCCCTTTTGGTATGATTTGATCATACCATAAATTTTGGTAGGCTTGATTGAAGAATTGATGGCGATTGATTGGAATGAATCTGGACATCCTTGGATGAACCTAGACACATTCCAATAATCACATTAATTATGTATATATATTAGAATGTACTACACCAAGCATAAGTGATTTATTACTCATCTTTTTCTAGGAAAAAAGAGAAGACAAAAATCCTCTCCTCTCTCTCAATTTTTCGTGCTCTCTCCCTCTCTTACACTTGTGTTCTTCACTTGATTTTGAATCAAGAAGAAGAACAAAGTAAGTTTAAGAGAACACTAATTCATAGTGTTCTTCTCTTAACCCGATTCCTTCCTAAACCCGTTCTTTTCTAGCAAGAAAGAACGTGTGTTTCTTCCAGTGTGGTGTGGATCACCTTTGGAGAATCCATACGTTTGGATTTCGTGAGCGTTCCGGATAAGGAACAACGCAAATAGCCGGGAGCATACGCTAAACAATCAAAGGTAACGGTTTATTACGCTTTGATTGATTTCATTTATATATCTATTCCCTATGTGCTTAAATATATGTTTTAATATTGACACATCCTACATCGAACACCCGGTTGAGCACCCAAGGGTACACCCCTTGGGATTCGCGTATTTTGAATTTGATTTAAATTTACGCACTTTTCTCGCTTCCTCGCTTCCGCTCGCGCTCCCAGGCGGATCCGCTTGTTCTTCAGGGCTAGTATGCAGTTTTCTCCTCATTATAAATAGAAATAGAAGTCTCATTTTGGATTAAAAGCGAGAATGACATGTGAACTAACTATAATGGTTCCATTTTTGTCGTACTTGATATATGTATATATGATCTTGGGATGAGATGATAAATATTCTTGTTGTGATGATGAGACCATGTGTATATATATACCCAACAGGGACTAGGTTATGTGCCTAATTATATATATATAAATAGGGTTTACATTAAGTGTGGTATTTATGGGAGATATAGTCGTAGTGCCATTAGAGGGTGCTACAGAAACACTACCCCCTTCCTTTATAACCTTGTTAAAGACCGACAATTATGGAGTATCCTCAAGAAACCTTCTATAATACCTATAAATCCTAAGAAACTCCAAACTTCATTCACATTCTATGATACTCTCCATTCCATAATAGCTTTCAACTTTTGCACTCAAGCATAACCATCTCCAGATATCCCATGTCCTAGAAAAACTACCTGATTCATCCAAAATTCACACTTACTTAACTTAACGTACAACCCTTTCTCTTTCAAGATCCACAAAAATATTTCAAATATTATTCATGATCATCCCTACTCCTTGAATACACTAAGACATCATCTATAAAACTATCACAAATTGACCCAAGTATTCTTGAAATGTGTGATTCCTTATGCCATGAACGTCAGATACACATTTCTTAATCCGAGTGGCATACTCTCATAATGACCATAACGAGTGTGTAAAGTTGTTTCAGGTATATCCTTCTCCATTATCCCCAATTTCTAATATCCAGGCCTTAGATCAATAATTGAAAAGATTTTAGCTCCTTTCAACTGGATTAACAAGTTATCAATTCTTGGTAATGTGTATTTATTTTTCATTGTCACTATTCTATATGTGATAATCAACGCACAACCTCGCACTACCATCCTTCTTTTTCACGAATAACACTAGTGCTCCCGTCAGTAAAGTACTCGTTCTAATAAATTCTTTCTCTAATAATTCTTTTACTTACTTTTGGAGATCCTATAATTCTACTGGAGTCGTTCTTTATGGTGCAATCAAATAGGTGTTGCTCAAAGAATAATTTCTATTTCAACATCTACTTATCAATAAGGTGGTAATCCAAGTAATTTCTCAGCAAAATATTAGGGAATTCTCTAACTATCGGAACATTTGATACACCCGAAACTAACTATTGTATTATTGCGTACATTAGCTAAATATGCTTTACACTCTTGTTTAATTAAATTAAAGGCATCCACAACAGAAATTAAACAGTTGGGTCTGACTTTCTTCTTTTATTCCCCACAATTACCGTCTTTATTTAACTACTAACGTTTACCGTCACTTGCTTTATTGACAATCAACAATAGCATGATTATGAGATAAACCAATACATTTCTAGAATAGAGTTAAGCTCTCTAAGGTTTATCACAATCAAATCCTCATGTATTGAAACACCATTCACTACCACGAGAAAAGGGCTTATTACTAGATTACTAGTATAGCCCTGTTAGTAGGCATAGATATACATATCATCCCTTGACGACTTAATATCACCATTTACAAACTCTAATGATTCCTTTCGGCAACAACATGTTCTCCTGATATCCCATCCTATGTGAAACCCACACATGCACTTAAACTCATAATGATGCTTTGTGGATTCAATAACATTACTCTTCACCAAATATTCTCAAAATGTCGAATCCCTGCTAATGTAGCACCCCCTACAATACTACGCTTTAATATCACTACTTATAATACATTTTCTATAATTAAACCCCGTTTTATAAGAAATTTTCATGAAAATCAATAAGATCTGTCCTATGTTTCTTTCAATATTTTATATCAATATCAAACAATTAAGTACTCATCAAAATTTGGTATTAAATACTCACTCGTAGCATTTATAAATATAAGAAAATGAGAAAAGTGAAGGTTTGCATTATTTCGAAACTTAAAATACACATTTAGTGGATATCTAATATCTATCTAATTATGTAGCTAGAGCTCCCAACTCAAAATATCATTATTGACCCACCTAGTAATACTGATGATCGGCTTATGATCTAGTTCGACTAGTCCTTGTGACATATCTCCTTAAAAACATGTAGCAATGAATGAATTGCCCACTCAATAAGTATAGCTAATTAGCATATATATATATATATATATATATACATACACACATGAGCACTAGGAGAAATTTCATGCAATTAACACCAACTAACAATCATTTATCATGCAATTACCACAAAATCACAAAATAACAAATACCAATAATCATAAGTTTAATACACGAGATTACTGTTTATTCTCTTAGGCCCGGCTTACCCAAGTTGGAGTGCACCACTCAATGGTCTTTGTTGGCTATCATCACCTCCATCACTATATGTCATTTTTTTTCTCGATATCACACAACACATAGCTCGTATGATATCCGATCATCAATCATATCACATATCACACAACTTGTCATTAATAGTATCATTATAAGCCATTGCAGTATGCCCCCAATTAGGTAAGCCATCTCTTTATTTCAATTCACAACATCAACACCACCACTTTCATCATTCAATTCCACTCAACAATCACATATTGTATCGTACCATCATTCATCCATCTTTATTATACCCTAACTACATATAAGCACGTGGTAACAGTTCCACAGAACAACAATGAAATCCAAACAAGTACCCAATACTTAATAATCAAGTATACAAACAATAAATATATACATACCTGTATATATATATATAAATTCAATTAACTACACTTATGTTGATCTCACAAGATTACATTAGTATAAGGAGTTAATCAACCCTCTACTTTTCTTCGCGTCCTAGAATAGGTTATAATACGTAAAATCAATTATCTATAATGCCGTAAATGATAAATAACATATTAAATACTATTCATACATTTTCCACCAATCTTTAATGTTTCCTTCATATCGACATATAAACCTCCGTTTCATTTTCTTCTAAATAGTTGGGTATTCTAGGATTTCCAGGTATATATCTAATTTATCAGTTAACTCATAATAATTTATTTTATCAAACCATTCATATTTTTATAGTTAATGTTCTCAATAACATTCTTGAATTGAATTATTACGAAAATATCATATTCTTTTTAAATTTAATAAACATAATATTTCTTAAATATTATTTTGTCATATTCATATTAATATTTATCAATTTTTCTCTATTAGAGCAATTAATTAAATACCAGCATATACAATTAAGTATCTAATTAACAAATCCGGTTAAATAGAATAAATCGATTATAACAATGACTAAACCTATTGAAGTAACTAATTTAATTAGTCAGATATAATAACCCCGATTTGAGTTGAATATTTAACCAATCACTAATTTATAAATAATCAAAGCTCTTAAATTTACTGATTAAGCATTAAATTAGATAGTAGAATCACGTTTAATAAACTCACTAAAATAATATAAATATACAAATTAATTAATAATTCAAATAATTAAACGCTTACCTGTGTTAAACGGGTGAACAAATTATCAAAAGTGAAATATTGAATACTTTGTCTGTGTGAATGTTGTAAGGTGTAATAGAAAGTTGTTTAGGCATTTGAAAGTTTGAAACTGAATCCATAATAATACTACTATAGACATCAAACTTAAATGCACAAAAACATAATTGGCAGATTCATTATTGCAACAACATACATTGAAATAAATTTTGACTGTCATTTTAATGAGATTAAGTACCTCAATATTTTTAACATATCATCAAGAAAATATGGATTAGGGAAAACAATTTTGGTCACTTTCTTAGGGGCGGCGCCACTTTTAATCCTGGTCCATTTGAAAATAGCAATTTAGGATAGTAATTTTTAAAAAGTTGCAATTTTAGGCCAAAAAACCCTAATTTGGCCGGAATTGATCACCTTTCCGGCGACCATTTTACACCTGGACTAAAAAAATAAAAAATTTCTTACATGACAGGTGATTTTGGTAACCATAGTGAGGTGGCATGGTGACATGTTTTATTTAAGGCTAAAATCTATTTCAAATAGATAACTTTTTTCTTAAATATATATTATTTAAGTATCAAAATAAAATTTAAAATTTAAAATTTTATACCAAATTGATAAATTAAACTAAAATCACATTTAAAAGATTAATATACTAAAATTCAATTTTCAAATTTAGATATCTATATCAATATAAATTATAATCAATTTTAATTGTTTTTGGTTAACTTAATTTAAAATATTTAAAAAAATAAAGAAAATATTAAATTATTAAAAAGTTTTAAGGAAAATAAAAAAGAAAGTGCAGAAATTATTTTTTAAAAATTTAAGAAATTTGATTTAATTTTTTTTTACAGAAATACAACAATTTTTAAAATTTAAATATTTTATAGTGAATAATATAATTTATTAAATATATTCAAACCAAATTATAATTTAAATATTGTTAATAAGATATAATTGTTATAATTGATTAAAATTTATATGTATATAGATAATTAAATTTGAAAACTGAATTTTAGTATATTAATCTTGTAAATGTGGTTTTAATTTAATTTATCAATTTGGAATAAATTTTTAAATTTTATTTTGATATTTAAATAATATATTTAAGAAAAAAGTTATTTATTTAAATAGATTTTAGCCTTAAATAAAATATATCACCATGTCGCCTCACTATGGTTGCTAAATCATCTGCCATGTAAGAAATTTTTTATTATTTTAATCCACGTGTAAAATGATTGCCAAACAGGTGACCAACCCAGCCAAATTAGGGGTTTTTTGGCTTGAAATTGCCACTTTTTTAAAGTTAGTGTCCTAAATTGCTATTTTCAAATGGATTTGGACTAAAAGTGCCACCGCACCTAAGAAAGTAGACCAAAATTACATTTTTCCCTATGGATTAAATGCATACGTTACAATTACAACTTCAAATCTACAAACTCATGATACGTCCACTATAAAAAGACATTGGCCTTGTCATTTTTCACATCGTCAACCTAAAATAATATCTCATTTTAACACTCTATTATTGCTTCTCGTGTTCGTGTTTTTGGCTACTCCATGCCTTACTAGAAGTGTAGTGGCAAATTCGACATTATTGGAATCGAATCTAAGTGAAAATGGCCTGGCCATAGATGATGATAATGAGATATGGAGTCTTGATGCATCAAAACCTGATCACCATCATGCTAAACCTCCTAAACATGGCAAATCATATAATCGTTTATGATGCATGGATATGAATACAACGACACGGACACGAAGATATCAAATTTTTTTAAAAATTAGGACACGATGCGACACTGACACGACTATATATAATATTTTTATTTCATATATTCTAAATTTTTCCATAAAATTTATGCAATATGAAAAGTATCAAGATAAATAATAAAATAAACATGTCTTATATCTAAATTTTTAACCAAAACAAATTGCTTAAAAAATAAACGTAATCAATTTATTTTAAAAACTAGGGAATGAAAAATAATGTAATCGTCTCAATTAGTTAAATTATCATGACCATCTCTCGATTTTTTAGTAATTTCATCCCGAAACTTTTAGTTTGAGAGAAGTAAATTAATTTTTTCCTTTCTAATTTAGCTCAAAACTCTTTTTTTTTTTTAAAAAAAAAACATGACAGTCCAATTTTTTTTTAAAATTATAAAAAAAAATTCTAAACATGTCCAAAACGTGTAGGACACGCCAACAGGCGTATCCAACACCGTATCCTTTTCTTTCTTTTTTATTTTATATTTACGGACACGTCTGTATTATGTTCGAGGCGTGTCCGACACTGCAGCCAGTAACTTTTCAAAGTGTCTGTGTATTATAAATTCTAAATCTCCTAATCATAGTAAACCTCCTAAACACGGCCATCATGCTCCTCCTCCTCCTCATCATGGTCTTGAGCTAGAAGGTCTATACATGTAGATGGAAAGTAATTATTGCATACTTTCTTATTTACGATTAATATTACATAGTGATGTATCTTGTATGATAGAAATTCACATGTTGTATATTAGTATATAAAAAAATACTATTCTTTTATTTATTCGCGTATTATGTAAATAATTAAGAATTTAACGGTGCAAATTAGTTAAATAAGAAATCATATATATTTTGGCAATATATAAGTACCAAATCATATGAATGAAAATTGCTTCGACATCGATCGGTTCACGTGTCACAAAAATTACTAATTAAATCCAAACTAATTATATATTGTTTAATTAGTTCCAATTCATATTTGAAGTCATTCTCCTTTCCAAAATTTGTTTACATCTCAACAAGAAAGAGTGAAATAATTTTTTTAATGATGGTAAATAAACCAAACTGAAGATGAAATGGAATTTTGTACCAGGCGGCATTCTTTCGGAAATAGTGGAGTTAGCATGAAGCAGCTTTGGATTGTAGGTGTGCAGAGGAAAAATTTACTGACATAAAAAAAGAAATAGAAAAATAAATAATACAAGAAGATAAATTGCTATTTTTTTTTCATAGGGGGTAATTTGCTCATTTGCAATATCACATGAAGGTAAATTGTATTAAACTCGTTTCTCATATATATTAGAAAGTTGTGTTGGTATTAATTTTTAAAATTATTATTAATATTTTTAAAATAATAAAACATGTCTAACAAGTTGAACTTATTGATCCGAGTTGAATCTCAAGTCCATAAAAATCTTAGCAAATTGGGTCCTGAATTTGAGCAAGTCCTCCCGAAATTCAGCCATTGTCATCCCTAACTAAATATGAATTTCAAATTTATGCAATATTAGTTAACTAGTTAGTACCCCGTGTCAAGGCATGGGTAATGATGTGGGTACAACACAATAAACTGGTCAAAAGACCAAAAACACCCTAGAAAGTGGGCCCCAAGCTGCTAAGGGGCACCAGATCCGCGTACCAATAATACGGGTCGGGTCGCTCGACCCGACCCGGGTCAACGACCCGTTATCACTAAGAACCAGGTGTTTTAATATGGACCTTTGATGCTAAAACATGTCAGAACAACGAGATGAAGCCACGTGGACCAGGGAGGTACGGACACTTGGTACTATAAATAGGCCTGACCCACCACATTTGAGGTAAGTTATTCCAATTATATTCGACCAGTACTATTCTCCATATTATCGACCATCCATCTCGACCACAATCTGACTTAAGCATCGGAGTGTCTACGCCGGGGACCCTCCCGGCTAGTCTCACGTGCTTGTCGCTTCTCAGGTATTGTTCGGAAGCTAATCAGATCGAGCTCGAGGGTACTCAAATCCAGTAGGACCCAGGTGATCTACCAGCGACCCGGATCAATTGGCGCCGTCTGTGGGAAATTTTCTGAGAAGATAACGCATTTTTGCGATATGGAAGGACCATCTAGGAGGGACCAGCTATCAGGAGAGTACGAAGGCAACTCTCAACGACCGAACGATCAAGTCATTCAGCTTACCAGAGACGAACTCCAAAGGATGATAGATGAGGCTAGCAGGAAGGCAAGTAGGAATGCCATAGTGGAATATGAAAGGAGAACCGCTACCCCGATAGTCCGCGAGCCGGCCAAGCGACAGTTATTCAGAGAAAAGGAAATTGAGGACGAAATGAGAGAGGATAGCAGGGAGGTGCCTGTGAAAGGCACTACTCATGAAGTATCCGATGCGGCGTCTAGCCAAAAGGAAAAGAGTAAGAGGAGAGAACCAGGAATCTCTAAGGCAGAGGTCGAGGACGTAGGTCGCCAGATCGAAAAATTGGGAGCCCAAATTAGCGAACTAAAACGTAGGGGCGAGATAGTGGCCCAGCATAGGAACTCGCCATTCTCTAATAAGATTCTCACTGACACCGTAGACCCCCATTTCAGAATGCCTGATTTGCCTAAGTATGATGGTAGCAAGGATCCACAGGAGCACGTCGCCGCATTCGATCTGGTAATGAACCTTTATGGTCAACCTGATTCCATTAATGCTAAGTTGTTTGTTACCACTCTGACAGGAAAAGCGCAAGAATGGTTCACCAGTTTGCCCAGTGGAACCATTGAAACGTATGAACAGTTGATGCAGAAATTTGCATTCCACTTTGCAAGTAAAAGGAAACAAAAAAGATCGGCCACTCACCTGTTCACCATAAGGCAAAAGGAAGATGAATCACTAAAAAGTTTCGTGGGTAGGTTCAACAACGAGACCTTAGAGTTCCAAGATCTGAGGATCGACATGATGATCAGCATCCTTATACACGGATTAAAGAAAGGTCCTTTTGCGTCAGCATTAGCAAGGGACCCCCCAGAAGACGTTGAGCAATTAATGAGATTGGCTCAAAAGTACATAGATGAAGAAGAAATGAATGCAATGAAGGATGGTGAATGGCTGGGGGATCGAGGTCGCGAACGAGCGAGGGATTGAGGCCGAGACCGGAAGGCGCGATCTGAGAAACATCACGAGGCACCATATCAGCCTAGATTCCATATATACACTCCATTACGAGCTTCCAGGGAACAAATGATGATGATGGTGGAAAAAGCGAATGTACTCCAATGGCCTAAGAAAACGCGAGCTACACCATCAAAGAGGTACTTGGGTAACAAATATTGCAAATTTCACAAGGAAAAGGGACATGACACTGAGGACTATTTTCAGTTGAAAGATGAAATAGAGAGATTGGTTAGGCAAGGATACTTTAGGGATTACGTAAGGGAACCACGAACATTTGAGAATAAGAGGGAACACAGAGATGCACGAAGAGAGAGATCAAGGAGTAGACCCCATAGCAGAGAGAGGTTCCGACGTAGAGAGGATAGAAGAGATGATAGACAGGACGAGGTCGCACGCAATAATGCTCCTGCGAAAGGGGTCATTCAAACGATCGCGGGCGGACCTACAGGGGGTGATTCAGCAAGATCGAGGAAGAGATATGCTCGATATAGATATGGGAGCTCAGAAAGGAGAGAGTTGGTACTAAGCGTAGAACAGAGTGAAGAAATTACATTTTGTAAGAAAGACATGGTAGTTGAAGCAGGGTCGCAGAACGACCCCATGGTGATCAAAATGGACATAGCAAATTATTCTGTGCACAAGGTATTGATTGATAATGGCAGTTCGGTGGACATCGTATTTATGGAGGTACTAAGGAAAATGGGATTTGATGATGCCCGACTACAACCAGTACAAACGCCCTTGGTAGGATTCGGGGGAAGTGAGGTAACTCCGTTGGGAGCCATCGACCTTCCAGCCTCGTTGGGCGACGAACCGAGAAGGAAAACTTTAATGATAAAATTTTTGGTTGTTGATACTCCATTTGCTTATAATGTGATTTTGGGGAGACCCAGTTTAAACTTATTTCAGGCTATTGTATCTACTTACCATTTGAAGATGAAGTTTCCAACACCAGGTGGCATAGGCGAGGTATGCTGCGACCAGCGAGAGGCAAGGAGATGTTACAATCTATCATTAAAAAAGAGAGAAGGTGAAGACACGAGAGCCAAACGAAGGATAGGGGCCGACCATCCTGAAGAAATCATGGATACCTTGAAAAAACCAAGGCCCGAAAAGAATAGAACCAGTGGAAGAACATAAAATAATCGAACTAACCCCAGGCGAGCCCAACAGGACCACAAGGATTGGGTCGCAAATGACATCGAACCTAGAAATATTGATGATCGAATTCTTGAGGAAAAATTCTGACATGTTCGCATGGAACCCGTCGGACTTTAAGGGGATAGACCCAGAGGTCATCGTGCACAGACTCAATGTAGACCCGCAAATGCGACCGGTGAAGCAAAAAGAAGCGATCGTTCGGCGTGGAAAGAAACAAAATAATAGAGGAAGAGGTCAATAAACTACTGGAGGCGGGATACGTTGCGGAGGTTCAATACACAGAATGGTTATCAAACGTGGTGATAGTGCCCAAGGCATCAGGCAAATGGCGAATGTGTACAGATTTTACAGACTTGAACAAAAGCATGTCCAAAGGACCCGTACCCGCTACCTCGAATAGACCTGCTGGTCGATTCGACCGCAGGATGCGCACTGTTCAGCATGATGGACGCATACCAAGGATATCATCAGATCTTCATGGCGGAGGAAGACAGAGATAAGACATCATTCGTTACTGAAAATGGCATTTATTGTTATAATGTGATGCCATTTGGTTTAAAAAATGCAGGTGCCACCTACCAGAGGCTGGTGAACAGGATGTTCAAGGAGCTGATCGGTCATTCCATGGAAGTATATGTGGATGACATGTTGGTCAAGAGGAAAGAGGAGAAACATCACCTCGATCACCTGAGAAAGGCGTTCGAGGTAATGCGAACGTTATGGCATGAAATTAAATCCATCAAAATGCACTTTCGGAGTTCGAGGTGGAAAATTCTTAGGATACATGGTGAGTGAGAAAGGAATCGAAGCAAATCCAGAAAAAATAGAAGCTATATTGGGATTGAGCTCGCCAAAAACGGTCAAAGATGTACAGAAACTAGCTGGGAAGATCGCGTCTCTGAGTCGCTTCATCTCGCGATCAGTGGACCGTAACTTACCATTTTTCAAAACTCTAAGGAAGGTGAAGGATTTCAAATGGAACGAAGAGTGCGAACAAGCATTGACTGATCTAAAGCAGTATTTGACGAAACCACCCCTACTTGCAAATCCTAAGATAGGTGAGGTGTTATATTTATACCTAGCTGTGTCCGAGGAGGCAGTAAGTTCTGTTCTGGTAAAGGAAGAAGCGGGGTCGCAAAATCCAGTATATTATGTGAGCAGAATGCTTCAAGGAGCAGAGAAAAGATACATCCAGTTCGAAAAGTTGGCACTGGCTTTGGTTACTACAGCTCGAAAGTTGAGACCATATTTTCAATCTCACAAGATCGTAGTATTGACAAACTACCCCTTGAAACAAATCATGTCTAGACCAGATGCTTCAGGACGCTTGATCAAATGGGCAGTCGAGCTGGGTGAATTTGATATAGAGTATCAAGCAAGAACTTCCATTAAGTCTCAAATTTTTGCTGATTTCATTGTCGAGCTCGCAGGTGACCAGGAAGTAAAACATCATGAAGGCTGGTTGCTTCACGTGGATGGATCAGCGAACGCGAACAATGGAGGTGCAGGAATTTTGTTGCAAGGACCCGAAGGAGTAGAGATTGAGGTCGCGGCAAAGTTGGCGTTCCCGACCACTAATAACGAGGCAGAATATGAGGCACTGATTTTGGGCCTAAAAATGGCAAGTCAAGCTGGGGTCAAGAGGTTAGATGTGTGCACCGATTCTCAGTTGGTCGCAATGCAGATCGAAGGCACATATGAGACAAGAGAATGGTCGATGACCCAGTACCTAAGAAAGGTGAAAGAAATGATGCAGAAGTTTGACAAGTGCTCGATTCAACAAATCCCAAGGGAAGAAAATGCACGAGCAGATGCATTATCCAAGTTCGGAGCCATGATGGCAGGAATAAAGGACCGCAGCATTTCAGTGATGATTAAGGAGGTGCCGGAAGTGGACGAACCAGCCGTTGAGGTGCAAACGATCGAAGAAGAGGCATCCTGGAAAACGGACATAGTCAGGTACTTGCGTGAGGGGATCGCACCTAGCGACCTCGTTGAGGCGAAAAAGATGAGATTTAAGGCAAACAGGTTCACGATGGTGGGGGATGAATTATAGAAAAGGACAATTGAAGGACCACTATTGAAATGTCTCGACCCAGAAAAGGCCCACTATGTACTAAGAGAGATCCACGAGGGAAGTTGTGGTAATCACTCAGGGGGTAGGTCGCTCGCACAGAAGGTCGCAAGACAAGGTTATTTTTGGCCCACTTTAGTGAAAGACGCAATGGAGTTTACCAAAAGGTGCGAGAGCTGTCAGAAATACGCAACATTGATACACGCTCCTACGACCTCATTGGAACCAATTAGGATCGCATGTCCGTTCGACCAGTGGGGCATCGACATTGTAGGACCTTTTCCACCAGCACCAGCTCAGAAAAAGTTTGTTATAGTGGCGGTCGAGTATTTCTCAAAATGGGTAGAAGCAGAAGCCTTGGCGAAAATTTCAGAAAAGGAAGTGATAAACTTTATATGGAAAAACATCATTTGCAGGTTTGGCATACCTCGGGTCTTGATCTCGGATAACGGAACTCAGTTTCAAGGAAAGGGCATTATGGCATGGTGCAAGGAATTGAAAATTCAGCAAAAATTTCACAGCGGTTGGGAATCCCCAAGCGAACGGCCAGACCGAGGTGACTAACCGAACATTGTTGCAACATTTGAAAAACAAGGCTCGAAGGTGTAAGAGGGTCGTGGACTACCAGGCGTATTATGGGCATACCGCACAACTCCGAGAACCTCGACAGGTGAGTCACCATTCTGTTTAGTTTATGGAACTGAAGCTATAATCCCTGCAGAGATAGGAGAAATGACAGCCAGGGTCGCCCATTATGACCCACAAGCGAACCAGGTCGAACGAGCTTTCGACCTCACCACAATCGAAGAAAGGAGAGATCGCGCCTATGCCAAGATCTTGCATCACAAGAACATGATGATGAGGAATTATAACCAAAGGGTCAAACCAAGGTAGTTCCAAGTAGGAGATCTAGTTCTTAAGAAGGTCGAAGTGTCAAAGCATGTTGGGAAGTTAGACCCAAGCTGGGAAGGACCCTACAAGGTCATCGAGATCAAAAAACGCGGAACATACAAACTTCAAAGCATGGATGGCAAAGACTTACCAAGACCATGGAATGTGCACAACTTGAAAAAGTTCTACGCTTGACAAGGACCAGTACCAGCCTGTGAAAGGCCGGATACAACGATCTGTGAAGGATCGTGACTGATCTGTGAAAGATCGCTCCAATGTACGATCTGAAAAAGATCCATTTCCTTTTTGTCTGATCGCTAGAGACTGTAACGATCTGTGAAAGATCACCGTGTATTTATTTTGTCATTTCAATTAGAAGCCTGAGAAAGGCTATTTCATTTTGTAAAATTTCGAAGGCATAAAACACGACCTGGAAAAGGTCGCATCAAAGCAAATCACGCGACCTGAAAAAGGTCACGGACTTCTGATACAAATGTTTAAACTTAAGCACGCGACCTGAAAAAGGATGCGGACTTGTGATTAAAATTCAACGAAGACATGCGACCTGAAAAAGGTCACACCGAAGCAAAATCATGCGACCTGAAAAAGGTCACGGATCTCTAATCAAAATTTTCTATCGAGGCATACAACCTGAAAAAGGTCGTAGACCTGATCGAAAATTTCAAGAAAATTACGCGACCTGCAAAAGTTCACGAACCGTATCACGATTCTACTAGGCAACCTGAAAAAGGTCGCACCAAAGAAAGTTGTGCGACTTGCAAAAGGTCACACTAAAGAGAATTCTGCGATCGGCAAAAGATCCTAGACTAGTTAAAATTCACAAAGCGTACGAGATAAGGCAAAGGAAAATAACAGTATCTCGAACGTATCTTGAAGGTTAGTGTGATCGCATGAACACAACAAGAGCGAGAACCTTAGACTTTTCATTCAATAGTGCCAATTACAAAATGATGGTGGTCGCCCAGTCACTCGACAAAAGAGTGTATGAAAAAAAGGTGACCAGGCAACACCATAAGCATTTACACTAAGAAAGCGAGAACGGTAGACTTATGGAACATAGCCTATTTCGTCGACCAGACTCGCGAATTCATCCTCCACGCAGGGATCGGAAGCCAATTGATCCGGGTCGCTGGTAGATCACCTGGGTCCTACTGGATTTGAGTACCCTCGAGCTCGATCTGGTTAGCTTCCGGACAATACCTGAGAAGAGACAAGCACGTGAGACTAGCAGGGAGGGTCCCCGGCGTAGACACTCCGATGCTTAAGTCAGATTCTGGTCGAGATGGATGGTCGATAATATGGAGAATAGTACTGGTCGAATATAATTGGAATAACTTACCTCAAATATGGTGGGTCAGGCCTATTTATAGTACCAAGTGTCCGTACCTCCCTGGTCCACGTGGCTTCATCTCAATGTTCTGACATGTTTTAGCATCAAAGGTCCATATTAAAACACCTGGTTCTTAGTGATAACGGGTCGTTGATCCGGGTCGGGTCGAGCGACCCGACCCGTATTATTGGTACGCGGATCTGGTGCCCCTTAGCAGCTTAGGGCCCACTTTCTAGGGTGTTTTTGGTCTTTTGACCAGTTTATTGTGTTGTACCCACATCAACGGGAGAATTGTATTTTCAATAAAATAAAGAAATAAGTTTATAAATTGATTTAAAATTTGAAATATAAAAATAAATAAATAATAAAAAATTTAAAACTTAAAGTTAAAGTAATTAATAAGTATAAAAATACAAACGTGTATTGATATAAAATGAAGTTAAATTTTTTACTAACCAATTACCTTAAATGATAAGTGAATTTTTTTAGGATAAAGGTAAACAATGAATATGTGCTTTAAAATGAATAATAAAATGTGTGCTTCAAAATAAAAATAATTAAGGTAAATAATTACCTTAATAAAAAAATATTTTATTTCATTAAGTGGTAAAAAAATTCAAAAAAGGCTACCATAGAGCATACATGTGCCTTAATAATAAATAAATAAATAAATAATACAAATAATTTTTAATTCTAAAACAAAGACAGTATTTATAAAATAATTCAAAATTAAAATGATTAAGAGAAGAAGACAAATAGGAGGAATTCGTGATTTTTAAAATGTCGTAACAAATCCTTGATTAACAATGTTTTAATAATGTATTTGTTTAGTGCAATAACTAACAAAACAAATAATCATGTTATATATTTAGGAAAAAATAATTAAAATTAGAGAAATTGTGTCCTATTGAAATATAAAAATGCAGAATAAATAGTGAACTTGTCAATGATTGATTATAAATTATTGGCATACCATTGATATGAATATGTACATACTTGTTTCACCGACGATTGCATCTGATAAATTTTGAAATTCTCACTTAAAATATAAGTAAAGAAAAAAATATGAAGGTGGAAAGAGAAAAATTTACACGCTAGTGTAACATAAGATTTCACAGCCCTGTGATTTATTTTTGTGTATATTCTGCAGACTCATTATTTATAATATTACAAACTTTTTATTTTGAGTAATTTTGAATTTCAAAAGATAATAGTAGATAAGTTTTAAAAAATTAACTTATCTTTATCATCAATGAAAATTTTAAAAATATTTAAATTTTCTAGTTGATAATCATGAAGTGATTCTCCCTATGATGATTAGAATTTTATGGATAAACAAGAATATATAAAAGAAGAAGTTATTAGATTGTGAATAAATGCAATAATTTTTTATATATACTAATCTATATAGTTTTTCATATTATTATTATCTATACACATAATATTTAGATATTGTAGTTTATTATGTACCAAATATTCAGTAGTCATATCACTTATAGTATCTTATACAAAATATCATAAATCATATATTATGGTTGTATTATAAGAAACTATAATTATATAACAGATAATCAATTCAGATAGTATTTCATATGATTGGATATAATGAACAATAATTGATATTTATATTAGTAATATTTTAAAGGGTTAATTACACTTAGATCCCCTCTGAAAATGCATAATTACACTTTCCCCCAAAGAAGTTTTGAAATTACATTTACACCCCCTCTAAAAATTCTTTGTTTACACCTGACCTCCATTCGTTAAAGTTTGGGCGGAAAATGTTCATTTCAACAAAAATAATTACATAAATTTTCAATTTTATCTCTCATTTAACATTCTCGTGCAATAATTTTGTACTTATAAGGAAAAAATATAATAATATTGGCCTCACTCCATACATATACGTTACACTTATCCTCTTATAAGTACAAAAATATACATGAGAATGTTAAATGATGGGAAAAATTGAAAATTTTTGTAATTATTTTTGTTAACGTGAACATTTTTCGTCCAAACTCTAACGGATGGGGGTCAGGTGTAAACAGAGAATTTTCGGAGGGGGTGTAAGTGTAATTTCAAAACCTTTTTGGGGGAAAGTGTAATTATACATTCTTAGAGGGGGTGTAAGTGTAATTAACCCTATTTTAAATCAAATGAACTTTTATTTGTTGGATAAATATATATATTTTTGAATAAACATGTTTTTATATACTTTAAAAAATAAATAATATTGATTAGATTCTCTTGGATAAGTATAATTTTTTTTTAATCTAAAAACTTGTAAATTTTCATTTGGCAGAATGGAGCTCATTGAGATTGTCTACATCTGCGTATAGATGGCGCTTAAATAGATAGTCTCAATGATTCTGTTTTATTATATATAGATATAGATAAAATATACCTAATAAACAATTCAGATAAATGTATAATAATTTATAATTATCCAAAAGATTTATAATCTTTTTAAATAAATGAATAAGTAACATTCTTCAAATTTATTTTTATATCTATTAGTTTTTTTATTATTATCATATTACATTTTAATTTTTATATCATTAGTCATTGTTACATTATAAAATTAAATTTATTATATTTTTTATTTTATTAACTTTTTAAAATAATTTTGTGTCTCTTCAAATTTTATTTTACCTTGTAAGCAATATATTTTAGTTTTATTTAAATTAGATAAATGTTAGATTATTTGATTTTATAAAGATTTACAAATTTGTTCAGGTAAATTGGTTAGGGATACAATCTAAAATTCAAATTTATTTCTACATCTTTCAATATTTTTTGTATCTTTGATTATTATCATATTAAAATATAATTTTTTTACATATAAAAATTTAATTTATTTATAATTTTTTATTTTATTAGGCTTTATAAACCATAATTCTCCGGTATCTATTTAAATTTTATTTTGCCATGTAAGAAAATATTTTATTTTTATTTAGTATTGATAGATGATTTTGTATCCAAAAGATAAATTAGTCAGGGATACAATTAATCTAAAATTGATTTTAATATTAAAAAATAGTCTTATATTTTTAATATTCACTAATTATTTTATTTCTAAATTTTCAATTATTTCTCAATTACTCGTTTTATTTAAAATTTTGAATTATTTGTAATTTTTACTTAGTTATTTTGGAACTTAAAAAATTATTATTTATCTTATATTTAAATTTAGATGAGTTTACCATTATTTATTTATCCAAGATCCACTCATTTTTTTAGGTAAATAGTTAGTAATATAATCCAAAATCATTTTTGTGTTCAATATACTTTTCTATTTTTATACTTATTAACTTATTTTTTAATATATTATTTATTTATTTATTTTTATATTTAAAAGAATATTATATATATTTCTATTTAATTATTTTTTAAAAATATAATTCTTTTGTGGATAAACTATTGAATGTTATTTATAAAATAAATACATATATATTGGATAAATTTTCTTTTACTTAGAAAAGTTATATAAAATATAATAATAATTAGATTCTTTTGGATAAATACTAATATTTTTTTCTGTTTTATCTAAAAGGTTGTTAAATTCCATTTGGCAGAATAGAGCTCATTGAGGCTATCCATATCTGCGCATACGTGGTGCTTAGATGGATAATCTCAATGATTCTTTTCTATTATATATAGATGTGTTTCTAAATTGATTTTATAATAAACTTTGCAAGATGTGGTATTATGAAAGTTGTTTAGACATATAAAAGCGGATCCTGAGTAATACCATTTTAGATTTTGGACTTTAATGCACGAGGCATATTAGAAAATTCATTACTTCAACAATATATATATATATATATATATATATATTAAATACATTTGTCTCCAAACTTTTCAATTTTATAATTCAACCCCAAAATTCATAAAATTTCAATATAGTCCAATAAAATTTTAATATAGTCAAATTTCAACTTGTAATCTATTTAATAATGAATATAATTTTCTCTATACCTACTAATTGGTCCCAGTACCATTAAGTATAAAAATTTATGGACATTACATGGATACTCTTGTTTCGAAAGATCCCATACATGTTTTGTAGTTTTATAGGTTATGATCTTTGTGGATATATCTTGATACTGCTGAGTGAACACAGGTCTTGGCCTTATGCATCGTTTTCCAGTCCTAGCTATAGTTTCTTATATGAGCAATCGTTGGATAATCGAGAAGTGGTGAAATTGCATTTTTTTCTAGAAACTCCCATAGTCCATGTGCTTCTAAATAAGACTCTATTTTCATAGTCCACGCATGATACCACTTTGTTGGCAAAATAAAATGCTATTGATGTGGAGAAGAATAACTAAAAGAGGGAATTTACGAGAAGGCCCAAATTTTATAAATATTGCACAAGAACCCTTGGTGGAGGTTGAGAGGAGTTGTAAGGAAGTTAAGGGGAGTTGAAGAGATGGAGGTTGAAAAGAGAGTGGGGCTAGTGAAATGATGGAAGTACACTCGCCTGTTTAATTTAGGCCATAGGATCAAAGGACGACATTGTAATTTCACCCCCTAAAATTTACTATAAATAGGGGGTGAACTTTATTGTTTGAGATACCTTTTTGAATGAATAAAGAAAGTTTACTCTTCATTTCCTTGCTTTTGTTAAGCTTCTTGTATTCATTTGGTGCACGTGCTTAGGCTACGTTTCTTCCCAAATTTCACCCCATAAGCTTCGCGCCGTTTGTGGGAAACCAGTCTAGGCATCAAAGATAAACACCAGATCGAGGGCAAGAAGCGCGAACGTGGGGCAAGAGGACCCTGAAAGAAGAGGAGAGGAGGAGCAGGGCCACGCCCTGGCGAATCCACGAGCACCAGCGCAAAGGCAAGAAGACCGGCAGAAAGAGGTCGAGGCCCATGCCTCGGAGAGTCCACCGGCGTACCGCCAGGAGGAGGAGAGGTAGGAAGAGGTCGAGGCCCACGCCTCGGAGAGTCCACCGGCGCACCGCCAGGAGGAGGAGAGGAAGGAAGAGGTCGAGGCTCCCCCCCAGCAGGAGCGAGGCCCACGCCTTGGAGAATCCACCTGCGCACCCAGGAGGAGGAGAGGCAAGCAGAGGTCGAGGCTCCCCCCCAGCAGGAGCAAGGCCCACGCCTTGGAGAATCCACCTGCGCATCCAGGAGGAGGAGAGGCAGGAAGAGGTCGAGGCTCCACCTCCACCCCAGTTATTCAAATAACTCTCGAGACTCTTTGCCAGTTGGTGGAGGATGCATCCGCCCAAGCCGCCAAGCTGCCGGAAGGGCCATAGAGGAAGATAAAGGGTCCCCTTAGGGCAGAAGGATGTAAGCATGAACGCGGACATGTGCCCCCGGGGGATTTAACTCAATACACCCCCTGGACCTCGCGAACTCAAATGCTCGATGCAGCCAAGCAACAAGGATTGGGATCGAGACCATAGCTCGGAGGAATGCCACTACTTGGAGAAGGAGGTCGAGGAGTTGATCCGAAGAGATTACTTACGCGAAGTCGTGGGACAAATGAAACAAGAGCTCACGGAAACCGCTTCTGGAGACAGGTACGTGGTATGTGGGAGTGAAGCAGGAAGCAGAATGAGCTAGCAGGGACAACCTCCCAACCGCTTGAGTTATGAGGGTTACCTCGGGAGGCCCAATAAGAAGAGATACGAAACAAGAGTCGCTTAGAGAGCAAGGCAAGCTGAAGGAGTTGTGGTGAGAGCAATAGGACGCGATGCCAAACCATATCATCTTTGGCGAGAAGGCATATGTGTTTGCCAGCAGATCCAAAAACAAGTCGGAGTGTGATGCGCTGAGCAAGGGGAGAAAAGCTGACTTGCGTCGCAGGAGCGACGCATGGAAGGGGACAAAGCTGACTTGCATTGCAGGAGTGACATATGTAGGGGAAGAAAGCAGGAGTGACATATGCCAAGGCAGATAGCGACTTCCAACTTGTGGTCAAGCAGTAGGAGGAAGGCTGCGAAGCTAGGGGAGCAGATGGCCAAGTACTTACCAGACATCCAAGCGTTAAGAAGGAAGTTCGGTGAGTTCATCCCAGAATAAATCCCGTGGTCATGCAAGGAAGAGACGAACAGACTCATTAAATCAGCCAGCTCATTGCCTCTTTCGGAAAGCGAGAGAATAACCTTACTGAGTCGAGAGCGACTCGAAGTGGACGTAGTGTGGGAAGAAGCCTTGACGGTGAAGAGCGTTTCATCAAGCTGGGAAGAAGGTTGAAAGAAGATTGAGAATTTGGGATTTTGCTTCAAGAGTCCAGATAGATTCAGGGAACTTAGTGAAAGATACTAAGGATGCCAGGAGCATGCCGACATCATTCATGCCCTACCGGGAAGTATGGACCTTCGCAACATCCCGTTCGGACGGGCAGGCGAAAGTAATCAGCAGGGTAGTCTTTCAAAATTTGAAGACGAGGCTAGAAGATGCCAAAGGCAATTGGGTAGAGGAGCTTTCGGGAATCCTATGGGCATATCGAACCACCCCACGTCAAAGCACGGGGGAAAACCCGTTTAGTCTGGTCTACGGGTCGGAGGCCGTTATCCAGTGGAGATTGGAGAAAAGACACCCAGAGTGAAGTGCTACGAGCCGACTAGCAACGAAAGTAAAAGGAGAGTCGACCTGGATTTTTTGGAGGAGCTAAGGAGCAGCGTGAAATTCCAAAAATATTTTGATAAGAAGAACGCTTAAGAAGTTCCTCAAATGACAAAGAACTCCCGCGAAGTTACAAGGTGTCCCAACCAAGGGAACTCCGACAGAGCTTTCGAAGAGATCAACATGATACGTCGCGACGCGAGGTGATCTAAATGTGACGCAACGCAACACAATTACAAACAACCATCAAAGGGGCAAGGTCCCTCTCACCTCCACGGCGGCATATGAGGTGGCAGAGGATGAGGGAGCGAGCAACCACATCTCCCTTCCTTGACGAAAGGCGAGAACAGACTCGCGAATTGCGCTTGTAAAAACAATACACCAAGCCTCTAGGAAAACAAACGTTTACAACTGCGGAGAGGAAGGGATAGAAGAACGAGTTCTTAACAACTCTCCCGAGGATGAACAAAATATCGAAAAGCCACAAGAGAGGAAGTGGCGCCAAGATCCCGCAAACGCCGGAAGAAACTCTTCGAAGTACGCGAAAGGATAAGGAGCGGAGTAGTTGACGCGCGACCTCGAGGTTTGAAGCGGGAGGCTTGCGCTATCGAAAGAAATCGAGGAGTTGTCAACTTTTTTCTGACTCTAATTTCTGGAAAAATCTAGCAAATCAGATGAACGTTCCTGGTGCCCTGAACCTAAATCACTTCGTGATCGAAATCGACCACTTCAGCAAGCAAGAGAGGAAGAATGAGGGACAACAAGACACCCTCAACTGAAATCCGACCAAGGCGGGGGGCCACGGCCAGACTCTGGCGGAGGCGTCTCGCCTCCACCAAGACTTGGCTGAGGCGTGCCTTGGCCACTTCCAGGCCGAGGCACACGCCTCGGCCACATGCCTCAGCCACGTCCAGGCCGAGGGGTGTGCCTCGGCCAGGCCATTATCCACCATCGACGGATCCGCCATTGATGGACCCCTGACGACGCCTCCTTGGATATTTTCTTGAAGTGCGTGACATCCTAAAAATCTTTCGAACTGGCAAATTATTTCTGTTTCTTCTAGATTAACGAATGATGACTTTTGAAAGTCGAACAACGAAAACTACTGCAAGGAAAGAGATGAAGAGCCATATACTCGAGCCAACTCGTTTCGACATCTTTCTGGAATGTGGCGGAGACCAAGTAGACAGACCGAACAAAACAAGAGGAAGAAAGTCAGAATACCCCACCAAGTGTATACATAGAAGACAGGGAATCCCAGCCAGGGAATGAGTTGAACCAAGAGCAGTCTCGAAAGAAAAAGAACCTATATGAAAAAGGGTCCCAAGAAGGAAGAAACCCGTGGCAGAAGTAGAAGGAACAAGAAGGAAAAAGAGCTCCAGCAAAAGAAGGATTTGGGACAAGAGGAATCCCAGGAGAAAAAAGACTCTACATCAAAAGGGAGCATTATCAAGAAGAGGAAAATGAATCAGAATCAAATTATCTGTTAGAACTTCCAAATTTTCCAGAAGCATTTGGGAGTTGGGGGGCTACTGATGTGGAGAAGAATAACTAAAAAGAGAGAATTTACGAGAAGGCCCCAAATTTTATAAATATTGCACAAGAACCCTTGATGGAGGTTGAGAGGAGTTATAAGGAAGTTAAGGGGGGTTGAAGAGATGGAGGTTGAAAAGAGAGTGGGGCTAGTGAAATGACGGAAGTACCCTCGCCTGTTTAATTTACGCCGTAGGATCAAAGGACGACATTGTAATTTCACCCCCTAAAATTTACTATAAATAGGGGGTGAACTTTATTGTTTGAGATACCTTTTTGAATGAATAAAGAAAGTTTACTCTTCATTTCCTTGCTTTTGTTAAGCTTCTTGTGTTCATTTGGTGCACGTGTTTAGGCGACGTTTCTTCCCGAATTTACCCCATCAGCTATAACACTCAAGTTTTCTGAGAAAAGATTATGATGATTTTTCATTTAACTAGTGGCTTTATTTATAGTGAAAAGTTACAAGAAGATAACTATCGCAAATCCAAAAAAACTCTCAACAAACTATATAAATAAGATCAGTTCAAATAAAATTAAATAAAATCCTATAAAATCTGATGTGATTAACAAACTAATTATGACAAACTATTAGCAAATATAACAATTTGTGCTTGAGGGCATGCCCACGTACGCGATGTCCTGTTTCAAGCTCCCAGACCATTTATTGAAGAGTCTTGAATTGGCCGCAACAGATTTTTGATAGCATAACCGGGGGAGAGGCGTGTTGTTTGGGTGGTGTAGTGAAAGCCGTGTTGTTCAATGCACGGCTTTTTTTGTTAGTTATGTTGCTATAATTTAAGTCAGAATCTTTTGTGAGAAATTTGCAAGTTTGATCAAATACTTATAGGGGATGTCCATTTTGATTCTTTTGGAATTCAATATGTCAATTTAATCCTGTAAGTTTAAAAAATTAACCCATAAAGGACAAATCATCGGTCGAAAATTATAAATTTGACATGTGTACCTCACATGAGTCCAAATTCTGGCCAGATATGCAATTACGACGATTGTTTACTCTTGACGTGCCATTTTTTTAAATTGTAAAGTTAATTTTTAAATTGAATTTTAACACGATTAAAATTGCCACCTTTATATTGTAGGGCCCAAATTGCAATTTTTTCCGATATCACAACAAGAGACTTGTATGTATGAAACATTTTTCAGAAAAGAAAAGAAAGCAAATTTTGGTCAAGTTATTAAGAAAATTGTAAGGAAAATTATAAGGGGTGACAATTTTAGTGTTGTCAGAATGCAATTTGACAACTAAGGACCACATTTTTTTATGAAAAAGCAAATCGCACATTAAGAAAAAAAAATTGCCAAAAATTACGATTTTATCGTGTTCACCTCACATAAACCCCAGGTCGGGCCAATTTTGCAATTCTGGGGAATCTTGTCCTTAATATAATATTTTTTTAAAAAAGAATATATTTTAGGCTTAAATAGCAAATTGAATTCTAATATGACTAAAAGTGCCACCCCTTATTATAGTTACGTACTGGACCAAAATTATATTTTTTCCAGTGTCTTGGTGTTGTTTTACGAAACTGAGCTTCTATAATTTTTTAACATATATATGTTTTAGATTCCAAAGCTTAATATTTTCCGGTTTTATGTGGCTTATGTCAAATTATGTCCTAAATATGGGCCGTGACAGAAGTTTAATTTTCAACTAGAAGATATGTAGATTCTTTGTTTTGCAATATGTTTTCGTTATATTGAATAATTACCTTTTCAAATAATTTAAGTCAAATGCAAAGTATCACAATTGAAAAAATAAACAAAAAAAACAAGAACATAAGACACTAAAAAGAGTATCAAATTTTCAATTTGTATATTATATTTTAAGTTGATGTTTGATATTATATCTTATTTCATTTTATGTATAGATGTCATATATATATAATATTTATTTTACGTGTGAAGGAGGAGGCCCATGAAGGAAGCCCATCCGGGCTCAAGAGGAAAGACCTGTGGAGGAAGGACTCGTGGAAGAGGAGACAGACCCAATCAAGGAGGTTGGATAAGGATTATCCAAACATTCCCTCCTATCTAGGGCGGATCTCGCAACCGCCTCCCCCTTTTTAGGAGGCCAGTCCTGATAGGACTCTAGGAAGACGTCAGTCAAGCCCCAAGGAGTCCTAACCATCTCTGAATATTCAAATTTCTCTTTGAATTGCACTTGCAAAACTTAATGCTCGTTATTTTTATTAAAATCTTCTTGCATTCAAGTTTATTTATTCCAAAATTGTGTACGGACTTGAGTGTCAGAGTGCTAACCTTTTTTTTTTTGCAGGTTCCCTGTCCAAATTTGTAAAATCCAGGCCCACTTCGTTCAAGTCCAAGAAGACAACTTTGATTGAACTCTTTTTGCTCAAATCAATTGGCGCCGTCTGTGGGAACACCGAGTCAAGACATGAGAACAATGGAAACTCCCGACGCCAGGCTAGACAAGCAGAAAGGAACGGATGCTGCCACTGATCCCCAAGGTTTGCAAGTGGTAACAGGAACACCCTTGGCCAGGCCCAGGCCTCTAAGAAAGAAGGATGAGGTGAGAAGAGGAAGGACACTCGTGAGGAAGGTTCCACCAAGATGCCCCAGGCGGATGGGCAGGACAGGAAGCTCTCTTTCCAAAGGGGACCCCTTGCCTATACTCCTCTTAACGCTTCTATCACTCAAGCTCTCATGGTGGTGGAAGAAAAATGACTATTGATGTTGCCTCGCGGTGCTAGGGAAGCCCACGCGGCCCAAGTCTGATAAATTCTGTCGCTTCCACAATGATTATGGCCATACCATGGAGGAATGTTGGCATTTGAAGGAAGAAATTGAGCGACTGGTCCAGAATGGATACTTGTAGGAGTTCGTGTGTCGTGAAAAATCTCCAGGCATGGGGCCTTATCAAAAGAAGGAACAAAACCAGGGGAAAGCCCCTGCTGAATCCAACCCTAACCCGCTTAGAACAAAAGGCCATAATTCTGTCCTCTCGGGGTCGGCGGGAGATCCGAACCTCCCTTGGAAAGGAGTTATCCGAATGATATCAGAAGGACCCATGGGGGGATACTCCCATAGGTCTCGAAGAACGCTAGCCAGGGAAGCCGGAAGCATTCCCCTTAAGGAAGTATTGGACGTAGATGCTGTGGAAGGCACGCCCATATACAGTTTTGGCCCAACGAGAAGAGGGGGATCATGCTCCCCCATAATGACGCACTGATGATCATGGCCACAGTGGCCAACGACGAAGTAACAGAGTCTTAATGGATTCTGGAAGCTCAACATATATTCTCTTTGGAGAGACCTTCGATCAAATGCAGCTGGGGGAAGCCCCTTGGAGAGAGTAGACACTTCCTTGTACGGGTTTGCGGGAGAAGTGGTTCACTCGAGGGGAGTGATCACGCTCCCGCTCTCATTGGAACAAGGATTGTTGAGAAGGACCTGTATTATCAAATCTCTAATAGTTGATACTCCCTCGACATACAACATTATCCTTGGGAGGCCTATGTTAAATGCCTTCTAGGCCGTCATATCCATTTTCCATATAAAGAAAAAATTCCACATGCCCGGAGGGATATGAGAAATTAATGGAGACCAGCAACAATCTTGAAAATGCTATGTGGAAGCCGTACGCAAGGGTAAAAAATGAGAAGCCACAGAGTTGCCCCCATAAGAGATGTATAAAAGGCAGGGCAAGGACCCCTTCAAGGGGAAAGAAGTGGGGAAGCCCGGGGCTCCCCTGAGGAATCCCCCTTGGGCAAGGAAGACCATGCTAAGTTCAAACTGCAGAAGAGCTGTTAACCATCGAGCTCTGCTCGGAAGATCTAGGCGAGACAGCTCGAATAGGGTCCCAGTTACAAGGGCCTCTTAAGGAAGGCCTGATACAATGCCTTCAACATAATCTGGATGTGTTCACCTGGTCCCCTCACGACCTAGAAGGAATAAGTCCAGAAGTCATCATGCACCACCTCAACATCGATCCTTCGATCCAGAAAAGAACAGGATCATTCAGGTGGAGATAGAAAAGCTAATGAAGGCCGGCTATATATAGGAAATCCAATTCCCGGAATGGTTATCGAACATAGTCCTCGTCCCGAGACTAGGAGGAAAATGGAGAATGTGCGTAGATTTTTGGGATCTCAACAAAGCTTGCTCGAATGGCTGTTATCCTCTTCCACGTATTGATCAATTGGTGGACTCTATCTCAGGGTGCGAGCTCCTGAGCATGATGGATGCCTTGCAAGGGTACCACTAGAATCATGTTGGCTCCAAAAGATCATAAGAGAGTCAACTTCATTACTTTAGCAGGAACGCTTTGCTATGTGGCTATGGCCTTTGGGCTAAAAAAACACGGACGCCACATACCAATGCCTAGTGGACAAGATATTCCGCCCTCAACTAGGGAGGAATATTGAAGTGTATGTAGATGACATGCTCGTCAAGAGTAAGAAGGCGAAGGACCATGTCTCAGACTTGGAAGAGACCTTTGGCGTCCTTCGAAAGCATAGCCTGAAGCTTAACCCTACTAAATGTGCCTTCGGTGTGCGAGGGGGACTTCCTAGGATTCATGGTGACAGAGAGAGGGATAGAGGCCAACCGCCTCAAGATCAAGGCAATTTTGGATATGAAGGCTCCACTATCATTAATGAAGTGCAACGCTTCATAGGAAGGATAGCTGCACTTAGCCGATTCATAACTAAGTCAGCCGAGAGGAGCTTGCCTTTCTTCAAGGTCTTGAGGAAGGCCAAGGATTTCAAGTGGGGGAAGAATGCCATACCACCTTTGAAAAACTCAAGAAGTACTTGACTGGCCACTTCTCGAGCAGTAAGCTCGGTCTAAATACGGGAGGAAGACAGGCACAACACGCCTATAGACTACGTGAGCAAAATCCTTAATGGAGCTGAGGGACGATACAACCTCATAGAAAAGGTGGCTTTCGCCCTAGTCATCACCGCCCTAAATGTTGCGCCCTTACTTCTTGTCCTATCCTGTAGGGGTTCGTACAAATCACCCCCTCAAGCAAGTTCTGGGGAAGCCAAACACATCTGGGCGGCTGATCAAATGGGCCACAGAGCTCAGTGAGTACGACATCTCGTACCTTCCTTGCACCGCCATCAAGGCTAAAGCTTTGGTTGATTTTATGTCAGAAATCACCTCCCCACCCCCTCCAATAAGGAGGTGCGGCTGCTACATGTAGACGGATCTTCCACGACATAGGAGAGTGGAGCGAAAGTGGTCCTCACCTCTCCTGAAGGAGTGGACTTAGAATTTGCAATCAAATTCGGGTTTAATGCCTCTAATAATGAGGCGGAATACGAAGCCCTGGCTCTGGGCATGAGGATGGCATGGGAGGCTGGGGCTCGACGCCTGATAGCCTACTCTGATTCCTAGTTCATCGTCAAACAGACAGAAGGAATCTATGAAGCCAAGGAGGAAAGCATGAAGCTATATCTCCAAAAGATTGAAGAATGGAAGTTGAAATTCAAGGACTTCCAGATTGTTCAAATTCCAAGAGAAGAAAACAACAAGGCTGATTACTTGTCCCAAATTGGCTAGCACTACAGAAGACTATCGAACTCGACAGATTACAATACAATATTTATCAAAACATGGATCCTCCCTACAGGTCCAGACTATCCCCCTTGGGGGGGGACTGGAGGTAGTTAATCCTAGATTGGTTGAGAGAAGTGAAAGAATCGGTATGGTGCGGGAACACGGCAGAAGCATAAAAATAAAGAAATTTAAAAACGATTTCAAAGGGGTGTTCTCTTTGAATTTTCGGGCATTTAGTGTATTCAAAAGCATCATAAAATAAATAAAAATATGCTTGAACATGTGGCTAGAGAAGGAAATGAAAAAGTACAATAATTTAAATTGGATTACCTTTTCGTTTCACATGTAGAATGACAACAAGCATTGATTCCTTTTCGTTCCTTTTTCGTTCACCTTAGGGATTCAAATTAGAACCCCTCTAATTTGCCCATACCACCCTAATGGAAGTAAATCTAGATCTACTGCTAGATAGAAGCTAGATCAAGGAAGAACGAAAAACCTATTACACTATTAATTAGTGTATACCTATTTCTCATGTTCTCATCTGGAATCTAATTCAAAAGAGAACTCAAACGTATTACCCTATTGATTAGTGTATACGTATTTCTCATGTTCTCATCATGAATTTAATTCAAAGAGAACTGAAAAAATAGAGAAAAATGGAGGAATTTTCGTGGCTTAGTGAGAGGAGAGAGCAAGTTAGGGAGTTGAAAAGTGTATACATGTCTTGTGTATAGTGTAATCAAATTACATACAAAATTAGTTAATTCCAAAATAACTTCTACACACTATGCACAACATGTGCACCACTACCCATCATGGCAAGCCACATCATTGCTTACATGGAGAATTTTCAACTTCTCTTCAACTTGCATCAAACATTTGAGCTTGAATTTCAAGTCATGGTCCGATTTTGATCGGTCTTGATTTAATCAAATTGAATCAAGTCCAATAAAGATCCATGGGTTCCATATTAATCCAATTAATATTAAACCTTATTGAAATCCAAAAGTTTATTTAATCCAATTAAATAAGCATAAGCTCAAGCACTAATTAATTGATCCAATCAATTAATTAAACCAAATCCAATAAATTAATCCAATTAATTTAAAGGTATTAAGACAAAAAATTAATTAATCCAATTAATTAATTCTTGGGCCATCCATCCAATGGATTTTTCAATAAATGATCCAATCATTTATATTCTCCTTGAATCAATTTAATTTAATTAAATTAATTCGCTTCTTCCAGAATTAATTCCAAATTAATTCCACTACTTCCATAGTGATTTGTGTGTGACTCTTTAGGTCCACCCTCAGCTACGCTTGGGCTTGTGTCCAACACAATTGATTAATTATATCCAATTTAATTAATTATCTCTGATTAACCATTAATCAGACAGGCTCGTCACCAAGCAATGGTCCATGGCACTAGAGACTAGGTGAATGTTGATGTGAACATTTAGGCTCCGAATTCCATACAAGTATAGTCCTTCCATCGACCATCTCCTGGCCTTAGTCTAGGGCATGGAATTGGGCGTCGGTTCCCATTCTGGACCAAGAAACTATGCTTCAAACTAGAGTCACGTTTACTCTATTGATCGACCTAGGGAACCATTCCCTACTCGACCAATCGCTACGGCCGTAGACTTGAAGAGTCTAAACCATCTCAGAGCGCATAGGAGAACATAGCTATCAAATATTGACAATGGACAGATTCTCTCTTGGAATCCACCGTCCTCACTACATACTCCGAGTGCACTAGACAATGCTTATAATGACCATATCAAAGACACGATCACCTCTCGCTAGATCCAAGATACAACCTTCATATGCATGTCACTGCCATGATTCCTCAAGTCCGAGGACTAATCCCGTACTATCGGAACCGAGAATAGCAGTCATACCGACCAAGCCTCCAGGGCTTCCATATGATGATTCCCGTGAGTCAGTTCAGTTAGTCGACTACCTTGCCAACTAACCCACTAAAATTGCATAGATGACCTACGTCTGGCACTGATGAAACTCGACACTCACCTGCACGTCTCTATAGGGCACTCGAGGCCTAGTCTCGAGGTCCTCGACTTGGAATATTTCAGACCAACCCTCAACGAGTTGGTTTCATAGCTGCCAACCTATGCGCAACTCAACTCAATGGGTTTAACCAATCGGTCTGTGGGCATTTATTGTAACATTGAAACGCCATTCAATGTGAGTAGTAAGCACAACAAACACATTTTGCCAATGATGAATACTTACTTTATCCATCCGTATAATATTACTTTGATAAAGATCGACGAATAGTTCCCAGAACAACCAATCTAATTGACGTTTTGATCACCTATTCTAACCAGAAGATAGTCTCCCCTCCGACAAATGGGAGGCTGCTCGCTTGAAGAGGCAGGCAGTTCGCTTCCTCCTCATGGGAAGCACGCTCTACAAGAAGTCATTCACTCATCCCTTGCTGAAATGCCTATCCCTAGAGGAGGGGATCCACGTCCTCAAGGAAATCCGCGGCAGATGTTGCGGGTCTATATAGGGGCACTGGCTCTGGCCAATAAGGCTCTAAGGGCCGGATACTTCTGGCCCATAATAAAGCAAGATGCCAAGACATGGTAAGGCACTGTGAAAAGTGTCAAAGGCATGCCTCCTTACTACATTAGCCAACCGAGCCACTAACCACTATGCTGGCTCCTTGCCCTTTCGCTCAGTGGGGAATAGACATCGTGGGACCCTTCCCCTTGTCTCCTAGGCAAAGGAAATTCCTTTTAGTGGTCATTGACTACTTCACAAAATAGATGGACGCTGAACCCCTCTTGCGTATTATTGAGGGGAAGTCATGAAATTCCTATGGAAGAACATCATTTGCCACTTTGGACTCCCTCGAGAAATTATTTCAGACAATGAAAGACAATTCCAGGGACACAAAATCAAGGAGTTGTGTGAACGAGCATTTCTCCGCATGTAACAATACAAAAGTTTAATGCGTAATGCATACAACAAACGAGTAAGACCTCGCGAGTTATAAGTGGGAGACCTGGTACTCCAAAAAGTGGAGGCCTCGAAACCAGTGGGAAGGCTTGATACCACTTGGAGTTAGGGAATATTAGGCAATGGAGCCTACGAATTGGAAGACGGGAGGGGCGTCCTCTGCCTCGCCCTTGGAACATCCACAACTTGCGAAAATTCTTCGTGTAAAACCTACCCTCTAGGCAGGGCACTCCTCAAACAGAAGGTCATGTTCCTGCCTCTCTGGCATGACCCCTTTGAGCATAATTTCCGCCTTCCAACCGGGACTACCCCCTAGCGGAACCCTCCTGCTTTCCTGGCAGGAACTCCTCTGAGACACGTTCTACCTCGAGCTTGGACACTCATAAATATTTACCTCCTTGAGGGGCACTCAAACGAAACAAGGTTCGCTCTGAGGCCGGACTCTTAGAAATAAAGCCTTCCTAGCTAAAGCCCTACAGTTGGGCAGGAAGCTCCCTCGAAATATCATCAAACAAGGTAAAATCCTCCCATTAAAGAATGTCTGACACACTCACCTCCTGCCCCTGGCAGGAAAGTACTTATAAGCCCTGTCCCACAACAGGCATCTTTAAATTCTAAAGCCTGTTCTCTCACAGGCACTCCCTAAGAAGATAAAGCCCTGCCTCGAGCAGGCACTACACTCTCCAGGAAGGTAAGCCCTGTTTCAAAACAGGCCCTGTCCACAAGCAAGCTCTGTTCACATACAGGCATATCTAGCATTTCTCTTCAAAATGCAAGCATTTACCCTTCCCAGCAGCAATTTCTAAAATTATATTTCCCTAAAAACTACCTCAGATTCGCAAATTCAAATGGGCACGGACGCTCAACAGAAGTGAAAGAAACATGCAGTGGGCCTCGAACCCAGCACATAAAACAGGGACGACAAGCCCTTAACAGCATGAAAATTCACAGTATGCAAGCAAAAGAAGAACAAGCATTAAAGCCCCTGGCTAAACAGGCCCTAGGGGGGAGACAACATTATTCAAAACAAAGAAAAGAAAAAGAAAACAAGTAAATTTAATGCATATCGGGGTCCAGCAACACCACAAAATGTCAAGGGATCTTCACGAAAGTCCCAAGATTGTTGGGGGAGACTAACCTGCAAAGAGGGGTTAGCACTCCGATGCTTAAGTCAGTAATGTTCGACTGAATAAAATAAAGGAAAACTTGAATTAAGTGAGAATAATGGTGAAGTGAGATTTTATGTGAGAGGATGCTAAAAAATATTGAGAATTTCGTGTGCAAAAGGGGGATGCAAAGTAGGGTAAATGTTACTTGTAAGCTGCCAAAATGCAAGATGTAAGTTGTCCTCAATGACTACACAATATGCTTATTTTATAGCTTTGCTATTGAACCAAATTTTGAAGGAGTTAGGTTGAATGCCATATACCTTTAGAAACCCAGAAAAGTTAGCTTCTCAACTCAACAAACCGCGTATGAATCGGAGTTGAGTTAGTGAAGATATAGCCATTTAAGTGGACCCTGCCACATCTGCAAGATTTTCCGAGAAATCAGTTACTTGCTAAGAAAGATCCAGATTCTAGCCAATCTACTGCGAATTTGATGAGATTTTTTTAGTATGTCGTGGATTTATGAGTTGGCTAGCTGTATGACATGGAATCCAAGCCTTTTGGTGACTAGGCTTGTTGTACGAGCCTTTTCCGTGGGCTTGCCATATTAGTGTTTAAAACTGCGCTTATTCATCAAAACCTTATTGTTCTGGGCCTGGTGGCCCTGGCTTGCTAGGCTGCTCGGCCTGGAGGCTTACTCCTAGCTCTTGGCTTAGATTGGTGGATTTAAGGGGGCATCAAAATTGTTTCATCCCCATCACGGGGGGTAAGCAGAAAAGTAAATTATTTTCAAGAGGGAGGGAGTAAAAATTATTTATCTTTCCCCACAGGTGGGGTCTTCTCTGTTTCCTCCATAGGCTCCAGCTCAGTGGAAGGCGAATCAACCTCAGCAGGACCTGGAGGGGAGGCCAGTATTTCCTCAGAAGGCTCTTCTTCAAAGACCTCCACCTCTGCACCTTTCTGCCTGGGAGCCCTGACCTCCTCCATCACGGTGTCCAACAAATGATCCAAATCACCTTCTGCAAGAAATTTATCAGCCATATCATTCAATAATCTAAGGACTCCGAATAAAAGAGAAGTCATTATGGTAATCTTATTACCTGGCTCGACTGAGGGGGGAGGCGCAAATGGTTCGGAGCACTCTTTAGGGAAGCATCAAGATCCAGGAAGGTGGGCTCCATCCCATCTAGGGGATAACCATGGGCTGCGAAATGCTCCTGGCAGGCCTGGAACCCGTAATGCAGGAATGTCCCAGCAATATCGGCTACCTCATTCTGGAAGTTATCAGACTTCTTATAAGCCCCGAGACGGCTCTCCCAGTAAGTAGCCAAGAAGTTCTATCCCTCCTTCAAGTTAGGGAATTCCTGGCGAGCCCGATCTGTTGTGTTTTCACGGCGTCTGCCTGGTCTATTGACAGGAAGTCCCGGTGAAGTTTCTTCCTCTCATTTTCAGAATTGTGGAACTTCTCCCAAGCCTTTTTCCTCGACCCCCTTCAGCTTGATCAGCTCTGCAGCCATCCGCTCTAGGCGCTCCTCCAACTTCTTCCTCTATCCGTCCACTAAGGGAGGGGGGCATCTCCAGGGGCGAATCAGCAATCCCCCCCACAAAAGTTGCCACCTACATTCCACATTCACACAAACATTCATCTCAAGACAAGTTTGTAAACAAGCCTAAGAAAAATTCTAAGAAGAAAAAAAACATACTTTTGAAACATGGCATGATAGGGCACTAGCCATGTCCTCCCTGGAGTAGGAGTCCATGGATCGCTTGTTCGCCGGGAGCACCATCCCCTCTAAGAGATCGGGGAAGAGCCCTGATTCCCCTTCTTTCTTTTTCAGGATGGATTGATGGGTGTACACCCCCCAGTCAGGAATGAACCACTAGCGGCAAGGAGAAGAACCCCTGAGGGAGGAGGTGCAGGAGGGGGCGTCGTAGTAGAACGAGTAGCTGCCCTCTGGAAACCCCCTAAAGGAGGGTGGCTGAGGATGCTTACTCCGCTCTCTTTGAATAACCCCCCTGCTGATGAGGGACAGTCCGCTTCCCTCTTTGTGTCGCTGGGGGTCCCCTTAGGGGTTCCGGTAGCAGATAGGGGTCCCTGCCGGGCTGCACTGGGCGCTGTCTCTTAAATGTTTCCCAAACATGATGACCTCTATCACAAAAGAGAATCAAAAGTCAAACACACCTCATGTCGATACAAATAATATAACAAGGAATCAAACAATACCCATGGGTTCCTCTAGAGGGACCTCTTTGGGACTCGGCCCAAACCAGGAGAGGAGCCTCTCATCAATCATATCCCTGATAGCGTAGGGGTGCCGGTTCAACTCGTCCAAGGCGGAAGAGAAGGCGGTTGGACGTTCCTTTATCGAAAAAGAATGGACAGCAGGGGGATCCATGATCTATTGACTGGGAAAAGACCAAGGCCTAGGAGGGCGGACAAGGACGAAAGTCCCTTTCCAACGCTTGGGAGCACTGGGGGCTGACAGAAAACTAACACCTTGATGGGGGAACAAATGAAAGACTCTTGGTTCTGACCTCTTCCGACGAAAGCAAAAAAAGAAGTGGTCGCCTATAACTAGCACCTCATTATAGCTTAACATCATGGCAAGCTAGCAAGACAACTAAAGGAGTTGAGACTCAACTGGTTCAGGGGTACTTGGTACAAGTTAGACACAACCTGGTAGAAAGCAGGCAGGGGAAACCTAAGACCTTCCTGTAACTGGGCTAAGAAAAAACTTAAACATCCTCTAGGAGGAGGCTCGGGCACATCAGGGGGAGAGGGGATATAAATATCAAAGTTTAGGGGGATGCCAAATCTCCCTCAAGGAAGCGACATTGGGGAAGGAAGCGGATCTACCTGCCTCGGCCAGGCTCACCCCTCTTCCTTCCTCCTCAGGCTCAGACATCACTCGCGCCTCTCCTGGGGAGGAACCCTCCGCCTCATCTCTACCTGGCTCTCCTCCTCAGACCCCTCAATCACCTCTTCCTCCTCTCCCTCCTCCTCATCCGGTTAATCTATCAGACGCCTAGAAGGCCGTGAGAGCTGCCTAATGCTCCACCTTCGGCCACCACGGGCGGCAACCAGGTCATAGCCCGCACCTCCAGAAGTGGCCTCGGAGGGATCATCACCTACATACCTCGCCCCCACATAGCGTACACACTCATCAGAAGGGGTAGAAGAAGATATGCTCATTTCCAAAAGGAAGAAAAAAATGGCAGAAAGACAACAAGGAGAAGATAAACTTACATGTTATGAATGCTTCAGTTTCTCTCTTTCAGTTTCTCTCTTTCAAAAGGCGTGGGGAGGAGGGGAATGAGGCAAGAGGAGGTCTTTATGGGCGCAATTACAGGGTGAAAGGGTGGAAGATGTGGTTCCCTGGAGAAACATGCAGGTAACTGCCTCCATTGAGCGGTTACAAGATGGACGTGGGCGGTTATCAACCCTCCCCCCCCCCCCCCCCGTCTCACGGGATGCCTTCTGCAATTCAGGGAAAGGGGCACCGTGCGGCTAGTAGTCCACAGCAAATGACTACTTCCGCCAACTGACAGCAACACCAACCGAATTTTCACCGACGTCTCGCACAGTCCGTCGACAAGAACAACAATTTCCAATAATCGACAATATAATGCAGCAGAATCAGTAAATCAATCACATGTCTTATAGCAAATGCATTTTTGTATTGATAGCAGAAATATTGAAGATTACAGCAAGCTAGCCACGGGGATCGCCGTGAGGGGGATACTAGCAATGCACACCAAGCTTCGAGTGGTCATTCCCCCTATAATAGGCTTTAAAAAGAAATTTCCTATTGACAAATCTAGATACTAGAAAAGCTGAAAATTGCATCTCATGGGGCACATAGCGCCACATGAGTGGAAAAGTAAATATTACATCAGTGACTCACACCTAAGACTCTAAAACCTGGGGAAGCCTAGTGCCTGTTGGTGGAAGTGTAGGTCGGCCGGATGGAACATGGCCGAAATTGGGTCAAGGGTGCCTAGAGTGCGGGCGGCCCTTGACATTCTCCCTGACTTGAGATGGCGGCGTCCTCGGCGGCATGGAAGCATGATAAGCTTCAATCAGAGGTAGGAAGGCCTTAAGGTTCGTCACCCGTTCCCAAGTATTCTCCTCGCTGCTACATCCCATCCACTTCACCAGGTACTCAGTGACATCTTTCTTTGCAGTGCGTGTGGCTCAGTGGTTCAGGAGAGTTTCGGCCACCCTCTTTTGGGTTTTCTTTAATTCAAGTTGTAGGCGGCTTGGCTGATTCCGGGGTCATCCTCCTTGTCTGCTACCTACTTCTTCAACTGGCTCACATGGAGGACGTTGTGGATTTTCCACCAGGAAGGCAACTCTACCTTGTAGGCTACCATTCCAATACGCTTGATGATTGGTAAAGGACCGATGTATTTCTCCATAAGGCGAGGGTCTCTCCCCCTGGCCGACTTTGATAATCTTGGGTCCGGAACCTTCACCATCACAAGGTCTCCCGCGGTAAACTCGACGAAGCGGCGATTCTTATCTGCATACTTTTTCATCCGCTTCTGTGATTTCTCTAGGCAACTTCGGGCTATATCAACATTTATTTTCCATTCCTCAGAGAAACTTCGAGCAAGTGGGGATCTCACACTCTGTGGGAGTCGATAGTGTAAGGGAGGAGCGGCTGCTACCCAATAACAATTTCAAATTGGCTCTTGTTGGTGGAAGAGCTCTTTTAGGCGTTGAAACACAACTTAGCGACATCCAAAAGTTTAACCCAATCCCTTTGAGTACCACGTACATAATTTCGGAGATATTCTTCCAACATAGAATTAAAGCGCTCCGTCTGACCGTCAGATTGTGGATGATAGCTGGAGCTCATATTCAGTTGGGACCGAGGAGTTTGAACAGCTCGGTCCAGAAGACGCCAGTGAAACGGGAGACCCGATAGCTGACGATGTCTTTCGGCAGTCCCCAGTATTTGACAATGTGCTTGAAGAAGAGATGAGCCATCCCTTCCGCCATAACATGTTTTGGGGCTGCGATAAATGTGGCGTATTTGGATAGTCGGTCTACCACGACGATAATGCTCCCTAACTCTCCCACCTTAGGCAAGCCAGAAATGTAGTCCATAGAAACACTTTCCCACGGTCTCTTTGGGATGGCCAATGGTTGCAGCAGACCCGCCTTATTCTGATGGTGTGTCTTGTCCTGCTGACAAATCAAGCAGGTGCGGACATATGTCTCTATATCATCCCGCATCTGTGGCTAATAGTAGGCCCTCTGCACCAATGTATAGGTGTGCTCTTCTCCTGCATGTCCCGCCCATAGAGTGTCATGGCATTCCAAAATAAATGATTTTCGTAGGTCCCCGTCCTTCGGTACATACAAACGGTTTCCCTTGGTCATCAGAAGTCCGTCTTCCAACCAGAACTGTCGAGCTTTGCCCTGCTCGGCCAAGTAGAGCAGGCCCTATGCAGCTGGATCTTTTGGTAATAGCTCGCGCGCCCGATCTTTCACTGAGGTGGCAACAACACTCGAGGAAAGTACCGCTACCGACCCCAAAGTAGCCAAATCTGCCTTGTGGCTCAGCGCATCTGCCGCAAGGTTGCTAGAGCCGGCCTGGTACTCTAGCACAAAGTGAAATTTTGACTGCATCTCCTGCCAGCGTGCTTGCCTGTTGGTCAACTTCGGCTGCGACATGAAATGACTCACTGCAGTGTTGTCCGTCTTGACCACGAAGGGAGAGCCCAATAAATAATGCCTCCATAGTCTAAGGCAATGAACTACGATCAGCAACTGGTTCTCGTGCACTGAATAGCGCCTCTCAACATCTTTAAGCTTTCTGCTCTCATAGGCAACTGGGTGGTCGTCTTGCATTAGGACGCCTCCTAAGGAAAAATCGGAAGCATCGGTCTCCACCCAAAAGGTTTTGACATATCTGGTAAGGCCAACACAGGATCTGTCACCATCGCCTCCTTAAGCTATCGAAGGCCACTTGGCATTGGGATGTCCAATTCAAAGTCTCCGTCTTCTTCGTCAAGTCTGTCATAGGCCATGCTATCTCGGAGTAGCCCTTCATAAAGCGCCGATAATAATTAGCCAGGCCGAGAAATGATCGGAACTCATGTACATTGCTCGGTGGCTGCCACTCCTCACCTTATTGGGATCCATTCGTATCCGCCCGGTCTCCACAATGTGTCCCAAGAAGCTAATAGTCTCCTGAGCAAACGAGCATTTCGACACCTTCGCATATAACTCATGCTCGCGGAGTCTCACAAGAACTTGCCGCAAGTGCTCAACGTGCTCGGCCAAGGTCTTGCTGTAGATAACAATATCATTCAAGTACACCACCACGAACTCATCAAGAAAACCGTGGAGTACTTGGTTAATCAAAGTGCAGAAGGTAGCTGGAGTGTTAGTCAGGCCGAAAGGCATGACAAGGAACTCAAAGGCCCCATACCTCATGACAATTGTCGTCTTTGCCTCATCGCCCTCCTTGATCCGGACCTGCCAATAGCCCGACCTCCGGTCAATCTTTGTAAAGTACTTCACCTGGCTTAGATGGTCAAAGCTGTCCGCCACGAGCGGTATAGGATACTTGTTCTTTACAGTAATTTTGTTTAGGGCCCGGTAGTCACAACACATCCGTAGGGAGCCGTTGGCCTTCTTTCGAAACAGGACTAGCGCTCCATACGGCGACTTCGCGGGCTTAATAATACCACTATCCAACATATCCTTCAGCTGCGTCCTAAGCTCCACAAGCTTAGGCTGCGTCATTCTGTAAGGTGCCCTGGCAGGGGGTTTCGTGTCAAGCACCAACTCAATCTCGTAATCTACTGCCCTCTTCGGCGGTAGCTTCCGAGACATTTCATCAGGCATTACATCTTCAAACTCCTTCAAGAGCTAATTCACCACGCCGGGTATGGGGCCCAATGCCTTCTCAATTTCATCAAAGTGAAGAGTGCACAAATAGGATGGTTCATTCTACTTGCGCCCCTTCTCAAACTACATGCCCGACAAATTTATCCCACCGGTCTGCCCGACCAGCACTGGGATGATGCAAGTTTGGCGCCCAACATCATTAAAAAATCCGCATAGGGTAACACCGCTGTCCGTGTATCCCGCAAGAACTCAAGCCGAGGATGAGCTTGAAGTCGTCCATCACGACACAGAAAGATTGGTCTTGCTTCGAACGGACCAACCTTAATCAGCACAGATTTCGCCACGCCAGCAATGGACTGCGGCGGCCGAATTGGTTGCCTTCACTCGGCCAACTCCTTTCTCTAGCACAAGCCCGAGTCTCTCTACTTCGGCGCTCCGAAGGTAGTTGTGAGAAGCACTAGTGTTGATCAAAGCACGAACCGGCTTGCCATGAATCTTCATATCCGCATACATCAACCATTTGTTCCAAGAAGATCTGGATTGTGTCTCATCATCAGTCTGGCTCCCCTCAAAAGCCGAAGCAGTCTTTCCTGCCCGGGAGGCACCGCCTTCTTTGCGGCCACATGGGATAACGTGTTGCACCATTTTGAGATTGCACCTAGGTTGTCCTCATCCTCCTTGGAATCATTCCCACCACTCGTCATCTCGGGTGGCTCTGCTGACTTTGCGGGTGGCACCTTCTCAGTATAGGTCGCCACCGCATTCAACAACGGTTTTTTCGGGCAATCCTAATATCGATGCGGGCCATCACACAGGAAGCACCCACTACTTCTCTGTGACGCCCCTTGCTTGTTGTCCAAGGGCTTGCCCCTGCTTGAGCTCCCTTGCGAACTGGAGGAGTGTGGGGCTTCCGCTCTCCCCACTCCTGTTAGAGTTACTCTTAAAAGGTCTTGACCCTCCTGGCTTATTCTGCGCTGGGCTAGGCATCGTCTGCCTATCCTCCGAGACTCTGGGTTGAAATCTGATAAACATTCGGCCACAGCCATCGTTGATCCCAAATCAGCCACCCGTTGACGCTGCAACTCAAGTCGCGCCCACGGTTTCAGGCCCTCCACAAAAGTAAAGAGCTTGTCCTTCTTCAACATATCCCTAATATCCAACATCAGTGCCGAAAAGGCCTTCACATAATCCCGCACGGAGCCGGTGTGTTCTAGCTTCCACAACGCCCGTCGAGCATTATACTCAACATTCTCCGGGAAGAACTGCTCAGGAATGGCTTCCGGCAGAAGGTCCCAAGTATCCAAGCGCAGATGGTTTGACTAAATCTTGGCAGACTTGGTACGCCACCATAGCTTGGCATCACCAGTCATATACATGGTCGCAGTAGACACCCTCCTTGCTTTATCGGCCACATTCGACGCAAGGAAGTACTATTCCATGTCAAACAGGAAGTTCTCGACCTCCTTCGCATCTTAAGCACCACCGTAGGCCTTCGGTTCAGGAATCCGAAGCCTACCACCATTATCAGGAGCAATAGGAGCGTTGCCGACCGCCCGTTGGAGAACTCCAATATGTAGGTCCATCTCCTCCATCTTATGTTGTATCTCAACAACACCGCCCTGGCCATAAGCATTCCGGACTGCATGCTGGCACTCCTTCAGATCGGAACGCAGCTCCGAGATCTCATGCTCCAGTGAGGCAACATGATCTTCCAAATTCGCGACCTCCTCAGTCAACCGAGAGATTTCGGCCTCCGGGTTTGTCATCCTTTCTTGAGGCGCCTCGGCCCCTCTCAGACTCTCAGGGTCCTAGTCCAACATTCTGGCAGAACTGGCTCTCGTAACCCGCCTCGGCCCCATCAGGCAATCGAGGCTCTGATACCACCTCTCACGGGGCGCCTTCCGTAATGCGGGGAAAGGGGCACCGTGTGGCTAGTAGTCCACAACAAACGACTACTTCCGCCAACCGACAACAACACCAACCGAATTCCCAACGACGCCTCAGACAGGCCGTCAACAAGAACAACAACAATTTTCCAACAATCGACAATATAATGCAGCGGGAATCAGTAAATCAATCACACGTCTTGCAGCAAATGCGTTTTTGTATTGATAGCAGAAATATTGAAGATTACAGCAAGCTAGCCACGGGGTTCGCCATGAAGGGGATACTAGCAATGCACACCAAGCTTCAAGTGGTCATTCCGCCTATAATAGGCTTAAAAAGAAATTTCCTATTGACAAATCTAGATACTAGAAAAGCTGAAAATTGCATCTCATGGGGCGCATAGCGCCACATGAGTGAAAAAGTAAATATTACGTCAGTGACTCACGCCTAAGACTCTAAAACCTGCGGAAGCCTAGTGCTTGTTGGCGGAAGTGTTGGTTGGCCGGATGGAACATGGCCGAAATTGGATCAAGGGTGCCGAGAGTGCGGGCGGCCCTTGACACCATGTTAGGGGCTTGAAGTCACGCGCCCACGCCCCGAGATATTTTGGCGCCAGAAACGTCAAATCAGCCCTAGCCATCATTGTTGGGCTATGGCTAGGGCCTCGAGGCCTGCGAAAGCTGTCAGCCCTTCCTTAATGACGAAGGAGGCTCGCATCGCAAGAAGAGAAATGGTTGACTTTCTTGGCAGCAAGGAAGGCCTCACTCTTGTAAGGTAGAGGGACGGAGAAGCCAGGATAGCCTCGCACCTGGAGAAGGAGGTCCCATCTATGGGCCTCTAGGAAGAGTCCTACTCTAAGGAGGAGTGAGGAACCTCCCTCCCCTCAGAGTTGGGGGGAGGGAGGGTGGACTGGTCGAATGCCCCCAAAAGGTTGGCCTATACTCACGGCCCAAAGTACTAATAGGATTCACTTACAAAGTGTAAACCCAAAAGAAATACCTAGTAGACTCCCAAGCCCGCCTGGGAAATCCAAAACTAGCCTACTCAAAGGAGCAGGTCAGGCCCTCCTCAGGAGAAGGGAGCAAGGCTCGTGTAAAGGAAGGATGCCCATGAAGGAAGCCCATCCGGGCCCAAGAGGAAAAATCTGTGGAGGAAGGACTTGTGGAAGAAGAGACAGACCCAGTTAAGGAGTTCGGATAAGGATTATCCAAACATTCCCTCCTATCTATGGCGCATCTCGCAATCGCCTCCCCCTTTTTAGGAGGCCAGTCCCGATAGGAGTCTAGGAAGATGTCAGTCAAGCCTCTAAGGAGTCCTTACCCTCTAGAATTCTCCTACTTCAAGGTACTCTTCCTATAAAATACCAGCCCTCTTGGCTGGAGAAGTAACGTCTTTTCTACTATCTGAATCTTCGAATTTCTCTTTGAATTGCACTTGGCACGCTTAATACTCGTTATTTTTATTAAAATCTTCTTGCATTCAAGTTTATTTATTCTAAAATTATTTAGTGACTTTGAGCGTCGGAGTGCTAACGGTTTTTTTGCAGTTTATGTCCAAATTTGCAAAATCCAAGCCCACTTCATTCAAGTTAAAAAAGACAACTTTGATTGAGCTCTTTTTGCTCACATCAAACCTCATACTTAAAGTATATAGATGAAGTTAAAAACAATATGCATGATGAATTAGGTAACGAATAATTACGATTAGATAAAAAGTTACGAATTGTAACTTTTATCAAAACATGGATTGAATTTAACCCTCAAAGCAATTATTGAAAAATGAACCAAGTAACATAAAAAGTTTTGTTCAAAACACAAATTTGAATTGTTCAACCGTTAGAGTAAATGGAGGCATAACCTCAATTCCTTAGCTCCAACATGGATATGGTATGTAGAGGTCGAGCTAACTTGGCTGGCCCATGCACAGGGAACTCCTGAGACACCTCTTTCATTCACGATCAAAGCTTTCGGTTAGGGTTCAAGAAAGAGAGTGCGATGCCCACTATTCGAACCACATCAGAGGCTAGTATTCGGTCTGTTGGTGGAGGCAACCTTTTGTCTAAGAAATCTTGGAGACTTACGTCATTTTCACCAAGTTGTCGTGCCATGGATTTGATGAATCCCCCTGAACGACTGCCAGAAATTGTCTCCAGAGCTACAACTCCGAAGCTATAAACATCACATTTTTCATTAACAACCATGTTGTACGCTAGTTCTGCAAATGCAAAATTACCCGATCAAGAACAAGAAACAACGTCATTAGACATATATTTATATATATATATATATATATATATCTTATGGGAGTGACGAAAGGGTGTCTGTAATGACTTTGGTGAACTGCAATGAAAGTTGAGAATGTTATAAACTAAAGGTAAAATTTGAGTGTTTGAAGAAAAGTTTAATTTGTACAATTTTATCAATAAGTTATAAAAATTGATCGGAAAAACTTATAACGTACTTTTGGTTTAAATGAGTTTAATTTACACAATGCAAAAGCATAATATATAAATAAATAATACTATTTTCAACAAACAACACATAAACACTTAAAATAAAGCTTTTACAAATTACACCTAGAAGAGTTGAAAGTGTAAGTTTTGTATTTGTTTTCTTTCTTTTTTGCCCAAACTTTTTTCTTCCTTAAAGCATTGTTTGGTATATATAATAATCGTAGAGAGGGTATGAAATGGCAAACAACGAAACAAACATAGAAAGGATATGAAATGGCAAATGGTACAAAAACATTGAGGAAGAAATAAGTACTGACAATACAAATAGCTAATGTCAAAGTCTTGTGGTGCTTCAATAACGTCCTCGTAAGCAATCTTCCAATTGTAATTCCATTACTAACTCCGGGTTTGATTTCTTTGCTTCGATTTTTTCTTGGACGGAAGTCCTCCAATAACAAGCCCAATCGAATGACCTACCTTACTATTATAGGCGAGAATAGGGTTTACAAAATAACCCTTTAAAATTACAGATTTTTGTTGGAGTTTCAAAAAGAGATTGAAGAATAAGAAGCAAGTAAGAAAGTAGGTTGTTGTGTAAAGTCTGATGTTTTATTAGACTTGTGAAGACTTTAAATACAGCTCAAAAAAGGAAACAAAAAAACGTCAAACCAAGACTCATAGAGTATGTTTTCATGACTAACAACTCCCTAAAAAACAGAAACTACTACTGATTAAGTTATTTGAAACAGTCAAAGTAAATTCTACTCACTAAGTTATTTGAAACAGTCAACATAACTTTAATGAAGAAATTCAAATATGAAACAACTAAGAAACTCCAGCTAGACATAAAATGCAGCAACCAAAGTACAACTTCAACAATTTTAATCGGGGAATTTTTTTTCTCCAGAGAATAAGGAATCACACGAAAGAAAGTGGTTAGTAATCGAAGCAGAAATATATATATATATATATATAATGGAATGGGTAAAGGGAAAAATTCCAGATGGCTCAGATTGTCCTGATCCAAAATGGTGGAAGGAGCCCAAGCCCCAAATGCCGGGAACCCACCGGTTGCTTTGGCCCCCTAGGGTAAATTTTTGGCACTAAAATTTTTCCTCTGTGCGGCCTAATTCTTGCCCCTTAGAATTAGTCAGCCTTTCCCTCAACTCTCAGCACTCGTGTTTAGTTTTAGATCTGAGATATGTTCAAGCAAGCCACAAGCATAATAACAAAGCACAAAGTAACGAGGCACATAAATTACAGGAAGAATACCCAACCTTGCATTAATCATCAACTCAAAGAATACAAGGAATGCCAAGGCTTGCACACACTCTACAAAATATTTAGTCACATTTTTAAAGAACAATTCAGCCGCCGTTTCAGCGGGACAAGGATGTGGTGCAGCCATAAAAATACCGTATTTAGAAAAACGGTCAACAACCACAAAAACAGAAGCCATACCATTCACCTTCGGAAAACCCACAATAAAGTCCATGGAAACGGACTACCACGGTCTGTCCGGAATAGGTACCGGTTGTAACAATTCGGCCTCCTTCTTTCTCTCGGTTTTGTCCTGTTGTCAAACCAAACAAGTACGTAACATAGGCTTCAACATCAATCTCTAGTTTCGGCCAAAAGTACCGTCTAGACAACAAGGCAATCATTCGGTCAATGCCCGGATGTCCAGCCCATTGTGGATCATGCGTTAATCGCAGCAATTGCCGGCGTAATCCACTCGAGGGCACCAACAAGCGCCCGCCTTAGGCATAGAGCAAACCGTCATCTAGCCAATATTTTCTGATTAGGCCTTCTTTCACTTGCCCAACCAATTTCTGGTAAGCCCTCATCTTTCTGAGAGTCCCTCACGAATCTGATCAAGGAAGTCGGACTCAACTACTGTCAAGGCAGCCACATACTCCTCAACCGTCTTCCGGCTCAATGCATCAGCCACGCTGTTATGCTTGCCCGGCCTATGCACCCATTCAAAGTCAAACTCCCCCAAGAACTCTTGCCAACATGCTTGCTTGGGGGACAGCCTTTTCTGGGTTTTGAAGTACATATTGGCTACATTATCAGTCACCACTATAAATTTGGTTCCCAATAAGTAGTGCCTCCACGTCTCCAAACAATGCACGACTGCCGTCATTTCTCTTTCATGTGTGTTGTACCGTGTTTCAGCATCTTTCAACTTTCAGCTTCCAAATGCAATGGGGTGTTTGTCTTGGACCAATACACTACCAAGAGCCCGGTCAGAAGCGTCAAACCTACACTTCAAACGGCTTATCAAATTCGGGAAGCTTTAAAAACTGGTTCGGAAGATATAAACCTGTTTTAGCAACCAAAAAGCTTCATCACAAGCTGCAGTCCTCCCACTTTTGATCTTTCTTCAACAAGTCCGTCAAGGGGTTTGCCATTTTTGAATACCCATTGATGAACTGTTTGTAATAGTTTGCAAGTCCCAAAAACAATCTCAATTCTGCTATCTTGGATGGAACCGGCCAATCCAACACTGACTGAACCTTTTTCTTATCCATCATGATTTCACCTTGGCCTATAACGTGCCCAAGGAAAGTGATTTGCTCACAACAAAACTCACATTTTTCTTTCTTGGCATATAGCTCATGTTCTCTCAATTTTTTGAACACAGCCCTCAAATGCCTAACATGATCATCTAGTGACTCAGAATACACTACAATGTCATCAAGATACACAACAACGAAGCGATCCAAATACTCGTAAAAAACATCATTCATTAAGTTACAGAAAGTGGCCGGGGCGTTTGTGAGGCCAAACGGCATTACAAGAAATTCATATGAACCCTATCTAGTCACACAAGTAGTCTTCGGTTCATCACCCGCTGCTACACGAACTTGCCAATAACCCGATCGTAGATCGATCTTCGTGTAAAACTTGGCGTTAGTCAACTTATCAAACAAGTCCATAGCATTAGGAATAGGGTACTTATTTTTTATAGTCACCTTATTCAATGCTCTATAGTCCACTCACATTCTCATCGAACCATCATGCTTTCTTTGAAACAGCACCGGAGACCCGTACGGTGCCTTGGATGGCTGAATTAGTCCGGATTCCAATAGCCCATCCAACTGCTTTCTCAAACTCGGCCAACTCCGCAGGGCCCATGCGATAGGGAGCCTGCGCAGGCGGCCGTGCACCCGGCTCCAACTCGATTCTATGATCAATGGCTCGACAAGGCGGCAAACTTCTTAGGCAGTTCCAGAGGAAAGACATCCTCGAACTCCTTCATCACATCTGCCACTACATCCGGTACTTCCTGAATGGTATCTAGTTTAATTTCAATCAAGGCAGCAAGGAATGTTTGTTCTCCTTGCTTTAGTCCTTTCTCAACCTGCATGGCCGACAATAGGCCTGCACTTGCAACTCGCTTCCCTGTATCCTGCATAAATGTTCCTTGCACAAAACCAGGGCAAGTCTCATCAGCAATAAATAAACCATTTAGAGAATGTATTATCGCTGCTTTGGCTGTCAATAAGAAGTCCATCCCAAGAATCACATCAAAGTCGTCCAAGGGTACAACCATCAATTCACACTTCCCTTTCCAGTTTCCCACAGTCAGATCAACTACCGCCATGCCCTGAATGGGCTTTGCCTCTGAATTCACAGCCTTGATGCGACTGGAACGTTCGGCCAATGTCAGTCCCATTTTCTGCACCTCTCTAACGGCAATGAAGTTGTAAGTGGCTCCAAAGTCTAGCATAGCCATCACAGCAATTTCGTTCACATTCATTTGAACATAGAGCAATCCCTTTTGTTTGGGTGGGGGCTTCTCTTGCAATGCAGTCGGCAATTGCAAAGGGTTGACCCGAGTGGATCCACCCTCATTATCATCACCGTCATTGTTCTCAGCAACTAGGACATTCAATTTCCCTCTTTTCGGGCAATCTTTCATTCTATGATCGCCATTACAGATGTAACAACCCTTGTTAATTTTATCAACAATGGTTTGCACGGTCTCACGGTTTCCCATCAAAGTTACTTCTTTTTTCTTCTTTTTAAACTTACCATCCCTCATTGTCCTGCTGGTCTTACCCTTATCTCACCCGGATTCTTTCTTTCTTTGTACTGAATCCGCATTGTTGGAGATTTTGAAATCCACCAACCGATCAGCAGCAACAATGGCGGACTGTAGATCCTTGGCTTGGGCCCAAGTCTGCAGGCCGGATAGGAAATTGAAAAGCTTGTCTTCCTCAGCCATCTCTTTTATGTCCAGCATTAGAGAACTGAACTCCTTTACATAGTCCCTGATTGTGCCTGAATGCTTCAACTTTCGAAGCGATTCCCTTGCAAGCCACGACACGTTGCAAGGAAGGAACTGATCCTTCAACTCTTTCTTTAAGACGTCCCATGTCTCAATCCGGTCCGATTAGCGCTGGCATCGTCAGAGAGACGAGTGCGCCACCATAACTTTGCATCACCCGTCAAGTACATAGCAGTGATGGAAACTTTCTCATTCTCGGGGATATGAGCCGCCTGGAAATAGGCTTCCATGTCCCATAGGAAATTCTCTAACTCATTGGCGCTTCGTGCACCGCCGAAGGGTTTTGGGTCCGGTACCTTTATTTTAGAATGAGGAGTGCGTTCCTCATCCTTGCCTACCGCACGTTTCAGCACGTCTACTTCCTCACGCAGGGCATCAAATTTCTGATCGCAAGAGTCCGTGACAGCACTCACCTCCTCTGTCACAGAAACTATCCGCCCTTCCACAAAGCTAGGCAATTCATCAAGTGTACCCTAGCAACCGCCAGCTGAGGACCCGGTGGCACTGTTCCCGCAAGCGGACGATCTACGTGCCAGGATCGATTCGTTGCAGGGTAGATAGTTTCTGTGACGGAGGAGGTGAGTGCTCTCACGGACTCTTGCGATCAAAAATTTGATGCCCTGCGTGAGGAAGTAAACGTGCTTAAACGTGCAGTAGGCAAGGATGAGGAACGCACTCCTCATTCAATAAAGGTACCAGACCCAAACCCTTCGGCGGTGCACGAAGCGCTAAGGAGTTAGAGAATTTCCTATGGGACATAGAACCCTATTTCCAGGCGGCTCATATCCCCGAGGATGAGAAAGTTTCTATCACTGCTATGTACTTGACGGGTGATGCGAAGTTATGGTGGCGCACTCGTCTCTCTGACGATGCCAGCGCTAATCGGGACCGAATTGAGACATTGGACGTCTTAAAGAAAGAGTTGAAGGATCAGTTCCTTCCTCGCAACATGTCGTGGCTTGCAAGGGAATCGCTTCGAAAGTTGAAGCATTCAGGCGCAATCAGGGACTATGTAAAGGAGTTCAATTCTCTAATGTTGGAAATAAAACAGATGGCTGAGGAAGACAAGCTTTTCAATTTACTATCCGGCCTGCAGACTTGGGCCCAAACCGAACTTCGTCGGCAGGGTGTCAAGGATCTGCAGTCCGCCATTGCTGCTGCTGATCGGTTGGTGGATTTCAGAATCTCCAACAATGCGGATTCAGAACGAAGAAAGAAAGAATCCGGGTGAGATAAGGGTAAGACCAGTAGGACAATGAGGGATGGTAAGTTTAAAAAGAAGAAAAAGAAGTAACTGTGATGGGAAACTGTGAGACCGTGCAAACCATTGTTGATAAAACTAACAAGGGTTGTTACATCTGTAATGACGATCATAGAATGAAAGATTGCCCGAAAAGAGGGAAATTGAATGTCCTAGTAGCTCAGAACAATGACAGTGATGATGATGAGGGTGGATCCACTCGGGTCAACCCTTTGCAATTGCTGACTGCATTGCAAGAGAAGCCCCCACCCAAACAAAAAGGATTGCTCTATGTTCAAGTGAATGTGAACGAATTTGCTGTGATGGCTATGCTAGACTTTGGAGCCACTCACAACTTTATTACCGCTAGAGAGGTGCAGAAATGGGACTGGCATTGGCCGAACGTTCCAGTCGCATCAAGGCTGTGACTTCAGAGGCAAAGCCCATTCAGGGCATGGCGGTAGTTGATCTGACTGTAACTTAATGAATGATGTTCTTTACGAGTATTTGGATCGCTTCGTTGTTGTGTATCTTGATGACATTGTAGTGTATTATAAGTCACTAGATGATCATGTTAGGCATTTGAGGGCTGTGTTCAAAGAATTGAGAGAACATGAGTTATATGCCAAGAAAGAAAAATGTGAGTTTTGTTGTGAGCAAATCACTTTCCTTGGGCACATTATAGGCCAAGGTGAAATCAGGATGGATAAAAAAAAGGTTCAGTTAGTGTTGGATTGGCCAGTTCCATCCAAGGTAGCAGAATTGAGGCCGGATTGTTACAACCGTTACCTATTTCGGACAGACCATGTGTCAAGGGCCTCCCGCACTCTCGGCCCCCTTGAGAACGGGTGACGGACCTCAAGGCATTCCTACCTCTAATTGAAGCCTATCATGCTTCCCTGGCGCCGGGGACGTCGCCATCTCAAGTGGGGGAGCATGTCAAGGGCCGCCCGCACTCTCGGCCCCCTTGACCCAATTTCAGCCACAACTTGTTCCATCAAGCCGACCAACAACTTTTGCCGACAGACGTTGGGCTACCGCAGTCTAGAGTTTTAGGCACGAGTCTTTTGATGTAAATATGTAAGTTCGCTCATGGGGTGCTTTGTGCCTCATGAGGTGCGATTTTCAGCTTTCCTAGTATCTAGTGTTGTAAATAGGAAATATCCTTTTAAACCTATTATAGGGGGAAATTAGTCGTTTACTGCGGGCCACTAGCCACACGGTGCCCTTTCCTTACATTGCGGAAAGCGCCCCGTGAGAGGTGGTATCAGAGCCTCGGTGCCAGATGGGGCCGAGGCGGGTTACGGGAAATCAAGCCAGTTCCACGAGAATGTCGGGCCAAGAACCTGAGAACCCGAGATGGGCAGCGTTGCCTCAAGAAGGGACCAAAAACCCGGAGGATGAAACCTCCCGGTTGACTGCAGTGGTCGAGAATTTGGAAGAGCATGTCGCTTCGCTGGAGCATGAGGTCTCGGAGCTGCGTTCCGAGCTGCGGGATTGCAAGCAAGTTGTCCGGGATGCCTATGACCAGGGTGGCATCGTTGATATGCAACGGAAGATGGATGAGATGTCTATGCAGATAGTGGTCCTCCAACATGCGGTGAGCAACACTCCTGTTGCCCCGGAGAATGGCACTAGGCTTCGGACTTAGGCTGGATGTTGCGCGCCCAAGCAGCAGACAGTGCGCGGCCGGACGGAGAGCTGCCCGCGCAGGCCAGCGGACTCGTGTGCGTGGGGCATTCGCGCACAGACTTGGCGCGCGCGCCAGGCAGGCAGGCAGGTAGATTGGCGAGCGCGCGCTCAGGAACGCCAGATAGGCGCGCCCGGCCATGCTGGCAGGCAGTTCAGACAGGGACGGTTATCAGGGAGCAATTGTTGAACGGTTCCATGTTTTTAGGCGACGGTTGGTGCTGTCTCACCCTAGCAACCGCCAGCCACAAAGGATGCTGACTTGGAAGACTTAGTTGGCTAGATGGCCTTGTTGGCTTAGTTAGTTTTGCCCAGCGGTTGAGGGATGTTCACCGCATGATTTTGTATAAATAGGCCGGCTGTTGGCACAATTTGTAGAGTGTGTGCAAGCCTTGGCATTCCTTGTATTCTTTGAGTTAATGATTAATGCAAGGTTGGTATTCTTCCTGTAATTCATGTGCCTCGTTACTTTGTGCTTTGTTATTATGCTTGTGGCTTGCTTGAACATATCTCAGAACTAAAACTAAATACGAGCGCTGAGAGTTGAGGGAAAGGCTGATTAATTCTAAGGGGCAAGAATTAGGCCGCACAGAGGAAAAATTTTAGTGCCAGAAATTTACCCTGTGACAGTAGGCCACTATGGGACGGCGGCTTTGGCATAGGACCCGCACCACAACCACAAAGCACTGCAAGGCTTGTTCATAGAGAACAATGGTGAAGAAGAAGGGGATGTAGATGTGTGTATTATGTTGGATGGGAACGCTAATGGTATAAATAGTGATGAAGAGAGAGAAGCATGGCAGTCGGAGATATGGGAAGCAAGGCGGTGCTGGGGGAACTCATGGAGAAGAAGAACATGAGGCGGCGGCTGAAGAGCAAGAGGCAAGAGAGAGGTGGCGGCGGTTTTTTAGGGTTAGGGAGAAGGTGTCAATCAGAAGGAAAAAGAAGAGGCACACCTTTATAGAACCCTAAGGGTGTCAGGTCAGAGAGGGTAAGTGGAATAGGCCGAGTGTTCATGGCCAAGCCTTCCAGGGATGGGCTAGGTGATTTAGGCTGGGTCATAAGTGGACTTGGGCCATTTTATAACATCTCCACCTTGGACCATGGACCCTTCTGAGAGTCTTGTCCTTTTCGGATCATGATTTCATCATTGCCATTTCGTCGGGGCCTTGGAGGAGTTTCTGCAATAAAATGGTTAGGGTAGAGCAAGAAAACATAATGAACAGAAAGTTAATCTAAGTTTAAGATTCTTCGGCACGTTTTAAACTAGTCTATTGGTAGACACTTAGTCCCCATATCAGCCGGATTAGATTCAAAGCTAATCTTTTCTAAGTTTATTATCTCTTTCGCAACTATGTCCTTAACAAAGTGATATCCCACATCTATGTGTTTGGTTCTATCACGGAAGACAGGATTTTTGCAAAGTTGTATTCCAAATTGAATGTCTAAGTATATATTTTTTCCTTAAAAAAATAATTTCCTTTAATAATCCTTCTAGCCATATAGCTTCTTTGAAAGCTTCGGTGGTGGCAATATACTCGGCTTCAGTGGTGGAAAGTGCAACAATTGTTGTAATTGTGATTTCCAACTAATACAGGCACTACACAAGGAAACATATAGGATGTAGTTGATTTCCTGTTATCTCTATAATTAGCATAGTTGGAATCTACATACCCGACTAGGCTAATTCCTTTAGAGCATTTTGAGAATTTTATTCCTTTATCTATTGATCTATTTAGATATCTTAACAAACACTTAAGAGCTTCCCAATGAGGTAAACCTGCATTAGACATATATTTAATAAGGCAGCTAACGACATATGCAATATCAGGGCGGGTGCTAACCATGAGATACATAATAGACCTAATAGCATTAGAGTAAGGTACTTTATTCATTTGTTCTTTTTCTTGCTCAGTTTCAGGACACTGTTCCTTACTAAGTTTGAAGTGAGCTTCTAAAGGAACTGATGAAGGTTTAGAATCAGCTATAGAAAATTTCTTTAAGATATCTTTAATAATAAGACGTTTGGTTTAAGAGAATAGTGGAATTATTCCTATCCCTTTCTATGGACATTCCAAGGATTTTCTCGGCATTACCTAGGTCCTTCATTTCGAAAATTTTGCACAAATTATGTTGCCATTCATAAATAATTCAAGGTTAGGGCTAGCAATTAACATATCATCAACATATAAAATAAGAAACGCAGGAGTCTATGATTCATAATTGAAATACAGAAAAGGATCATAAGCACTTCCTTTAAACTTTAAGGAATGCATAAACATGTCAAATTTCTTATTCCTGTTGTGGCTTAGATGTTCCCGGCTGCCCCTGAGCTTCATTGCTGACTGCATGGGTAAGTTGTTTCTGCGCATTCGATGTTGGCTTTAGTTTCCCAGTCACAGATTCAGTGCCTTGGATGCTAATTCTTTTTGTCATGTTTGTGGGGTCTTTGTACCGCGGTCGACTCAGCTGGCTGGACCTTCTTCGGGGCAGCCGGAGCAGACTACTTAATGGGAACGGTAGATGTAGCAGCCTACGGTTGAGAGCTTTGGTAGGAATCCTTTAGGTACCCAAACCTGCTGCAATCTAAGCAAAATTAGGTGTAAATTCATAGACCACCGGTTGCTTCCTTGTCACACCATTTGGTAGGATGAACTCCACGTTGTCCACTAACAACTTCGAAGCATCCACTTCAACCATAGTCCGTGCATAGGAGACACGCTCCATTTTCCTCGTCAATGTGTCCGTGGCAACGGGGGTGCCCAGTCTAGACCCAATCTTCCCTAACACATTCGGATGCCAGCATTCAAGTGGGAGTGATGGGAGGATGGCCCATACCAGAGTTAGACTGATGTCGTCCTCTTTAAACTCAAAGCAATCTGGCATATTTTTTAGAAAAAGAGGACGTCCATAAACAAAGTAGGGACCACGGCAAGAATACGCTGATGGTCTTCAACACGTGCGAATCTGAAAATAAGCCACCCACTCTCGTATTGCTAGAAGGATGCCCCCCATGTTTGGGCCAGTGCACGAATGGCTTTTGAAGCCAAGGAACTTGTCGACAATGTACTCGACAAGGCAGAAACCTAGTTTAGCTTTGACGTCAATCAGGTCATTAGACTCAAGCTTAAGTGCTCCATCATCTAATGCAAACTTTGTCAATTTGTTGTCCTCTATGAGTTTTTGATTGTTGCTAAATCGACTCGCGAAGGAAGTCATCTTCGTACCGCCGGCTTCAGTAACGATTTCCTTCCCTGGTAGTGCCACCGCTGGTCGGTGACCGGATGTGTCCCCAACATGACCAGGTTTTGGGGGAAGGGAGGAAGAGGCCTCAATATCAGAAATAAAGGCATGAAGTCCATAGAACCAACCTTGGTGATGGCAGTTTTCCCAGTGAGCTTAGCATTTACAATGGCTGAACTTAAAACGGTGGACGGCTAGGCGGTGGCAGGTTGGCCGACTGCTGCTACTTTGGCCGGAATTGGGACAGAGGAGGGCTGGCCAGTTGTTGTTACTTTGACACTGGAAAGCTGGCCGGGTTTCATGGTGGAGCAGCCAACATTTTCAGCTGAAGGTTCGTTCTTCTTTCCCTTAGCCATGGTGCTTGCAAAGACAAAGAGGGAAGGTCAGCGAGCCTCAGCAAGTCTGGAGCAGTGTGCACAGATTTTCTAGCACCAAAAGGGAAAGTGGACAAGCCTGGAGTAGTGTGCATAGGTCTGGAAGGGAAAGTGCAAGTTGTGCAGCAACTAGGCAGGAAATTGCCCACCCAAAAATGGCAAAAACTCACCAACCTCTGGTGTGGCAGAGATTGGCCGGAAAATCGCCACAAGACAGCCAAAATAACCAGCAAACTTGAAGCAGCAAGGGCAGCTTCACCAGCAGCAGAAAAGAACTCGCCAACAGCACAGAAAACTGCTGTTGTGCAGACCGAAGAAAGAAAATGCGGCAGACAGAGGTTATCCCGGCGGGAAGGGCTTAACAGACGACCAAACTCGCTCAAATCTACAAAAACAAACGGTGGAAATGACAAGCAACGAACGAAGACTTGATTAATCAGAGCCAAATTTGCAAAATCTTGAAGAAAAATCATAAAAGAGTGAATCCATAGTGAAGCACTCTAAAGAGAATGGAGAGCATTGTTCTAGAGAGAGAAAATCTCTTGACCACACTACTGAGAGCTCTTTCTTTTTTTTTTTGGTGAAATATAAGTATCATTCATCCAAGTATATTTACAAAGTACACCGGGCATACCCGGGGAGATACAAAAGATCTACCCTGTGGATCAAAGTGCAAACATTCCGTGTGGAAAGAGTGTCAAAAGGAGCTTATACACTGCAATTTTAATGAAAATTACAAGACCCCCGGGACATGGAGCTTTGCCTTTAAAGATAACTTCATTGCGATGTTTCCAAAGACTATAGACCGTGCATGCCAAAGCGAGAAGTCGTGCTTTGTTCTGTACGGAGGAGCCGGTCTTCTCTTTCTTGAGCCATTTGACTGCATTAAGAATGGTGGACATACGTCGGTTGATGCCTAACCACTGTCGGATATCGGACCAAACACATGCACTGAATGGGCACTCAAAGAATAGGTGCTTGGTCATCTCATTTGTGTTGATGCACAATGAACATGAAGGATCCTCCTGCAGGAATGCAAGCCGGTCCCATGTAGCGAGCCATCCCCGAAGTCCAAGCCACATGATGAATGAGTACTTCCGATGGATAAAAGCCTTCCAAATTGTTGCTTTCCAAGGCTGTCTTATGAGTTTCGATCTGAAGTATTCATAGGCTTTAGACGTCACAAGTCCCTTGCAATCGGACTATTCGTCCATGTGCTTAATGGTTGCCTGTGCTGAGCCAAGATCCGTGATCAATCTATTGCAAATCTCGGCAAGCCGTTGGAGGAGTGGAGAGTCACCCTTCCTCGGTTGCAATTCCCAAACTGAGTCGCCTCTAAGATAGATGTTGTTGACCCACTGCACCCATAATGTGTTTGCCTTGCGGTGGATGTTCCACAAAATCTAGGAAAGTAGGGCAACATTCCAAGATTGAATGTACTGGATACCAAGGCCGCCTTCTTGCTTGAGGTGACAGATTTCCTCCCAAGCTACCGGTGCCATCTTGGAATTCCAGAGGAAGGTCCTGCAATGTCGGTGGATCTTCTCTATCACTGCTGCTGGAAGTGGGAAAGTTTGGAGCCAAAAGCACTCCACCCCCTGAATAACCGAACGGATGAGTTCCAACCGGCCTGCAAAGGAGAGAGATTTGGCCGTCCGTTTGCGAATACAGGCCCCAATCCTATCAACAAGCGTTGAGAAATCCGTGATCAAAAGCCGCTTAGCTGCAAGGGGAATTCCGAGATATCGGACAGGCATCTCCCCTCTAGCAAACTGTGTCTCTTCAAGTATATAGTCAAGCTCATGCTGCTGGATGTCTGCCGTGAAAATATTTGACTTGGCAGAATTAACGACAAGGCCTGAAACGTCCCTGAACTCTTGTAAGCAATCCATCAAGATTCGGACGGATGGAAGGTCACCTCGAGAGAATAGCATGAGATCATCGGCAAAGAGGAGGTGGGTAGTTTTCAGCTTCTCATACTTCGGGTGGAAGTTGAAATCAGAGTTAGATGTTCTCCTCTTGATCAATCTTGAGAAGTAGTCCATGCTGAGAAGGAAGAGGGCCGGCGACATCGGATCTCCTTGTCTTAGGCCCTTCTTGCCTGGGAAAAATCCGTGTAGGGAGCCATTCAAACCCACTGAAAAAGAAGGAGTGGAAACACATTCCATAATCCATGAAATAAAGAGTGGGGGAAAGCTATATCCGTGGAGAATACGGGAGAGGAATGTCCATGAGACCGAGTCGAAAGCTTTCTGTAGGTCGACGTTAATAGTACAACGAGGTGAAATCCGTTTCCTCGAGTACTGTCGCACCATTTCTTGGGCCAAGAAGATGTTGTATGTAATATTACGGCCTCCGACAAAGGCTGTCTGGCAGCGGTCAATGAGATGCTCTAAGGCGGTGGAAACTTGCAGTCTTCAATGTCCGCTATCAGGCAGCCTTTGTCGGAGGTTGTAATATTACAGACAACATCTTCTTAGCCCAAGAAATGGTGCGACAGTACTCGAGGAGACAGATTTCACCTTGTTGTACTATTAACGCCGACCTACAGAAAGCTTTCGACTCGGTCTCATGGACATTCCTCTCCCGTATTCTCCACGGGTATGGCTTTCCCCCACTCTTTATTTCGTGCATTATGGAATGTGTTTCCACTCCTTTTTCAGTGGGTTTGAATGGCTCCCTAAATGAATTTTTCCCGGGCAAGAAGGGCCTAAGACAAGGAGATCCGATGTCACCGGCCCTCTTCCTTCTCAGCATGAAATACTTCTCAAGATTGATCAAGAAGAGAACATCTAACTCCGATTTCAACTTCCACCCGAAGTGTGAGAAGCTGAAAATCACCCACCTCCTCTTTGTTGATGATCTCATGCTATTCTCTCGAGGTGACCTTCCATCCGTCCGAATCTTGATAGATTGCTTACAAGAGTTCAAGGTCGTTCCAGGCCTTGCCGTTAATTTGGCCAAGTCAAATATTTTCAAGGCAGGCATCCAACAGCATGAGCTTGACTACATACTTGAAGAGACATAGTTTGCTAGAGGGGAGATGCCTGTCCAGTATCTCAGAATTCTCCTTGTAGCTAAGCGGCTTTCGGTCACGAATTTCTCAACGCTTGTTGACAGGATTGGGGCCTGTATTCGCAAATGGACGGCCAAATCTCTCTCCTTAGCAGGCCGGCTGGAACTCATTCGTTCGGTTATTCAGGGGGTGGAGTGCTTTTGGCTCCAAACTTTCCCACTCCAGCAGCAGTGATAGAGAAAATCCATCGACATTGCAGGACCTTCCTCTAGAATTCCAAGAGGGCACCGGTAGCTTGGGAGGAAATCTGACACCCCAAGGAAGAAGGCGGCCTTAGTATCCGACACATTCAATCTTGGAATGTTGACCTACTTGCCCGGGTTTTGTGGAACATCCACCGCGAGGCAGACACATTATGGGTGCAGTGGGTCAACAGCGTCTATCTTAGAGGCGGCTCAGTTTGGGAATGGCAATCGAGGAAGGGTGACTCTCCACTCCTCCAACGGCTTGTCGAGATTCGCAACAGATTGATCATGAATTTTGGCTCAACACAAGCAGCCATCCAGCACATGGACGAATGGTTTGATTGCAAGGAACTTGTGACGTCTAAAGCCTATGAGTACTTCAGGTCGAAACTCATAAGGCTGCCTTGGAAAGCAACAATCTGGAAGGCTTTTATCCCTCCGAAGTACTCATTCATCATGTGGCTTGGACTTCGGGGACGGCTCGCTACTCGGGACCGGCTTGCGTTCCTGCAGGAGGATCCTTCATGTTCATTGTGCATCAACACAAATGAGACGGCCAAGCACCTATTCTGTGAGTGCCCATTCAGTGCATGTGTTTGGTCCGATATCCGATAGTGGTTAGGCATCAACCGACGCATGTCCACCATTCTTAGTGCAGTCAAGTGGCTCAAGAAAGAGAAGACCGGCTCTTTCGTGCGAAATAAAGCACGACTTCTTGCTTTGGCATGCACGGTCTACAGTCTTTGGAGGCATCGCAATGAAGCTATCTTTGAAGGCAAATCTCCATGTCCCGGTGGTCTTGTAATTTCCATTAAAATTACAATGTATAGGTTCCTTTTGACACTCTTTCCACATGTAATGTTTGCACTTTGATCCACACGGTGGATCTTTTGTATCTCCCCGGGTATGCCAGGTGTACTTTGTAAATATACTTGGATGAATGATACTTACATTTCACCTAAAAAAAAAAAAAAAGAAAGAGCTCTCAATAGTGTGGTCAAGAGATTTCTCTCTCTAGAAGAATGCTCTCCCTTCTCTCTAGAGTGTCTCACTATGGATTCACTCTTTTATGATTTTTCTTCAAGGTTTTGCAAATTTGGCTCTAATTAATCAAGTCTCCATTCGTTGCTCGTCATTTTCACCATTTGTTTTTGTGGATTTGAGCGAGTTTGGCCGTCCGTTCAGCCCTTCCGTCAGGATAAACTCTGTCTAATGGATTTTCTTTCTTCGGTCTGCACAACAGCGATTTTCTGTGTTGCTGGCGAGTTCTTTTCTGCTGCTGGTGAAGCTGCCCTTGCTGCTTAAAGTTTGGTGGTTATTTTGGCTGCCTTGTGGAGATTTTCTGGTCAATCTCAGCCACACCGGAGGTTGGTGAGTTTTGCCATTTTTGGGCGGGCAATTTCCTGTCTGGTTGTTGCACAGCCTGCACTTTCCCTTCCAGACTTGTGCACACTGCTCTAGGCTTGCTGACTTTCCCCTGTGGTGCTGAAAAATCTGTGCACACTGCTCCAGACTTGCTGAGGCTTGCTAACCTCCCTCTTTGTCTTTGCAAGCACCATGGCTAAGTCGAAAAAAAAAAAAAAAACAAACCTTTAGCTAAAAATGTTGGCTGCTCCACCATGAAACCTGGCCAGCTTTCCACTGTCAAAGCAACAACAATTAGCCAACCCTCCTTTGTCCCAGTTCCGGCCAAAGTAGCATCAGTCGGCCAACCTGCCACCTCTCAGCCATCCACCGTTTCAGGTTCAGCCATTGCAGATGCTAAGCTCATCAGGAAAACTGCCATCACCAAGGTTGGTTCTATGAACTTTCATGCCTTTATTTCTGATATTGAGGCCTCTTCCTCCCTTCCCCCAAAAATTGGTCATGTTGGGGACACATCCAACCACAGGCCAGCGGTGGCACTGCTGGGGAAGGAAGTCGTTACTGAAGCCGGAGGTATGAAGAAGGCTTCCTTCGCGAGTCTATTTAGCAACAATTGAAAACTCATAAAGGACAACAAATTGGCAAAGTTTGTGTGAGATGATGGAGCACTTAAGCTTGAGTCTAAACCAAGGACTACTCTCATACTATCGAAACCAGGGAACTCAAATCATACTGACCAAGCCTCCAAGACTTCCATATGATGATCCCCGTGAGTTAGTTCAATCGACTCGATCCAGTCGACCGACCCACTACGATCGTATAGGCGTCCACACCTGTCACCGATGAAACACGGCACTAATCCAATGAATACGACTCTTAGTGCAAGTCTCGATAGGACTCTCGATGATCAATCTCGAGGTCCTCGACTTGGAACATTTCAGAACCAACCCTCATCAGTTGGTTTTATAGCCGTCATCCAATGCACGACCCAACTGCATGGGTTGTCTAATTGGTCTGTGGACATCTGTTGTGATGTTAAAGCATCTCATTAACGTAATCGGTAAACACAACAGACACATGTGCCAATGACGAACACTTACCATGTTCATCAATACAAAGTTACTTTTGATAAAGATTATTTAATGGTTCCCAAAACCGTCAATCCAATTAGCTTCCTGGTCACCTATTCCAACAATTTGTTCGCAGCTGGTTGAGGGCACAACGCTAAAATTGATCATAATTACTGATAAGTTGGCCAGAGTTGCCCTCTTGAGCCTCCGACATAACATTATCAGTCTCATTATTCGAAAGGGGGAAAAATTCGATAGCAACCAAGTTCAAAGTACAATTAAACATCTGTTTTTTGACATTTTCCAGGGCAATTTTGTGGTGACTTGCATTGCTTTCAATGTTATCATCAACATTATTGTCATTAAGAGCAAGAAAGGGGTTTGGGAAAAATGGAACAATATCAAGACACTGGAGAGGAGCCACCGTTGCTACCCCCTCACAGTGTACACCAACACTCACATCTCCCTTCTCACAACAGTCATAAGACATAATGTAAGCTTGAGAAGCATTCTCACATACCTGGTTGTTTTCATATTCAAGGTTAACAACATTAGCTTTCGAGCATTCAACTTTTTCAATAGTAATTGTGCTTTGGCTCTTTCAGGGCTTCAATCGAGGACTTAGTGGGCAACTGATTCAGCCACATTTTTTCCTTTGTTGTGAGTTTGTTTTAGCTTTGTTCCTGCAAATTGTTGGTGCCTAACATTAACATATCTACAAGGTGGAGCTTTGGGGGATTACTTTTAGAAAAAACATTCAGAATCCTAATGTACAACATGTTTACATAGAATGCAGTATTTTGGTAATTGCTCAAACACAACCTTATGCACAATAGTAACGCCATTAATTTGCAAATCAAACTCCTTAGTCATAGGTTTCAATAGGTCAATTTCCACACACACTCTAGCTTGTGATAGTTTAGACATATTAAGGGTGAGATCATCAATTTGCAATGGTGCACCAATCATGCTAGCAACAGAATATAAAGCTTCTTTACGAAATAAATGTGCAGGGAGTTCAGGAAAGCAAACCCAGATAGAAATGAATGATTCTTGCGCCGGGGTGAACGTAGGCATCCATTTGAATATTCTCATCGGATAGCCTTGCAAAAACCAAATGCGCCGTAGCCAGAGACGGGAGTAATATGAAAGTGAGATAAGGGTGTGCTTGGAGTTGATCATACTCATTGTGAATGCTCCTTGAATGCCTAGTCGAGCAATAAGGAGATGCATTTGACTGTAGAAAGGTGCTCCATGTGAGAATTTTTCCAACAAGGAAAAAGTGATAAGAAGCCGCAAGCTCCTCCGTTTCAGCATCAACGAATGTGAGAGTGGGGCAGCCCTTAATGAGGGATTTAGCACCAATAGGTTGAGGTATGTGATCTGCCAAGAAATATTTTCTAAGATCAGTTGGTTGAAGATTTTTGCTCCTGTCTGCCGTCGAATTGGCAACAGCCTCGGAGAAAGATTTTTGGAGATGGCTGTATGGTGGAGTATTGTGAACAGGCTGAGTGTGCGAGGGTGCAGCCACAGTTTGAGTCGACTCGCCGATTTGACTCGGAAGAGGGAGGGAAACACATCGGCTTCTGGTGCTGGGTTGCTCATTTCCGTCCAGTCTCCGGTGTAGGATGCTGATCGGATGGGCAGCTTCGCCATAAGGAGACGAAGTCCGGCGAGGTGGTCCGCCGTTGATCAGAGTGCTATCTGCGGTGAAACGGCGGTGCGACAAAGGCGGGCGCGAAGTGGTAATGATGGCCGATCTGCCCAAAGACTTGATGAAAATCAATGGGTGTGGTACCGTAAGACTCGTCGGAGTATGGGCAAGAGAATGGTGGTGGTCCGGTGGCGCACGGCATTTGGATGGCGGCGAATCGACGCTGGAACCGAAGCGGAGGCGCGATTTGGGGTTCGCCGGGAAAGTCGATTAAAACGCAGTCCAGGCGGATGGAAATGCTTGCCGTGTGAAGGAGAGTCGATTGGTGATGTGCTGGCCGGTGGGTCGTCGGAACGTGGCCGGGAAGTTATTGAGAAGAAGAGGGTGAAAATGGCAGCAACTCGGGCGGCGAGTGGCGGCGCGTACGAGGTCCGATGAAGGCACGCGCTGGTTGGGGCTGAAGATCGTCTGACGGCGAGTCGGAAAATGGGGCGCGTGACCGGAGACGCGCCGGAAATATTTTCCGGTGACCGGCCATTGGTGCCGCTGCGGCAGCGGCGGCGGACGGCTGTCGGCGGGCAGTGGCAGTGTAGGGCTGATATGTGGTGGTTGGTGGGTTAGGGTTGTGTGTGAAAATCTCCGACACTTCTGGATGTGTTGGGTGGTGGTTAGGGTTTTGTTTGGTTTTATTTTGAACTCATTTTCGAGACAGTAAGAAAGGAAAGTCAAACATAACGGCTTTGTTTGATTTTATTTTCAAATTGTTTTTGAAATACTAAAAAAATAAAATCAAATATAACATTGTTAAAAAATATTTTTATTGAGTGTTTTGGCTCGTTCTCCCATATATATATATATATATTTATCTATAAATAAATAAATATTATTATATACATATATACATTTATAAAATTATATAAAAGATACATGATTTGGTAATATACAGTATTTTTTTGTCTTCCAATATACAATACATTACATACAAAAAAACATAAATATTATTATATACGTATATTCATATATAAAAATATATAAAAGAAACATGATTTAACAATGAACAGTGTTTTTTTGTCTCCCAATATCCAACACAATACATACAATATATTTTTTACACTCTTTAAAATTAACTCCAAAAATAAATCCAAACATACACCATATCTCTAACACACACTTATTTATCTTTATTTTTCTCTCTCTATCTCCACAAAACAAAACAAAACATTCCAAAAATAAAATCAAACACAAGGAACATTACTCAACACACTTTTACTAGGTATTTTGGCTCGTTCTCCCATATATACATATATCCACCTACAAATAAATAAATATTATTATACACAAATACATTTATAAAACTATATAAAAGAGACATAATTTGACAATGAACAATATTTTTTGTCTCCAAATATACAACACAATACATACAAAAAAATTATTATATACATATATAAAAATATATAAAAGTGACATGATTTGAAAATGAATAGTGTTTTTTGTCTCTCAATATACAACACAATATATACAATATATTTTTTACATTATTTAAAATTAACTCCAAAAAAAATCCAAACATACACCATATCTCTAACACACATTTATTTATCTTTATTTTTCTCTTTCTATCTTCACAAAACAAAACAAAACATTCAAAAACCAAAACCAAACACAAGGCTAGTGACAAGTGAGAAGTTTTGCATGAGTGAAGAATGGTTTTCGTTTGGGTTTAGGGTTTAGTGTTGGGGTTTTCTTTTTTTTCTTAAATAAACACTGTCTAGGCGGAAATTTATTTATAATAAAAAAAATAGTTCTTGTATAACTCTAACAGCAGTGAACGAAAAGTACTTACTCCATTTACAACACACAATTCCTATCTAAGAAAGCAATAGATCCTTGTCTGAACAAATCATAATGAATACTTGCTCCCTATACCAAAAATGCTCTATCTTTTTTTTATGTAGAAAAAATGCTCTATCTTATAAAGCACTAAAACTATCGGTTACAACAAAAATTAGGGTAAATTGCATAACACCTCCATGTGTTATGGTGAAATTGCGTGAAATCCTCTTTGTGTTATTTTTATAGGCAAAAAACTCTCCATGTTACGAAAAAAAAAAAAAACAGCAAAATGCCCCCTCTCCGTTAACACCACACGCCAAAAGTGTGAGTGGGTTTCTTTTTTAACACCTTTTGACATAATTATATATTTACAAAAGTCTATTTTACCCGTATCTATGATATATAAGAGCAAATCATTATTTTAGTTTAGATATATTTTAATTAATTACATATTATTGAGTTCTTTAATTTATTAATTAGTTTTAATATATTTTTAATTAATTGGATTTATTTTTGAAATATATTAACTAAATCTAAAAATACCTAAATTGTATATAAAATTTTTAAAAATTAAAAATTTAAATTAACAAATCACAATACAAAAATTAATAAACTAAATTTCACTTTTCAAATTAAAAAAAATTATATGAATATAAATAAAAGTCCCTTATAATAATTATATGTTATTAACTAAATTAAGTATTTATTTTAATAAATTATATTTATTAAATATACCAATCAAACTACCAAACAAACATATCTATTTTTTTAAGTTATATTATTTACTATTCATAAAAAAAACTAACAATATATGTTTTTTATACTAAAACTTTCATAATTTGTAAATTTTATGTTTTTAAAATTATAAGTAAAAATAATTTAATTATTTTAAAAAAAAAAAAAAAACGTCTTCTTCTCCAACCGGCCATTCCATGTCGTCGCCGGCCTGGGCAACGGAGGTCGCCCTTCTTTCTGGGCGACCGTCATCGCCTAGGTTGGGCGATGGGGGCGCCATCGGACTGCCCAGATCCAGTCACCGCCCCTGCTAGGGCAGCTGAACGGGGCGACCTCGTGTCGCCCTTTTTGTGGGGGTGCCGACGTCGTCGCCCAGCATGTGCGGCGACGGTTCCGCTGCTCACATATGCGGTTGCGTCACCGCTCACAATATATATATATATATATATATATTTGTATATATACACAATTATATATATATATATATTAAACAGTATATATATTTGTATATAAATAAAAAAATATAATTTAAAATTATGTAAGATCTGAACCGTTTATTTTCTAAAACTTAAAGATCTATAACTGTTATAAGAAGGGTGTAACGGGCAATTCAACACAAATTTTAACGCCGTTAAGTTTATTTAACGAAGGGGAATGTATGCAACATTTTAGAAAACACAGGGGGTTTTCACCTATTTTCTTAACACGGGGGAGTTTTTAGCGAAATTTTGAAAATACAGGGGGGTTTTATGCAACTTATCCCAAAAATTATTGCAAGATCTAATATAATATTGCATTCCCATGAGCATATTCAGTTCACTGACTTGTATCCATATTCAGCACCAATGTTAAAGTCCGTCAATTAGCTACAAAAATCTCACTAATTATTTGTGTTTTGTTGCATTCTGTTGTCAAACTGACTCATTGCTTGCAGCCTCCTTCAGCTTTCACCAAGTCCACTTCAATCCGAAGTTTTTGTGCATCCAAGCTCCCAAGCTCCAGCCCGTGCATTCCCCTGCACTTCAACAGTATCAAGTTCCTTTAATAAGATGATTACTAGAAAGTGAGAACTATTAAATACTACCTTATTTTGGAGAAATTCGATGCGGCACCCTTCAAGTCCAGTCGGTGTAGGCTGTAGAACACCTTCGCACTAATCAACAAACTAAATTAGTGTCACTTGAATATTATAAATCCAACCTGCTGCAAATGAAAATGCTTTGTTTCAAAGTTAGGGTTTAGGATTTTTTTTTTTAAATTGGGAAATTATCGGGATCATCGTCCCTTCTAAATAAAATCAGAAAATGATGTACACAATTTTTTGTACATATTCACAAAAATTCCACACTAACTAAAAAAGCCTACAATGAGGTGAAAAAAAATTGTTGAACTAATATATAGCCCAAATGATTAGAAGGCAAGAAGTTCATGGAGCTGAGCCCTGTTGAGTGTAGCTTGAGTAGTGGTGGCGGCCCAGTGTGCAGCAGTCCATGTGAGCCATGGTCAGGACTGTTTCTGGTGAAGAGGGCCAAGTGCAGAGTTAACCCAGCTATTCAACAGAGTGAGAGAGGCCCAGGGGGAGCGGCTCAGGTGATGAAGCCCGTGAGTGAAGAGGCGGCCTAGTTGTTCAGTAGCCCAGTCTGTTCAGGTAGTCGGTGTTCGAATAGGTGATCGTGAAGCCAATCTAGTTAAGGTTATGTAACCTGTTTCTGAAAATCGTGGTATAAATAAATTATTTTGAATAAAAGTGATGTTCAGTTTATGTCATTTATACTTTGATTGTGTTCACTTATTTTCGTATTAATGTTCAATGTACAAGCAAAGCCCACAGACCGGATGGTTCAATCCAAGACTCTGGACTGCGCATAGGTTGGCAGTCATGAATCCAGCCTCTGTGGATCGGTCTGAAACTCTCCAAGTCAAGGAACTCGAGATTGGGTAATCGAGGGTCCAATCGAGAGTTACACTAAGGATTGCAGTCGTGTTTCATCGACAAGTGATGAAGGTTGTCCATGCAACATTAGTGGGTTAGTTGGCTCAGTGCGGGCTGACTGAGGTGACTTGCGGGAATCGTCATATAGAAAATCTTAAGTGGGTTGGTCGGTATGACTCGTATTCCCGGTTCCGATAGTACGAGATTAGTCCTCAGACTTGAGGGACTACGATAGTCACATACACATCATGCCTGTATCTTACAGTGTCAAAAGACTTGGTTGTTATAAGCTCTATCCAGTGCAGTGAAGATGTGTAGTGTGGACGGTGAGTTCCAAAAATGAATCCATCTCCTGTCAACGGTTGACAGTAGTGTCTCACTTACACTCTGAGACTCATTCCCTATAAAATCTATGGCCACAATAACTGAACAATGGGATAGGATCTCAAGTAACGTTTTAGTAGGTGAACGAGTGAAGGCTTAAGTCAAGAATAGGGACTGACGTCCAAGATCCATACCCTACACTATAGCTGTGAGATAGTAGACGGAAGGACCGTACTTGTATGTGAAAGATTGTGGATCGTCCCGGGAAATAGCGCGAATGCGGAAGCGCGGTATAAAATTAAATAACAAAAATTAAATCATGTTTTTACGTAAATAAAAGAACACGTTCAAGGGGTGTACCCTTGAAGTTCCCGGGTGTTCGGTGTATCTCATGAATTAAAAGTATACAAAATAATCATGTAGGCCATAGGGATTAAAATAAAGAGAGCAACGAAAATTAAATCGGAACCAACCGATTGTCGTTTTCGTCTTCTAACCGGTACTAGCGTTGTTCCCCGATTTGCACCAAATCTCGTACGTGAGATTCTCTAAATTGTAACACACAATCCACCCACGTATCTTGCACGTCGTGCTAGGGAACGAACAAGTATTTTTGGAGAGGATGAATTAATCACACGTTATTAGGTTAACGAGATTAATTCTCCTAAGTTCAATTGTTCCAAGAACAAAAGAACAAGAAACTATTTTCTTGAGAGAGAGAGAGAGGGGGGGAGGGGGGGCGAACGAGAGGGAGAGAGGGAGAGCCGAGTTGTTTGTGTGTGTGTGTATTGGAGTTTCATCACTTCTCTAATAGTGAGGGCTAGGACTATATATAGAGGAGGAGTTTAATCCTCTTCAAACTCCAACTCTAAAGAAGACTATTTTGACTAGGATTTTGACCTAGTCAAAGTCCTAGTCAAAGTAGTATTTGACCTAGTCAAATTTAATCCTAGCCATCCATATCTCCTTTTAATCTCAACCATTAATTTAATTTAATGGAATGTTTAAAACCTATTTAAATATTCCAAAGGGCAATAAATAAATATAATAAATATAAATATTTATTCTAGATCCATTAAATTAATTTTCTAATAAATCTAATTTATTAGATTAATTCCTTTTATCTAATAAAAGGAATTAATTCTCTCCAAGAAAATTAAGGACCCGATTAAATCCAATTTAATCATTCCATTTCTCCAGTATTTAATTCTAAATTAAATACTTAATGTGTGTGGAGTGTGTGCGACTCTTTAGGTTCATCTTTCAGCTAGACTTGGTCGAATTCCTAGAATCCGCCCGTTACCATAGGTGGCCATCTAGCAACGGTCCATGGCACTAGAGACTAGGTGAATATTCGGGGATGAACATTTAGGCTCTAACAGTACACTTGTCCTTCTGTCTACGGTCTCACCACTTAAGGTCTAGGGCACGGAAAATGCAGGTACCCATTTTGGACCTAAGTGTCGGTCTATCCTTACTAAACACCGCAAGGGAATCCTTCCCTTCTGTCTAGTTACTGTGGCCACAGATTTTAGGGACACGACACAGAGCATATGTGAGACTCAACTGTCAATGCCTTTTGATAGGAGACAGATCCTTTCTTGGAAACTACTGTCACTCTGTACACCAGAGCTGCACTAGACATGGCTTATGACTACTCAAGTGCTTCTTGGCAATCTCTCACCATATCTAAGATACAGACCTGATATACAGGTAAACTCAGTAGTTCCTCAAGTCAAAGGACTTGACCTGTACCGTTGGAACCGGGAACACACGCCATACCTAGCCGACCCTACTCAAGGTCCTCTGTAAGACGGTTCCCGCGAGCCACCTCAGTTAGCTGCTCCCTAGCAAGCTAACCCACTAACACTGCTTAGACGACCTTCGTCACCCGTCGATGAAATACGACAGCAGATGCTTAGTGCAAGTCTCAAGGGGAATCTCGGTATCCATTTTCGAGATTCCTTGACTTGGAGATTTCCGGACTGATTCGGCGGGACCGATTTCATGGACCTACCTCCAAGTGTAGTCCCAGTCCTCGAAATACGTTTTTCAGTCCGTGGGCTTTGTTTGCGTAGTGAACAGATATGTAATGCAGATAAAGTGAACACAAACAAAGTAATGCCAAATGAATTTCACTTCTTTATTCATTAATAATTTATCAAAACACTGAAATTGTCTAGACATAGGTTACATTTTGCCTGCCAAGATTGGCTACATGGTCACCTATTCTAACAATCTCCCACTTGACCTTTAAATCCAATCGCCCATATGTCTAATCCCCATCTTCTCAAGATGTTGCGTATGAGCGCTCTGCGACATAGGCTTTGTCAGCGGATCTGTTGTGTTGTCTGCTGAGTTGACTCTGTCCATCCGAACGTCAACTCTTCCTATCATTTCTCTTAGAAGATGGTAGGTCTAAGAATGTGTTTGGAACGGTGATGAGATCTCGGTTCCTTTGCTTGCGCTATTGCGCCGTTGTTATCACAAAAGATGACAACGGGCTCGGCGATGCTAGGCACCACACCCAACTCTTGGATGTAGTTTCTCATCCAAACCGCTTCCTTGGCAGCTTCTGAAGCTGTTGTGTATTCAGCTTCTGTGGTGGAGTCAGCAGTGGTTGCTTGCTTGGAACTTTTCCAAGCTACTACTCCTCCATTGAGCTTGAATACATAACTCGATTGAGACTTGGCATCATCATCAGACTGAAAGCCAATGTCGCTAAAGCCTTCCAGGATGAGTTCTCCATTACCATAGACTAAGAACATTTCCTTAGTCCTCCTTAGGTACTTAAGGATGCCCTTAACGGCATTCCAATGTGCCTCTCCTGCACAAGACTGATATCTGCTTGTTACGCTCAAAGCGTAGGCAATGTCAGGCCTGGTGCAGTGGACCGCATATTGGATGCTACCTACGGCAGAAGCATAGGGGATGACTTTCATCCTTTCAAGTTCCTCATCAGTCTGCGGGGACTGTTTCTTGGATAACTTGATCCCATGCTCATGGGAATGAATCCTCGTTTGGAGTTGTCCATTCGATATCTCTTTAGGACTTTCTCCAAATGCGAGTTTTGCGTAAGCCCCAACATCCTTTTAGATCTGTCCCTGACAATCTGGATGCCTAGGATGTAGGAGGCTTCACCCAAATCCTTCATGGAAAACTAGGTTGATAACCATGCTTTTGTGTCACCCAACATTCTAACATCATTACCTATGAGTAGAATGTCATCCACATAAAGCACTAGGAACACTATAGAGCTCCCATGACCTTCTTGTATACACAAGGGTCGGATTCATTTTTGATGAAGTCATAGCCCCGTATTACTTCATCAAAGCGAATGTTCCAACTTCGGGATGCTTGTTTGAGGCCATAGATGGACTTCTGGAGATGACAGACTTTCTGTTCTTCTCCGGTGACTGTGAAACCCTCCGGCTGATCCATATAGATCTCTTCCTCAACAAAATCATTGAGGAAGGCCGTTTTCACGTCCATCTATGGCCTACTTTATCTACATTAACGAGAACAGTAAACCAACAATGTTCAATGCAGTTTTGGATGAGCTGAATCTATTTCTCTTTAAAGCCCATTTTCCTCAAGACATCATATAGGAAGTGCTATTGAACCCTATCATATGCTTTAGCCATGTCCCGCTTATAAACAACGTTCTCATATTTCCTCTTAGCCCCCAACATATGAATGGGTTCTTGATCCAAGAAAATGTTATCACCGATAAGTCACCCCCAACAAAATCGCTCTATGATGGCGCAGTAAGACGCGGCACGATACATGACGCGTCGCGACACGGGGTGATTCAAACATGGCGCGACGCAAATTCAACATGATGCGTCGCAACGTGAGGTGCTTCAAACATGGTACGACGCAAATTCAACATGACGCATCACGGCGTGAGGTGATTCAAACGTAACGCAACGCAATACAATTACAACAACCATCGAATGGGATAGGTCCCATCGCCCCATGGCGACATATGAGGTTGCAGAGGATGAGGGAGCAAGTAACCTCGTCCTCCTTCCTTGACGAAAGGCGAGAATGGACTCACGAATGCTTGCAATCACAGTAAGCCTCAACAGAACTTCTCGCTCCGAGGATCGTTGGAAAAACGGGTCACTCTAAAAATATTTTACAACCGTTGAGAGGAAGAGTTAGAAGTACGAGTCCTTAACAACTCTTCTAAGGATAAACAAAATATCGAAAGCCTCAAGAGAGGAAGTTACACTAAGATCCCAAAACATCGAAAGAAATCCTTCAAAGTACGTGAAAGAATTAGGAGCAGAGTGGTTGACACGCGACATCGAGGTCTAAAAGGGGGCTTACGCCATTGAAGGAAATCGAGGAGTTTCCAACTTTCTCCTAAACTTCAATTTTTGGAAAAATCTAGCGAATCATATGAACACTCGGGTGAATTCCTGGTGCCTTAAATAAAAATTACTTCGTGATCAAAATCAACGACTTCAGGGCGAGCAAGAGAGGAAGAAGGAGGGGGAACGAGCCACCCTCGACCGGATTCTGGATGAGGCGTGGGGCCACAGCCAGACTCTGGCCGATGCGCGCCTCGACCAAATCCAGGCCGAGGCATCTCGCCTCGACCAGCCCCGGGTCGAGGCGTACTGCCTCGACCCGGCATCGACGAACCCCCGACGACGCCTCGTTGGATATTTTCTTGAGTGCCTGACATCCTAAAATTCTTTCGGAGTGGCAAATTGTTTCTATTTTTTTCGGATTGACGAAGGATGACCTTTAGAAGTCTAAAAACGAAAATTACTACAAGAAAAGAGATGAAGAGCTATATACTCGAACCAACACGTTTCGACATTTTTTCTGGAATGTGGCTGAGACCAAGAAGACAGACCAAACAAAGCAAGATGAAGAAAGTCAGAATATCCCACCAAGTTTATATATAGAAGACAAGGAATCCTAGCAAAGGAAGGATTTTGAATAAAGAAAAGTCTCAAAGAAGAAAGAGCTTATATCAAAAAGGGTCCCAAGAGGGAAAAAATCCATAGTAGAAGTAGAAGGTCAAGGAAATAAGTGGCATCAAATACGAACTGCTTATTGGAACTTCCAAATTTTCCAGACACATTTGGAAGTTGGGGGGCTGCTGATGGTGCTAAAGTAAATTCACAAGCCGAATTACCGAAATACCCCCAAACATACATGTATTTACCAAAATGCCATCGGTTGAAGTTATTAGTAGAAGTTAGTGGGCTTGAGCCAATTACCAAAGCGCCCCTGAAGATTAAATTGTAACCGTTAGATTAGAGGCGGTTCGAGGGTAAAATTATCTTTTTGCCCTCCCTCATTTACTATAAATAGGACACTAAGTCCATTGTAAACTTCACTTCTCTACTTTTGAGAAATAATACTCTTGAGAAGAACTCTCAAGTTCTTGAGTTCTTGGCTTGTGGCGTGTGATTGTGCTTTGATCGAACGCTTCCCGATTTTCACCCCATCATTATGTATATATATTCAGTAGTCATATCACTTATAGTATCTTATACAAAATATCATAAATCAAATATTATCGGTATATTATAAAAAACTATAATTATATAGCGAATAATCAATTCAGATAATATTTCATATTATTAGATGTAATGAACAATAACTGATATTTATATTAACGATATTTTGAATCAAATGAACTTTTATTTGTTGGATAAATATGTATATTTTGGATAAATATATTTTTATATACTTTAACAAATAGGTAAACAAATAATACTGATTAGATTCTTTTGGATAAGTACAAATATTTTTTTTCTTTTTATCTAAAATTTTACAAATTTCCATTTGGTATAATGAAACTCATTGAGGTTGTACACATCTGCGTATACATGGCGGTTAGGTGGATAGTTTCAATAATTCTGTTTTATTATATATATATATATATATATATAGATAAAATATAACTAATAAATAATTCAGATAAGTGTAAAATAATTTTTCTTTATCCAAAAGATTTATAATCTTTTTAAATAAATGAATAAGTAACATTCTTCAAATTTATTTATATATCTATCAGTTTCTTTTGTTTTTTATTACTATCATATTTCATTTTATTTTTTATATAATTAGTCATTGTTACATTATAAAATTAAATTTATTCATATTTTTTATTTCATTAACTTTTTAAAATAATTTTGTGTCTCTTCAAATTATATTTTACCCTGTAAGCAAATATATTTTATTTTTATTTATATTAGAGAAATGTTACATTATTTGATTTTATAAAGATTTACAAATTTGTTCAGGTAAATTGGTTAGGGTTACAATCTAAAATTCAAAATTACTTTTACATCTTTCAATATTTTTTTTATTTGTGATTATTATCATATTAAATTTTAAAATTTTTACATATCAAAATTTACTTTATTTATAATTATTTATTTTATTATATTTTATAAACCATAGTTCTCTGGTGTCTCTTTGAATTTTATTTTGCCATGTAAGAAATATTTTATTTTTAGTTAGTGTTGATAAATGGTTTGAATGTATCCAAAAGATAAATTAGTTAGGGTTACAATTAATCTAAAATTTATTTTAATATTAAATAATACTCTTATTTTTGTAATATTCACTAATTATTTTATTTCTAAATTTTGAATTATTTTGTCAATTACTCATTATATTTTAAATTTTGAATTACTTGTAATTTTTACTTACTTAGTTATTTTGGAACTTAAAATATTATCATTTATCTTATATCTAAATTTATATAAGTGTACCATTATTGTTTATCCAAAAGATTCACTCATTTTTTTAGGTAATTAGTTAGTAAAATAATTCAAATTCATTTTTGTGTTCAATATACTTTCATATTTTTTATAATTATTAACTTAATTTTTAATATATTAATTGTTTACTTATTTTTATATTTAAAAGAATATTATATATAGTTCGATTCAATTATTTTTGAAAAATACAATTCTTTTGTGGATAAACTATTGAATGTTATGTATAAGATAAATACATATATATTGAATAAACATATTTTTATCTACTTAGATTTTTTTATAAATATATAATATTAATTAGATTATGTTGGATAAATACTAATTTATTTTTTCTCTTTTATCTAAAAAGTTGTTAAATTCCATTTGGCAGAATAGAGCTTGTTGAGGCTATCCACATCTGCACATACGTGGCGCTTAAGTGGATAATTTCAATGATTCTGTTTTATTATATATAGATTAGTAATTTTTACGTCTAACTATAAGCAGTTGGTAAACAATTTAAAAATTTATATTAAAAGTATTACTCGATATGAAAAAAATTAAAAATTATCTTACTAATTAATTTATCTAAAAAAATCAATAAGTATTTTGGATAAGAATAAATTATTATTTTCTTATCTAAATCCAGATAAAATACAAGATAATTTATCAAGAGGATAAAGATAAACCGTTATAAACATATCTAAATTAAATTCAATAAAAAATGATTTCTTATGTGGTAAACAGAATGCAAACAAGCCATGTACACATTGAATTTACTTGGATGAATTCAATATTTTTGTTTTATTATGTATAGATTTTCAACCTTTAAGTTATAATAAAATGATATATTGAATTTTCACTAACAATATTTTTTAAAAAAGAATAAAACATAGACTTAAATTTTTTGTAATTAAAGCCACCACAAAAGGTTTGGGCCTACAGCGAACTGACAAATTGGGCTGTAGGAGTTCTTTCATTTGGGCCGAGCTATATTAGCAACTCAAAGTCATATGTCCAATTTGTATATCAAACCAATTTGAATTATCTATACTAATATAAAAACAAATGATTTTTTTCACTCACAAACGCCAGTTGTGATATTGCAACACTAAATTTTTTGTTGTGTCAATTATATCCCTAAGAATGTCAATTTATCATTCTGACTGAGCATTGTTTTATTTTCTTTCTTTTTCTTTTTGAAATGTGATATGTTGCTATATATTTTATACTTATTTATAATACATTTTAAAGTATGAGAAAATATTTACTATATGCATGCAGGTACAACGCGTCATGATGGCCAAAAAGTCTTAATGTTTAGGGTAAATTAAACCGACACTCCGAGTTTAGGTCTAGTTATACAAATACCTTATTTTGGAAGATTATTTTTCTCGTCCTTTAACTTTACCCACTATTAATTTTAGTTCTTAAGTATGACCTTTATTTTAGTCCTTCAATTTACAATATGTGTAAATATGATCCAATTTAGGATTTTTAATCAAATTTTCGACATCTTTCGCCTGAATTCGCCACATGTTCGCCGGAATTTCTAACTAGACGAAAAAATGATGATACAGTGGTGATGTGACACACACTTGAATGATTAAAAGATTTCTTGCCCGTGGTACTTGAACCTGGGTCACCTAAGACAACAAATGTTCTTTCTTCAACTTGTGCTACAACCAATATATATTTTTATGCTCAATCATCTTCTATAACCTATATATTTAGAAGTATAATAATATAAAAATCGATATTAATATTACTAATAATTTTAGAAAAAGTTAAGTTAGGAGGGGTTTCATATACATCCAATTTTACTTCCCCTCAATCTCTTCCTCCAAACCAAACACTAAACTTTTTCTTATACATCCCATTTTACTTCCATTTTTCTTATACTTTGTGTATTGGAGAGAGAGAGGAGGCTGTGAGCAGGTGACTATTGGAGAGAGAGAGAGAGAGAGAGAGAAATAATATCACTTTGTGTGTGTGTGAGAGAGAAGAGAAAATTAATTTTATACTTTTACATATATTCAAAAATTAAATATACTTCTATTTTATTTAAATTTATTATTAATTAAAATAAAAATAACATATTAATATTTGTGATACATAAATATATAATTTGTACAAAATTTTAAATTTTAATTTAATTTGAGGAAAATATTATTTTAACAATTAATGTATTTGGAAAAAGTATAATATTGATCACCCCTAATATTAATTATATTTTTTAAGTAAATAGTCTCTTTCTCTCTCTGCATTAAATAAAGTCCCCTACCCCAACCCCACCCCCACCGCCACTCCTATTGAAAGTGGAAGTCTCTCTCTGCATTAAATAAAGTCCCTTCCCCCCCCCACCCCACCCCACCCCACCCCTATTAAAAGTGGAAGTCGAAGACCGAGAGTCGAATTCTCGGTCTTCGACTTTAATTTATGATAATATAAAAAAAAGAATTAAATCTTAAAGAGGGAAAGAGAGGGAGTGTTATACAATTAATTTAAATAAGTTTTGAAATATTAAAATACAATTAATATATATTTATATATATATGTAATTTAAATAAGTTTTGAAATATTAAAATATAATTAATATATATTTATATATATATATATCTTACTTATATAAATATGGACTAATAAAACAGAAAGGATTGATGAGCTAATAAAAAATATACAATTAATTTATCAATTAATATAAAGTGTGCGGCGGTGTCATTAACCGTCATTTATTACTAAAAATAACTCTCAACTCATAAGATAACTACTTTATTCAACTTTTTAAAATTTTATATTAATTGATAAATTAATTTTTTCTTTCTTTTCTTCTTCTTTTTTTTCTAATGCATTAATTATCGAAACACTATTTTGCTCAAATTAAATTAAAAATTAAAATTTTGTACAATATTTGTTATATTGATAAGGATGATTATATATTGATGTATCACAAATACTAATATATTATTTTTATTTCAATTAATAATAAATTTAAATAAAATAGGAGTATATATCTAATTTTTGAATACATATAATTGTATAAAATTAATTATTTCTACTCTCTCACATACAAAAAGTGATATTTACCTCTCTCTCTCTCTCCCACATTCACCTGACAGCCTCCCCTCCCCCCATTTCCCTCCCTTCCACCGCCCCCCTTCCCACACCCCCAAGTTGAAGTCGAAGTCTTTAAGTTCGACTTCGGAATTTTTATTATTATTAATAGTATTATTTTAATATTATTTTTATTAATTTTATTTTATTTTATATTATATTATTAAATAAGACGGACATGAAGACATCAAAAAGTTTAAAAAATTAGGATATGATGCGGCACTGATACGACTATATATAATATTTTTTATTTTATATATTCTAAATTTCTCCATAAAATTTATGCAATATGAAAAGTATCAAGATAAATGATAAAATAAACATGTCTTATATCTAAATTTTTAACCAAAATAAATGACTTAAAAAATATATGTAATCAATTTATTTTAAAAACTATGGAATGAAAAATAATATAATCATCCCAATTAGTTAAATTATCATGACCATCTCTTGATTTTTTAGTAATTTCATCCCGAAACTTTTAGTTTGAGAGAAGTAAATTATTTTTTTTCCTTTCTAATTTAGCTCAAAACTCTTGTTTTTTTAAAAAAGAAAGCAGTCCAATTTTTTTTTAAAATTATAAAAAAGAATTTTAAATGTGTCCAAAATGTGTCAGATACTCCAAAACGTGCCGGACACGCCAATAGGCATATATGATAACGTGTCCTTTTTTTTTATTTTATTATTTTATATTTTCGGACACGTATATGTCGTAGTCGAGACGTTTTCGAACCATATCCGACACTGTAACAAATAATTTTCAGCGTGTCCATATATTATAGATTTTAAGTCTCCTAAATCTATACATGTAGATGGAAAAGTAATATATTGCATACTTTCTTATTTATGATTAATATTACATAATGATGTGTCTTGTATGTTAGAAATTCACATGTTAGTACATTAGTAATATTGAAATGCAGTGTCAACTTCGTTATACTTCATCACTTTAAGTAATAATAAAATGATATATTGCCAAAATAATTTATATATTTTGGCAATATATAAGTACCAAATCATATGAACGAAAATTACTTCGACATCGATCGATTCACGTGTCACAAAATTATTAATTAAAGAGAAACTAATTATATATTGTTTAATTAGTTTAATAGTTCCAAGTCATATTTGAAGTCATTCTCCTTTCCAAAATTTGTATCCATCTCAACAAGAAAGAGTGAAATAAATTTTTTAATGATGGTAAATAAACCAAGGTGAAGATGAAATGGAATTTTGTACCAGGCGGCATTCTTTCGGAAATAGTGGAGCAAGCAGATGAAGCAGCTGTGAATTGCAGCTGGGCAGACGGACCCAACCATCGCATCAGGCGCAGCTGTCATCATCGCTAGCCGGTCGCGTCGTTGTTGCATCAGCCGGGAATCGGACCCAGTTCTGTACCGTGGCAGGGTACAATTCTACCACTAGACCACTGGTGCCTGATGCTTGTTGATGTTTCTCATAGGGGAAAAATGCAAGCAGCCCTTATGATTGTAAATGGGCAAATTGTCCCCCTATAAAAAATAAAATAACAATCTACCATCCTGTGTTTTTTAAATAACATAAGAAGGTAAATTGCTAATTTTTTTTCATAGGGAGTAATTTACTCATTTGCAATATCACAGGAAGGTAAATTGTATTAAACTCGTTTCTCATATATATTAGAAAGTTGTGTTGGTATTAATTTATAAAATTATTATTAATATTTTTAAAATAATAAAGCATGTCTAACAAGTTGAACTTATTGGTCCGAGTCGAATCTCAAGTCCATAAAAATCTTAGCAAATTGGGTCCTGAATTTGAGCAAGTCCTCAAGAAATTCAGCCATTGTCATCCCTAGCTAAATATGAATTTCAAATTTATGAAATATTAGTTAACTAGTTAGTACCCCGTGTCGAGGCACGGGAGAATTGTATTTTCAATAAAATAAGAAATAAGTTTATAAATTGATTTAAAATTTGAAATATAAAAATTAATAAACAATAAAGAATTTAAAACTTAAAGTTAAAGTAATTAATAAGTATAAAAATACAAATGTGTATTGATATAAAATGAAGTTAAATTTTTTACTAACCAATTACCTTAAATGATAAGTGAATTTTTTGGGATAAAGATAAACAATGAATATGTGCTTTAAAATGAATAATAAATATGTCCTTCAAAATAAAAATAAATAAGGTAAATAATTACCTTAATATAAAATATTTTATTTCATTAAGTGGTAAAAAAATTCAAAAAAGGCTACCATAGAGCAGACATGTGCCTTAATAATAAATAAATAAATAAATAATACAGATCATTTTAATTCTAAAACAAAGTCAGTATTTATAAAATAATTCAAAATTAAAATGATTAAGAGAAGAAGACAAATAGGAGGAATTCGTGATTTTTGAAATGTCGTAACAAATCCTTGATTAACAATTTTTTAATAATGTATTTGTTTAGTGCAATAACTAACAAAACAAATAATCATGTTATATATTTAGGAAAAAATAATTAAAATTAGAGAAATTGTGTCCTATTGAAACATAAAAATGCAGAATAAATAGTGAACTTGTCAATGATTGATTATAAATTATTGGCATACCATTGATATGAATATGTACATACTTGTTTCACCGCCGATTGCAAAAAATAACTCTGACAAATTTTGAAATTCTCACTTAAAATATAAGTAAATAAAAAAATATGAAGGTGGAAAGAGAAATTTACACGCTAGTGTAGCGTAAGATTTCACAGCCCTGTGATTTACTTTTGTGTATTTTCTGCAGACTCATTATTTATAATATTACAAACTTTTTATCTTGAGTAATTTTGAATTTTAAAAGACAATAGTAGATAAGTTTTACAAAATTGACTTATCTTTATCATCAATAAAAATTTTAAAAATATTTAAATTTTCTAGTTGATAATCATGAAGTGATTCTCCCTATGATGATTAGAATTTTATAGATAAACACGAATATATAAAAGAAGAAGTTATTAGATTGTGAATAAATGCAATATTTTTTTTTATATATACTAATCTATATATAGCTTTTCATATTTTTATTATCTATAAATATAATATTTAGATATTGTAGTTTATTATGTACCAAATATTCAGTAGTCATATCACCTATAGTATCTTATACAAAATATCATAAATCAAATATTATGGTTGTATTATAAGAAACTATAATTATATAACAGATAATCAATTCAGATAGTATTTCATATGATTGGATATAATGAACAATAATTGATATTTATATTAATGATATTTTAAATTAAATGAACTTTTATTTGTTGGATAAATATATATATTTTTGAATAAACATGTTTTTATATACTTTAAAAAATAGATAAAAAAATTAATAATATTGATTAGATTCTCTTGGATAAGTATAATTTTTTTTTTAATCTAAAAACTTGTAAATTTTCATTTGGCAGAATGGAGCTCATTGAGATTGTCTACATCTGCATATAGATGGCGCTTAAATGGATAGTTTCAATGATTCTGTTTTATTATATATAGATATAGATAAAATGTACCTAATAAACAATTCAGATAAGTGTATAATAATTTATCTTTATCCAAAAGATTTATAGTCTTTTTAAATAAATGAATAAGTAACATTCTTCAAATTTATTTTTATATCTATTAGTTTTTTTTTTGTTTTTTATTATTATCATATTACATTTTAATTTTTATATCATTAGTCATTGTTACATTATAAAATTAAATTTATTTATGTTTTTTATTTTATTAACTTTTTAAAATAATTTTGTGTCTCTTCGAATTTTATTTTACCTTGTAAGCAATATATTTTATTTTATTTAAATTAGATAAATGTTAGATTATTTGATTTTATAAAGATTTATAAATTTGTTCAGGTAAATTGGTTAGGGATACAATCTAAAATTCAAATTTATTTTACATCTTTCAATATTTTTGTATATGTGATTATTATCATATTAAAATATAATTTTTTTACATATAAAAATTTACTTTATTTATAATTTTTTATTTTATTAGGCTTTATAAACCATAATTCTCCGGTGTCTCTTTAAATTTTATTTTGCCATGTAAGAAAATATTTTATTTTTATTTAGTATTGATAGATGATTTTGTATCCAAAAGATAAATTAGTTAGGGATACAATTAATCTAAAATTGATTTTAATATTAAAAAATAGTATTATATTTTTAATATTCACTAATTATTTTATTTCTAAATTTTGAATTATTTGTCAATTACTGGTTTTATTTAAAATTTTGAATTATTTATAATTTTTACTTAGTTATTTTGGAACTTAAAAAATTATCATTTATCTTATATTTAAATTTAGATGAGTTTACCATTATTTGTTTATCCAAGATCCACTCATTTTTTTAGGTAAATAGTTAGTAAAGTAATCCAAATTTATTTTTGTGTTCAATATACTTTTGTATTTTTATACTTATTAACTTATTTTTTAATATATTATTTATTTATTTATTTTTATATTTAAAATAATATTATATATATTTCTATTTAATTATTTTTTTAAAAATATAATTCTTTTGTGGATAAACTATTGAATGTTATTTTATAAAATAAATACATATATATTGGATAATTTTTTGTACTTAAAAAAGTTATATAAAAATATAATAATAATTAGATTCTTTCGGATAAATACTAATATTTTTTTCTGTTTTATCTAAAAGGTTGTTAAATTCTATTTGGCAGAATAGAGCTCATTGAGGCTATCCACATCTGCGCATATGTGGTGTGACACCCCCCCCTTAATCACATTCCATCTCATAACTAATTCAATTTAACCCAATTTAGATAAATCTTCTTATAATTACATTCTATATATACCTCAATCGATTAAAAACTTCAACAGAATTCTTTATATAACATAATTCACTATAGCATATGAACACGACAAAAGTGGAGTTTCTAGTTATTACAAAACTTAAGATACTACTCCAGTCCGAGTTTAATATTATCGTTAATATGCAGCTAGAGCTCCCAACTCATGATGACACTTCAGTGTTGACCCACCTAACAAGGCTGACAACTGGCTACAAGCTAGGTAGACGAGTCACTGCAATCTATCTGCTGAAAAAGTACATGGCAAAGAGTGAGTTGCCAACTCAATAAGTATAGCTAATTAGCTATATATACATAGACATGTGTGCACATAGAAGGAAGATCAATTTTCAAGGAAGATCAATTTTCAAGAAATAACAGCAGTCAATCAATCTATATTCGTTATGCCGTAATCACAATATCACAAAGTAATCATTAACAACCATCACTCGGAATCAATATCAGAATCATCATCATCCACATCATAATACAAACTCAGTCATGATTTATTATCTTAGGGCCCTGCTTAACCTAGTTGGAGTATATTCAATGGTTTGCAGGCTATCATCATCATTTCATCACATCATCATCATTTTTTTCTTTTTCTTCCGATATCACACATCACACAGCTCGTATGATATTCCATCATCCACCATATCACATAGCACACAGCTCGTATGATATTACATCATCCATCATATCACACAGCAAACAGCTCGTATGATATGACCCCATCTCCCGTCAATTGATGACAACACACAGCTTGTCACTAATCCCATCATCATAAACCATTGAATATGCCCCAGGTTAGGTAAGTCATCTCCTTCATCTCGATTCACCATCTATCAATTAACAACTTCGTAACTCAATTCCAATCAATAATCACATAAAAGCATGCCACAATCATTCACGACCACACCACCATTCATCATCATTCATCAACATAATCGAAGTATATCACAAGTATTTACCATGTGCGTCACATCGAAACATAGACATAACACATAACAACATTTCACAGGACAACCGCATAATCCAATTCAGCATATAACAGTTTACGAACGAGCTTACATAACCATGCATCTTTTATATATATATATATATATATCCAATTAACTATACTTACCTCAATTCCACAATAATTTACTTAGTAAAATAAGGTTTTCACTCTTGTACGCTGTTCTCGTGTCCTATAAATAGTCGTAAAATGTATAGTCAACATATCAGAAATATTAAAATTCCTTAATAGTACATTAGACAATATTCGGACACTCCTCACTAATCTGTTAATATCTTATTCTATATTTCAGATCCCTAAATCCATTTTCTACTACATAAAATAGACTCAATTATCTTTCCATCAGTATATATCTTGCTATATATATAGATCAGTGATTATATTTTTAAGAATTTCCTTTACCGCCCTTTAACCTGTGAATTTTGCCAGCCTGAACACTGATCACTAATTAAATCATAACTTTAATTATAATATTTCAAATTAAAAACTGTTTTAGTATGATATAATAGACATCCTAGGCTTTCTAATAGTATAAAATATGTATATTAAATCATAGGAATAATTTGTTAATAATATCTACTATTCCTGTTCATTGTTTTCTCGAACAGAATCTGTGTACAAATTTATAAATTCTCCCCAGACCAAATTGAAACTTGTAAATTCAATATTTTTATTCCATATACTATCCTACGTCCCTAGATTCATATAAAATAAGAATCATACGAATTGGATCAGTATATAATGAGTTATTCAGGTTTTATCACAACCTGTTCTTTACAGTCGCAGATCCATAGAGCTCTAGTTCAAAATTCACCTAAAATTCGTATACCCGTTCAAAAATTATGATATTTACAGAATATTACATATTATGTCTCTAGTTTCGTTTTAAGAAATAATCATACAAATTGAACCATTATAACTCAAGTTACAGGGGTTTTACTATACTCAGTCTGGATTTCCGCAGAAACAGGGCAACAGAATATATCCTCCGATTTAGCCATTAAAACGAACGATTTAGCTTCTGCTAAAAACTAGAAAGTTATAGAGGATATACTAAGGTTTTCATAGACACCAAGATCCCCAATTTTGGACCGATAAAACTCAAGATTTACCCGAAAATCCAAGACTGTTCGGACAGATTCTACTTTGTTACCATGCATGTTAACTTAATTCATTCCTTTCTTGGATTTCAGCCTTCATCTTAGCTCAAACTCGAAATTTCAGAAAATTAGACATGAAAATAATTACCAAATCAGTGTGAAACTTCCTAAGATTGATGAATCTAGAGGAATCCCCAATTCCTTCTTCTTCTTCTCTCTTTCTCTTCACCGCTTCCCTCTTCTCTCTTTTGTCTTTTCTCTCTTCTACTCTCTTCTATAAGTTTCTATAGCTGATGGTTTTCACTATATTTTATCATGAGTGTCTATATGGCTCTAAATATGTAGGTGTGTTGATGTGTAGGTCTAGTATATATATAAATATTATGTTGAAGACACATGTTGATAAGTTTGCTTGTTTTGTTTTCTAGTGTAGTAATATCTTTCTTATGTTGTGTAATGCATATACACATATTATGTATATTATATAATGCTAATATTTATATATTGTATAGTAGTAAGACTTTATTTATTTCCCCTTCATCTTTACAAGTATTTCTATTTAAACCCTCACAACTTTCTATTGCTTAAAATTTTAAGTATTTTCAATAATATATTTTATCACATAATTTCTAATTAAGTATCAAATGTATATAAATAATCACATTATACACCCATTTTGTTATGCTAATAAATGATAATCAAGTATTAACGTTGAGGATGTTACACGTGGTGCTTAGGTGGATAGTCTCAATGATTCTTTTTTATTATATATATGTGTTTCTAAATTGATTTTATAATAAACTTTGCAAGATGTGGTATTATGAAAGTTGTTTAGACATATAAAAGCGGATCCTGAATAATACCATTTTAGATTTTAGACTTTAATGCACGAGACATATTAGAAAATTCATTACTTCAACAATATATATATATATATATATATATATTAAATACATTTGTCTCCAAACTTTTCAATTTTATAATTCAACCCCAAAGTTTATAAAATTTCAATTCAGTCCAATAAAATTTTAATATATTTAAATTTCAACTTGTAATTTATTTAATAATGAATATAATTTTCTCTATACCTACTAATTGGTCCCAGTACCATTAAGTATAAAAATTTATGGACGTTACATGGATACTCTTGTTTCGAAAGATCCCATACATGTTTTGTAGTTTTATAGGTTATGATCTTTGTGGATATATCTTTTGATACTGCTGAGTGAACACAGGTCTTAGCCTTATGCATATTTTTCCGGTCCTAGCTATAGTTTCTTATATGAACAATCATTGGATAATCGAGAAGTGGTTAAATTGCATTTGTTTCCACAAACTCCCATAGTCAATGTGCTTCTAAATAAGACTCTATTTTCATAGTCCACGCATGATACCACTTTGTTGGCAAAATAAAATGCTATTGATGTGGAGAAGAATAACTAAAAGAGAGAATTTACGAGAAGGCCCCAAATTTTATAAATATTGCACAAGAACCCTTGATGGAGGTTGAGAGGAGTTATAAACATTAGATCGAGGGCAAGAAGCGCGAACGTGGGGCAAGAGGACCCTGAAAGAAGAGGAGAGGAGGAGCAGGGCCACGCCTTGGCGAATCCACTAGCACCAGCACAAAGGCAAGAAGATCGGCAGGAAGAGGTCGAGGCCCACGCCTCGGAGAGTCCATCGGCGCACCGCCAGGAGGAGGAGAGGAAGGAAGAGGTCGAGGCTCCCCCCAGCAGGAGCGAGGCCCACGCCATGGAGAATCCACCTGCGCACCCAGGAGGAGGAAAGGCAGGCAGAGGTCGAGGCTCCCCCCCAACAGGAGCAAGGCCCACACCTTGGAGAATCCACCGCGCATCCAGGAGGAGGAGAGGCAGGAAGAGGTCGAGGCTCCCCTCCAGCAGGAGCGAGGCCTACGCCTTGGAGAATCCACCTGCGCACCCAGGAGGAGGAGAGGCAGGCAGAGGTCGAGGCTCCACCTCTACCCCCAGTTATTCAGATAACTCTCGAGACTTTTTGCCAGTTGGTGGAGGATGCGTCTGCCCAAGCAGCCAAGCTGCCGGAAGGGCCATAGAGGAAGATAAAGGGTCCCCTTAGGGCAGAAGGAAGTAAGCATGAAAGCGGACATGTGCCCCCGGGGCATTTAACTCAATACACCCCCCGAACCTCGCGGACTCAAATGCTCGAGCAACCAAGCAACAAGGATTGAGATCGAGACCGTAGCTCGGAGAATGCCACTACATGGAGAAGGAGGTCGAGGAGTTGATCTGAAGAGATTACTTACGAGAATTCGTGGGACAAATAAAACAAGACCTCACGGAAACTGCTTCTGGAGACAGGTACGTGGTATGTGTGAGTGAAACAGGAAGCAGAATGAGCTAGCAGGGACAGCCTCCCAACCGCTTGAGTTATGAGGGTTACCTCGGGAGGCCCAATAAGAAGAGATACGAAACAAGAGTCGCTCAGAGAGCAAGGCAAGCTGAAAGAGTTGTGGTGAGAGCAATAGGACGCGATGCCAAACCGTATCATCTTTGGCGAGAAGGCAGCAGTGTCGCTAGCAGATCCAAAAACAAGTCGGAGTGTGATGCGCTGAGCAAGGGGAGAAAAGCTGACTTGCATTACATGAGTGACATATGCAGGGGGAGAAAGCAGGAGTGACATATGCGAAGGCGGATAGCGACTTCCAACTTGTGGTCAAGCAGTAGAGGAAGGCTGCGAAGCTAGGGGAGCAGATGACCAAGTACTTACCAGACATCCAAGCGTTAAGAAGGAAGTTCGGTGAGTTCATCCCAGAATAATTCCCGTGGTCATGCAAGGAAGAGACGAACGGACTCAATAAATCAACCAGCTCATTGCCTCTTTCGGAGAACGAGAGAATAACCCTACTGAGTCAAGAGCGACACGAAGTGGACGTAGTGTGGGAAGAAGCCTTGACGGTGAAGAGCGTTTCATCAAGCTGGGAAGAAGGTTTGAAAGAAGATTGAGAATTTGGGATTTTGCTACAAGAATCCAGATAGATTCAGGGAACTTAGTGAAAGATTCTAAGGGTGCCAGGAGCATGCCAACATCATTCACGCCCTAGCGGGAAGTATGGACCTCTGCAACATCCCGTTCAGACGGGTAGGCGGAAGTAATCAGCAGGGTAGTCTTCCAAAATTTGAAGATGAGGCTAGAAGATGCCAAAGGCAATTGGGTAGAGAAGCTTTCGGGAATCCTATGGGCATATCGAACCACCCCACGTTAAAGCACGGGGGAAAACCCGTTTAGTCTGGTCTACGGGTCGGAGGCCGTTATCCCGGTGGAGATTGGAGAAAAGACACCCAGAGTGAAGTGGTATGAGCCGACTAGCAACGAAAGTAAAAGGAGAGTCGACCTGAATTTTTTGGAGGAGCTAAGGAACAGCGCGAATGTCAGGATTGAAGCATATAAACATTAATGGCGAGAGCTTACAATGACAGAGTTAGACATCGAGGCTTCCAAGTGGGCGACCTCGTGTTAAGGAGGGCCGATGCCACAGGTAACATTGGAAAGCTCGACGCCAAATAGGTTGGACCATATCAAGTAATTGAGATTATGGGGAGAGGAACTTATCGCCTACAAAATTTGGATGGAAAAGAAGTACTGCATACATGGAACGTGGTCAACTTAAATAAGTATTTATAAATTTCCCCGTTTTAAGATTTGTATGAAGCTGTAGTTTAAGAGTTTTTTGTACCTCTTATTATGATGATGAAATATCTTTTTGACAAGTTTTTTTTTTTCACTTCTGTGTTTTTTTTTTTGCAAGAAGGGGATGTCCCTTCACATATAAGTATTATTGATAAAATGGGGATTGCCCCACGTAAATGCCTAGCTGTCACGAGAGGGATTGCCTCTCATAGGGGGGATTGCCCCAAGTTATCAAGAAAGGGATTGCCTCTCATAGGGGGATTGCCCCTAGAACCTAAATATAATTTAAAAAGAGAGGGATTGCCTCTCATAGGGGGAGTGCCCCTAACATCGAAAACATCATCTAAAAGAGAGGGATTGCCTCTCAGAGGGGGATGGCCTCATAGGGGGATTGCCCTTATCACATAAATATCATTTAAATGAGAGGGATTGCCTCTCATAGGGGGGTTGCCCCTAACATCGAAAACATCATCTAAAAGAGAGGGATTGCCTCTCAGAGGGGGATGACCCCTCACATTAACATGCTATCTGAAAGAGGGGGATTGCCCCTCAAATTGAAATTCTGTCCACGAGAGGGGGATGACCCCTCACATTAATATTCTATCTAAAAGAGGGGGACTGCCCCTCACATTAATATTCTATCTGAAAAAGGGGGATTGCCCCTCAAATTGAAGTTTGATTCAAAAAGAGGGGGGTTACCCTTAATATTTAGTTAGCTCAACATTTCGCTTATAAGGTATTTAGTTTTGATATTTTATTTATAAAAGGGGGATTGCCCCTCACATTGATATTTAGCTTAAAAAGAAGCAACTTAACGTGATAAGCAATAGAGAAACAAAATTTGATAACATAGTAAAAAAGAACCCTTGCGAAATTCCAAAAATATTTTGATAAGAAGAACTCTTAAGAAGTTCCTCAAATGACAAAGAACTCCCGCGAAGTTACAAAGTGTCCCAACCAAGGGAACTCCTACAGAGCTTTCGAAGAGATCAACATGATGCGTCGCGACGCGAGGTGATCTAAATGTGACGCAACGCAACACAATTACAACAACTATTAAAGGGGCAAGTTCCCCCTCGCCTCCATGGCGGCATACGAGGTGGCAGAGGATGAGGGAGCGAGCAACCACATCTCCCTTCCTTGACGAAAGGCGAGAACAGACTCGCGAATTGCGCTTGTAAAAATAATACGCCAAGCCTCTAGGAAAAAAAAACGTTTACAACTGCGGAGAGGAAGGGATACAAGAACGAGTTCTTAACAACTCTCCCAAGGATGAACAAAATATTGAAAAGCCACAAGAGAGGAAGTCCGACCAAGGCGGGGGCCACGACCAGACTCTGGCTGAGGCGTCTTGCCTCGACCAAGACTTGGCCGAGGCACGCGCCACTGGCTGAGGCGTGCCTCGGCCAGGCCATTATCCACCATCGACGGATCCGCCATTGACGGACCACTGACGACGCCTCCTTGGACATTTTCTTGAAGTGCGTGACATCCTAATCTTTCGAACTGGCAAATTATTTCTGTTTCTTCCAGATTAACGAATGATGACTTTTGGAAGTCGAACAACGAAAACTACTGCAAGGAAAGAGATGAAGAGTCATATACTCGAGCCAACTCGTTTCGACATCTTTCTGGAATGTGGCGGAGACCAAGTAGACAGACCGAACAAAACAAGAGGAAGAAAGTCAGAATACCCCACCAAGTGTATATATAGAAGACAGGGAATCCCAGCCAGGGAATAAGTTGAACCAAGAGCAGTCTCGAAAGAGAAAGAGCCTATATGAAGAAGGGTCCCAAGAAGGAAGAAACCCGTGGCAGAAGCAGAAGGATTAAGAAGGAAAAAGAGCTCCAGTAGAAGAAGGATTTGAGCCAAGAGGAATCCCAGGATAAAAAAGACTCTACATCAAAAGGGAGCATTATCAAGAAGAGGAAGATGAATCAGAATCAAATTATCTGTTAGAACTTACAAATTTTCCAGAAGCATTTGGAAGTTGGGGGGCTACTGATGTGGAGAAGAATAACTAAAAAAGAGAATTTACGAGAAGGCCCCAAATTTTATAAATATTGCACAAGAACCCTTGATGGAGGTTGTAAGGAGTTATAAGGAAGTTAAGGGGGGTTGAAGAGATGGAGGTTGAAAAGAGAGTGGGGCTAGTGAAATGACGGAAGTACCCTCGCATGTTTAATTTAGGCTATAGGATCAAAGGACGACATTGTAATTTCACCCCCTAAAATTTACTATAAATAGAGGGTGACCTTTATTGTTTGAGATACCTTTTTGAATGAATGAAGAAAGTTTACTCTTCATTTCTTTGCTTTTGTTAAGCTTCTTGTATTCATTTGGTGCACGTGCTTAGGCTACGTTTCTTCCCGAATTTCAGCCCATCAGCTATAACACTCAAGTTTTCTGAGAAAAGATTATGATGATTTTTCATTTAACTAGTGGCTTTATTTATAGTGAAAAGTTACAAGAAGATAATTATCGCAAATCCAAAAAAAACTCTCAACAAACTATATAAATAAGATCAGTTCAAATAAAATTAAATAAAATCCTATAAAATCTGATGTGATTAACAAACTAATTATGACAAACTATTAGCAAATATAACAATTTGTGCTTGAGGGCATGCCCACGTACGTGATGTCCTGTTTCAAGCTCCCAGACCATTTATTCAAGAGTCTTGAATTGGCCGCAACAGATTTTTGATAGCATAACCGGGGGAGAGGCGTGTTGTTTGGGTGGTGTAGTGAAAGCCGTATTGTTCAATGTACGTTTTTTTTGTTAGTTATGTTGCTATAATTTAAGTCAGAATCTTTTGTGAGAAATTTACAAGTTTGATCAAATACTTATAGGGGATGTCCATTTTGATTCTTTTGGAATTCAATATGTCAATTTAATCTTGTAAGTTTAAAAAATTAACCCATAAAGGACAAATCATCGGTCGAAAATTATAAATTTGACATGTGTACCTCACATGAGTCCAAATTCTGGCCAGATATGCAATTACGACGGTTGTTACTCTTGACGTGCCAAATTTTTAAATTGTAAAGTTAATTTTTAAATTGAATTTTAACATGATTAAAATTGCCACCTTTATATTGTAGGGCCCAAATTGCAATTTTTTCCGATATCACAACAAGAGACTTGTATGTATGAAACATTTTTCAGAAAAGAAAAGAAAGCAAATTTTGGTCAAGTTATTAAGAAAATTGTAAGAAAAATTATAAGGGGTGACAATTTTAGTGTTGTCAGAATGCAATTTGACAACTAAGGACCACATTTTTTTATGAAAAGCAAATCGCACATTAAGAAAAAAAAATTGCCAAAAATTACGATTTTATCGTGTTAACCTCACATAAACCCTAGGTCGGCCCAGTTTTGCAATTCTGGGGAATCTTGTCCTTAATATAATGTTTTTTAAAAAAAGAATATATATTAGACTTAAATATCAAATTGAATTCTAATTTGACTAAAAGTGCCACTCTTTATTATAGTTACTTACTGGACCAAAATTATATTTTTTCCAGTGTCTTGGTGTTGTTTTACGAAACTGAGCTTCTATAATTTTTTAAAATATATATGTTTTAGATTCCAAAGCTTAATATTTTCCGGTTTTATGTGGCTTATGTCAAATTATGTCCTAAATATGGGCCGTGACAGAAGTTTTATTTTCAACTAGAAGATATGTAGATTCTTTGTTTTGCAATATGTTTTCGTTATATTGAATAATTACCTTTTCAAATAATTTAAGTCAAATGCAAAGTATCACAATTGAAAAATAAACAAAAAAAAACAAGAAGAACATAAGACACTAAAAAGAGTATCAAATTTTCAATTTGTATATTATATTTTAAGTTGATGTTTGATATTATATCTTATTTCATTTTATGTATACATGTCATATATATATAATATTTATTTTACGTTAATATACTATTTTACATGTTATATATTTATATAATTTTTATTTTACGTTAATATTCTTTTTACACAACAATAATTTTATAAAGATATTGATGAGTTCACACAAGACGCGTGGAAAGGCAATCAACGTTAATATTTGGACACGTAAATAAGAATTTGGTGAACTTTCAAATATTTTTTTCCATTTTTGATAGAAACAGTGATGACATATTATATTAATATGAATAAATTGATAAATAAATCTTTTTAATCAATAATTCATAGTACAAGAAATTGATATTACAATAAACTTACATTAAGTGAAACAAATACGCATTACAATAAATCCACATTAAATGAAAAAATAATTTTAAGATAATTAGTATTTGTAATTTACGATTTTATATTTAGTTATATCAATACATATTGTAGTTAATTTCAAAATCAACCTTGATATGCCCAAAAAGGTTGTTCCATACTTACGGCCCAAAGCATTAGGAGGATTCACTTACAAGGTGTAAGCACAAAAGAAGGACCTAATAGCCTCCTAGGCCTGCCTGGGAAATCCAACAGTAGCCCACTCAAAGGAGCAGGCCAGGCCCTCCTCAGGAGAAGGGAGCAAGGCCCGTGTGAAGGTGGAGGCCCATGAAGGAAGCCTATCCGGGCTCAAGAGGAAAGACCTGTGGAGGAAGGACTTGTGGAAGAGGAGACAGACCCAATCAAGGAGGTCGGATAAGGATTATCCAAACATTCCCTCCTATCTAGGGCGGATCTCGCAACCGCCTTCCCCTTTTTAGGAGGCCAGTCCCGATAGGAATCTAAGAAGACGTCAGTCAAACCCCAAGGAGTCCTAACCATCTCTGAATATTCAAATTTATCTTTGAATTGCACTTGGCACACTTAATGCTCGTTATTTTTATTAAAATCTTCTTGCATTCAAGTTTTATTTATTCCAAAATTGTGACGAACTTGAGTGTCAGTGTGCTAATATTTTTTTTTGCAGGTTCCCTGTCCAAATTTGTAAATTTCAGGCCCACTTCATTCAAGTCCAAGAAGACAACTTTGATTGAGCTCTTTTTGCTCAAATCAATTGGCGCCCGTCTGCGGGAACACCGAGTCAAGACATGAGAACAATGGAAACTCCCGACGCCGGGCTAGACAAGCAGAAGGGAACGGACGCTGCCACTGATCCCCAAGGTTTGCAAGTGGTAACAGGAACACCCTTGGCGTCCGCTATGTGTATTGAAGCCGGACCTTCAGGTCCTTCTGATCTCCCTTCGAATCCCTCTCGTGATAGCACCTCCTCGAACACCTCTTTGGACAAGGTGTCCCCAGGCCTACTGGCGACCCTTTAGCGGATGATCACGACTGCCATCAGGGAGCACATGGCGACCGCTAACCCTGCCCCCTTGGCAGCAACGACCCCTAGACCTCAGGGGGCCCCTTGGTGGGGGAAGCGCCAACAGAAGGTGAAGGGATCCTCCTTGCGCGGAGGCTCCCCGTAATCCCAGAGGAGAAAGCTGTTCCTCCTCCCCCAGCGCAGGTGGAAGTTCCTCTCTATTGGAAGGCCCAGCTAGAATCCTTACATAAGAGCTTGCAAGATGTTCAACACTAAGTGATGGGAGTCCCGCTAGAGGCACAAGGCGATATTCCATTCACCGAGGAAGTCATGGCCGATGACTTCCCTACTAACTGCAGGATTTCAGCCATTGCGGAATATGATGGCGCTATTGATCCTCAAGAGCACCTGTCTTGATTCGAGAATGCGACTCTTCTCCATCGATACATCGATGGATTAAGTGTCGAGTTTTTCATTACTACGTTCGCCAGGGCTGCCTAGCAATGGTTTAACCAATTGCCAATCGGGTCGGTGAGAAGCTTTCAGGAGTTCCGTTCACTATTTCTGCACCAATTCACCAGTAGCAGGAAGCATTGCAAGGCCCCTTTGAGCCTCTTCACTGTTTGACAGAAAGATTCTGAGTCCTTGAGGGACTACCTGCACAGGTTTAACACTGCCGGCCTGGAGGACCCCGCGACTACACAGGAGGTCAAGGCTAGTTCATTCTCTTAAGGGCACTTGGATGGGGAATTTTTTAAATCTTTGGCAAGAAGCCGACCCCAGATTTTGATAGCCTTTTGGCTAGAGCGGCAAAATACATCAATATGAAGGAGGCCAGACCTCCAAGAAGGAAGGATGAGGTGAGAAGAGGAAGGACACTCGTGAGGAAGGTTCCACCAAGATGCCCCGGGCGGATGGGGAGGACAGGAAGCTCCCTTTCCAAAGGGGACCGCTTGCCTATTCTCCTCTTAATGCCCCTATCACTCAAGCTCTCATAGTGGTGGAAGGAAAATGACTATTGATGCTGCCTCGCGGTGCTAGGGAAGGCCCACGCTGCCCAAGTCTGATAAATTCTGTCGCTTCCACAATGATTATGGCAATACCATGGAGGAATGTTGGCATTTGAAGGAAGAAATCGAGCGACTGGTCCAGAATGGATACTTGTAGGAGTTCGTGTGTCGTGAAAAATCTCCAGGCACGGGCCTTATTAAAAAGAAGGAACAAAACCAGGGGAAAGCCCCTGCTGAATCCAGCCCTGACCCGCCTAGAACAAAAGGCCATAATTCTGTCCTTTCGGGGTCGGCGGGAGATCCGAACCTCCCTTGGAAAGGAGTTATCCGAATGATATCAGAAGGACCCATGTGGGGATACTCCCATAGGTCTTGAAGAACGCTAGCTAGGGAAGCCGGAAGTATTCCCCCTAAGGAAGTATTGGACGTAGATGCTGTGGAAGGTGCGCCCATATACAGTTTTGGCCCAACGAGAAGAGGGGGATCACATGCTCCCCATAATGAAGCACTGCTGATCATGGCCACAGTGGCCAACTACGAAGTAACAGAGTCTTCATAGATTCTGGGAGCTCAACATATATTCTCTTTGGAGAGGCCTACGATCAAATGCAGCTGGGGCAAGCCCCTTGGAGAGAGTAGACACTTCCTTGTACGGTTTTGCGGGAGAAGTGGTTCACTCAAGGGGAGTGATCACCCTCCCGCTCTCATTGGAACAAGGATTGTTGAGAAGGACCTGTATGATCAAATCTCTAATAGTTGATACTCCCTCGACATACAACATTATCCTTGGGAGGGCTATGCTAAATGCCTTCTAGGCCGTCATATCCATTTTCATATAAAGAAAAAATTCCACATGCCCGGAGGGATAGGAGAAGTTAATGGAGACGAGCAACAATCTCGAAAATGCTATGTGGAAGCCGTACGCAAGGGTAAAAAATGAGGAGCCGCAGAGTTGCCCCCAGAAGAGATGCATAAAAGGCAGGGCAAGGACCCTTCAAGGGGAAAGAAGTGGGGAAGCTCGGGGCTCCCCTGAGGAAGCCCCCTTGGGCAAGGAAGACCATGCTAAGTTCAACCTGCAGAAGAGCTGTTAACCATCGAGCTCTGCTCGGAAGATCTAGGCGAGACAACTCGAATAGGGTCCCAGTTACAAGGGCCTCTTAAGGAAGGTCTGATACAATGCCTTCAACATAATCTGGATGTGTTCACCTGGTCCCCTCACGACCTAGAAGGAATAAGTCCAGAAGTCTTCATGCACCACCTCAACATCGATCCTTCGATCCAGAAAAGAACAGGATCATTCAGGTGGAGATAGAAAAGCTAATGAAGGCCAGCTATATATAGGAAATCCAATTCCCGGAATGGTTATCGAACGTAGTCCTCGTCTCTAGACTAGTAGGAAAATGGAGAATGTGCGTAGATTTTTGGGATCTCAACAAAGCTTGCCCGAATGGTTGCTATCCTCTTCCACGTATTGATCAGTTGGTGGACTTTATCTCAGGGTGCGAGCTCCTGAGCATGATGGATGCCTTGCAAGGGTACCACCAGATCATGTTGGCTCCAAAAGATCATAAGAGAGTCAACTTCATTACTTTAGCAGGAACGTTTTGCTATGTGGCTATGGCCTTTGGGCTAAAAAACACGGACGCCACATACCAATGCCTAGTGGACAAGATATTCCGCCCTCGACTAGGGAGGAATATTGAAGTGTATGTAGATGACATGCTCGTCAAGAGCAAGAAGGCGAAGGACCATGTCTCAGACTTGGAAGAGACCTTTGGCGTCCTTCAAAAGTACAACCTGAAGCTTAACCCTACTAAATGTGCCTTCGGTGTGCGAGGGGGATGCTTCCTAGGCTTCATGGTGATAGAGAGAGGGATAGAGGCCAACCCCCTCAAGATCAAGGCAATTTTGGATATGAAGGCTCCCACCATCATTAATGAAGTGCAACGCTTCACAGGAAGGATAGCTTGCGCTTAGCCGATTCATAACTAAGTCAGCCGAGAGGAGCTTGCCTTTCTTCAAGGTCTTGAGGAAGGCCAAGGATTTCGAGTTGGGGGAAGAATGCCATACCACCTTTGAAAAACTCAAGAAGTACTTGACTGGCCACTTCTCGAGCAGTAAGCTCGGTCCAAATACGGGAGGAAGACATGCACAACACGCCTATAGACTACGTGAGCAAAATCCTCAATGGAGCTGAGGGACGATACAACCTCATAGAAAAGGTGGCTTTCGCCCTAGTCATCACCGCTCGAAGGTTGCGCCCTTACTTCTTGTCCTATCCTGTGGGGGTTCGTACAAATCACCCTCTCAAGCAAGTTCTGGGGAAGCCAAACACATCTGGGCGGCTGATCAAATGGGCCACAGAGCTCAATGAGTACAACATCTCATACCTTCCTTGCACCGCCATCAAGGCTAAAGCTTTGGTTGATTTTATGTCAGAAAGCACCTCTCCCTCTCTAATAAGAAGGTGCGGCTGCTACATGTAGACGGATCTTCCACGACATAGGGGAGTGGAGTGGAAGTGGTCCTCACCTCTCCTGAAGGAGTGGACTTAGAATTTGCAATCAAATTCGGGTTTAGTGCCTCTAATAATGAGGTGGAATACGATGCCCTGGCTCTAGGCATGAGGATGGCATGGGAGGCTAGGGCTCGACGCCTGATAGCCTACTCTGATTCCGAGCTCATCGTCAAACAGATAGAAGGAATCTATGAAGCCAAGGAGGAAAGCATGAAGCTATATCTCCAGAAGATTGAAGAATGGAAGTTGAAATTCAAGGACTTCCAGATTGTTCAAATTCCAAGAGAAGAAAACAACAAGGCTGATTACTTGTCCCAAATTGGCTAGCACTACAGAAGACTGTCGAACTCGACAGATTACAATAAAATATTTATCAAAACATGGATCCTCCCTAGAGGTCCAGACTATCCTCCCTGGGGGATTGGAGGCAGTTAATCCTAGATTGGTTGAGAGAAGTGAAAGAATTGGTATGGCCCAGAAACGCGGCAGAAGCATAAAATTAAAGAAATTTAAAACGATTTCAAAGGGGTGTTCCCTTTGAATTTCCGGGCATTTAGTGTATTTAAAAGCATCATAACATAAATAAAAATATGCTTGAACATGTGGCTAGAGAAGGAAAAGAAAAAGTACAATAATTTAAATTGGATTACCTTTTCGTTTCACATGTAGAATGACAACAAGCATTGATTCTTTTTTCGTTCACCTTAGAGACTAGCTGCATGTTTGACATGAACATTTAGGCTCCGAATTCCATACAAGTACAGTCCTTCCATCGACCATCTTCCAGCCTTAGTCTAGGGCATGGAATTGGGCGTCGGTTCCCTTCCTGGACCAAGAAACTATGCTTCAAACTAGAGACGCGTTTACTCTATTGATCGACCTAGGGAACCATTCCCTACTCGACCAATTGTTACGGCCGTAGACTTGAAGAGTCTAAACTATCTCAGAGCGCATAGGGGACATAGCTGTCAAATACTGACAGGGGACAAATTCTCTCTTGGAATCCACCGTCCTCACTACGTACTCCGAGTGCACTAGACAAGGCTTATAATGACCATATCAAAGACACGATCACTTTTCTCCAAATCCAAGATACAACCTTCATATGCATGTTACTGCCATGATTCCTCAAGTCCGAGGACTAATCCCATACTATCGGAACCGGGACTAGCAGTCATACCGACCAAGCCTCCAGGGCTTCCATATGATGATTCCCGCGAGTTAGTTCAGTTAGTCGACTACCTTGCAACTCACCCACTAAAATTACATAGATGACCTACGTCTGGCACTAATGAAACTCGACACTCACCCACTGAATGCAATACTTAGTGCAAGTCTCTATAGGGCACTCGAGGCCTAGTCTCGAGGTCCTCAACTTGAAATATTTCAGACCAACCCTCAACGAGTTGGTTTCATAGCTGCCAACCTATGCGCAGCTCAACTCAATGGGTTTAACCAATCGGTCGGTAGGCATTTGTTGTGACATTGAAATGCCATTCAATGTGAGTAGTAAGCACAACAAACACATTTTGCCAATGATGAATACTTACTTTATCCATCCGTATAATATTACTTTGATAAAGATCGACGAATAGTTCCCAGAACAACCAATCTAATTGAATTTTTGGTCACTTATTCTAACAAGAAGATTGTCTCCCCTCCGACAAATGGGAGGCCGCTCGCCTGAAGAGGCAGGTAGTTCGGTTCCTCCTCATGGGAAGCACTCTCTACAAGAAGTCATTCACTCATCCCTTGCTGAAATGCCTATCTCGGGAGGAGGGGATCCACGTCCTCAAGGAATCCGCAGCAGATGTTGCGGGTCTATATAGGGGCACTGGCTCTGGCCAATAAAGCTCTAAGGGCCGGATACTTCTGGCCCATAATAAAGCAAGATGCTAAGACATGGTAAGGCACTGTGAAAAGTGTCAAAGGCATGCCTCCTTACTACATTAGCCAATCGAGCCACTAACCACTATGCTGGCTCCTTGCCCTTTCGCTCGTGGGATCCTTCCCCTTGTCTCCTAGGCAAAGGAAATTCCTTTTAGTGGCCATTGACTACTTCACAAAATGGGTGGAGGCTGAACCCCTCTCACGTATTACTGAGGGGAAGTCATGAAATTCCTATGGAAGAACATCATTTGCTGCTCTGGACTCCCTCGAGAAATTCTTTCAGACAATAGAAGACAATTCCAGGGACACAAAATCCAAGAATGGTGCAGAGGTTTGCGAATCAAATAAAGGTTCACCTCCTTGGCACATCCTCAGGCTAATAGTCAAGTGGAAGTCACTAATCGTACCCTTTTGCAAGGAATCAAGAAAAGGCTCGATAAAGCCGGAAAGTACTTATCAGCCCTGTCCAACAACAGCCATCTTCAAATTCTAAAGCCCTGTTTTCTCACAGGCACTCCCTAAGAAGATAAAGCCCTGTCGCGAGCAGGCACTACACTCTCCAGGAAGGTAAGCCCTGTTTCAACACAGGCCCTGTCCATAAGCAAGCTATGTTCACATATAGGCATATCTAGCATTTCTCTTCAAAATGCAAGGTATTTACCCTTCCCAGCAGCTATTTCTAAAATTATATTTCCCTAAAAACTACCTTGGATTCGCAGATTCAAATGGGCACGGACGCTCAACAGAAGTGAAAGAAACATGCAGTGGGCCTCGGACCCAGCACATAAAACAAGGACGGCAAGCCCTTAACAGCATGAAAATTCGCAGTATGCAAGCAAAAGAAGAACAAGCATTAAAGCCCCCTAGCCAAACAGGCCCCAGGGGGGAGGCAACATTATTCAAAACAAAGAAAAGAAAAAGAAAGCAAGTAAATTTGATGCATACCGGGGTCCAACAACACCACAAAATGTCAAGGGATCTTTACGAAAGTCCCAAAATTGTTGGGGGAGACTAACCTGCAGAGAGGGGTAGCACTCCGATGCTTAAGTCAGTAATGTTTGACTGAATAAAATAAAGGAAAACTTAAATTAAAGTGAGAATAATGGTGAAGTGAGATTTTGCGTGAGAATATGCTGAAAAATATTGAGAATTTCGTGTGCAAAAGGGGGATGCAAAGTAGGGTAAATGTTACTTGTAAGCTGCCAAAATACAAGATGTAAGTTGTCCCCAATGACTACACAATATGCTTCTTTCATAGCTGGTGTTGAAACCGATTTTGGAGGAGTTAGGTTGAATGCCATATACCTTTAGAAACCCGGAAAAGTTAGCTTCTCAACCCAACAAACCGCGTATGAATCGGAGTTGAGTTAGTGAAGATATAGCCATTTAAGTTGATCCTGCCACATCTGCCAGATTTTTCGAGAAATCAGTTACTTGTTGAGAAAGATCCAGATTCTGGCCAATCTACTGGGAATTTGATGAGAATTTTTTAGTATGTCGTGGATTTATGAGTTGGCTAGCTGTATGACATGGAATCCAAGCCTTTTGGTGACTAGGCTTGTTGTACGAGCCTTTTCCGTGAGCCTGCCATATTAGTGTTTAAAACTGCGCTTATTCATCAAAACCTTATTGTTCTAGGCCTGGTGGCCCTGGCTTGCTGGGCTACTAGGCCTGGAGGCTTACTCCTAGCTCTTGGGCTAGATCGGTGGATTTAAGGGGGCATCAAAATTGTTTTCATCCCCATCACGGGGGGTAAGCAGAAAAGTAAATTATTTTCAAGAGGGAGGGAGTACAAATTATTCATCTTTCCCCACAAGTGGGGTCTTATCAGTTTCCTCCATGGGCTCCGGCTCTGTGGAAGGGGAATCAACCTCAGCAGGACCTAGAGGGGAGGCCAGTATTTCCTCAGAAGGCTCTTCTTCAAAGGCCTCCACCTCTGTGCCTTTCTGCCTGGGAGCGCTGACCTCCTCCATCACGGTGTCCAACAGATGATCCAAATCACCTTCTGCAAGAAATTTTTAAGCCATATCATTCAATAATCTAAGGACTCCGAATAAAAGAGAAGTCATTATGGTAATCTTATTACCTGGCTCGACTGAGGGGGGAGGCGCAAATGGTTCGGAGCACTCTGTAGGGAAGCATCAAGATCCAGGAAGGTGGGCTCTGTCCCATCTAGGGGATGACCATGGGCTGCGAAATGCTCCTGGCAGGCCTGGAACCCGTAATGCAGGAATATCCCAGCAATATCGGCCACCTCATTCTGGAAGTCATCAGACTTCTTATAAGCCCCGAGGCGGCTCTCCCAGTAAGTAGCCAAGAAGTTCTGTCCCTCCTTCGAGTTAGGGAATTCCTGGCGAGCCCGATCTGTTGTGTTTTCAGGGCGTCCGCCTGGTCCATTGACAAAGATAGGAAGTCCCGATGAAGTTTCTTCCTCTCATTTTCAGAATCGTGGAAGTTCTCCCAGGCTTTTTTCCTTGACCCCTTCAGCTTGGTCAGCTCTGCAGCCATCCGCTCTAGGCACTCCTCCAACTTCTTCCTCTATCCGTCCACTAGGGGAGGGGGGCATCTCCACGGGCGACTCAGCAACCCCCCACCAAAGTTGCCACCTAAATTCCACATTCACACAAACATTCGTCTCAAGACAAGTTTGTAAACAAGCCTAAGAACAATTCTAAGAAGAAAAAAACATGCTTTCGAAACATGGCATGATAGGGCACTAGCCATGTCCTCCCTGGAGTAGGAGTCCATAGATCGCCTGTTCCACGGGAGCACCATCCCCCCTAAGAGATCGGGGAAAAGCCCTGATGCCCCTTCTTTCTTTTTCAGGATGGATTGATGGGTGTACACCCCCCAGTCATGAATGAACCACTAGCGGCAAGGAGAAGAACCCCTGAGGGAGGAGGTGCAGGAGGGGGCGTCGTAGTAGAACGAGTAGCTGCCCTCTGGAAACCCCTTGAAGGAGGGTGGCTGGAGGATGCCTACTTCGCTCTCTTTGAATAACCCCCCTGCTGAGGAGGGACAGTCCGCTTCCCTCTTTGTGTCGTTGGGGGTCCCCTTAGGGGTTCCGGTAGCAGATAGGGTCCCTGCCGAGCTGCCCTGGATGCTGTCTCTTAAATGCTTCCCAAACATGATGACCTCTATCACAAAAGAGAATCAAAAGTCAAACACACCTCATGTCAATACAAATAATATAACAAGGAATCAAACAATACCCATGGGTTCCTCCAGAGGGACCTCTTTGGGATTCAGCCCAAACCAGGAGAGGAGCTTCTCATAAATCATATCCCTGATAGCGTAGGGGTGCCGGTTCAACTCGGCCCAGGCGGAAGAGAAGGCGGTTGGACGTTCCTTTATCGAAAAAGAATGGACAGCAGGGGGATCCATGATCTATTGACTGGAAAAAGACCAAGGCCTAGGAGGGCGGACAAGGACGAAAGTCCCTTTCCAACGCTTGGGAGCGCTGGGGGCTGACAGAAAACTAACACCTTGATGGGGGAACAAATGAAAGACTCTTGGTTCTGACCTCTTCAGACGAAAGCAAAAAAAGAAGTGGTCGCCTATAACTAGCACCTCATTATAGCTCAAGATCATGGCAAACTAGCAAGACAATTAAAGGAGTTGAGACTCAACTAGTTCAGGGGTACTTGGTACAAGTTAGACACATCCTGGTAGAAAGCAGGCAGGGGAAACCTAAGACCTTCTCGTAACTGGGCCAAGAAAAAATTTAAACATCCTCTAGGAGGAGGCTGGGGCACATCAGCGGGAGAGGGGATATAAATATCAAAGTTTAGGGGGATGCCAAATTTCTCCCTCAAGGCAGCGACATTGGGGAAGAAAGCGGATCTACTTGCCTCGGTGTCACGGGCGGACTCTTTTGTCGCAGCGGAATATTTCATTTTTGCCCGTGATGCCTCTCAGGTTGCTCACAACCTTCGACCGGCCTTTCTCCATTCGAGTCCTCTCGGTCTCCCGACCATGTGTCTTCGACACTCGCAGCTTACTAGTGCGACATCCGAACGCATCCCTGTGCGGCGCCTTGCGCCCAAGCACTCGCCTATCCGGAATGCCCATGTTCGCAGAGGGTCGCGGCTCTCGCGCCTTGCGCGCCTTCATGTCCGGCCCCAACTAGCTAGCTTGTGATCACGTATCTCGCCCACGATCTCGGGCCTTGGCCAACCCTTATGCCAACATCTCGCATCAGTCTCGCACGGCATGCCCAACATGCCTCCTTGCCTTTCGGCGTGGCCTCATAATTTGCCCACAGCGCGGCGTCGCCCCACGACCGCGTATCTTGGCCAACGGATCGTCGTGCATGGCTAGAACCCAATAGCTCATGCCACGAGTAGCTCACGAGGTCTTCAGTGCTTCATCTCGATCGCTCATTCCGCCCGAGAGGTATTGCCTATGCCCTTCCGCAGCCCGCGGGGCATCCTCGCAATCACATGGAGCCTCTCGGCGCGTTGCTTGCCCAAGCACTCGCCTATCCGGAATGCCCAACGTGTGCCATCCTGGCCCCACGCCGCCCGAACGCATCCCTGTGCGGCGCCTTGCGCCCAAGCACTCGCCTATCCGGAATGCCTATGTTCGCAGAGGGTCGCGGCTCTCGCGCCTTGCGCGCCTTCATGTCCGGCCCCAACTAGCTAGCTTGCCATCATGTATCTCGCCCACGATCTCGGGCCCTGCCGATACTTCTCGCAATGGCTCGGAGCATCTTTGCCCCGTCTCGGCACTATGGGCCAACTTACGCCCACAACGCCCATCGCACGCCCAACAATTACTCGGTGCATTACCGGCGCATGTCTTCACCATGCCCGTCTCGCATTACCGGCGCATGTCTTCGCCATGCCCGTCTCGCATTACCGGCGCATGTGTTCGCCATGCCCGTCTCGCATGCCTCGCCCGAGTAGGGCAGCATCATCCGTCCTTGGCCAACCCTTATGCCAACATCTCGCATCAGTCTCGCACGGCATGCCCAACATGCCTCCTTGCCTTTCGGCGTGGCCTCATAATTTGCCCACAGCGCGGCGTCGCCCCACGACCGCGTATCTTGGCCAACGGATCGTCGTGCATGGCTAGAACCCAATAGCTCATGCCACGAGTAGCTCACGAGGTCTTCAGTGCTTCATCTCGATCGCTCATTCCGCCCGAGAGGTATTGCCTATGCCCTTCCGCAGCCCGCGGGGCATCCTCGCAATCACATGGAGCCTCTCGGCGCGTTGCTTGCCCAACGTGTGCCATCCTGGCCCACGCCGCCCGTTCGGTTCCCATACCGATCGGGGACTTTAGCCCTCCCTTCGAGGTGCCTAAAGCCGGCCCTTGAGGCCCCCATCATGCCCCAAGGGAATCGCCCATTTAGTGCCTCACTGCACGGGGGGGACTGGCTGGAGCTCACCACTGCTGTTCCCCTTATAATAGTCTTAAAAATAATTTCCCTTGTTCTCACAGTAGATATTCAAAGTCCCTCAAATGGCCGAGGAGCGCACCTTTTTCACAACTCCCTCGTCCGACGTCCGAATCGCATACTGCTTGAACCATTGCGCTCACACTTCGAAAACGTCAACTCCTTATGCACGACCCACTGCTCACCCCATTCTCTGCCCCTGTACTATGCCGCCCTTCACACAAGGTGGTGACGGCAATGTCGCCCCCAATTTAATATTCAGATAGATACTTAAATTTGGAAAATGAACTATAGTATATTAATTTTTTTATGTGATGTTAATATAATTTTTTAATTGTAAGTTAAAATTAAATTTTTTATATACTCTAGTATTTTATATAGTCTAGCAACACCACAAAATATCGAGGGATCTTCACCAAAATCCCAAGATTGTAAGGGAGACTAACCTGCAGAGACGGGTTAGCACTCTGATGCTTAAGTCAGTAATGTTCGACTTGAATAAAATAAAGGGAAACTTGAAGAAGGGGAGAATAATGGTAAAGTGATTTGTTGTGTGATGATATGCCGAAAAATAGAGAAAATTTCATGTGCCAAGTGAGTGAAAGATAGAATGGAAGTTACTTGAGAGTTGCAAAAATGCAAGATGTATGTCGTGAGATGTATGTTCACTTAAATGACTGCACAGTGTGCTCCTTTTATAGCCAGTGTTGAACCTGGTTTTGGAGGAGTTTTGTTGAGTTCCATTATACCATTAGAAATTCTGAAGAGTTGGATTCTTAGCCCAATAAACCACGCCCGAATCGGAGTTGAATTGCTGAAGATATAGCTGTTTAAGTTGACCTTGCCACATCTGCCAGATTTTTTGGGAAAACAGTTACTTGCTGAGAAACATCCGAATTCTGGAAAATCTATTGGGAATCTAAATGAGATATTTTAACATGACGTAGACTTAGGTGTTGGCTAGCGGTATGATGTGGAATCCGATCTGTTTGATGACTAGGCTTGTTGTACGAGCCTTTTTCATGGACCTGCCAGATTAGTGTTTACAACCGAGTTTTATGCATAAAAAACCTTACTTTTTGGGCTTGGTGGCTCTGGCCTGCTGGGCTATCCGGCCAGGAGGCCTACTCCTAGCTCTTAGGCTGGCCTGGTGGATTTGACGGGGCATCATCACTCCTCCTACTCCAGTAGTGCGAGACTTGCTGTCGGACTGGTGGATAGAAATAAGTAGCCCTGTAAAAGTTAACACAAGAGCTATTTACCTGACCGCATCAGCTTGAAATACCCTGCTGTGCTGTTTCCTCCGTTCTGTGCTGTGTGCTTCCTGCTGGGCCGTTTTTTGTGATAGCACGTAGATTTTTTTGAAAAGATTTAAACTTATCTGCAACAGAGTTATCATAGCAATAAAGTAGGAAAGGAAGGAGGGATTTTACCCCGCGTGTCCACATACGCGCTTTGCGATTGGGGCGTGGCCACCAACCGAGGAGGAGATAGGCTAAGCCCTGCGATGATGGGACTCTTCGTCTGCTGGGGTATAAAACCCCCTTTTGGGGAAGTTACCTTCTTCACCATTTCGAATCGAACTGAGTAAGTTTTTCTTCTTCCTCTGTGCGAATTTTCCTTACACTTTCCTGCAAGAAACTTTCTGAACGTAAATTCTGTTTTTGCATGTCTCGTGATTTCTTAGGGCCTACCTCTATAATCCCTTGCTTCTCCCTGCTTTGAAACTAGGTACGCCTTCCTGCTCCCCGCCTTGGGCGCCTTCATGTCCGGTCCCAACTAGCTAGCTTGCCATCATGCATCTCGCCCAAAATCTCGGGTCCTTCCGATACATCTCGCAATGGCTCGGAGCATCCTCGCCCCATCTTAGCACTATGGGCCAAACATATGCCCACAATGCCCATCGCACGCACAACAATCACTCAGTGCATTACTGGCGTATGTCTTCGCTATGCCCGTCTCGCATGCCTCGCCCGGGTAGGGCAGCACCATCCGTCCGTGGCCCAACTCGTATGCCAACATCTCGCATCAGTCCCGCACGACATACCCAACATGCCCTCTTACCTTTCGGCGTGGCCTCATAATTTGCCCACAGTGCGGCTTCGCCCCACGACTGCGTATCTATGCCAACGGACCATCGTACATGGCTAGAACCCAATAGCTCATGTTACAAGTAACTCACGAGGTCTTTCAGTGCTTCGCCTCGATCTCGCGTTCCACCCGAGAGGTGTTGCCCATGACTTCCCGCAGCCCCCGGGGCATCCTTGCAATCACAGAGCCTCTCGACGCATTGCTTGCCCAACGTGTGCCATCCTGGCCCCACGCAGCTCGTCCGGTTCCCATACCGTCCGGGGACTTTAGCCCTCCCTTCGAAGTGCCTAAAGTCGGCCCTTGAGGCCCCCACATGCCCCAAGGGATCACTCATTTAGTGCCTCGTTGGGGGGGGGGGGGGGGACTGGCTGGAGCTCAATATTGTTGTCCCCCTTATAATAGGCTTAAGAACATTTTCCCTTGTTCCAGTAGTAGATATTCAATGTCCATAAAATGGCCGAGGAGCGAACCTTTTTCACAACTCCTTCGTCTGACGCCCGAATCGCGTACCGCTTGAACCATTGCTCGCCCGCGTGCTGAGCCGACATCCCCTTGTCGCCCGCACGTCCTCCGCAAGTCACTGCCGACACTCCTAGTTAAGGAGCGGCAGGTGACACCCAGGCAGACACTACATTTTGCCGGAAGATAAGCCCTGTTCTCAAACAGGCTCTGTTCCCCAGTAAGCCTTGTTCGCACACAGGCACAACCAGCATTCCTCTTCAAAAAAGTACAAGGCATTTATGTCTCCTAACAGGTACTTCTGAAATTATATTTCCCTAAGAACTACTATATGTTCGCAGGCCCAAAAGGGTACAAACCCTCAACAGAAACATAAGAAACATGGACGAGGGCATAGAACCCAACACATGAAACAGGGGCGGCAAGCCCTTAGCAGCAAAAAGCATTCAAAATATACGGACAAGGGAAAGACTAGCATTGAAAACCCCCTGGCCAAACCGGCCCCAGGGGGGGAGGAAGCATAATTCAAAACGAAAAAAGAGAGAGAGAGAGAGAGAGAGAGAGAGAGACAGAGAGAGAGAGAGAGAGAGAGAGAGAGACAGAGAGACAGAGAGAGAGAGAGAGAGATTTGTTTCATCCTTGACGCAGGGGGTACACAACCGAAGAATTGTTTTTTTTAAGGGGGAGGGGTGAAAGTCATTCATCTTTCCCAACAGGCGGGGTCTTTTCAGCTTTTTCCATGGGCTCAGGCTCTGCGGAGGGGGGATCAACTTCAGCCGGACCTGGGGGAGGGGGGAGGGGCAGTGTTGCCTTAGAAGGCTCTGCCTCTAGGACCTGCGCCCTTGCTCCTTCCTGATGGGGGGCCCTGACCTCCTCCATCACCGTGTCCAGCAGGTGGTCCAAGTCACCTTCTACAAGAAATTTCCCTGCCATATCATTTAATAACTTAAAGACGTTGGATAACATGGAAGTTAGCATGATAATTATATTACCTGGCTCGGTGGAGGGAAGAGGTGCAAATAGATCTGGGGCATTCTACAGGGCAGCCTCGAAGCCCAAAAAGGAGGGCTCCGTCCCCTTGGGAGGGTGGCCATTGACCACAAATTGCTCCCGGTAGGCCTCAAATTTATAACGCAAAAACGGCCTAGCAATACCGGCCACCTTCTGCTCATAATCATCAGACTTCTTATAAGCCTCGAGGCAGCTCTCCCAGAAAGTGGCCAGGAAGTTTTGCCCCTCCTTAGAGTTGGGGAATTCCCGTTGGGCCTGATACGCTACCTGTGCCGAGGCGTCCGCCTGATCCTTCGACAAGGCAAGAAAGTCGTGGTGAAGTTTCTTCCTTTCCCTTTCAGACTCATGGAACTTCTCCCAAGCCTCTTTTCTCGACCCCTTCAGCTTAGTCACTTCAGCAGCCAGCCTCTCCAGGCGTTCCTCCAGCTTCTTCCTCTGCTCGTCCACGGGGCAAGGAGGAGGCATCTCCCAGGGACGACCCAACAAGCCCCCACCAGGGTTGACACCTGCATCACAGTAAAAGAATATCAACCACCAAATAGGCTTATGAAGGAAATCTAAGAAGAATTATGAAATACACAACCTTGGAGGCATGGCAGGCTAAGGCCTTGGTCAGATCCTCCTGCAAATAGGATTCCATGGCCCGCCTGTCCGATGGGAGTACCATCCCTCCTTGGAGCTTAGTAAATAGTCCAGATTCCCCTTCTTGCTCCTTTAGGACGGACTGGTGAGTGTATACCTCCCAATCCGGGATGAAACATTGGAGACAAGGTGACGAGTCCCCTGAGGGAGGAGGCGGAGGAGAGGGCCCTATGCTGGAACGCGTAGATGACCTCTGGAAGCCTCCCGAAGAAGGTTGGCTGGGGGAGGCCCCCTCGGCCCTCTTGGAAGAACCTCCTGTCGGAAGAGGAGCCGACTGTTTCCCCTGGCCTCGACGGGAGTCCCCTCAGGGGTCCGAGCGACGGAAGGAGTCCCTGCAGGGCTGCCCCTAGGAACTATCACAAAGCGCTTCTCAAACACGATGACCTCTGTCATTAAAGAAAATCAACAGTTAAATACAACTCACATAAACTCAAACAAGGGCAACAAAACAAAAATGGAAGGGTACCCAGGGGTTCCTCCAGAGGGACCTTCTTGGGACTCAGCCCAAACCAAGAGAAGAGCCTCTCATCAATCAGGTCTCGAATGGTATAAGGATGACGATTCAAATCAGCCAAGGCATAGGAGAAGGCAGTTGGGCGATCCTTTATCGAAAAAGAAGGGACGACAAGGGGGATCCATGATCCACTGGCTGGGAAAAGACCAAGGCTTAGGGGGGGAGGACATAAACCTAGGTCCCCTTCCAATGGTTAGGGGTACTAGGGGCTAGCAAAAAGCTAACACCTAGGCGGGGGAATAACTGAAAGACCCCTAGTTCGGACCTCTTCAGGCGAAAACAAAAAAAAGAAATGGTCGGTTGTGACAAGCAGATCATTGTGACTCAAGATCATGGCAAAGCTGGCTAAACAACTAAAGGAATTGGGGCTCAACTAGTTCAGGGGACCTGAAATAAATTACACACGTCCTGGTAGAAGACAGGCACAGGAAACTTAAGGCCCTCCCACAGCTAGGCTACAAAAAAGCTTAAACAACTTCTCGGAGGGCCCTCTGGCACATCCGTGGAAGAAGGGGTATAAATACTAAACTTCAGGGGGATGTCAAACTCCTCCCTCAAGGCGGCCACATTGGGAGTGGAGGCAGTCCTGCCTGCCTCCGCCAGGCCTATCTCCTCAGACTCCAATATTATTCCCGCCTCGCCTGGGGAAGATCCCTCCACCTCGTCTCCCACCTTGTTTCCCCCTCAGAACCCTCAAAATCCTCCTCCTCTTCCTCTCCCTCACTTTCCTCCTCCGGCTCATCTACCAAACGCCTAGTAAGTTGTGCCAGTTGCCTAAAGCTCCACCTTCGGCCGCCACCGGGGGCCGTCGAGCCACGACCGGCACCCCAGAGTTGGCCTCGAAGGGATCATCACTCCCATTTCTCTCTCCCACATATCGCACGGATTCATCAGACGGGGTAGAAGAAGAAGACATGATCAAGTTGGTAAGAGATAAAAGTAGACAGAAAAGGGAAGATGACCTTACAATTTTTATGTGGACTTAAAAGTTTTTTGCTTTCAAATGGCGTGAAGGAGGGAGGAAGTAGGCGGAAGGAGGCCCTTATGGGCGTAATTTACAGGTGCGAAAGGGGAAGGATGCGGTTACCTAGATGAGCGTGCATGTAACTACCCCCCATTGGGTGGTTACAAGACCAACATGGGCAGTTATCAAAACTTGCCCTCCTATGCGGAGCGAGTGGAGCCAACGCGCCCGCATCCCAAGGGATTTGGGCGCCAGAAAAATAAAAAAAAAAAGCCCTAACCATCATTGCTGGGCTATGGCTACGGCCTCAAAACTCGCAAAGGCTGACAGCCCTTTCTTAATAGTGAAGGAAAGCTGACGTTCCTAGTAACCGAGAGGGCCCAACTCTTGGAAAGCAGAAGGTCGAAGAAGATCAGGGCTACCTCGCCCCTGGGGAAGGAAGTCCCCCCAAGGGGCCTCCAGGAAGATTTCTACTCTCAGGGGGGAGTAAGAGATATTCCTCCCCCTCAGAGTGGGGGAGACTGATTGTTGTGCATAAAATAATCAATCCATACATATGGCCCAAAAGTTAGAGGGCCCATCTCCAAGAGCGAGCCCAAAAGAGAAGTAACCCCACAACCTTTAGCCCATGGGAAGTCAATGCCATGCCCATCCAGAAAAGTAGGCCAGACTCTCCTCATAGGAGGGAGCAAGGCCCACGCAGAGTGAAGAGGTCAGGAGAGGAGACTTGTGAAGACGGCCGACCTACGACCTAGAGGGAAGAAGCCCACATAGGAAGCCTCGCCAAGCCTAGGAAAGGAAGCATTCGGAGGAAGGACTCTTGTGGAAAGACCCAGACTTGGTCAACCCAGAGTCAAGATCAGTCGGATATCTTCCCCCTAATCTAGGGTGAAGCCCGCAACCAACTCCTCATTTCTAGGAGGCCAAGCCGGGTAGGACTTCAGGGGGGTCTCAGCCAATCCCCATGGAGTCCTACCCCCTCTAGAACTCATCTACCCAAAGGAATTCTCCCTATAAATACCAGCTCCCTTGGCTGGATGAGTAATACATGAATTTCTGTTCAAATTGCACTCAACATACTTTTATGCTCCTGATTTTCTTTAAACTCTTCTTGTACTCAAGCTTATTAATTCCAAAATTGTTTACTGACTTGAGTGTTGGAGTGCTAACATTTTTTTTTTCCAAGTTTCCTGTTCAAATTCACAAAATCCAAGCCCATTACGTTCGAATTCAGGAAGACAACTTTGATTGAGCACTTTTTGCTCACACAAATATTATTTTTAAAACTTTAACTAATAATTAATAAATAATTAAATTAAAATAAATAAAAAAAATTAGGTTGGTCGCGAGCTCAATCCAATAATTATATAAAAAAATTACTATATTGGCGGGTTGCTACCCTAGGTAGCAACCCGCCATAGAAATTGCAAATCTACCCACACTGTGGGTAGACATGCAATTTAATTCCGCCATAGAAATTGCAAATCTATCCACACTGTGGGTAGACATGCAATTTAATTTTTTGTTGTTGTTATCTATATTAATATATAAAAGAAATCATTTTTTACTCACAAATGGCGGTTAATGACACCACTGTACCAATTTTTTGTAATATAAAAAATAACCCTCAACTGATATGATAACTACTTTATTCAACTTTTCAAATTTTATATTAATTGATAAATTAGTTTTTTCTTCTTTTCCTTTTTTTTTTAGTGTGATGTGTTAGTTTATATATTTTACTTTAATTTATAATACATTTAAAGCGTAAAAAAATATTTATTATAGGTACATAGAAACGACGTGCTACGATCGCTAATATTAATATAAATAAATGTAAAATATCCACCTTCCATATGTTCTGGAATCGAGGATGGAGTAACGGGTCCTCGGATCGGATCAAGTTGGACCCAACTTGGATCATTGTGCTATTTTGAAATTTCTGTGTCCCATTAAGATATTTTTGTCTTTTCAATAACTTCTCTGTTTTACGCCCCAACAAATTGAATTTTTGTTTGAAAAGCACAAAGTGGAGAGTAACTGCTCGTTCATCATGCTTGAACTATAACTTACATTCCATGTGAAAACTCCGAATGGTTCTTCCTCCAAATGGGTAGATGCGTTCTGAATTTTTGGCATATAGATTTGGTTGATTTGACTTAGTTGATTAGAACATATATTCTCGACGGGAAAACTGCAATTACTCCTTGTGTTAATCGGAATGAGCAAAACCCCCCCTATGTTAAATAAAAGAGCAATTTACCATCTTGTGTTTCTAAAAAAGAAGCAAAAAATCCCCTCACGCGTTTGCGTGTATTACACACGCTATTTGTTTTTGATAGTGCTAGAAATTAGGAATTATTAAAATACCCTCAAGTGTACTATTATTTACCGTTATGCCATAGGTAGTTATAAAAGTAGTGGGGTGATGCCAAATTACCAAGGCGCCCCTAGTAGTTAAATCCAGGCCGTTGGATTGACAGCGGTTGAAGGACGATATTGTACTTTCACCCTATGTAATTTACTATAAATAGGGGGTAATCCTTTGAAAAGCTTCTCACATTTTCATTAATACAAATTTACTTTTCCTACTTTTGGAAGAGTTTTCAAGAGTTGTTTTGCCTCGCGACGTCGTTTCGAGTTACCGTGCCTAGATCAATAGTCTCTCCGAATCTTACACTATCAGCTTGGCGCCGTCTGTGAGAACCCTGGTCTAGGCATTGAAGATGAATACTCGTTCGAGGGAGAGGAGCGTGAACGTGGGGCAAGAGGAACCTGAGAGAAGAAGGGAAGCGCATGGCCAGCAGGAGGAGAGGCAAGGCCAAGGCCACGCCTTGGAGAGTCCCCCAGCGCACGGCCAGCAGGAGGAGAGGCAAGCCCAAGGCCACGCCTTTGAGAGTCCACCAGCGCACCCAGGAGGAGGAGAGGCAGGAAGAGGTCGAGGCACCACCCCCAGCAGGAGCAAGGCCGCGCTTCGGAGAATCCACCCGCGCACCAAGGAGGAAGAGAGGCAGGAAGAGGTCGAGGCTCCTCCCCAGCACGAGCAAGGCCGTGCCTTGGAGAGTCCACCACCGCACCTAGGAAGAGGAGAGGCAGGAAGAGGTCGAGGCTCCACCTCAGCAGGAGCAAGGCCGCGCCTTGGGGAATCCTCCACCGCACCCAGGCGGAGGAGTGGCAGGAAGAGGTCAAGGCTCCACCTCCACCCCAGTTATTCAGATAACTCCCGAGACTCTTCGCCAGTTGGTGGAGGATGCATCCGCCCAAGCCGCCGGGAGGCCACAGAGGAAGAGAAAGGGTCCCCTTAGGGCAGAAGGAAGTAAGCGTGAAAGTAGACATGTGCCCCTGGGGAATTTAGCTCAATACACCCCCTGGACCTCGCGAACTCAAACGCTCGATGCAACCAAGCGACAAGGATTGGGATCGAGATCATAGCTCGGAGGAATGCCACTACTTGGAGAATGAGGTCGAGGAGTTGATCCGAAGAAATTACTCACAAAAATTCGTGGGACAAAGGAAACAAGAGCTCCAGGAAACCGCTTTTGGAGACAGGCACGTGGTACGTGGGAGTAGAGCATGAAGGACAACCTCCCAACTGCTTGAGTTATGATGATTACCTCGGGAGGCCCAATAGGAGGAGATACGAAACAAGTTGAGAGAGTCGCTCAGAGAGCAAGGCAAGCTGAAGGACTTGCGGTGAGAGCAATAGGACACAATGCCAACCGTATCATCTTTGGCGGAAAGGCAGCAGTGTTGCCAGCAGATCCAAGAACGAGTCGAGTGTGATGCGCTGAGCAAGGGGAGAAAAGCAGACTTGCGTCGCAGGAGCGACATATGAAAAGGAAAAAGCCGACTTGCATCACAGGAGCGACATATGCAAGGGGAGAAAGCTGACTTGCGCCATGGGAGCGACATATGCAAGGGGAAAAAGCATGAGTGACATATGCGAGGGAGGATAGCGACTTCCAACTTGTGGACAAGCAATGGAATGGAGGCCACAAAGTTGGGGGAGCAGATGATTCCAACTTGTGGACAAGCAGTGGAATGGAGGCCATGAAGCTGGGGGAGCAGATGATCCAACTTGTGGACTAGTAGTGGAATGGAGGCCACGAAGCTGGGGGAGCAAATGACCAAGTACTTAGCAAACATCCAAGCATTAAGAAGGAAGCTCGATGAGTTCACAATAGAACAAATCCCGCGGTCGTACAAGGAAGAGACAAACTGACTCATTAAGTCAACCAGCTCATTGGCTCATTTGGAGAGCGAGAGAATAACTCTACTAAGTCAAGATCGACACGAAGTGAATGTTGTGGGGGAAGAGGTCTTGATGGTGAAGAGTGTTTTACCAAGATGGGAAGAAGACCTGGAGGAAGATTGGGAATTTGGGATTTTGCTTCAAGACTCCGAAGAACCCCAAGGAACCCCAAGGAAGCAAGGTAATTTGAGCTAGGTCCGCAAAGCTCATGGTAATTGAAAGTAAGCTGCATAAGAGAGGTTTTTTGCAAACCACATCTTAGATACATCGGCGAGGACTAAGCAGAATATGATGAGGGAGGCTGCGTGATCACTCCGGAGGTAGAGTGTTAGCATGCCAGGCCCCGCAACGAGGACACATGTGGAAATGCATGGAACTTGTGAAGAACTCCGAGAGTGTCAAGAAACATGCCGACGTGATTCACGTCCCAGCAGAGAGTATGGACCTTCGTGACTCCCCGTTCTGACGGGTAGGCAGAAGTAACCAGCAGGATAGTCATCCAAGATTTGGGGACGAGGCTAGAGGAAGCTAAAAGAAGCTGGGTGAAAGGACGCCCGGGAGTCCTAAGGGAACACGAACAACCCCGCGACGAGGCACGGAGAGCCCCCATTCAATCTAGTTAATGAGACATGAAACATGGCCAAAGTGGATGTCAAATAAGTATGACTGCATCAAGTCGTGGAAAATGAACGAGAAGGAAATATCCACACACGAGGAATATTGGTAAACCTCAAGAAATGTTTTATTTAATGTTGTATATTCCTTTTTTTTCAAACGCTTTGTAAACCAGAATTACGGTAATAAAATGTCCAACTTTTATCTACTTGTTACAGATTCACTGTTTAAACTTTATGGCGTTGTCACATTTAACACTTTATTTAATAAAAGAGGGAGATGACCCCTCACATTAATATTTCTATGTAAAAAGAGGGAGATGACCCCTCACATTAATATTCTATCTAAAAGAGGGGGATGACCCCTCACCTTAACATCTTGTTTATAAGAGGGGGATGGCCCCTCACATTAATATTCTATCTAGAAGAGGGGATTGCCCCTCACATTGAAAAGTTGGAGGGGGATGGCCCCTCACATTGAAAAGAGGGGGATTGCCCCTCATATTAATATTTTATCTAAAAGAGGGGGATTGCCCCTCACATTGACACTTTATTTAAAAGAGGGGATGACCCCTCGTGTTAATATTTCCCCTAAAAGAGGGGGATGGCCCCTCACCTTAACATCTTGTTTATAAGAGGGGGACTGCCCCTAACAGTAATATTTCATCTAAAAGAGGGGGATGACCCCTCATGTTGATTTACCTAAAAGAGGGGGATGACCCCTCGCTTTAATATCTTGTTTGAAAGAGGGGGATTGGCCCTCACGCTAACATTTGATTCAAAAAGAGGGGGGGTTACCCTTCACTTTAATATTTAGCTCGACACTTTGCTTATAAGGTATTTAGTTTAATATTTTACTTATAAGAGGGGGATTGCCCCTTACATTTGAAATTTAGTTTGAGAAAAAAAATAATTTAATATAATGAACAATAGAGGAACCAAGTTTGATAACAAGTAAAAATGAACCCTTGAGAAGTTCCCCAAAAATGACAAAGACCTCCCACAAAGGTCCAAGAGTGTTCCAACCAAGGAACTCCTACAGAGCTTCCAAAAAGCCCAACAGGACGCGCACGGTGCAAACTTGACGCAACGTAATATATGGTGCAACACAAGGTCAACATGACGCGTTGCGACGCGAGGTGATACAAATGTGACGCAACACAATTCAATCACAAGTAGTCATCAAAGGGAAAGGTCCCCCTCGCCTCCACGCCGGCATACGAGGTTGCAGAGGATGAGGGAGCAAGCAATAACATCTTTCTTCCTTGACGAAAGGCGAGAACAGACTCGCGAATCGTGCTTGCAAGCAACACACTAAGCTTCTAGAAAAAAATGTTTACAACTGTAGAGAAGAAGGGTTAGAAGAACGAGTCCGTAACAACTCTCCCAAGGATGAACAAAATATCGAAAAGTCACAAGAGAGGAAGTGGCACCAAGATCCCGCAACGTTGGAAGAAACTCTTCGAAGTACGCAAAAGAATTAGGAGCGGAGTGGCTGACGCCGACCTCGAGTTTTGAAGCGGGGGGCTTGCCGCTATCGAAGGAAATCGAGGAGTTTTCAACTTTTTCCTAACTTTAATTTTTGGAAAAAAATCTATCAAATCAGATGAACGTCCCTGGTGCCCTAAACCAAAATCACTTCGTTATCGAAATCGACCACTTCAGCAAGCAAGAGAGGAAGAAGGAGGGATAACAAGACACCCTCGATTGAAATCCGACCGAGGCGGAGGGCCACGGCCAGTCTCTGGCCGAGGCACGCGCCTCGACCAGATTCTGGTCGAGGCGTGCCTCGGCCATGCCACGATCCACCATCGATGGACCCCAACGACGCCTCGTTGGACATTTTCTTGAAAGCGCGTGACATCCTAAAATTCTTTTGGACTGGCAAATTATTTCTGTTTCTTCCAGATTAAACGAATGATGACTTTTGGGAGTCGAAGAACGAAAACTACTACAAGGAAAAAATGAAGAGCCATATACTCGAGCCAACTCGTTTTGACATTTTTCTGGAATGTGGCTGAGACCAAGTAGACAGGCCGAACAAAGCAAGAGGAAGAAAGTCAGAATATCCCACCAAGTGTATACATAGAAGACAAGGAATCCCAGCAAGGGAAGGAGTTGAACCAAGAGTAGTCTCGAAAAAGAAAGAGCCTTTATGAAGAAGGGTCCCAAGAAGGAAGAAACCTGTGATAGAAGTAGAAGGTCAAGGAAAAGAGCCCTAGTAGAAGAAGGAACAAGAAGGAAAAAGAGCTCCAGTAGAAGAAGGATTTGTGCCAAGAGGAATCCCAGGAGAAAAAGACTCAACATCAAAAAGGGAGCATTATCAAGAAGAGGAGAGATGAATCAGAATCAAATTATCCGTTAGAACTTCCAATTTTCCAGAAGCATTTGGAAGTTGGGGGGGCTACTGATAATGCTAGAAATTAGGAATTACTAAAATACCCTCAAGTGTACCATTATTTACCGTTATGTCATAGGTAGTTATAAAAGTAGTGGGGGTGATGCCAAATTACCAAGGCGCCCCTAGTAGTTAAATCCAGGCCGTTGGATTAACAGCGGTTGAAGGACGATATTGTACTTTCAACCATGTAATTTACTATAAATAGGGGTAATCCTTTGTAAAGCTATCTCACATTTTCATTAATACAAATTTACTTTTCCTACTTGTGGAAGAGTATTCAAGAGTTGTTTTGCCTCGCGACGTCGTTTCGAGTTACCGTGCCTAGATCAATAGTCTCCCGAATCTTACACCATTAGTTTTTATTTTTTTATTTTTTTTTAATTTTTATTTCTAAAAATATATTTATATCCTTATTTAATGACCGTTGGATTTGATTAGAACCTATGGTACAGATTTGATTAATAGATCAATGGCTTAGATTTTACTAGATTCAAATCAACGATATAGATTTAAAATTGTATATATAATATATATAATTTATAAATTATAATTAAAAATTATATATTAATAAATATATAATTAAAATTATGTGTATATATATATATATAGAGAGAGAGAAGAGAGAAAGAGGGGGGGGGGGGGGTGTTGCCAGCCACCGGCAACTGGGGGCTGAAGGGGGGAGGAGGACGACGACACCGACGACGTGCAGAGGGAGGGGGAGGGACAACACGAGTCTGAGGGGTGGGCCGCTGACAGCGGAAAATGGGGGGGGGGGATGACGGGGGAAAATTGGGTGGGGGCATTAGGGAAAGGGGGAACGGGGGCGGCGGCGATGGGACTCGCAGACGGAGGGACGAGGCGGTGGACTAGCGGTGGCACGACCGTATGCAGGTGGAGGCGCTGGCGCTGGTGCGGTGCGATTCGCAGGGAGGCACGGGCGGCGCCGGACTAGCAGGGAGAGGCTGGTTGGTGGCGCGCGACTGAAGAGGAGGAAGTGTTGGCGGTGGCGACTGGGGATGGCGGTTGGGGGGGGGAGAGGGCGTTGGTGGTGGGGGTGGGGTGGCTGTTGGGGGTTGGGGTGGGGTGGGGTGGGGGTGGGTTAATTATAAAATTATATAATTATATTATTATTATTTAATATTGTATATATATACTAAAATATAGATATTAAATATACTTTTCTATAATTTATATATAAACAATATATTTTATTTTTTATAAAATCATAAAAATTCGCAAAAGCGCGCGTATATTCCACCTTCTCTTATAGGGGTTTTTTGCTTATTTTTTAGAAATACAAGGGGGTAAATTGCTTTTTTATTTAACACAGGGGGATTTTTGCTCTTTTCGATTAACACATGGAGGTAATTGCATTTTTCCCTATTCTCGAAAGAACAATATGCAACTTTACTCAAATAGTAGTTTATGTGAATTATTGAAATGCTTGCCCATCATTTTCTTTGATACTTTGTACAAATATCTCAATTTCTCTCCTGTTTTAGTTTAGCTGCTGCAGAGTCTCTTCTCACAATCACATGAAATTCTTACAGCTTCTAATTCGGTAAGTGTTAGAAAATTGCAGTTACTTTTTGTCGATCGCCTCAATGTGACCATCAAATCGTGGTTAATATGTAAAATTCTAACGTTGATGCCCTGCCTCCTTTATTTGAAGTTTTAAGTTGTTGGTTTCATAATTAATTAATGTAAATTTATTTTTTTAACAGAATTAATTAGTGTAAATTTATGTTTGTTCCTTGACGGTCAATAATACCATTTATTAATAGGGTTAATTACACTTATAACCCATCTAAAAATACAAAATTATACTATTCTTCAAAAAGAAATTGAAATTACATTTAACACCCCATCTGAATTTTTTCGTTTACACCCTGCACCTTCCTTAGACTTTGGACTCAAATATTTACATTAGTACAAAAATTTACATAATTTCTAGTTGTACCCCTCGTTTAACTTCTCGTGTATATTTAGTATTTATAAGTGGATAAATGTAATGTACATATACGGAGTGAAGTTAAAATTAATATATTTTTTCTTATAAGTACAAAATTGTTACCGCAAAATGTTAACTATGGTTATTGATCAAAGTCTATGTAATTTTTTTTTTTGCTAACGTCAGCATTTTTCGTCAAAATCCTTACTGATGTGAGCAAAAACTGCTCATTCAAAAGAAGAAGGTTTGGACTTGGGCCGGAAATTAGAGATTGCTCGTTACACTGATGCGAGGAACGAAGACCTGCAAAAAAATACATTAGCACTACGACGCTCAAGTCAGTGATTTTGATAAAGAGTAAATAAGTTGAGAACACAATAAGCGTGAATAAGGAATCATGTTTAGGTGTAACATGAAACAATTGTGTAGTGTGCTAAGTAAAAATCAGAAATGTCGTTACCCACTAAGTATGGAAATGGGGTATTTATAGTTGTGAGAGAGTTCTCAGGCTGAGAAGTCTACTGCAACTAGGACTCTTTGAAGTTGTCAGGGTGAGGGTTCCTGGTTCTTCGAACGTGGATAAGTCTCCTTCGATTTCTTTTGAGTCCCAAGCGGAAGACAGGGCTAATCCACTGGCGCCCTTTCTTGATGGAGGTATATCTTCCTCGATTGGTAGCTGACGTGGGCCTTTAAGGTGGAGCTGGCAACCCCAAGTGTCCTCTGATCTTAGGTCTCACGCCACGTCCACCTTGGCCCGGGCTCCTCTCTTAGGCTGCGGGGGAGAGGTATTACTTTCTTTATCCTGGGCTTCTCCAGGTGGATGGTCCAGAACTTAGGCCCATCTAAAGCTTTAGTAGCCTTTAGGTCTTCTTTCGTTGGGTTTCCAGAGACAGGCTGCCACATTCCTCCATGTCACACAATCCCCCCCAATCTGAGAAGGAGGAGGCCATGACCCTCCTTCTGAGAGTAGAATGGTCCTCCAGGAGACTTAGATTTTAAGAAAGGGGCAGCCCTCTCGGACTGTGAGATCGTGTCAGTGATTTGACGGCGCGACATGAGACATTTCGTATTCTAGGCGCGTAGTGTTAACACAGGCTTACCAAGGCGGAAACAGTTATGCGTTAAACCAACCTTTAGGTGTTGGTAACCGCCCAATCCCTGGCGGTTACTTGGCACACCTCTGTGTAATCATAACAGTCCACCCCTCACATCTTCCTTTTAACTTCGTATTTCATTTTCTTTCACTTTCCCCCATGATTTTTGGAGAGAGAAAAACCCTATCCTTGCCTTCTTGCTCTCTGTTCTTCTTTTTCGTAGTACCTTTACTTTTTTATCTTCTCTGAATAGTGTCTTGGGAAAACTGGTAATTCTTTTTGTGAAAAAAAATGGCGTCCCCTGATGAGTCCATTCGCCTGATCGAGGAGAGGTAGGTAGGTGATAAACCCTGGTGAGGCCACCTCTAGGGGTAGCCTCTGGTCCTTCTTCGCATGGAGAAGGGGGCATCGATGGAGCATTCGAAAACACGGCGGGGGGCCCTACCGTCTGTTGGACAAGCCTCCTAGCGGAGGAGACTCAGGACTCCACTGGTGATCGTGATACAGGATAGAGGTGCAGATTCCTCCCAGTCGAGGAGGCAAGAGCCTCCCGTTGCCGGCGGAGAAGGAGCGAGGGAAAATAGCCCTATCCTTTTGAAGGGAGTCTCTCCTCGCTTCAGGCTTCTGACCTGGGGGCTCTTTATGTCGACTTCCATATTCCCTCACTTTTACTATTATGGTCCCTTAGCCTGATAGCCGTCCTGACCGTCCTCCTCCCAACTGCTTGTGTTTTTTTATTTCCCAACTGAAAGCTGGTCTTCGTTTCCCCATTCCCTATTTTTATAGGGATGTTGCTCTCGTCTTTGGAGTCCCTCTGAATCAACTGGCCCTAAACTCCTTCCGTCTTCTGGCCAGTTTCGTGATGTTTTTAAATTTCATGGTCTTTCCCCACTGGTCAGGACTTCTTGTCCTGCTTTCCAACTAAAAAAGTCTAGGCTTGGTGTCTTCCATTTTCCCCCTGCAGGGGTAAATTTCCTACCTGCTCTGAGTGCCCCCAAGCTATGGCGGGGCAGTTTTTTCTTTGTTCTCCCTCCGACTCCTTAGGATTTTCTTCTGATTGGCTGTATGAACTACCTCGCTTGTCTCATTTTCCATTCATGATCGAGACCTGTTATGACTTCCCTCATCAAAGACCTCAACTTTCGGCCGTATGACTGCCGGGGGTTGATCGAGGAGAGACTCCTATCCCACTTATGGCTTAGCCAAGTATGATCCCCTTGGAGGAGCCGCTAGGTATTTTAGTCGTCTCCCGCACAGATTACCTCTTTTTCCTTTTCTAATCCTACTCATTTATGATTCGCTATTAATGTTTTACCATTTTGTTGTAGACCGCACCATGTTCAGCAAGTTTCTGTGGAGCGGCATCTAGGGCAGCTCAAGTAGCCGTCAGGCGACCCCAACTAGCTGCCCATTTTGAGGGGACTCCCTCTTCGGGTGACTCCAGGGGGAAGCGAGTGACCTCAACCCCTCAAGGCTCTTCTAAGAGGGCTAAGGGGGCTTCTTCTTTTCCCGTCCCCTGTAGGTGTCCACACGTGCTAGGGTTGTGGCGCCATCTATGCCCTCCTCCTCAGGATACCAGTAGTTCCTCCCCCATCGCCAAAAATTTGTTCCTGAATAGGGCCTCTTCCCTCACCACTCCTTGATGAAGGAGTCAAAGGGAAGTAATTCCCTGGCTATATAGATTTCTTGAAGAGAGGGTTGCTGCCTGGGGACCGGAAGGCCCTTTTCCTCCATTCCCCAAAAAGATGTATTCGAGTTCTCGCAGGCCATCTTGCTCGGGTATCCCCGCATTTTTTTTCCTTTTGTATTTATTCTTTATTTTGATGACTCATGTATGTTTCCCTCTTTAGGCGAGCACGACCATGGGCGAGGTCCGCTCATGCCCCCAAGCTCTGCCTCCACCTCATTCGGATGGCCAACGGAAGAGGCTGGAGGAGAAGGTGGACCGCCTGGAATGGGAGCTAACCAAGGCCAAGGCGGCCAAGAAGGCAGCTCAAAGAGCTGGCTCGGCGGCTGAAGAGAGGGCCCAGCTGGCGAGGATAAAGTGGAGCAGCTTAGAAGCAGCTGATGGCGGTGATAGAGAGTCATTCTACTACCCTATCCAAGGCCCGAGAACAATCTTATAAAGATTTTCCCAACTCCTTGAGGGACGTGAGTTCTTGGAGGCTATTTGGAGAGCCTCCTCACTGAAATCAGGAAATCAAACGATTATAAGGCGAAACTGGGGCAAATAGTTGGGCCATTTCTTGGAATATGGCTTTAAGTCCTGTCAACAACAATTAGCCGCCAGGGTTATCCTCCATCAGGCGAAGAGACCACTTTCCTGGGTTTTGATGTGGTTCTGGATGGGGGGTCCCCATCCGTTTGTCTGCTAAGCTCCTAGTGTCGCGTCTCCACCAGAGGCCTCAGGTACAAAGTTAACTAGGTTGTTTATTAGAAGACCCCCAGGGAAAGAGAAGACCCTGTCTGTGGGCAATCTAACTGAAATGTTCTCTTTTTTAAACTGCGTCTGTGATTTCCCCACAATGAGTGGGGATGAAACAATTTAAATTTTTGTTCTTGAATAATTTGGTCCCTTGGCCGATTTGGCCAAGGGTCTTTTTTATTTTCAACTGCGTTCCTTTTTGAACACCCAGCTTTGCCTGAGACTTGCCACCTATATCTACTTTGAATTGCATTTATGTTGTTGCACGTTTTGCTTTGAGGAAAATATCCCAAATGCACACCTGGATGCATTTAACAAAGTTTAGATAATAATAGGGAAAAGATGTTGCCTAAAGTTAGTATATTTTTTCTGCACTTGAGTTGGTTGCCTATGCTTTGTGACAGGGCTTTTCAATGCCTGTGTGAAATCAAGGCTTATATTTCTGAGGAAGAAAAATAGAGATGCCTACTCCCGGGGGCAGGACTTCTTTTTGACCCCTGGGGGCTTCTCTGAGTAAAAGGTGGGAAGAAATATGTGAGTTTAAACAAGGTACCTTATCTAGGGGTAGGATCCTCGCTCTTAAAACTTCTGCTTTCTTCTCAAAAATACATATAATACTGATAACATATAACTACTTGAAGAAGGACTTTCCCCTACTTGAGAGGATCCTGCCCTCCTAAGGGTCGGCTCCTGAGAGGTTTCCTTGCTGAAGGGATTTTGTTCCTTGGAAAAAGAGCTCTACTAGGGAATCTTCTAATTTTAAGAAGGAGGAGCTTTGCTGTGGGGGGGGGGGGGGGGCTCCGCTGAGGGAGCCTAGATTTTGCGAAGGAGACCCATAAGGGGACTTATTCTGAGGGAGGCTCCGCTAAGGGGACCTCGATTTGCAAAGGGTGCCGCTGAGAGGGCTTATTCTGAGGGAGGCTTTGCTGAGGGGACCTCGATTTGAGGAGGGTGCCTACTGAGGAGGATTATTATAAGGGAGGCCTCGCTGAGGGGACCTCGATTTGAGGAGGGTGCCCGCTGAGAGGGCTTATTCTGAGGGAGGCTCCGCTGAGGGGACCTCGATTTGAGGAGGGTGCCCGCTGAGAGGATTCTGAATATTTCAGGGTCGAGGGAGAGGGAGTCCTTCCGCGTCTTCTAGCTCATACGCCCTCGAACCAATACACTTGTTACCTTATATGGCCCTTCCAAGTAGGATCCGACTTCCCAACGGGTTTAAAATGCTTCTATGTTCCGGAGGACTAGGTCACCTACTTGGAAATTTCGGGGCCGAAGCAGCTGGTTGTGAGCTTTGATCATCAGGATCTTATACCTTTGCATCCGAACGAACGCTTTTTCTCGTAATTCTTTTATGAGATCTAGATTTTCCTAAAGTAAGCGATTGTTGTCTTCCTTATAATAGCACAAGATTCTGTGCGAAAGGCATGCCTAGTTCGGCAGGGATCACTGCATCCATTCCGTATACTAAGGAGAATGGGGTTTACCCTGTCGGGTTCCTGGGGGTGGTGCGATAGGCCCATAAGATACCGGATAATTATTCCTCCCAATTTCCCCCAGCCTTGTCTAGCCTTTTCTTGATCCCCTGGACCAGAGTCATGTTGATGACTTCTATTTGTCCATTGGCTTAGGGGTGCGCTACAGTTGCAAATCTCTGCTTGATTTGTATTTTTCTACACCAATCTTGTATCTTCTGCCCTTGGAACTGCCTCCTTTGTCGGAAATAATTTCTCAGGGGATCCCGCAACGACAGATTATATTTTTCCAGATGAATTTAACTTCTCCCTCAGTGATACGCGCGAGGGGTTTCGCTTCTACCCACTTGGAGAAGTAGTCAATGGCTACCAGCAGGAACTTCTTCTAGCCAGGTGCTAGAGGGAAAGGTCGTACTAGATCCATCCCCCACTGAGCAAAGGGACAAGGAACCAACAACGTAGATAACGGTTCCGCTGCTTGGTGTATGAGAGGCATGCCTCTGACACTTATCACACCTCCTGACCAAAGATTTGGCATCTTGCCTCAAGGTAGGCCAAAAGTATCCAGCCCTCAAGGCTTTGTTTGCGAGGGCCAGTGCTCCTATGTGTGAACCGTAGCAACCCTCGTGAATTTCCTTAAAGACATGTAACCCCTCATCCTGGGAGAGATATCTCAACAACGGGTGTGTGAATGACTTCTTATATAAGGTGTGTCCTAGTAAAAGGAATCTAGTAGCCCTTTCTTTAGCCGAGCCACTTCCCATCGGTCTTCCAAGAGACTGCCCTGCTCCAACCAAGCCCGAAGGGTTTGTCTCCAATCTTCTGTCTGGGACACGGCCTGAATCTCTAAGGAGGAATCTCCCTGGGGGAGGTATTGACAGTTATCAATTGCGTTCAGTAATCTTCCAAGGCACTTGCCAATTTAGACAAGTAGTCTGCCTTGTTGTTTTCTTCCCTCAGAATTTGGATAAGTTTGAAGTCATCGAATTTTGACTTCAATTCCTCTATCCTCCGCAAATATTGCTTCATGGTATCTTCCTTAGCCTCGTAGCTTCCTTCTACTTGTTTTACAATGAGTTGGGAGTCAGAGTATGCGATGAGCTGCCTTGCTCCTGCCTCCTAGGCCATTTTCATCCCTAGAGCTAGGGCCTCATACTTAGCCTCATTATTAGAAGCTTTGAACCCAAATTTGATGGCGAATTCCAGGTCCACCCCCTGGGGAAGGGTGATGACTAAGCCTGCTCCGCTGCCTTGCGCTGTGGCGGATCCGTCTACATGCAACAACCGGCGTCCCCCCTTAGGGGGTGAAAAAGCTATTTCGGACATAAAGTCTACCAAGGCCTGGGCCTTGATGGCGATACGGGGAAGATATGTTATATCATGCTCGCTTAACTTTATAGCACATTTGATCAAGCGTCCAGAGGTGTCTGGCTTACCTAGGACCTGTTTGAGAGGATGATTAGTACGTACCCTTGTAGGGTGCGATAAGAAATACGACCTGAGTCTATGGGCGGTGATGACCAACATAAATGCTATTTTTTCCACATCAGTATATCGCCCTTCAGCCCAATTGAGGACCTTACTAACATAATATATAGGCATCTGGTTTCCATCTTCTTCTCTTAGCAGCATAGAACTTACTGCCTGAGCCGAGGTAGCAAGGTGGACGTATAGGGTGTCCCCTAGCGCTGGTTTGACCAGGAGGGGGAGCTTGGCCAGGTGCTTCCTGAGTTCCTCGAAGGCTGGATCACACTCGTCCCCCCACTCAAAGTGCCTGGAATTTCTTAATACTTTGAAGAACGGGAGGCTTTTTTCTGCGGACTTGGCGATGAAACGACTAAGGGTTGCTATCCTTCCTATGAGCCGTTGCACTTCATTGATGTTGGTAGGAGCCTTCATGTCTAGCACTTCTTTAATTTTGTATTGTAAGATCCTATAATGTATGTTAATTATATTTCAGTATTAACTTTTTTATATTGTCAAAGCATTATTTACATATTTTATTAGCTTCTAAATTTTAAATATTATTGTATAAAATTTTATTTTTCACCTTTATAAAAGAAACAATAGATGTACAACTAAAACATTCAGGATTATCCAATACTAAAAAATTCAAGTGATAAGAAATTCACTCAATAGTTCAATTTTCATAAGCAATTTCAATTTAATAATATTCTATCCATATATCAATTTTATTCTCTTTAGTACTCATGCTTTTTAAACTTTTAAGTTATTTTTATAAATTTATCACTGAAAAAATATATTAATCTCATTGGCTTATTTATTTATCATCTTTTTCTAATTTCAACATAATTAACTCAGTTTTTACTTATTATATTGTACTAAGTTTATTCTCAAAATTTATTAATTTACTTAATATGAAAATGTTATTGTACTAATGTGTTAGTATATAATTATTTTAAAATTTTATACTTTTAAATGTTATTTTGTTAATGTTTACTCACCATTTGACTTTTTTTATTTTCATAAGGGGAAATAACATTTTTCAATCCGTAACTTAGGTCCTTTCCATTTTGGTCCATTAATTTTGGGATTCTCATTTTCGGTCCCGTTAATGTTAAAAAAGTAGCAATTTTGGTTTTATAATACCTTTCCTTCTGGATATTCAAAAGAAAATGTCATGTAGGCGTGAAGTGTATAATAATACAAGGGGACCAATTGTTACAACTTTTATGCCCCTTTAAAAGCATAAAAATAGTTATATATGTCTCGTTAGAATTTACAATTATGTTAGTTAATTTACTACTCAATAAGATAAGGTTTTAAATTATTTATTATATTACTATTTATACTTTTCTTCAATATCAATATCAATATCTTGGGGGTGCAGGGGAGGGGAACATGGTATTTTTATCTTATTAATATTGAAATAAAATCAAGTAGTTAGCTCTTTTTTAAATTTCAATAGCACTTTAATTTAATTATATAGATACTTTTTATTTGTAATTAAAATTTGATAATTATTCATTATTCCAGTTTAGAAGAAATTTCATTTTAATAAAATTGATCAACTTTTATTCCTAGGTTTTATTGTGTCTCTTTGCTATTGTTTGATTTTGCTATATTATGTCTGTGTATGTAATATATTTTCTTTTAATATATTTTGAATGTCGTTGATTTTTAATTTATTGACACTAAATGATTACAAACTAATAATTTATTGACTATTATTATAAAAATATAATTTAATTGGACAATATTACCAATATTTTGCATTGTAAGATCCTAATGTTAATTATATTTCAATATCAACTTTTATATATTGTCAAGTATTATTTACATGCTTTATTACCTTCTAAATTTTGAAATATTATTGTCTAAAATTTTATTTTTTGCCTTTATATTGCAATGTTTAATTCTATACGTTTTTAGTTTAACTTCTTAATCTTATTTTCATAAGCAGTGATTGGTATAATTTATTTCTTATTCAATAATATATTATATATGTTGCAAACTAATTTTTTTTATGTCACATTTGTTGATGTAATACTTTTATTCTATTAATTAATATAAAAAATAATAGATGTAAAAGTAAAGCATTCAAGATTATCTAATACAAAAAAAAAAAAAAAAAAAAAAATCAAGTACTAAGAGATTCACTCAATAGTTGAATTTTCACAACAAATTTTAATTTAATAATATAATATCCATATATCAATTTTAATTTGTAATTAAATTTTGATATTTATTCATTATTATATATGTATATATTTAAGTTTAGATTATTATTTTATATATTATTCGTGTGTAGTTTAGTTTAAATTTTAATGTATCATGATAAATTACACTTTCTTAATATAATTAAGATTTCTTCTAGTAAAGAAATTGTGTTGAAATATTATTTGTCATATTCATTCTTTTTAGTTTAGAGCAATTAAGATTCTTAAATATTTTTCTTATAGAATTTTATTTTTTCTATAACTAATTTTATAATATAATTGTCTTTGACGGTTATTAAAATTAATGCATTATAGGTTTGTGTAATTGGGCTCATTCATGAGTCACAATTAGAAGTAGGTTATTAAAATTCTGTGTAATTGAATTCATTCATGATTCACGATTTAGATTTTTTTATCCTAAATTTATATGGAGGAGGTTTAGAATATTTAGAATTTTAAATTGTTAAATATTCCAAATTCTGTAATATAATAATTAATAATATTTAACTGAGGGTATATTTGTCTTTTCGCAATGGGTAGCAAATAACTTGAGTATTCACACATTTATATAGAGTATAGATTAAATTTGATATTTATTCGTTAATATATATATATATATGCATATATATTTAAGTTTAGATTAGTATTTTATATATTATTCATGTGTAGTTTAGTTTAAATTTTAATGTGTCATGGTAAATTAAAACTTTCTTAATATAATTAAGATTTCTTCTAGTAAACTAATTGCAATGTTTTCAGAACCGGACCGAAGATCGAACTGGTCAAGCTACTGGGTCATTGGATCACTGGTCCGACCGGTTGAACCGGATTAAAAGAACCAGTTAACCCGAACCCTAATATATTTGTGTATATATATATACACACACACATAATATACCAATCATTATGTATCAATTAATTAAGAAAAAATATGATAAAAATAAAAGCAAGCTTAAATAAATATATGTAAAAAAACCAACAACTTAACACATGTAAGGAAAAAGGGTTGGATACATAATATTGAAGAAGAGAAAAGAAAAATAAATATTTGCATACATAATATTGAAGAAGATGGAAAAAAGGGGGTGGGGGGGGGGGGGGAGATATTACATTATCATTTAAGATTTGGGGAGGAGTTGAATTGATTTTAATCAAATAGAGGTAGCAACTGGTGTCTCCATATAATTTTTCCATAAAAAAAATCCAAAAACGATTGGAGAAGTTTGGAGAAAAGAAGAAAGTAGTAGATGGAGAAGAAATGGAAGAAAAGCACCTAGAAGCGATGTCCCACATTGAAAAAGTTTAGAAGTATTATAACTTTAGGTATAAATATGAAAAAGTTTGAGGTTTTAAGCCAAACTTATTGTCCCACATTGAAAAATTAGAAGCCAAGTGGGGACATTTTAGCCTATAAATAAGGAATAGCTTGAGCTAATTTTATTATCCCACATTGAGAAATCATAAGCTAAGTTTAAGTACTTGAGGCTATAAATGTGGAAAAGTTTAAACCCAAAAAGTATTTACATTTCCTGTTTTTTTTTTCAATTTTTTTTTAAAAAGTAAAGTCAAAACCGAGTGTGATCGGGTCATCGGGTCACTGGTTTTGACCGGTTTTCCCGGGTTTTGACCGAGTCACACCGATTTTGACTACACAGGTTTTGACCATGTGAACCGGCCCGGACACATGGCCGGTTCCCGGTTGAACCGGCCGGTCCAGTTCGGTTCTTAAAACATGGACTAATTGTGTTGAAATATTATTTGGCATATTCATTCATTTTAGTTGAATATGTTATTCATTCTCTAAGTAGTTTAGAGCAATTAAGATTCTTAAATATTTTTCCTATAGAATTTTATTTTTTTTATAACTAATTTTATAATATATTTTTCTGTGTCTGTTATTAAAATTAATGCGTTACAGGTCTGTGTAATTGGGCTCATTCATGATTCATGATTAGAAGAAGGTTATTAAAATTCTGTGTAATTAGATTCATTCATGATTCACGATTTAAGTTTTCAATCCTAAATTTATATGGAGGATGTTAAGAATATTTCGAATTCTAAATTGTTAAAAATTCCAAAATCTGCAATATCTATACCTTATTATTAAGGGAGAGCACCAATTTGGTGTCTCTCAATTTTTGGTCTATTTTTTTTAAATATATATTTTTATTTATTATCTAACTTCCCACTCCCCCACTGTTCTTTTATAGTTAATTCTTTTTCTTTTCGATTTTCATACATATTTTTTTTGTCACTATTTTCTTATAAATTTAATGCAAACTTATTATTTTGTATATACTTTATTAAATAATTTTTATAAATATTTTGTTTAAATAATATTTATAGAATTTGCACACACATAGTGTGTGCCACAAATTAGTAGTAATAATTAATGATATTTAAATGAGGGTATATTTATCTTTTCATAATGGGGAACAAACAACTTGAGTATTCACATATTTATATAGAGTATAGATTAAATTTTGATATTTATTCGTTAGTATATATATGCATATATTTAAGTTTAGAGTAGTATTTTTCATATTATTCATGTGTGGTTTAGTTTAAATTTCAATGTGTCATGGTAAATTTAAACTTTCTTAATATAATTAAGATTTCTTCAAGTAAAGTAATTGTGTTGAAATATTATTTGGCTTATTCATTTCTTTTGGTTGAATATGTTATTCATTCTCTAAGTAGTTTAGAGCAATTAAGATTCTTAAATATTTTTCTTATAGAATTTTATTTTTTCTATAACTAATTTTATAATATAATTTTCTATGATTGTTATTAAAATTAATGCGTTACAGGTCTGTGTAATTGGGCTCATTCATGATTCACGATTAGAAGAAGGTTATCAAAATTCTGTGTAATTGGATTCATTAATGATTCATCATTTGGATTTTTTATCCTAAATTTATATGGAGGAAGTTTAGAATATTTAGATTTTTAAATTGTTAAAAAAATTTAAATCTGTAATATAATAATGAATAATATTTAAATGAGGGTATATTTATTTTTTCACAACGGGGAACAAACTACTTGAATATTCACACATTTATATAGAGTATAGATTAAATTTTGATATTGATTCATTATTATATATATGCATATATCTAAGTTCAAATTAGTATTTTATATATTATTCATGTGTAGTTTAGTTTAAATTTTAATGTGTCATGGTAAATTAAAACTTTCTTAATATAATTAAGATTTCTTTTAGCAAAATAATTGTGTTGAAATATTATTCGCATATTCATTTGTTTTAGTTGAATATGTTATTCATTCTCCAAGTAGTTTAGAGCATTTAAGATTCTTAAACATTTTTCTTATAGAATTTTATTTTTTATAACTAATTTTATAATATAATTTTCTGTGACTGTTATTAAAGTTAATGCGTTATAGGTCTGTGTAATTGGGCTCATTCATGATTCATGATTAGAAGCAGGTTATTAAAATTCCGTGTAATTGGATTCATTCATGATTCACGATTTATGTTTTTTATCCTAAATTTATATGGAGCAGGTTTAGAATAATTATAATTCTAAATTGTTAAAAATTCCACAATCTGTAATGTAACAATTAATAATATTTAAATGAGGATATATTTATCTTTTCACCATGGAGAACAAACAACTTGAGTATTCACATATTTATATTGAGTATATATATATATATATATATGATCCTTTTGTGGTATTCAAAATTTATGACTTAGCTGTTATAAAATATCCTAAATCTCTTTCAACTAAATAGAGTATTATGCTCAACTCCTTGTATCCAAATAACTGAGGCACATGATCCAAGTAGGATTTCTCGAACTTGACTTGTTCTATCTTATGGTGTAGAATTCGGAAAGTCGTAGTCTATGCACGTGCGCACCAAACCAATCTCAAGAAGCTAAAGAAGTGTAGAAATGTGTAAAGTGTAATTTTCATATATGTAAAAAAGGTAAGTTTACAAATGAATTCACCCCCTATTTATAGTAAATTTTTGGGGTTGAAGTTATAATTTTGCCCTTTGATCCTACGGCCTAGAATTGATCTGCCGAGGGTATGACGGTCATTTCGCGTGCCCACTCCCTTCTTAACTTCCATCTCTTAACTCCCCTCAACTCCTCCTTCAACTTCCACTCGGGGTATTTCAGTAATTTACCACAAATTGGAGGGCCTTTTTGTGAATAGGATTTTTCTCCACATCAGTAGCCCCCCGACTTTCAGGAATTTCCTTGGAAACCTGAAAGTTCCAAGTAATAAACTGACTTTGAATCCAATTCTCTTTGGAAAAGACTTCCTTTTGCTCTCCTTATTCCATTAGGGAGTCTTCTTCTCTTCAAACTCTCTTTTTTCAAACGAACTGCATTCCTGCTAGGACTCTTCTCTTTTATTACTACTTCTTCAACTTGGACTCTTCCTTTCTATATAAATAGGAGGTAAAATATCCTCAATTTTTGCATTGTGCACCTTATTGCCTTCGTCGTCTCCGCAAAAGAAAAAATAAGAATGTCGAAACGCTTTGGCTCGGGTATTTAGTTTTTCACCTCTCCCACTGCTTCATTTAATTTTTCCGTTCTTCGTGTTAGTGTCTCCAAAAAATATTCTTTCAAAAAATACTCCTTCATTCACCCAAAAAACGAGGTCTTGAGCCTTTCTTTTCTTCTTCTTTTTTTTTTAAAAAAAAAAACTACGTCATGTCGAACAACGTCGGGGTCCCGTGGGGGAGGACTTCCACACCACTGAGCCGGGGCCGGGATTGCCCGGCGCGGCGTTGGTCGAGGCAGCCCTCGTCGACCAGAATCTGGCCGAGGCGCTGCGCCTCGGCCGGTTTTCGCCCGAGGGGCGCCTCCTGCTCTTTCCGTTCCAGTTATAAGTTTAGATTCCTCTCCTCTTTCAGCTTCTCACATGGGTTCGGATATCATGGACTTTGATTACGAGGTGATTGAAGCGATTCAGAACCTTCCCGCTTGTCCATCGCCTTCTCCAAATCCATCCTTTGAGTTAAGTTCTCGAGAAACTCCCCCACTCTTATCCCCCTTCCGATTGATCTTGTTGATTCTGGTCTAGATGGAACTGAGTCCTCTTCAGCCCCGCACTCAAAATCTCGCTGTCGTATAATGGATGTCGATAGTTGCCTTTGTCGTGTGAGTTTTGAAGGGTTCCGCTCTCTAGAAGCTAGTGTCAACGCTTCTTCCGGATTCGCCCTCCTGTTGCCTAGTATTGATGATAGGATCAAATTTCCCCCTCCTGGGTACTTCACCGTGTATTTGTCATTATTTTCCTTGGGTTTCACTCTTCCCCCTCATCCTCTGCTACTCCAAATCATCACCCGTACTACCCTGAGCATTAGTCAATTTACACCAAACTCCTTTGTAAGTTTTAGGGGGTTCCTTCAACGTTTTGAGGAGCTCGACTTGACCCCATCACTCGAAGCCTTTTATACTTTATTCACTGTCAGGAAGGTACCCAACGATTCTTACTTCTATTTCTATCCTCGGGGAAATTGCAAGATTCTTGGGGGTGGTGTCTCTTCTAAGGGTCCTTGGAAAGAGAAGTTTTTATTTGTAAGGGACTCGTCCTGGGGATTAACTGTCCCTTGGGGGGAATCATGTTTTGTGCCCGACCCCGTTCCTGATCTTCGTCTCTCCTTCATCGGGGTTGGGCTGTTCGACCAACTCTTTGACGTCAAAAGTTTAGGGCCTGCTGGTATTTAAACTTTCCTGTTTTTACTTGCCTTGTAAAAATTTTTGATGCTTTCTCACTTTTTCCTGTGTTGACTTGTTTGTAGGAGGAAAGAAGATCTCCCTCCACGACGTCCATCGTTTCCGTGACAAAGAGAATGCCTCAAGGTCCCGTCATCCTTCTCCGCCCCCCCCCCCCCCGCCAAGGAGGGGAGAGAGCAGTCGCCGGCGCTCGCCTCCTGTCCGGGCCTGGGATCCCCCGGGGCCCTCAACTCGTCACGAAGGGCGCTTCTCCCCCCCTCCTGAAGGCAATGCCTCCAAACGACCCAGGAAGGCGAAGCAGGTCCTCCTCGTCATGGAGCAGGAAAAGGTCTCTTCACCTATGGGACGAACAGACAGGGAGATATCTCCTCTTTTTGGGATGCAGCGGATGTGGATCTTGCTCATAAAAGATCCAGGGATCTAGTGAGTCCCTATGATGTGACGCTACTTGGTGCCCTCCCCACAGTTACCCTCATTCGTCTTATACAACGCGAAGCTGCCAGGGTATGTTGTTTATAATTTTTTGTTGATTCTTCATTTTCTGCCCTCACGTGTCTAATTGGGGTATATCCCTTTTAGGTTATCAACTTAGTAGAAGCTACTGAGCTGCGGTTGAGTAACCATGAGAAGGAGATAGATCGTCTGAAGGATGCCTTCGACGACCCGCGAAAAAACTTGGAGCGCTGCCAAGAGGAGCTCAAGGCTGCTTCTTCTGAACAACTCAAGTGGAAGGAAAGCTTCAACCGGTTACCTCGGGGAAGACTTTCCTGAAGTCTGATGCCGGCAAGGCCTACTTGGAGCGTGTGCGGGATGACTTTAAGGAGAAATACGTGGACTCAGATGAATTCCACCAAGCTGTTCTTAGCAAGGGTAGCGAGGTGTATGATCAAGTAATCCGACAATGTCGCGCCACCTTGAGGAGCAACGGCCGGTTTGGTGATGAGGACTTTATGTTTCTTGATCCCAAGGTTCCTGATGAGGAAGGGGATGAGGATGGCGACGGCGAGAATGTCGATGATACGGTCGACGAGGCTCCTGTTGGTGGAAACCTGCCTTCAGTCATAGAGAAGAATTAGTCAGTCTTTAGGATTTATTTACTTGAATTATTTTTCGTAAATTTCAGATTTGTTTAGGGCTTATTTATTATTAGTAATTTATCTTTATAAATCTAGGTTCTAGTATTGTTCGTTTCTTTCCAACATTGGACCTTCAATAAAAAATCTTATATTTATTCTATATCATATTTCAATATCTCTGAGAGGCAAACCCTCTTTGTTTGGACAATGTGTTTTTTTTTTTAAGTTAGGGAGGCAGTCCCTCCCTTTACAATCTCGGGGCAGTCCCCCGGTGAGAAGCAGTCCTTCTCTTTATTGTCTCGGGGCAGTCCCCCGGTGAGAGACAGTCCCTCTCTTTATTGTCACGGGGCAGTCCCCCGGTGAGAGGCAGTCCCTCTCTTTATTGTCTGGGGGCAGTCCCCCGGTGAGAGGTAGTCCCTCTCTTTTTTTTCTTTGCAACAAATTAAAACATATAGGTGATAAGAATTTGCGAAAAAGAAAATTTCATTACCACATTTTGAATTACAAGAGAATATTGAACGATAACTTTCATACAACATAAAGCATGAAAAAAATTTACGCAAAATACTTCTTCAGGTTAACCATATTCCATGTACGTGGTACTTCCTTTCCATCTAATTTTCGCAGGCAGTATGTTCCTTTCCCCAGAATCTCAATCACTTGATACGGCCCGGTCCATTTGGCGTCTAGCTTCCCAATGTTTCCTGTAGCATCAGCCCTCCGTAAAACGAGGTCGCCCACTTGGAAATCTCGATGTCTGACTTTACCGTTGTAGGCTCTTGCCATCAGCGTTTTGTATGCTTCAGTTCTGACATTCGCGCTACTCCTTAGCTCTTCCAAGAAATCGAGGTCGACTCTCCTTTCCTCTTCATTGCTAGTCGGCTCGTAATACTTCACTCGGAGTGTCTCTTCCCCAATCTCCACTGGGATGACAACTTCCGACCCATCGACTAAACTGAAGGGAGTTTCCCCCGTGCTCCGGCGTGGGGTGGTTCAGTATGCCCATAGTACTCCCGGAAGCTCTTCGACCCAATTGCCTTTGGCATCTTGTAGTCTTTTCTTCAGATTCTGGAGGATTATCCGATTGGTCACTTCTACCTGGCCATTGGATTGTGGAGTTGCCACCGACGTGTAGTACTGTTTTATCTTCAATTCTTGGCACCATTGGCGAAATTTAGATCCCTGAAACTGCGTGCCATTGTCCATCACGAAGGCTCTGGGGATGCCGAAGCGACATGATATTTTTCCAGACGAATTTGATGACTTCCTTCTCTGTAATCCTGCTTAATGCCTTTGCTTCCACCCACTTTGAAAAATAATCCACTGCTACTAGCAAGTACTCTCGCTGGCCTGTTGCCCGGGGAAGCTTCCCTACTATATCCATCCCCCACTGGTCGAAAGGGCAAGGACTCTGCAGGGGTTGCATGTCTGCAGCCGGGATGTGAGCAATATTGGCATGTTCTTGGCACTTTCGGCACTTCCTCACTAAATCCCTGGCATCTGCTTGCATGGTTGGCCAAAAATACCCTTGCCTCAGGGCCTTCTGCGCCAGGGCTCTTCCTCCTGAGTGATTGCCACAGCTTCCCTCGTGGATCTCCCTCAGAACATACTCCACCTTGTCTTCGCTTATGCACTTGAGGTACGGCTGCGAAAATCCTCTTTTATACAACTCCCCTCCGATCAGGATAAATCTGGCTGCTCTCGTGCGAAGTGTCCTAGCGTGCTTGGGATCTTGAGGTAGTTCCCCATCCTTTAGATACGCTTCTATCTCCTCCATCCACTTCGATGGAGCTCCTTTCGCTATTAGGACTTCATTCTCCTCTTCGTTCGTATCCGGGTATTCTTGGTTCAACAATGTCACTTTCCTGCTCTTTAGGGGAGCCAGTGAACTGGCCATCTTAGTTAGGTGATCCGCTTCTTCATTCTCACTCCTCGGAATTTGTTCCAAGGTGAATGTATCAAACTTCTTCCGCATCTCCTGTATTTTTGCCAAATATTTGGCCATCTTCTCTCCCTTGGCCTCAAATTCTCCATTAACCTGTTTAACCACTAGTTGGGAATCACTGTATACCTTCACATGCTTTGCCCCTGCTGCAAAGGCCAACTTCCCTCTTGCGATGAGTGTTTCGTACTCTGCTTCATTGTTTGAGGCGGCGAACCCAAGCCGGATCGCATAACGCATTGTGTCCTGATATGGGCTCTCGAGTAATATTCCTGCTCCGCCACCTTGGGACGTGGAAGAGCCATCCACAAACATCTTCCAACACCTCTTCTCTTGGATGCCCTCTTCCTCTGTCAATTTGGAGATGAAATCTGCTAATGCTTGTGCCTTTATTGCGGGTCTAGGCTGATACGTGATTCCATGTTCACTCAACTCTACTGATAATTTCACCATTCTCCCGGACGTGTTGGGATCTGCCAATACCCTCTTCAAGGGTTGATTCGTCAGTACCGCTACAGGATGCAATTGAAAATAGGGACGCAGCTTCCTCGCCACAGTTACCAGGGCTAAAGCCACCTTCTCAATCTGTGCATATCTCTGTTCTGGCCCTTGCAATGCCTTGCTGGCATAATATATGGGACGATGTTCACGCCCTTCTTCCCTCACAAGGACCGAACTGACCGCACCTTCCGAGACAGACAAGTATAGAAACAAGGTCTCCCCGGGCTCGGGCTTCGTCAGCAAGGGCGGCGAAGTAAGATACTTCTTTAACTCCTCAAAGGCAACCTGACATTGCTCCGTCCAAGTTAAGCTATCCATCTTCCTTAACACCTTGAAGAATGGGAGTCCCCGTTCTGAGGATCTCGAAATGAAATGATTAAGCGCTGCCATTCGTCTCGTTAATTTCTGAACTTCTTTTATCGTCTGGGGAGGCTGCATAGTCATAATAGCCTCAATTTTCTCTGGATTAGCCTCTATCCCCCTCTGAGAAACCATGTATCCGAGGAACTTTCCTCCCTGAACTCCGAAGGTGCACTTTGTGGGGTTCAGCTTCATCCCATATCTTCCAAATGTGCGAAAGCATTCCTCGAGGTCAGCTAGGTGATCTTTCTTCTTACGGCTTTTGACTAGCATGTCATCTATATACACTTCCATATTCCGTCCTATTTGCTCTTTGAACATGCCATTTACTAACCTTTGATATGTGGCTCCCGCATTTTTCAGCCCGAAGGGCAAGACTCTGTAGCAGTATGTGCCCTGCTCCGTCACAAAACTTGTCTTTTCCTGGTCCTCGGGCGCTAGTCGAATCTGATTATAGCCCTGAAACGCATCCAGGAAGCTCATCAACTCACATCCTGAAGTCGAATCAATTAGCGCATCAATCCTCGGCAAGGGATATGAGTCTTTGGGGCAAGCTCGATTTAGATCAGTGAAGTCTATGCACATCCTCCAGTTCCCATTGCTTTTTGGGACAAGGACCACGTTGGCCAACCATTCTGGGTAGTACACTGGTCGAATGTAATCTACTTGAAGCAGTTTCTCGACCTCCTCGCCTATGATCTTGTTCCTCTCTACCCCAAATGCCTTCCTTTTCTGCTTCACAGGCTTTGCTTTTGGATCCAAGTTAAGTCTGTGGACCATAACTTCGGGATCTATCCTTTTCATATCAGAAAATTCCCATGCAAACGCGTCTACTGATCTTTGCAGAAAATCAACAATGACGTGTTCTATCTACTCACTTAACAGCGACCCTACCTTCAACGCCTTCTTAGGGTCACCTAGGAGCTCAACTATCTTGATCTCCTCAAAAGCCTCTATTCTTTCTTCCTCCACCTTTTTTTTGACTTCTTTCCTGGTTTTTTCTCTTTGCTCCTCCATGGAGCTCCTCTTTCCCGGCTCTCTCCCACGGGTTTCCTTTTCAGACAACCCAGCACCGCTTCCTTCGCCTTTCCTCTCACGGTCCTCCACTGACGATTTCAGCGTGCTGGCATAACATTCCCGAGCTTGCTTTCTGTCTCCCGCCATCTCACCTACTCCTTCCGGTGTGGAGAATTTCACTTTCATGTGATAAGTGGATATCACGGCTTGGAAGAGATTCAAGCTTGGTCTCCCCAAGATAGCATTGTAGGCCGAAGTTGCATCCACCACCAAAAACTTTACAAACTTAGTCACACGCCTGGGATACGACGCAATCGAAATTGGCAAAGTGGCTTCCCCCAATGGCACGACCACATCCCCGCTAAAGCTGGTCAACGGGGTATTGACGGGCGTGAGCTGTATGTTGTTGATCCTCATCTGGGAAAAAGCCTTGTAAAACAGGATGTCCGCTGAACTCCCGTTGTCAATCAAAACTTTCCTCACCCAGAAGTTCGACACTGATGCTGCCACAACCATTGCCTCGTTGCAGGAGGGAAGATTCCCCTCCAAGTCTTGATCATTAAATGTTATCTCCCCCTCGAGACGTGCTCGAGGCACTCCCTTGAGCTCATTAAAGGCTACCTGGTTAGGAACATTTCCGGCTGCTCTGGCGGCCGCCTTCCTAGCTCGCCCTGAGTCCCCTCCAGCCGGGCCTCCCGAAATAACTCCAATGACTCCAGCTGTCGGAAGGTTATCTTTTCTCTCACAGTCTACTTCCTCCTTATCTCTTATCTCAAGGCGGGGCGTCAGCCGCTTATTTTCCCAGGTGACCTCTCGAGGTCCTTGTTTCATTTTGGCCACGAACTCCTTCAGGTATCCGCGCCTGATGAGTTTCTCAATTTCCATTTTCAGGTGGCGACATTTCTCCGTGCTGTGGCCTCGATCTTTGTGGAAGTAGCAGTACTCGTCAAACTTTATCCTATGGGGATTATCTTTCATCGGTTTGGGCTATCTCACAAGCCCTTGTTGTTCAGCCACCGCGAGAACTTGAACTCGCGGAGCGTTCAATGGGGTATACCTCACTAACTCCCCCGGTATTGGTGGCTTCCTTTCTCGCCTGATTCCATCTGACCTAGGAGGAAATCTCCTCTCTTTTTCATCAGCCTTCCTTTTGAGGGGATTTGCCGGACGCAATCCCACTGTTTCCTCTATCCCGATGTACTTCTCTGCGCGAAGCAACAACTCTTCCTGAGTTGAAGGGGGCTTCCCTGCTATCGATTCCTTGAATCACCCTCTTCTCAGATTCTGCTGCATGATGCTAGCCAAGAGCTCAGGATTCACGTGCGGGACTTCTAACACTGCTTCCGAGAAGCGTTGCACATATTCTCTCAAAATTTCATTCTCCCGTTGGATTATGGTAAACAAGTATGAAGCGGTCTTAGGGTACCGCCTGTTAATCGAGAAGTGGTGCAGGAAGCGCTGCGAAAGTTGTTCAAATGACTCGATAGTCCCAGGTGGCAGCTGGTTGAACTATGCCATAGCTTTCCCTGAAAGGGTAGTGTGAAATAATTTGCAATATGCCCCGTCGCTGATGTCCAGCAGGTCGGCTCTGGCCATAAAACGGTCGAGGTGATCCGGAGGATCCCCTACTCCGCTATACTCGATCAAACTTGGAATATTTATTCCCAGATGAATAGCTTCTGCCAATATGTGGGGGCGAATGGGCTCCGTCGGGGAGGTGCTACTGCCAATGGTCGCGCCGGATATCCCGTAGGCCCCAGCGAGTTAGGGAAGACGTGCAGGGGAGGGGCTCCTCTCTCATAATATCCCCCTCCTTGTGCTGGCGGCCTCCCCCTTTGAGGGGGGATATAATTGTCTTCCTGCCCCCCATGTGATGGATGGAGGAAATAATCCTCTTCTCCTCCGCTCTTCGAGGGGGTGAAGGATAAAAGTCGTCCTCGGGCTGCGTGGCTGCTATTGACCTCCTCCTCAAAGTCCACGCCTTCAAAAGCTTCCTCGGGCCTCTGCTCTCTTGCGTGTGCCTCCTGTCCCCTCCCAAGATGGCGAAGGGGTTGTGGGGGTGCTGCTTGTCCAGCAATATACTGAGCCACGGCCCTCGCGGCGGCTTGAGCTGATGCCTCTTCTATCATCTGTTGAAGGGCTTCTTGAGTAATCTGGATGACTGGTGGAGGTGGCGGGACCTCAACCTCTTCGTGCCCTTCTCCCTCTTGGCTTCGTGCTGGAGGACTCTCCAGGGTGCGGCCCTGCTCCTCCCCTTGGTTCTCCACCATCTGAACTGGTGCTGGTGGATTCGCCAGGGCGTGGCCCTGCTCCTCCTCCTTTCGTCTCCCAGGGTCCTCCTGCCCCACGCTCACGCTTCTCGCCCTTGATCTGGTGTTCATCTTCGATGCCTGGACTCCTTTCCCTTTACTAGATGCATCCCTTTACTCAAGATACCCGATTTCATAATAAAGAGAAAAGGGACTCAACCTGATTCATTGCAAATAATTACTTGTACAATAAAAAACTATTCATATGAATTTCATATAATATTTAGGATTTTTGTGATAATTTTATTTCTCGTCCTCTAAATATAAGTCTGTAAATTATTTTGGTACTCCATGTTCCAAATTCATCAACCAGGTGGCATTGGGCGGTGGCCACCTTTCTCAAGCTCCACTTTCGAGCCCCGCTGAAAGCAGATGAGCTAATAAGGCCCGCCCCCCGGAGGTAGCCTCGGAGGGATCATCACTGGCTAGTCATTCACTGACAAATCACACTGATTCATCAGAGGACGCTATTGATAAACCAAGAAAAAAAAACCCAAGAAAACAAGAAGGAGAAGTAGAAAAGCACCAGAATCAATAAGAAATAGAGAAGAAAAATAACTTATGAGAGTAGTGAAACAATTATACGAAATGTACAAGCTCTAGATATTTTTCTCTCTCCAAGTCGTGGGGGAGGAAAAAACAAAAAAGGAAAGGGAAGAAAATGTAGTAAAGGAGGAAGAGGAAAAGAAATGATGCATTTACCCATGTTGCGTTAAGATAACTGCCTCTCTAAGAGAAAAGACCATACCCACTCGCCAGGGCTCCGAGGAAGGCCCGGGGCTAGCCATCGCTCATCTTTGACAAAACATGTATTGTCCCGAGAGGGTTGTCCCCCCCCCCCCCCCCTTCCTCTGAGAGGAAGGACAATCCAACGAGAAGGCCCTTTTCCAAGAAGGAGACAAACATACACCCTACCAAAAGTTTACTATTCTAAGGAGGAGTAAGGCGACCCCCACCTCCTCAGGGGGGGGGGGGGAAGGGGGGATTGAATGATACACAAAAAATGTGCTCCACTCAAGTAAGGGCTCAACGACCTGAAAGACCCAACATGCACAAAAAGAATAAAAGGAACATTTTGAAAGCATGAGGCCCAAGAGGGAGCATTCCCCTCGGCCCAGGTATTAGCCCACAAGCCAACCTGGCTGCCAAGTGGACCACATCCACAAATGGTCGAAGACCATTAGTCCGTGAGAGAGGAAAAACAATTACGTAGGTAGAGACGAGGATTAAAGATATGGGTGAATTGCCCACGCATCCCAACCACCCCCTGGGAACTCAGAGTTTATCCATTAAGAGGCTTACCTAACCAAGTCTCCTCGGCTAACAAGACTCCTTGGAGATTCCAAATAATCACTTTTGAATTTGAGGAGGCCTATCCCCAACAACGTACGATCCAAGTCCCAAGGAGTCACATCTCCTCACCTTGTGGGAGGCTATGGCTATCAAAGCCAGCCTTCTCCCCTCAGTTAACAGTAACACTATTGTTTTACACAATATGCACACAAGCATACTACGCGCTCTAGAAAACACATCATTTTCTTACTCTTTTAAGAAATCATTCAAATTATATTTTTACCTAATTATGCACTGACTTGAGCTCCGGAATGCTAACATTTGTTTTGTAGGTCCCCTTTTAAGAACTTGCAATCAATTCGGCCACAACAGCTCCAAGTCCAAAAGACTTCTTAGATACCCAATTCTTGCACGCATCAAGTGAAGGCTCACGAAGAAATTGGCCCAAAAGCTCCAAGTCAAAAGACTTCTTAGATGTGCGATTCTTGCACACATTAATATCTAAAAATATAGGATATGCCCAAGATCGAGCAAGCCCAAGAGTCAAAAGCTCAACTCGTAGAGGCCCAATCCCAAGGAATGCACAAAGGCCAAGGGGAGCTCAAAGGTTTTTGGGCCGATGGGCCTTTACGGAGTAGGGCCCACAGGCATTATCCTCTGTCCGTAGGGATAGGAGCCTAGGGCCACCCTAGCTGCCAGGAAGGCAGCAGTCATCCTAGTGGCAAACAAACATGGTGATTGACGCATGGATTCTGAGAAAGATGCGGTTCAATCTCATACCCTCTTCTTTGAGATTTCCTCAACTAGATACGGATTGTAAGGGGACTTATCCCTATGCAATCCAAGGGACATTATTCCATCAGAGCGGCAAAATATATCAACATAGAGGAAGCCAAAGCTTCTAAGAAAGAGGGGCGAGGAGAAAAGAGAAGAGACGTCGGAGAAGAATGGGGCACAAAGAAAGCTCAGAGGGACTTCCGAGACATGAGACCCCTCTTTCAGAAGCCCCCCCCCCCCCCCGTTTGTACACTCCTATTAATGCTCCTATAACTCAAGCTCTCATGGCCGTAGAAGGTAAGGGATTGTGGATTCGGCCCTGCAATGCCAAAGATGGCCTGACAAGTTATGTCGGTTCCACAATGATTATGGGCATATTACCAAAGAATGTCGCCATTTGAAGAGTGAAAATATAATGACTTGTGCAGAATGGATACCTCCAGGAGTTACTGTGTAGAGAAAAAGCTCAAGGCACTAGGCCTTATTAGAAGAAGAACCCCCATAGTGAAAAGCACCGGCAGAACCCAACCTTGAGTCTACTCGGAAAGATGGTCATAAGCATGCCCCTCGAGATGCTCGGATGAAGCAAAACCCCCTCAGAAGGGATTTATTCGCATGATATCTGGAGGTACCATGGGGGAGATTCTCATATGGCCTAGAAAGAGCTCGGTAGGGAAGCAGAGAACCGCGCCTCTAAGAAAGTATTGGAAGTCGATGCTATGGCTAACACTCCCATCATTCAGTTCAGGCCTAGTGAGAAGTTTAAGGCAACTCTCTCACATAATGACACTTTGGTAATCACCATATGGTGGCAAATTACGGGTTAGTTGAGTCTTCATCGACTCAGGGAGTTCGGCAGATATCCTTTTTGGGGAGGCATACGATCAAATGCAGCAAGGGGAACTCCCCCTTGAGAAGGTGAACACATTCCAAAATCATATTTACGGGAGAGATGGTGTACCCTTGAGGCTCAATCATTCTCCCCCTCTCCTTGGGGTAAGGGTCACTAAGAATGACATGCTTGATAGAGTTTTTAGTGGTGGATACTCTATCGGCCTACTACGCGATTTTAGAGAGACCTACCCTCAATGCTTTCGAAACAGTTATCTCTACTTTTCACATGAAAATAGTACCCCGTACCTGGAGGGAGAGGGTAAGTTGACGCAGACCAATGACAATCACGAAAATATTATGTGGAGGCCATACGCAAGAGCTAAACACGGGGAGCTACTGACCTACCCCCAAAGGAATCTCGTAAACACCAAGGGAAAGATTCTGCCTAGGAGAAGAAAACTGAAGGATCTACTCCTCCTTAGGGGAGAACCCTCTAGACGAAGGGGATCATAGCAAGATCCAACTTGCTGAGGAGTTGTTGACCATAGAATTGAACCTAGAGAACCCTAGGAAAATTGCAAGGATCAGTTCACAACTAAGGAGCGTCTCAAGGAAGCTCTGTTACAGTGCCTTGAAAGGAACATAGACATATTCACCTGGTCCCTTCACGATTTGTAGGGGATCAATTCAGAGGTCATCATGCACCACTTCAATATCGATCCTTCAATGAAACTAGTGAATTAGAAAAAGAGACATTTTGGCCCCGAGAAGGATAAAATCATTCAAGTCGAGATAGAAAAGCTTTTCGAGGTAGGTCATATCAAAGAAATAAAATTCCCCCAGATAACTCTCCAATGTTGTCTTAGTTTCCAAACCGGGAGGAAAGTGAAGGATTTGTGTAGATTTTCAGGATCTTAATAAAACTTGCGTAAAGGATTTCTACCCTCTCCTACGTATCTATCAATTTGTAGACTTTACGTCTGGTATGAACTATTGAGTATGATGGATGCTTCTCAAAGATATCACCAAATCATGTTAGGCCCCGAAGACCGTAAAAGGGTTAGTTTCATCACCTTAACATGAACATTCTTTTACATGGCCATGCTATTCGGTCTCAAAATTGCAGGAGGAACGTAGCAACACTTAGTCAATAAGGTATTTTGTCCATAGTTGGGAAGAAACATGGAAGTTTATGTGGATAATATGCTCGTGAAAAGCAAGAAGGCCAGTGACCACGTATCGGATTTAGAAAAAAACATTTGAAGTCCTCAAAATGATATCGACTAAAACTTTACCTTGCCAAGTGTGCATTTGAGTGCGAGGTGGATGATTTTTAGGTTTCATGGTGACTGAGGAAGGGATAGAAGCCAACCCCCTAACGATTAAGGAAGTCTTAGATATGAAGGCTCTTACCAATGTCAATGAAGTACAGCGTCCTGTAAGAAGGACAGCTGCAGTTAGTCGGTTCATAGCTAAGACCGCTGAGAAGAGCTTACCCTTTTTAGGGTGTTAAGAAAGGCCAAAAGTTTCGGGGCAGGGGGGGGGGGGGAGAATGCCACAAAGCTTGCGAAGAACTCAAAAGATAACTGTATAGCCTACCGTTCTTAGTTAAACCCTCGCTAGGGTACACTTTATATGTGTGTAATTATGATCCACTTCCCAGGCGGTAAGCTCTATCCTCCTGCGAGAGGAACGAGGCCAACAAATGCCTATATACTACGTTAGCAAGGCCCTCTACTTTCTTTCTCACCCTGTTGGGACGGCACCAACCACCCCCTCAAATAGGTACTGGGTAGCCGGAACATCAGGATGATTTATCAAATGGGTCATATAACTAAGCGAATACGATATATCGTATCTCCCTCGAATAACCATCAATGCCCAAGCTTTGGGGGACTTCATGTTCAAAAGTACATTTTCTCTTCCCAGCAAGGAAGTTTGGTTGTTACACGTGGACGGATCTTCTACCGCTCAAGGAAGTGGAGCCGGAGTAGTCATCACCTCCCCTACCGATCATTGAGTTTTTGTGAAGAGGTATGCAAGTGAAGGCTTTATCATTCTTCTTCTCTATATTGACGATATGTTAATTGTTGGGCATGACAAGACGAAGATTGTAGCTCTTAAGAAAGCCTTGAGTAGTGTTTTTGTAATGATGGACTTGGGTCCAGCGAGGCAAATCCTTGGGATGAAGATTACTCGAGACCGATTCAAGAAGTTGCTGTGGTTATCTTAGAAGCACTACATCGAAAAGGAGCTCGATAAGTTCAATATGCACAAGGCAAAACCAGTAAATGTTCCACTTGTTGGTCACTTCATGTTAAGCAAAAGGCAAAGTCCAACAAGTAAGAAAGAGAAGGAAGAAATGGCAAATATTCCCTATTCATCTATTGTTGGGAGTCTTATATATGCCATGGTCTACACAAGGCCTGATATAGCCCACGTTGTTGCAGTTGTGATTCGTTTCTTGTCTAATCTGGGGAAAGAGCATTGGGCAGCCATTAAGTGGATTCTTTGATACCTCAGGGGTACGTCTAAGAGGTGTTTGTGCTTTGGTGATCGAAAACCTATGTTAGAAGGATATCAGATTCTAACATGGCCAGAGATATTACTTTAAGAAACTCAACATCAAGGTATGTGACCACATTTTCAAGGGGAGCTATCTCTTGGCAATCAAAGCTCTAGAAATGTGTGACCTTATCCACCACAGAGGCCGAGTACATTGCAGCTACAGAGTCATGCAAAGAAATGCTATGGTTAAAGAATTTCCTCCGAGAGTTGAGTCATGAGCAAAGAAATTAGGTCTTGCACTGTGATAATCAGAGTGCCATTCACTTGTCCAAAAAATTGAGCCTATCACTCATGAAACATATCGTTGTTCAATACCATGTGCTAGAGGAGAAGTGGCTACAACTCGAGAAGGTACACACTAACAAGAATTGGTCAGATATGATGACAAAGGCAATACCGACCAAGAAGTTTGAAAATTGTTACAAAGGTGTTGGCATGTGGGTTCCCACCTGATTAAGTCGGGAAGGGGAGATTGTTGGGGTCCCTCCTTAATTAAGGGATTCCCAAAGCAATATAATGCATGCATTGTTGTCTTCATAGGAGATTAATACTTTTGACTTCTTGAAAACTTGAAGAAGGTAAGTTCATTTCGCCATGAAGCCAAGGTTCATTGGCTCCATTTAATGGTAGAGTTTTCTAGAGCGACCTCATGGCTTTTGGTCTACCTCCTTCTACTCCTATAAATAGGGGTCTTTGAGAAGGCTTAGATGATCACAAGTAAGAGTGAAATCCTCTAGAAAAGAGAAAGAAAAGAGAGCTACTATAAGCTTATTCTATTGAATGTTTCACTAGCTAGCCGGACTACTCAGACCTACTAGCCTAGCCGCCTTCAACTTACTATTTGGCCTGCTTGCCCTTGCTTACCTACCTTCTGACTTTCTTAGCCGCCTAACCACTTATTTCGACTTTCCTTTTGCCGGCTAGTCTACTCCTTTACCCGCTTGCCCTTTTTTTGTGTTTGCGTGGCATTTGTTCTCTTAGTAAAAAGACTGCGTTCCGGTCCGTTACACTAAGCTCCTTACCTTCTCGTTTCCAAAAGGCAGTGATGGGAAAAGAAAGAATAGACTTTGAGACCAGACCTCTACTAGTGTTTTTGCAAATGTCCTCCTGACCCGTGCTCTGAGAGAAAAGTTCTCATATTTTCTCAAGGTAAGTTTGAATTTTCACCAGATATTGGTGAGAATGTAAATACTTGTCATCCTACTATCATCATAGTAGAAGGTCTGTGTTTTTTTGCTACCTATAAATTAATGATGTGCAAAGGATATTAATTTTTTAATTAAATATTAATAGATAAAGAATTCATAATGAAAAAACACAATGGGTTTTGTTTTTGTCCACTGCAAAAATTAATAGTTGGAAATGAAAATTTTAATGACAATACGATTGAATAGATAGTACTATGATTGCAAGGTGCAATAAGTCTATAGTATATCTGTAATGCCCACGAATTCCTTATATAGATTTGTCATTTATTAGCACAAGAACTTGGATATATGATGCAATAATTTATTCAATGTTCTATGTTTAATTAGAAATTTAAAAAGACAAAAAAAAAATTATTGTAGGCACTATAAAATTTGTACAATAAAAATTGTAGAGTTAAAATAAAAATTAGAAAAGATGGGGATTACAAATAAAATCTTCGTGTAATATATAAATACACACACTACCCACTATATATATATGGGATAATTATACTTTCCTCCACTGAAGTTTATGTAATTATACATAGACCCTATGTGGTTTGAAAAATTACATCTAGTACCCCTGATATTTGCTTCTGTCTGACAAATAGGTCATTTCGTTCATCAAAATTCACCGAATTTGTTAATAATAACAAAAAAATTGAATGAAAATCATTATTTACCATTGGTTGACTTTATACCAAATAATTGTAGATCAAAAAAATCTTTTTATGTTCAAACCACCCTTATACATCTTCACATGTTAAAGGATGCGAGAAGATATATCTTCACCGTTATAAGGGTAGTTTAGTTAGAAAAAATTGTTGGACCTGCAATAAGTCAATTGAGGATAATACGGATTTTTATTCAGGTTTTTTTATTAATATCAACATATTTGGTGAATTTTGACTAACTGGAGGACCTATTTGTTAAACAGAAGCAAATCTCAGGGGTACTAGATGTAATTAATTCAAACCATAGGGTGTCTATGTGTAACACCAAACCTCACTGGAAAGAAATGTAATTATCCCTATATATATACATTCGACACACTTAAATTAGAAAAACAAAACAAAAAGAAGAAAGAAAATGAGACAACGAGGTGGTGGAATCACAAGAGAAGAAAAAGAGGATTTTTCTTCTTAATTCCTTTATAAAATATGTAATATATGCACCTAATATAATATATACATATATATACCTAAGTATATATATCAGCTATAGAAGTTGATAGAAGAAAAGTAGAAACAAGGATAAAAAAAAAATAAAAAGGGAGAAGAGTGAGGCGGTGGAGAGGGAGGGAGAAGAAAAGAGAGATTAAATTCCTCCATTATCATCAAGCTTAGGCAATTTACACATCTAGTTTTCATAAGCCCCTTGTCCCTTGTCTAAATTCATGTATGAGCTAGGGTGTAAGTTGAATTTGTAGAAAATAAACTAATTAAGTTAGAAGAATTCTGTAAATTCCAATTATCTTAAATTATATCAGTCCACATTTAGTGATTCTTGCATATATGAAAATCTTAGGATGTCTAATAAAACTTTGCATATTTTAGAAGAAACTATATACGCCATTTTAATGGGTAAAGTTACAAAGACATTTTGTTCCCCTATTCTGTGGTAATTCAAACAAGGTATACTAAAAACCTTATAACATCAGATATGAAGGTTCAATGTATATGGTTCTTATTTAAAATGAAACTAGTCACATGAAATATTTCATTTTGTAAAAAATATGATATTCGAAAGAGTATATAAGTTTTTGGAGAATTTTGAAGTAGAGTCCATGAATCAGCAACAATCCGGACCAGGATGTACTAAAATCTAAATAACCATTGTATAGATATCCAATTTTTATGATTCTTATTGAAAATAACACTAGTGACATATGAGAGTATTTCGAGTTAAAATGGTACCTGTATCAGTTGTATTTTGGTCTGGCGAGAATTTATAAGTTAGAACAAAATTGTTGCCAGATTTGTCTAGAAAATGTTAATTAACATGGTGACATAAATATTCATATTTTATTCTTATTTGCTTAAAGTATTAATATTAAAAATGCATCAATATTTGAAATCTCATTAGGAGCTGGATCAATTGAGAAAAAAAAAAAAAAAAACTCACACAACTAACTAAGACCATCAACGATCTACATATTTCTATAAGTAAATAATTAGGGTCATCTTTATGTATTCAACTTTTCTCTTGATATTACTTTATGTATGAATTGTGCTGGAAATGAATTATTATGTAAGGTATGATTGGTTTGGTACTTTACTTTGAATGATGATGTTGTGGAAGCAAGATGAGAAAGTGTATTTTCCATGTTTTAAGAGTTGTATGACTTTGTAGTAATATGCTTGTGAATGAAGAGATGTGATGATATGTGGTCTTACTTGACTATTTACTCAAGTATGGTGATATGTGGAAATGAGGGAGTTAAGGAAAATGAATATAATTATTATGTGAATACCCCTTTGATTGGGTTCGATGGCAATTTGTCGAAAGATTGACCTCGGTGGTTTTCGATGCTAAAATGGCCCTGATGGCTCTTTGTGGATAAATGAAAATGTTCTCGGTGCTCTTCATGGGTCAAATGGCACCGGTCTCTCTTCATGGTTTACAAAGGAGAAATTCACTTAAATATAATGTAATGAATAGTGAGGATGAGTTGGTTGAGAAAGACATTATGTTACCATCTTGTAAGCATACTAGAAAATGGAGATTTTGATTTATTATCTTAATGTAAGATGATTGCATTGTTAATAAAAGGAGACGTGTTGAAACCTAATTGATGACATTTTATTTCTAATGCTCATTATTATCTCGTTGAACTAGACTTAACATACATGCCAAAGCGGTTTTGTCCGCAATGTCTCCCAGGTTTAGTCGTTGCTAACCAAAGCGGTTTTGTTCTGCAATGTCAAATTGGGGATAACATTCTCCCGGCTCAGCAAATTATGCACTCCATTACATCTAACAAGAATTGGAACGTGGCCCTAAAGCTAGATGGTGAAAGCTTATGATAGGGTGGATTGGAGCTTCTTGGAGGCAGTACTAGCTCAGTTTGGTATCCCAGAGTTGTGGCTTTAGCTTATTCACAATTGCACACGCAACTGTTAGTTTTCAGTGATGATCAATGGGTCTCTCTGTGGTTGTTTCAAGTCTACGAGGGGTTCACGGCCGGGCGACCCTCTATAGCCATATGATCGCTTTCAAAGGCAGTGAGGGGGTGTCTCATCTAGCTTATGCGGATGATGTTTTGCTATTCACTTATTCTAAAGAAAACAGCTTGGTTAAAATCATGGAATTTCTGTGGCAGTTTGAGATGCTTTTGGGCCAAAAGATCAATATATCGAAAAGCTCATATGGTAGGGCCGAAGGCACCTTCATTGGTGAAGCGGTGAATTAAACGGGTAATAGGTTTTGCACGCAAACCTTTTTTGTTTATTTACTTAGGTGAGCTTATTTTGTTGGAAGGAAGAAGAACAAACTTTTCGATCATATGATCGCTGCAATGGCATCTAAGATCGGGGGACGGGAGAAGAATTTCTTTCATTTGGGGATTGGTCACAACTGATTAAATCAGTCATGCTAGCGATGTCAGTCCACCTTATGTATGTGCTCAAGCCGCCGAAAGGGATCCTGCTTCACATGAAGAGGATGTTGAACAAGTTCTTTTGGGGTTTCTTGGGTTTCAGCAAGCGAATAAAATGGACATCTTGGCAGTGTATTTGCTACTCGGGAGGAGGGTGGCTTACAAGCTCAAAATTTTTCTGATATGGTGGCGGCGTTCTCTCAAAAGCCTCGGTGGAGGTTTCGAACTTGCTCGTCACTCTAGACGAATTTTTTAAGGTAGAAGTATTGCAAAACATCATGTCCTTTGTTTTGGATGATATATTCAACCGGAATGAGTCAGTTGTGCCGTATGAAAAATACAAAAGTATGAGCTGAAAATCGCATCTTTTGGGCACTCGGTAGAGGCGACGTATGCTTCTAGCATGACAATTGGGTGGGGGGAAGCACCGCTTGGAGAGAATGTCAGGTTGACTTTCTCTTTGCATGAACGAGTTCATTTCTACTGGAGATGGGGGATGGGAACAACAAAAGCTCCAACTGGTTCTGCCCTTCGATGTCGTTAGTGGGTTCTTGCAATCCTATTTGATGAAGGAGTCGAGGATTAGCCATGCTAGAAAGATTAACCGAATGGAGACTTCAATGTTGGAAGCTATGGTGGGTTCAACACTTTTGAAGGAAGAGAAGAGGGGTATAGCTAAGGAATTTTGTACTCTAAATTGTGCCTCTCTATTCACTTGAATATCATCTGATTACAAGGCCTTTTATAGGCATAAAACATCAGCAAATAAGCATAGAAATTCGTACAAACAATAAATACAAAATAGAATTCTAAGCATCATTCTCTGTTTATGGCAGCCCTTGCTAAAATAGTCATAACGTTCTTCACAGATTTCCAATCGACTTGAAACTTGAAACATTTGAAATTAGACTCATCGAGCTTTAATTCCATACAAGATTCATCTCAAATGACAACCGTTTGACTTCTAAAAATGCGTTTGAAAGTCTGTTCGAAAAACTGTGACTGCTGAAAACTAGAAGACAAGTTTAATTTCTTGTGCAATTCTCAACCCCCCCCCCCTAAACTTGACTTCTTTACAACTCCGATCATCTCTCTAAGCTGTTGGAATCTGTCTTTTTGAGTGCCTTAGTAAAAATATCTGCAACTTGATCAAGAGTATGATGTACTCCACCTCAATTTCTTTGGTAGCAATGCAATCTCGAATAAAATGAAACCTTGCATTTATATATTTGCTTCGATCATGAAACACCGAATTCTTATCAAGAGCAATAGCTGATTTTTTGTCCACCATTTTAGCTCCATTTTTGTGCAAAACAAAGTTCACTTGGCAACTTTCTTAGCCAAATTGCATGACATGTTCTAGCAGTTGTGGCAACGTACTCCGACTCACATGTTGATAGAGTCACAATTGGTTGCTTCTTTGAGCACCATGAGATTGCATTTTCTCCAAAGAAAAACACAAAATCGGTAGTGTTTTTTCGGTCATCAACATAACCGGCATAATCACTATCACAATATCCTCTTAAGCAAGAATTGTTAGAAGAGGTGTAGAAAATGCCATAATCAAGAGTACCTTTTAGATATCGGAGAATTCTTTTTCCAGCATTCATGTGTTCTTCACTTGGATTGTCCATGAACCGACTCACTAATCCAACTGTAAATAGTATGTCGGGTCTAGTACATGTCAAGTACCGTAGACTCCCAACAAGACTTCGAAATGTAGTTGAGTCGACCTTTCTTGCTTCATCGTCTCTGGAAAATTTTACTCCTCACTCCATTGGAGTATTCACTGGATTGCATTCCATCGTCTTGAACTTTTTTATGATCTCCCTTGCATACGCCTCTCGAGAGATGAAGATTCCATCACTTTGTTTCTTTACTTCTAATCCCAAATAATATGACATGAGTCCCATGTCACTCATCTCAAATTTTTGAGTTATAACCTTCTTGAAGCTGTCATACATATGTGGATTATTTTCCGTAATAATGAGATCATCCACATAAATGCATACGCATAGTATATCTCCATTTTCCTTCTTCACATAAAGAGCATATTCATGAAGGCATATTGAGAAACCACTTTTTTGAAGATAGATGTCAAGACGACTATACCATGCTCTTGGTGCTTGCTTGAGACCATATAATGCTTTCTTCAATTTCAACACTTTGTCTTCATGGCCTTTAACCATGAAACCATCCAGTTGTTCAACATACACTTCTTCTTCAAGAGTACCATTCAAAAATGCGGACTTCACATCCATTTGATGAATTCGCCATTGATTTTGTGCCGCAAGAGCGACCAACAACCGTATTGTCTCCAAGTGAGCAACGGGAGCAAAAACTTCTTCATAGTCCACACCATGCTTTTGTTTATACACCTTTGTAACAAGCCTCACTTTATACCTTTCATCTTCTCCTTTTGCATTTTTCTTTATTTTGTACACCCATTTGACTACAATGGCTTCATGACCACTTGGTAGTGTAGTGATCTCCCAAGTGTCATTTTTCTCTATTGAATGGATTTCCTCCTCCATGGCTTGCACTCATTTCTTCTCTTGTATAGCTTCTTCAAAACTCAAAGGTTCATCATTCATAAATGAATAAAGAATATTATCACCATTTATTCTTTCCATAGCATCATAAAGATCACTTATGCTACGATACCTTTGAGGTTGTTCGCTTGAACTTGGTGTTGAGGGGGTTGAATTCTCGCCTTGAACTTCTCGGTCATCCTCTTCTTCTTCTAGATGTGGAAGAATACAATACTTTTCTCCTCCTTAGATGTTCCAATCCCACAAGGCTTCTTCTTCGAATTCCACATGTCTACTAATCACTACCTTTTTTGCAATAGGATCAAAACATTTCTACTCCTTGGAGTTCTCATCATAGCCAAGAAAGACCATCTTCTTACTTCAGTCATCTAGTTTTGTTCTTTGTTCTTCCGGCACATGAACATAACAAATAGAGCCAAAAACTCTTAAGTGCTTCACAGTTGGCTTCCATCCACTTCATGCTTCTTGTGGAGTTATTTTCTCCAAACTCCTTGTCGGGGATCTGTTTGAAAGATACACGGCACATTCAACTGCTTCAGCCCAAAATTCTTTCGGCATTGCCTTGCTTTTCAACATTGTCCTAGCCATGTTCAGAATCGTTCTATTCTTTCTTTCCACAACGTCATTCTGTTGTGGTGTTCTTGGAACAGTCATAGGACGTTGAATTCCATGTATTTCACAAAAAACTTTGAATTCATTAGAAGTGAACTTTCCACCTCTATCGGTCCTTAGAACTTTGAGTTCAAAATCACTTTCTTTCTCAACACGAGTTTTAAACTTTTTGAAAGTCTCAAAAGCTTCACTCTTGTGTTTTAGAAAATAAACCCATGTCTTCCTTGTAAAATCATCGATAAAGAGTATAAAATATGAACTCCTACCGAATGATTGTGGGTTCAAAGGACCACACACATCCGCATGCACAAGTTGTAGAGGCTTGCTTGCTCTTGAAAGTGACTCCTTTGGAAAGTCTTTTCTTGCATGTTTGCCAAGCAAACATGCCTCACATAACTGATTCAGATGATTTATTTTGGGAACTCCTCTCACCATATTCTTTTCTCCTAGCATCTTAAGCCCTTTAAAGTTGAGATGTCCGAATCTCATATGTCATATCCATGAAGAATCATTGATGCAAGCTTGTAGGCACTTTGCTTCAGTCGTCTTCACATTTAGCTTGAACATTCGGTTACTTGTCATAGCAACTTTTGCGACAAACTTATCATCTCGGTCTTGAAGCCATAGATATTTATCCTCCATCTTCACTCTGTGTCCACTCTCCAAAAGTTGACCGATGCTCAAAATATTATTTTTCATTCTTGGAATGTAGTAGACATTATGGAGAAGTTTGTGATCACCATTCTTTGTAGCCAAAATTATTGTACCTTTTCCCTTGATTTCCACTTTAGTGTCATCTCCAAAACGAACATTTCCGGTTATTTTTGTGTCCATTTGCACAAACTTGCTTCAATCTCCGGGCATGTGGTTGCTTGCACCATTGTCAAGATACCATGTGACATCATTTTCTATAGTGTCTTCCTTTTGGGAAAGCAATAGGGCATCATCTTCTTCCTCCTTATGCTCGGTAAGGTTTGTCTCTTCCGCATTAGATCTAGATTGACACTCCATGAATAGTGTCCGGTCCTTCCGCATGCATAGCACTCAACATAACTTTTATCAATTTTTCTCCAATTGTTGTTGTTTCTTCCTCGACCACGGCCTCTTCGAAAATTCCTATTTGCACCATCCTAGAGTGAGTTTTGTTCACCTTTTTCTTGGCCTCGACCTTCTCCTCTTCCTTGACCACGACCACGGCTATGCCAACGACCTCGGCCTCTACCACGAGCTTGACTTCTTCTTCCTCTATCAGAAGCATTTCCTTTAGGATTAAAGGAAAGTTTTGCTTGCAAGACTTGCTCCACCCGCACTTGTTGATTTCTTTTTATTCTTTCTTCATGAGCTATTAACGATCCATTTAGCTTGTCAATAGTCATGGTATCGATGTCTTTTGCCTCTTCAATAGCCACCACTGTATGATTAAACTTCTCATTAAAAGAGCGTAGAGTCTTCTCAACTACTCTCACATCCGTCAATTTTTCACCAAACTGCTTCATTTGATTTATCACCACGAAAACTCGAGTGAAATAATCCGTAATAGATTCATTCTCCTTCATCAAAAGAGACTCAAACTCAGCCCTTAGAATTTGGACCTTCTTCACTTTATCAACTCCCACAGTGGAATTCTTTGAAATGTCCCATGCATCCTTGGCCTTGACTCATTGGCGATTTTCTCAAAGATCTCGTAATCTAATCCTTGATGGATGATGCTAAGAACACTTTGATCTCCACCCCTTCATTTCTGCAACGCGGTTAGTTCGGCTACAGAAAGAGCACCCTCATCGGCGGGTTCATCATACCCGGTCTCAACAAAATTCCACAAGCCATGAGCTCTAAGAATAGCTTTCATTCTAACTAACCATTTGGTTTTGGTCAGAGTTGGATATTGGAAGGAGATACGTGGAGTTGTGGTGGTCATTTTAAGTAGGCTCTGATACCACTTTGTTGGACGCTATGGTGGGTTCAACACTATTGAAGAAAGAAAAGAGGGGTATAGCTAAGGAATTTTGTACTCTAAATTGTGCTTCTCTATTCACTTGAATATCATCTGATTACAAGGCCTTTTATAGGCATAAAACATCAGCAAATAAGAATAAAAATTGGTACAAACAATAAATACAAAACAGAATTCTAAGTATCATTCTCTATTTCTTGCAGCCCTTCATAAAATAGTCATAACTTTCTTCACATATTTTCAATCGACTTGAAACTTCAACCATTTGAAACTAGACTCACAGAGCTTTAATTCCTTATAAGATTCATCTGAAATGGCAACCTTTGGACCTCTGAAAATGCATCTGAAAGTCTGTTCAAAAAACTTTGACTGCTGAAAACTAGAAGACAAGTTTAATTTCTTGTGCAATCTCAACATTCAACATCAAATTGGCACGGAATGACACCAGGAGGGCTGCGGTGCAGCACCCTCTTCTGGCTGACCTATGGCATCGAAAGTTTGTTCCCTCAATGTCAATTTTTGTTTGGAGGCTGCTGCACAACTTCGTCTTAATGGATGAACTCTTGTGAGAAAAGGATTTGATTATAGTGTCTAAATGCCTCTGTTGCCGTGATAAGGAGTCAATTCACACCTCTTTCTTGAGGCCTCGCCGGTCAATGAGGTATGGTCTTATTTTGCGCTGGTTTTTAGCATAAGTCTCCCGAATACGGAATACATCTCCACTACGCTCCAACACTGGAAATTATTGTCGCCTTTTGTCAAGCGATGGCGCATTCGGATACTGATACCAATATTGATATTGTGGCACACTTGTAAAAAGGAGGTATGACACCAAACATAATGGAACTCACTTTTTTCACATGTTATTATCAAATGGGTATTCTCGTATTTGTGGTGCTTGTACAAATCAAAGGGAATGGTCTTTCAATAATGAAATGGTGATTTGGTTGTGGCTAGGCGGTTGGGCTTCACATTCTCTCTGCCTAAACCCCCAACTTCAAATATGGTCACTTGGACAGCCACAGGAGACGATCAGTTCAAGCTTAACTACGATGGTGCCTCGAAAGGCAATTCGGGTATTGTGGCTACTGGGGGTTTAGTACGTGATGGTTGAGGTCGTTTGGTCTTTGCATTCTATGAGTTCTATGATGATTGAACGAATACGTTCACTGAGATGTTTGTAGTGGTGCAAGGCCTGGAACATGCATGAGATAGGGGATGTTTATAGCTTGAATGCGACTTTTCATACTTGCAAATGGAGTAAATACTCCTTGTTTATAGATGTCAATTTGTAGTGGAGCTTTATTTTTAATAAACGGGTAAGGGTCTATGCTTAACCCCCGCCTAGGCACAGGCGACTTTTACCCAACAAAAAGAAATATAGTACCCATCGATACACGATTATTAATTTAAGTAGAGGAAACTTCACAAGCTGGAGGAAACATTTCCCCTTTAAGTATGGGCTTCACATTGGCACATTCAGATGTTGCTGCTCCATCGCTTCCTTGGTAGGCCAGCTTTATGTTACTCAACACCACATTCTCGCATGGAACTCCTTTGCTGCATCTAAGCTTCACTGCGAGTTTGCTTGCTGATGTTCCACGAATATCCTCGAAACTAACATCACTGATCTTAACACGTGACGGGACCTTATAAAAATCAAGAGAAAAAAGCCAAACCCTTTCAGAAATCTGAATTCACGGGGCTAATAGAAAGAAAGAAAAAAACGCAATTCTTGATCATGCAGATGCAGTAGTACCTTTGTGTCGCATAGATTGTAAGGGCAATACTCTTGATCTATCAAAATAGGTGTGGTGACATTGTCCATGACGATGTCCTTAAAGTGCAAGTCACGTGCTATACCCTCTGTAGAAGAAGCAGGGCGTGTCATGAGCCTCACACCATTCACAGTATTGGTAAGGGTGCAATTCTTCACTGTTATTCCAATCACTGGTTCTTCATTGTTGTATTGGCCTAGACTTCCGATGGCGATGCCGTGGCCCGGCCCGCACCACATATCCTCTATGTTCACTTGTTCGCTACCGTCGCCCACCGACACACAATCATCTCCGGTTTTAATGTCGGCCTGGGTCAGGTTGATCCCGCTCGAACGCGCAATGTGCATCCCGTCGGTGTTGAGGCTTTCGTGTGGAGACGAGATTCTGATGCGTTGGAACGTCACATTTGTGCAGCTCAACACGTTAATGTGGAACTGCTTGCTGTCGAAGGATGTGATGGAATGGATCACAGAGTTGGTGATTTGGTGGAAGCTCAAATTCTGTTTACAAATTCCAACAAATTAATTGAATTGCATTTTTGGTCCTGTAACGACAGACATAGATTAGACGTGGAGAGAAAAGAGTAGTGGAAAACTTACAATAGGCATGGAACCACATTTTCCTGCTGCACAGTTGTTCTCGTGCCAGGTGATCTCTCCTTGCCCATCAAACCTTCCTCCTTGGAGGCTGAACTTGTCTATGCCTTGGAAATTGAACCAACCGTTATGCGATGTTAATCTAGCCGGGTCGATCGGAGCCACAAACCGTACTTTCTCAGCTAGAATCGCAATTGGAGCTTGACACGGACCCTGGATTGCCATCGAACCAACCATATAGGTTCCTTTTGGGATCACAACAGTGCTCGCCTCGCTCGACTTGCATGCCTCTTTCCATGCATTAAGTATCGCCTAAAACACAAGACATAATCAAAGGACGAAAAATGCAATTAAGCCTTCAACTATAAATAAGAATTCATGTTATATATATATATATAGGAGTTTCATACCGCGCTATCGTCTGTCTTGCCATCGCCCTTGGCACCAAACTTTAGAACATTAAATTCAGCAGCATGGTTTCCGGCCACCATTGCCATAATCAGCATCCAAATCCAAATACCTTCCATCTCTCCTTTTCTTTATGTGAATATTCTCTTTCTTGTTAGTTTCTACAAGCATATATGCGTTGTTGATGCTGCTACTCATTTATATATACATCTAGCAAAAAGGAAAGCAAGATTAAGACCACAAAATCCTTGAACTCCAAATTTGGGTAGATCGATAATATGTGGTAGTTTGTGTGTTTATGGTCATGTACGTACATGTGTAACTGTGTCCATAGTCATCGCAAGGGCACCTGCTTTTGCGTCTATTTCTCCGTCCAACAATCCACGCCCATCCATATATAATATTTAATTCTATTTTTATTAATTACTAGAACGTGTATCACGTGCGTTGCACGTGTAGAAACATATTAAGTTCATAAATTTATTTATATTTATATCATTGAAACATTAGTATATACAATTATCTTTTCAAAAAAAGATAATAATTATTTTAAAATCATTTAATTCTATTATTTGTAATTCATTTCTAAATTTACTTGATACTGTTAAATAAAAAAACCTAATCCTTAAAATTAAAATTTTTTATTTTATATGTACTGATTATTATATTTAATGATCTTGTATTGAAATAAATTAGTGCAAAAGTAAAATATAATATATAAAAAAATCCAATATTAAGATAAAATTAATTACTCATAGTGCTTTATTTCTGGATTTTTTTACAAGAAATTCTAATTTAATAGAATTGATCATGTTTTATTTGTAGCTATTTTTTTGGTGATTTGCTATGTCTTTAATTTTATTTATTTTTATTATATTTATTCCTGTGTATGATATATTTTTTCTTTTATTATCATATCTTGATGTCTTTTATTTTTAAATTATTGATGTGAAATGATTTTCAACTAATTGTTTATTAACTATTATTAATCAAACTGTAATCTAATTAGATACCCGTAGTATCTGTATATGTATCGCATGGTCGTATAACTATTTGGTATTATCTATTTTTTGTTCAATAATATATTATGTGTTTGCAAACTTGAAGGGTGTCCGACTAAATTTATCTGAAACATCTTATAAGATGTTTTAAGAACTTAAAAATGTTGAATTCTATTTTAGAGATAAGCTCTTAAAATATTTGGAAAACTAAGAAGTCAGAGCTTATAAGATGTAAGATTGTTATGTATAATTTTATATTGTAAAGAAAAATTGAGCTTACTTTTTTTCTGAAAAGCTTACAAAATCATGAACATTGTATTTTAAAATCTTATAAGCACTATAGAAAAGACAAACTACCGAACTATTTTATAGAACGTATAAGCTCTTAAACATATTATTATATGTTTTAAAGAGCTTATAAGCTCAACCAAATACCAACGTAATCTTTTATGTGCATATATGATTATTTAATATTAAAAAATCAAATAATAAGAGAGTTTTTGAATAATTGAACTTTTTGGACAATGTCAATTTAATTAAAAAATAGTGCTTCTTTTGTCAATATATTTTTATTTTCAATACTTATTTACTTTTGTTAACCTTGGCTTATTTTATATAAATTTATTCTAAAGAAAATCATATTTATCTTTTGTTAGCATACAATTAAAATTTAATTTACTACTAATAATTAGTATATAGTTATTTCTATAATCTTACTTTTAATTGTTATCAATGTTTATTCACAATTATAGAGTTTTACCAATTTGAGTAATATTAATTATACACATTATATTTTCTTTTTGGTATTGTTTTATTGATATTTTTTATATGCTAATTGTCTGTTACTTTTAAGACAAAACAATCTGAATTGAATAAAATAAAAGAAAGTTATAAAAAGATAAAGTTCTAATAAAAATGCAATTTTAACACTATTTAGTAGTTCTAATTCCTCTCAACTACTTACATATATTTATCGGCAAAATTGCACTTTTGGTCCTATAGGATAGGGCCATTCTCACATTTGTTCCCGCGCTTTTGGTCGTCGACACTTTTGGTCCCAAAGCCCTAATTTTTTTATACTTATGGTCCCAAGCCGTTAACTTTAACGGAAAACGGCACGTGCCGTTTGTCAACGCAAGTAAACGGTCTTCTGCCGTTAGCTGCTGCATTTAGGAGGGAAAAATTGGCGCCAAATGCACATTTGACTCCCTTTTTCCCTATTTATACCCATAAAAAGCCAAAAAAAATCTTATTTTGTCCTTTGACAACAAAAACTACCCCAACATTCATTTTTTTCTGTTTTAGAAGGTGAAAAAAATGTCACAAACCTCTGAGAATGCTAGAAATATTAAAAAAAAAAAATCTTTTTGCATTTTCTATCGCATTTAATATATAAACGTCACATATAAAATAAATTACATTATCTATTTTATTTAAAAAAATATTTGTACAATGACGAATATATATTTAAATAGAATATAAAATGCAATATAATTAGAAATATAAAATTCAACCCCCAACCCACCCAGTGCCTAGTACATATTTTAATTGTGGTATGAGGTCATTTTTTCTAATATTCCGCCCACATTTATTGCTTTCTCGTCAATAAAATAACGTCATCATTCTTTATAATATACACACATAGTTATATAATATAGATGCTTTTGTATTTTTTTATTTAGGGATATCAAAGTTTTCTCGTATGATACTTTCACTAGTTCTCGTTAAGAAACCAAATTTTATTATTCAAACATTTCGTGTAATTACTCAATAGAAATTGGGCCTAACCCAAACACCCTCTTAGTTGCTTGATGAGGTTGAAGGAGATGTTAAAATTGCCAATAGTCATGGAAGCCTTTCATATAAACCAAACTGTGGCGAAATCAATTTTTTTTCGAAGTTGTTGATATTCAATTCAATTCTGATTTCAATTTCAATAAATCTCACTCAACCTTGTATAGGTGCACATGGCATGAAACATAGTAACCCCAGAAATCCATGAAACTGGAATTCCCCTTCGAAATAATGGGATGATCACAAAAATTCAATATACGGGAAAATCTCATTTTTTGTCCTTTATTTTACTATTCATTTTTAGTCCTGATCATTATGTAAATCTCACGTTTGGTCCTTTATTTTGCATTTTGTCTCATTTTTGGTCCTCCGTTAACTTTTTTAACAGAATGGCCATGTGAATATCATGTGGACGTTAAATCTCTGTAGTGGTTGATGTTGGCTGTTGAATTCGCGTATTTGGGGAAAAAATAGAACCCTAATTTCATCTCCCAAACTTCTTCCTCCACCCACCTCCTGGCAGAATCCCCTTCTCACCCCCCCCCCCCCTTTTTTTTTGAAATCACCTCTGGATCGTAGAAGCGGAGAAGAAGCAAGGAATCGACGATAATGAGCTTACGCGACCCCAACTTCAATGATTTTCCTCCCACGCAAAAAACCCACATCCATTGGCAATATCATAACACCCATGAAACCTTCTTCCAAGATTCGAGTTCATCCACAAGGTTCTCAAATACGTGGTCTTACCATAATAGCACATCATAGGTGATTTTGTTAACTTGTATCGCTTGTTGATGCCATTATTTCATACTTGGATGATCAAATCGCGTGGTCGTGGAAGGAAGATGTGAGATGGTGTTGAGCCCTAATTCTTTGATTTTGCCCTCTTTTTTTTGTGCATTATGTCGTTTATGCCTCTAACTCAGCCAATTTATCCCTCCACTACAGAGACTTAACGGCCACGTGATATTCACGTGGACATTCCATTAAAAAAGTTAACGGAGGATAAAAAATGAGACAACATGTAAGATAAAGGACCAAAAATGAGATTTACGTAATGATCAGGACTAAAAATAAACAGGACCTAAAATAAAGGACCAAAAATGAGATTTTCCCTTCAATATACACACTCTATTTTTGAAAATGCTAGAAATATTGAATGTTATTGCCTGTACACAAGACAACATAGTTTATGCCAATAGCATTCAATATTTCTAGCATTCTCAGATATTTGTGACATTTTTTCACTTGCTAAAACAGAAAAAAAAAATGAATGTTGGGGTAGTTTTTGTTGTCAAAGGAGAAAATAAGATTTGTTTGGCTTTTATGGGTATATATAAATAGGGAAAAAGAGAGTAAAATGTGAATTTGGCGCCAATTTTTCCCTCCTAAATGCAGCAGCTAACGACAGAAGACCGTTTAACTTGCGTTGACAAACGGCATGTGCCGTTTTCCGTTAAAGTTAACGACTTGGGGCCATAAGTGTCAAAAAATTAGGGCTTTGGAACCAAAGTGTCGACGACCAAAAGCGCGGGACCAAATGTGATAATGGCCCTATCCTATGGGACCAAAAGTATAATTTTTCCTATATTTATCATTATCTAAGTATTTTTGAGGTATTAGGACTATTAAATTACCTTTTTTTTAACAATTTTTTTATAATTAGTTCTAATTAATTATTAAAAAGATTACTTAATTAAGGGTATAAGTATCTTTTCACAATAGGAAACAAACACTTAAAAGATTCACACTTTTATATATAGCATAGATTCACACTTTTATATATAGTGTAGATATAAATGTAATTATATCCCTTTCGCGTTTTACTCGGTGGAGTTTGTTAGCGTTGTAATATAGTTCTTCATCTTTTTTAACTTTGTTATTTTAGAACAAAAGTAGTCGGTATTGGCCAGGAAGTTACATCATAATTTCAACTAATTTTGAATTCTAACATAGGTTAAAAGAAAAATGAGAATCAACTAAATCACTTATCATGTAATGTGAACACTTTTCTTGTAAGATAGATTAAAATGTAATTTGAACATTTGAGGTGTAATTACTGGATACATTATACATTAAAAGGCCGTCCCAAAATTGTAGCGGCTTGGTATATCGTACCGGCTATTGTAACGGACAGTCTCACAAAGGCAATCAGTCGTTACAAGCTTAAATAGCGATTGCAAAGGCCGGTACAACTAGTACAACTTGTAATGGCTTTACTTTTGTAACAACTTTTCACACATCTTCATTTTGCCAAGATCGTTGTGACGGTGCTTCCTACATCCACAATACAAATTCCTTTCATCTAAAATTGTGACGTCAAGAAACTACTTCCGTTCCACGTTTGTTACAAAGACCGTTGATATTGGAATGGCCTTATGACCGTTACAAAAAAATCGTTCCAAATCCCGCATTTGTTTGTAGTGTAAGTACTATATATCTTATTATATTATCTTGTATTATATTATACTATGATAAAATTGTGAATCCCGGAAATGTTTGTTTCCATTGTGAAAACATATTTATACTTTTTCATAAGGATTATTTGTAATAATAAATAAGAATTAGTTATTGAGGTCACAATCTATAACGTATGGGAAAAGAAAATTCCATGAAAGAAATTAATAAAATGCGGAATGGGAAAAATAATTTTGGATTAATTAAAAAGGGAGAAAATAATTGACAAAAATAAATTTTGTCAAGTACTAAGATAAATAAACAAAAGATTTATTAAAAGATAAAGAAGGGAGTTAGATAAACTAAATTAACATTTTAAGAATTTACATTCTTTTGAGCATCTTGATTAGTACAAATTAATTCAAGTTCTTTTTTATTTTGAATTGAAATGTAATTTTTTTTTTTGTAAATTTAGTTATATTTTTTTTAGTTGTTAAGGAAAATCTATAAGAAAAATTAGTAGTATGTAGTTTAATATAAAATTATAAAAAGAAACAACAATAAGAAAAGATTCACCATCCGCAATATTATCATAAATTAAAACAACATTCAAAAATCTCGTAGAATAGTATTAGAGAAGAATATGTTAGAATAGGTGACCAGAAAGTCAATAGGTTTGGCGATTTATAACCTATTTGACAACTTGATGTAAATGTAATATTATTATGTGATGAATATGATGAGTGTTCGTCACCAATGGTACCTTCTTTGTTGCACTCATCTTACATTTGTTAAAATGGTGTTTAACTTATATCGCAACAAAGCCCACAGACCATGGTTAACAACTCGTGCAGTTGGGGCCACGCATTGGATGGTGGTCATGAAACCAACTGATTAAGAGTTGGGTCTGAAATGTTCCAAGTCGAGGACCTCGAGACAGGGCATCGAGAGTCCTATTGAGACTTGCGTCAAGAGTCGTGTTCATTGGATGAGTGTCGTGTTTCATCGGCAACAGGCGTGGGACGCCTACACGATCTTGATGGGTTGGTCGACTGGGGTCGAGCCGACTGGACTGACTCGCGGGGATCATCATATGGAAGCCTTGGAGGCTTGGTCGGTATGATTGGTTTTCCCCGGTTCCGATAGTACGGGAGTAATCCTCAGACTTGAGGAATCATGGCAGTCGCGTGCACAGGACGGCTGTATCTTGGATCTGGCGAGAGGTAGTCATTCTGTAAGATGATTATCATAAGCCTTGTCCAGTGCAGTCGAAATGTGTAGTGAGGACGGTGGATTCCAAGAAGAGGATCCGTCCCCTGTCAGTATGTGACAGAGGTATCTCCTATGCACTCGGAGACACGTTCATGTTGTTTAAAGCTATGGCCACAGTGGTTGGTCGAACAGGGAATGGTTTCCTGTGTCGATGCAATGAAGCATACGTGGTCTCGAGTATTAAGCATAGATGCCTAGTCAAGGATGGGAACCGACGCCCAATTCCATACCCTAGACTAAGGCCGGGAGACGGTAGACGGAAGGATCGTACCCGTACGGAATCGGCGCCTAAATATTCACGCCAATTCACCTAGTCTCTAGTGCCATGGACCGTTGCTAGACGGCCACCCATGGTAACGGGCCCTTGTGGGACACGGGCCCAAGTCTAGCTGAGGGTGAACCTAAAGGGTCACACACAAATCACCGAGGAGGTTGAGAGATTGACTTGGAGTCAATCTCGAAGGATAAAATAAGTAATTGGATTACTTAAGGGAAAGTCCATTGGATGGACGGGCCGATATTGTATCGGGCTTTCGTTTAATCGGTAAATTGGATTTTCGATTAAATATGGAAAGTTGAGACGTTGAGACATTGGATCTTTTAATTGGATTAAAAGATCAACGGAAATAATTTAAATGGACATTAAATTAGATTTAATGTTGGATTCGTCGTAATTGGATTACGATAAAACCCGGTCCGTTAAATTATACCCGAGAGGAGAAATAATTTCTATTTTGGAATAGGAAGAAGTTGGACTTCTTCCCTTAATTAAACATGGCCGACATGCTCCCTTGGAGGAAGCAAAATCAGCCATGTTTCATGCTAGGTGGTATGTTGACTTATCTCTTTTGAAAAGAGACAAATCAACTCTAATCAAGCTCTTCCCTTTTGGTATGATTTGATCATACCATAAATTTTGGTAGGCTTGATTGAAGAATTGATGGTGATTGATTGGAATGAATCTAGACATCCTTGGATGAACCTAGACACATTCCAATAATCACATTAATTATGTATATATATTAGAATATACAACACCAAGCATATGTGATTCATTATTCATCTTTTTCTAGGAAAAAGAGAAGACAAAATCCTCTCCTCTCTCTCAAACTCTCGGCCTCTCTCCCTCTCTTACACTTGTGTTCTTCACTTGATTTTGAATCAAGAAGAAGAACAAAGTAAGTTTAAGAGAGCACTAGTTCATAGTGTTCTTCTCTTAAACCGATTCCTTCTTAAACCCGTTCTTTTCTAGCAAGAAGAACGTGTGTTTCTTCCGGTGTGGTGTGGATCACCTTTGGAGAATCCATACGTTTGGATTTCGTGAGCATTTCCGAGAAGGAACAACGCAAGTAGCCGGGAGCATACGCTAAATAATCAAAGGTAACGGTTTATTACGCTTTGATTGATTTAATATACATCTATGCCCTATGTGTTTAAAATATATATTTCTAATATTTACACATCCTACATCGAACGCCCGGTTGAGCACCCAAGGGTACACCCCTTGGGATTCGTATTTTAAATGAGATTTGATTTAATTTACGCACTTTTAACGCTTTCTCGCTTCCGCTCGCGCTCCCGGGCGGATCCGCTTGTCCTTCAGAATAACCTTTTGTTAATTAAGTAAAGTTCTAGTATACTTTTCCAAAGATTGATGAAATAAAATAAAAAGTAGTTGAAATTTTCAACAAATACAATATAATTTGTTACTTAAGGTTTGGGTTAAATTCAATTTATTCCCAGTGAAATTAGAAAAGTTAAAAAAAAAAAGCCTGTAAAAAAGGAAGAAAAAAACTCTGGCTTGTGTGTCCTGTTGTAGGATAAAATCATAAACTACCTTAAAACATGGTGTCAAGCCTTTGATGTCAAGGAGGACATAGAACATTCACGGTTGGATAGGTTCATTGTGGCAAGGGGTTTTGGTCTTATTTAGGACTCGATTTGTTAGGATGTGGCTTGTGTGTTGTACTCTCTCTGTGTGTGTATGTGTTGTTTTTTATTTTTATTTTTTTTGAGAGGTGTCTTATTGTGTGTGTAGCTCCTCTTTTATAGGTATGACCAGGTGTCAAGGGCCGCCCGCACTCTCGGCCCCCTTGACCCGATTTCGACCATGTTCCATCCGGCCGACCAACACTTCCGCCAACAGACACTAGGCCTCCGCAGGTTTTTAGACTCTTATGCGTGAGTCACTACTGTAATATTTACTTTTTCTCATGTGGCCCTTTATGCCCATGAGATGCAATTTTCAGCTTTTCTAGTATCTAGTTTTTGTCGATAGGAAATTTCTTTTTAAGCCTATTATAGGGGGGAATGACCACTCGAAGCTTGGTGTGCATTGCTAGTATCCCCCTCACGGCGATCCCGTGGCTAGCTTGCTGTAATCTTCAATATTTCTGCTATCAATATAAAAACGCATTCGCTGCAAGACGTGTGATTGATTTACTGATTCCGCTACATTATATTGTTGATTGTTGGAAATTATGTTGTTCTTGTCGACGGCCTGTGCAAGGCGTCGGTGGGAATTTGGTTGGTGTTGCTGTCGGTTGGCAGAAGTAGTCGTTGGCTGTGGACTACTAGCCACACGGTGCCCCTTTCCCGCATTGCGGAAGGCGCCCCGTGAGAGGTGGTATTAGAGCCTCGGTTGCCTGATGTGGCCGAGGCGGGTTACGAGAGCCAGTTCTGCTAGAATGTCGGACCAGGACCCTGAGAGTCCGAGGGGTGCCGAGGCGCCCCACAAAAGGATCACAGATCCGGAGGCCAAAATCTCCTGGTTGACTGAGGTGGTCGAGAATTTGGAAGATCATGTTGCCACACTGGAGCATGAGTCTCGGAGCTGCATTCCGATCTGAGGGAATGTCAGCATGCGGTCTGGGATGCTTATGTCCAGGGCGGTGTTGTTGATATGCAACGCAAGATGGAGGAGATGGCCCTACAGATTGGAGTTCTACAATGGGCGGTGAGCAACACTCCTGTTGCTCCTGATAATGGTGCTAGGCTTCGGATTCCTGAACCGAAGGCCTACGGCGGTGCTCGAGATGCGAAGGAGGTCAAGAACTTCTTGTTTGACATGGAACAGTACTTTCTTGCGGTAAATGTGGCCGATGAGGCAAGGAAGGTGTCTACTGCAACCATGTACCTGACTAGTGATGCCAAGCTATGGTGGCGTACCAAGTATGCCGAAATTCAGGCAAACCATCTACGCCTGGATACTTGGGACCTTCTATGGGAAGCCATTCGTGAGCAGTTCTTCTCAAAGAATGTTGAATATAATGCCCGACGGGCGCTGCGGAAGCTAGAACACACCGGCTCCGTGCGGGATTACGTGAAGGCCTTTTCGGCACTAATGTTGGACATCAGGGATATGTCGGAGAAGGACAAGCTCTTTACTTTTGTGGAGGGCCTGAAACCGTGGGCACGACTTGAGTTACAGCGTCAACGGGTGGCTGATTTGGGATCAGCGATGGTTGCGGCCGAACGCTTAGCAGATTTCAACCCAGAGTCTCGGAGGGATAGGCAGACGACGCCTAGTCCGGCACAGAATAGGTCGGGAGGGTCGAAACCTTTTAAGAGTAACTCTAACAGGAGTGGGGGAGAGCGGAAGCCCCACACTCCCTCTAGTTCGCAAGGGAACTCCAGCAGCGGGAAGCCCTTGGACAACAGGCAAGGGGCATCACAGAGAAGTAGTGGGTGCTTTCTGTGCGATGGCCCGCATCGATATCGGGATTGCCTGAAGAAACAGTTGTTGAATGCGCTGGCGACCTATACTGAGAAGGTGCCACCCGCAAAGTCAGCAGAGCCACCCGAGACGACGAGTGGCGAGAATGATTCTAAGGAGGATGAGGACAACCTGGGTGCAATATCAAAATGGTGCAACACGTTGTCCCATGTGGCCGCAAAGAAGGCGGTGCCTCCCCGGGCAGGAAAGACTGCCCCGGCTCTTGAGGGGAGCCAGACTGAAGACGAGACACAATCCAGGTCTTTTCGGAATAAAGGGTTGATGTATGTGGATGTGAAGATCCGTGGCAAGCCGGTTCGTGCTATGGGCGACACTGGTGCTTCTCAGAACTACCTAGCAAGCGCCGAAGTAGAGAGACTCGGGCTTGTGCTAGAGAAGGGAGTTGGTCGACTGAAGGCAATCAATTCGGCCGCGCAGCCCATTGCTGGTGTGGCGAAATCTGTGCTGATTAAGATTGGTCCGTTCGAAGGCAAGACTAATCTTTCTGTGGTCGTGATGGACGACTTCAAGCTTATCCTCGAGCTTTAGTTTTTGCGGGATACACGGACGGCAGTGTTACCCTATGCGGATTCTTTGATGATGTTGGGCACCAAACCTTACATCATCCCAGTGCTGGCCGGGCAGACCGGTGGGAGAAATTTGTCGGCCATGCAGTTTGAGAAGGGGCGCAAGCGGAATGAACCATCCTACTTGTGTACTCTTCGCTTTGATGAAGTTGAGAAGGTGTCGGGCCCCATACCCGGCGTGGTGAAGAAGCTCTTGAGAGAGTTTGAAGACGTGATGCCCGATGAACTGCCTCGGAAGCTACCACCGAAGAGGGCAGTGGATCACGCGATTGAGTTGGTTCCTGGCACGAAGCCTCCTGCTAGGGCCCCTTACGGAATGACACAGCCTGAGCTTGTGGAGCTTAGGACGCAGCTGAAGGATATGTTGGAGAGTGGCATTATTAAGTCCGCGAAGTCGTCGTACGGAGCGCCGGTCCTATTTCAGAAGAAGGCCGACGGCTCCCTACGGATGTGTTGTGACTACCGGGCCCTAAACAAAATTACTGTGAAGAACAAGTATCCTATACCGCTCGTGGCGGACTGCTTTGACTGTCTAAGCCAGGCGAAGTATTTTATGAAGATTGACTTGAGGTCGGGCTATTAGCAGGTCCGGATCAAGGAGGGCGATGAGGCAAAGACGACAGTGGTCACGAGGTATGGAGCTTTTGAGTTCCTTGTCATGTCGTTCGGCCTGACGAATGCTCCAGCTACCTTCTGCACTTTGATGAACCAAGTACTCCATGGTTTTCTTGATGAGTTCGTGGTGGTGTACTTGGACGATATTGTTATCTACAACAAGACCTTGGCCGAGCACGTTGGGCACTTGCGGTAGGTTCTTGCAAGACTCCGCGAGCACGAGTTATATGCGAAGGTATCGAAAATGCTCGTTTGCTCAGAAGACTATCAGCTTCTAGGGACACATTGTGGGGACCGAGCAGAACGAATGGATCCCAAGAAGGTGTAGGCTATCAAAAAGTGGCAGCCACCAAGCAATGTACATGAGTTGCGGTCATTTCTCGGCCTGGCTAATTATTATCGGCGCTTTGTGAAGGGCTACTCTGAGATAGCACGGCCCATGACAGACTTGACGAAGAAGACGACGACTTGGAATTGGACATCCCAATGCCAAGTGGCCTTCGACAGCCTTAAGGAGGCGATGGTGACAGATCCTGTGTTGGCCTTACCAAATATGTCGAAACCTTTCGAGGTGGAGACAGATGCTTCAGACTTTTCCTTATGAGGCATCCTAATGTAGAACGACCACCCAGTTGCCTATGAGAACAGGAAGCTTAAAGATGTTGAGAAGCGCTATTCAGTGCACGAGAAAGAGTTGTTGGTCGTAGTTCATTGCCTTAGACTATGGCGGCATTATTTATTGGGCTCTCCCTTCGTGGTCAAGACGGACAACACTGCAGTGAGTCATTTCATGTCGCAGCCGAAGTTGACCAGTAGGCAGGCACGCTGGCAGGAAATGCTGTCAGAATTTCACTTGGTGCTAGAGTACCGGGCCGGCTCTAGCAACCTTGCGGCAGATGCGCTGAGCCGCAGGGCAGATTTGGCTACTTTGGGATCAGTAGCGGCACTTTCCTCGAGTGTTGTTGCCACCTCGGTGAAGGACCGGGCGCGTGAGCTATTACCGAAAGATCCAGCTGCGCAGGGCCTGATTTACTTGGTCGAGCAGGGCAAAGCTCGACGGTTCTGGTTAAAAGACGGACTTCTGATGACCAAGGGAAACCGCGTATATGTACCAAAGGGCGGGGACCTGCGCAAATCACTTATTTCGAAATGCCATGACACTCTTTGGGTGGGACATCCAGGAGAAGAACACACCTATGCGTTGGTGCAGAGGGCCTATTATTGGCCACAGATGTGGGATGATGTAGAGACATATGTCCGCACTTGCTTGATTTGTCAGCAGGACAAGGCAGACCATCAGAAGAGGGCTGGTTTGCTGCAACTACTGGCCATCCCAAAGAGACCATGGGAAAGTGTTTCCATGGACTACATTTCTGGCTTGCCTAAGGTGGGAGACTTAGGGTGCATTATCGTCGTGGTAGACCGATTGTCCAAATACGCTATATTTATCTCAGCCCCAATACATGTTACAGCAGAAGGGATGGCTCATCTCTTCTTCAAGCACATTGTCAAATACTGGGGACTGCCGAAAGACATCGTCAGCGATCGGGACTCCCATTTCACTGGCGTCTTCTGGACCGAGCTGTTCAAACTCCTCGGGTCCAAACTGAATATGAGCTCCAGCTATCATCCACAATCTGACGGCCAGACGGAGCGCTTTAATTCTATGTTGGAGGAATATCTCCGACACTATGTACGTGGTACTTAGAAGGATTGGATGAAGCTTTTGGATGTCGCTCAGCTATGTTTCAACGCCCAAAAGAGCTCTTCTACCAACAAGAGCGTTTTTGAAATTGTCACTGGGCAGCAGCCGCTCCTCCCTCACACTATTGACTCCCCACAGAGTGTGAGATCCCCAGTTGCTCGAAGCTTCTCTGAGGAATGGAAAAGAAATGTTGATATAGCCAGAAGTTGCCTCGAGAAAGCACAGAAGCGAATGAAGAAGTATGCAGATAAGAATCGCCGCTTCGTCGAGTTTACCGCGGGAGACCTTGTGATGGTGAAGGTTCCGGACTCGAGACTATCAAAGTCGGCCAGGGAGAGAGACCCTCGCCTTATGCAGAAGTACATCGGTCCTTTACCAATCATCAAGCGTATCGGGACGGTAGCCTACAAGGTAGAGTTGCCTTCCTGGTGGAAGATCCACAACATCCTCCATGTGAGCCAATTGAAGAAGTATACAGTAGACAAGGAGGATGACACCCGCAATCAGCTGAGTCACCCACAACTTGAATTGAAAAGACCCAAAAGAAGGTGGCCGAAGCTATCCTGAACCACCGAGCCACATGCACTGCAAAGAAAGATGTCACTGAGTACCTGGTGAAGTGGAGGGGATGTAGCAGCGAGGAGAATACTTGGGAACGGGTGACGGACCTTAAGGCCTTCCTACCTCTGATTGAAGCATACCATGCTTCCATGCTGCCGAGGACGTCGCCATCTCAAGTGGGGGAGAAATGTCAAGGGCCGCCCGCACTCTCGGCCCCCTTGACCCAATTTCGGCCATGTTCCATCCGGCCGACCAACACTTCCGCCAACAGACACTAGGCCTCCGCAGGTTTTTAGACTCTTAGGCGTGAGTTACTACTATAATATTTACTTTTGCTCATGTGGCCCTTTATGCCCCTTGAGATGCAATTTTCAGCTTTTCTAGTATCTAGTTTTGTCGATAGAAAATTTCTTTTTAAGCCTATCATAGGGGGGAATGACCACTCGAAGCTTCGTGTGCATTGCTAGTATCCCCTTCACGGCGATCCCCATGGCTAGCTTGCTGTAATCTTCAATATTTCTGCTATCAATATAAAAACGCATTCGCTGCAAGACGTGTGATTAATTTAGTGATTCCGTTGCATTATATTGTTGATTGTTGGAAATTGTGTTGTTCTTGTCGACGACCTGTGCGAGGAGTCGGTGGGAATTTGGTTGGTGTTGCTGTCGGTTGGCGGAAGTAGTCGTTGGCTGTGGACTACTAGCCACACGGTGCCCCTATCCCCGCATTGCGGAAGGCGCCCCGTGAGACCAGGGCTTGGATAGTTTGGACTTGAAAATCATGGATTTTGACATGAACTATTTTTCCTAACGAGTTGTACTTGAGTATGTTTTGGCCCCCTTAGCCAATTCAAAATAAAAAAATATAATATTTTATATTTTATCTTGGATCAATCTGTCAAGACGTATAAGGCCCGAGTTTAATATGAGTTTATGGTGAATTTATTATCTGAAAAATATGTAAAGCCCAAGTTTAGTATGTATTTTAATTTGGAACCTAATTATAACTAATGTATTTGGGCTTTTAATTGATAATTTATTAAAAAAAAATTATGTCAACACTATAATTATTATTCTTATTATTATCTTTGCTTAACGTACAACATAATTTTATTTGAAGTGCATCGTTGAACTATTATTTTATTTTGAACAAATCGATTACAATCATTTATATCAAATATCTTATTTCTAATAACTTATCAACAACTATAACAATTTATATTAATCACCTACTATAAAGTAGAACTCCACCTACTATTAAGTAGAACAACAACCCACGCTGGCGGGGTTCGAACCGATGACTTTAAGAGTCATGGTGCCTTACCTAGACCAATTGAGCTAGTCCTCATTGGTGCTAAACAACATAATTGATTAGATACTTTTCAAGAAAAAAAAGAGCACTACGAAAATTTTCTATTTATCGGCATCTTTTTGAAATTTGGATCTCAAAATAATAAGAGCAATGGTAGAAAACTATTAATTGATTGTTTAACATTAAAAATAATCTGATTTAATTTTTAAACAACTTATATGAGAGTCAAACTTGAAGTAGGTTCAGGAAAAAATATTTCATACAAAAGCATTATTATTTATCTTAATAATGGTTGGTTCCATAAAACCAAGCAAGAAGAAGAGATGTTATAAGCAATCAAGAAAATATATATATATATATATATATATAGAGAGAGAGAGAGAGAGAGAGAGAGAGAGATAAAGACAACAGAAGAATCGGTATTTTCAATCTCTTTTAATTTTTGTATATATTAAAGGGAAAATTATTTTTTTAGTTCGCTAACTATGCTTAATATTAGTTTTAGTCCTATAACTATACCCATATTTTTTTTAACTCCAGTAACTTTCAAAATTGATTAATTTTAGTCCGTTTGAGGGTTTTGAACTAAATTTTCTGGCCAAAATTTTAAATTCAACCGGAACTTGCCAACGTATAAATTTCTTAGTCCATTTATCAGCCAACTAACCACGTGCCGTGCTACGTGGATGCATATGTGGTTTAAAAAGGTGACTAGGCAATTTTTTTCTTTTTTAATAGGATGATTGGTATGAAGTGGGCCATAGTGGGGTTGATAGACCCACAAAACATCTGATTCTATTCCATTTTTCTCTTCTCCCACAATCGACAAGCCTTTGTTTTCTTTTCCCCCAAATCAACCAGCCCTTGTCCTCTTTTCCCAAAATTGACGAGCCCTTGTTCCCCCTAAATCGACGAATCGTGCTTCTTATTGCCCAAAGTGACCGAGAGAAGGTAGAAGGCATGGTGGTTATGCGTGACCCAGCCCTGATTGATGACCCCCTCCCCTAATTACGGTAAGTCATTCGTGACCGTGTCTCGTTGATGGCCAAGAACTTTTTCTGTCTGTTGTTGTTATATATACTTTGTGGTGCAGTTGTTGTTTGCTTAATTTTTTTTGTTTCGTTCTTGGGATGCAAATTTTGGTATTATATATACTTTTTGACCACGTTGACTACAAATATGTAGGACTTGGGGGCCTTGGTGAATTGAGTAATAAAGTTGGCATTAGGGGGGAAAAACAATACTTTATAAAGGAAGATAATGGATTCAAAACCATAAACTGCAATTCATTTCTTCAAGAAATGTTTGAACTGTTGGAGGACAAGAGAGAGGCACATATTTACATAAATGGGGAGGTACAAGGGAATGAAGAACAAGGGAGAGGGGAGGAGTCATCCTCCGGTGGGGAGGAGTTTGAAGGGTTGGTGGGTGCATTACAAGAACTTTTTCCTAATGCGGAGCATAGATTTTGTGTTAGACACTTGCATTCAAACTTCAAGAATTATGGATTTCGAGGTTTGGCATTCAAGAATATTTTGTGGAAGGTTGCAAGAGCCACAACAGTTAATGAATTTACACGTAGAATGCAAGAAATGAAAGAACTAGATGAAGGTGCTTTTGCATGGTTTGATGATAAGAATCCGAAAGAGTGGAGTAGATCACACTTTTCTTGTCATCCAAGGTGTGATATTTTACTCAACAATGCTTGTGAAAGTTTTAATAGCAGTATTCTTGAAGCAAGAGATAAACCTATTCTGTCAATGCTTGAGTGGATAATGGAGTATTTAATGCAAAGGCTTCAACAAAATAGAGACAGGGCAAAGAAGAGATGGAATAAAGTTTTATGTCCTAAGATCCAAAACATAATTGATAGAAATATTGAAAAACTTGGAGATTGCATTCCCATCAAATCAGATGATAAGCATTATCAAATTTCATGCTTTGATGGGAATCAATATAGTGTCGATTTGGAGAATGCAACACCATCCATAGCGAAGGGAGGAAAAAGATTTGTCACATTCTCCAATCTAAGTCAAGTTGTGAGTCAAGGCAAGCAGAAGAAGGATAAGAACAAGGATAAAGGAAAGAAAAAAATGTGAAGAGAGTGAGGGTAATTTTTTGGTGTTGTTTTGCTGAAAATACAGTGAAGGAAATTGTATTTGCTACTAAAACAGTGTATTTAGCTGCCGAAACTGTGCATTTTGGCTGTATTTTGCTGAAAAAACATGTGTTTTGCTGCTGAAAATAGTGCATTTTGGCTGTATTTTGGTTGGTTGGTTAATGGAGAACATGTATCTATTTTTTCAGCAATGGGAGAAGTGCATTTTGCCTAAAAATTGTGCATTTTTTTATGTATTCTTGAATATTGTTTTTGGTTGAATGTATACATTTTCTTCTTTTGTTAGCTGAAAATAAAGAGCCTCTTTTGTTGCCTTTTTCTTGTTCTTTTGTTGGCTGAAAAAAATCAGGAGCATAAAAAATACAAATATTTTTTTTTGGCTACTTGAAAGTGGCCCTTCCATGGAAGAAGACGTGTTGGAGCAGAGTTGGAAGGAGAGAAATGGTTTGTACAAGCATGAAAAGAAGAAAATATATTTTGTTGGTTAAAAAGTGATTTGGAGGGAAAAAGACATTTTTTCCCTCCAAAATATGGCCAACTTGTCTTCCACCTCATGTTTTTAGCCACATAAGATTATAAATAAAAAAAAAAAAAATCGCGTCCAGGTGTACTGCCATGTCATTTTTCAGGCCAAAATTATAAATTCCAGCCACCGAAGGACTAAAATTAATCAATTTTAAAAGTTACTGGAGTTAATAAAATATGGGCATAGTTATAGGACTAAAACTAATATTAGGCATAGTTAGCGGACTAAAAAAATAATTTTCCCTATATTAAAAGAATTTTTTAAAATTGATCAACATTTGGGGAATTGCATTTCTTTGTATCATTAATTAATTACTATATTTTACATCTAATCATTAAACTTCAGTGATTTTCCTCTACCAAATTATCGTAAGTTTTCTTTTTTTTTTTTTCCGGAAAATAGATGTTTATCTTTTGAAAACTATAGCTTTCGTTGAAAGTGGAGGATGTGCACGCGTGTTGACCTTGTATTGCTTGTTGACACTATTGTTCCAAACTTGGATGATCAAATCTCGCGGCTGTGGAAGGAAGATGTGGAATAGTGTTGAGCCCTAATTTTTATTTTATTTTTTTGGCCCTCTTTTGTGTGCATTTTGTCGTTGGGAAAATTATTTTTTTAGTCTGCTAACTATGTCTGATATTAGTTTTACTCCTATAACTATGCCCATATTTTATTAACTCCAGTAACTTTCAAAATTGATTAGCTTTAGTCCGTTTGAGGGTTTTGAACTAATTTTCCGGCTAAAATTTTAAATTCAATCGGAACTTGCTGATGTGTAAATTTCTTAGTCTATTTACCAGCCAACTAACCATGCGTCTTGCCACGTGGATGCATATGTGGTTTAAAATGGTGACTAGGCAAATGTTTTGTTCAATAGGGTGATTGGGCAATTGAAGTGGGCCAAAGTAGTAGTTGATAGACCCACAAAACATCATATTTCGTTCCTTGTTCTTTTCTCCCACAAATCGACAAGCCCTTGTTTTCTTTTCCCCCAAATCAACCTGTCCTTGTCCTCTTCTCCCCAAAATATATGAGCCTTTGTTCCCCCCAAATCGACGAACTCGTGCTTCTTCTTGCCCAAAGTGACCGAGAGAAGGTAGCAGCCATGGTGGTTATGTGTGACCTAGCCCTGATTGACGACCCCCCCCTCCCTGATTACGGTAAGTTATTCGTGATCGAGTTTCGTTGATGGCCAAGAAATTTTTTGTTTATTGTTGTTATATATACTTTGTGGTGCAGTTGTTGTTTGCTTAATTTTTTATGTTTCGTTCTTGGGATGCAAATTTTGGTATTATATATACTTTGTGGTTGAGGTAATGGTCCCATTGTGAACAAGACTATCTTTTTTAATACTGATTTGGGGTAGTGGTCCCCTTGTGTTATAACATGTCTTTGTTGGTAGTGTTTTTAATATTGATTTGTTGGTAGTGGTCCTACTTTTTCCCCTTGTCCTCTGCTCTTTCTTTATTGTTATTTTTTCTATATGCTTTTGTATTTTTCTTGTATTAATTGTTCTTTGTTTTTTTTGTTTTGTTTTATTTTCCTTCATTTTTTGCACCGCACAGATAAAAAAAGTGGCCTAATAACAATATGTGTTCACTATGGTGGTAAATTATATGAAAGTGAATATGGGGAGGGGGGGTGGTCTGCATATAAGTTTGACCACGTTGACTACAAATATGTAGGACTTGGGGGCCTTGGTGAATTGAGTAATAAAGTTGGCATTACAGGGGAAAAACAATGCTTTATAAAGGAAGATGATGGATTCAAAATCATAAATTGCAATTCATTTCTTCAAAAAATGTTTGAACTGTTGGAGGACAAGAGAAAGGCACATATTTACATAAATTGGGAGGTACAAAGGAATGAAGAACAGGGAAGAGGGGAGGAGTTTGAAGATACTGACAGTGAATATGAATGAGGATAATGATGAGGGGATTGAGGTTGGTCAAAAACAACAGAGTGATGACACAGATGAGGAAGGGGCCAGGACTGAGGATATTGATGTTGAGTGGTGAGGATGAATTGCCGAGTGATAAAGAATCCGACGGGGAAGGCAAAGAGGGAGCCATTTTTCCTGTTTTCAATCCTTCATGTTTGTTTGAACCCACTTTCGCATTGGGCATGATTTTTAGCAATAAGACTGAATTGAGACATGCTATTCAATCACATGCCATTAAAAGAAAAAGAAATATAAAGATTGCAAAAAATGAGAAGGAAAGATTGCATGCAAAATGTGTTGATAGTGACTGCATGTGGAGAATTCATGCTTGTGCCTTAAAGGCTGAACGTACATTTCAAATTAGGGATTATGTCACTAATTACACTTGTAAGCTCACCTTTCATGTCAAGAATATGAAATCAACATGGCTCTCAATGAAATACATGCATAGGTTCAAAATTGATCCAAAGAGAGGGATTAAGGGTTTCAGAATAGATGCAATTGAAGAGATACAATGCAACATAACAAAAACTCAGACTGCACGAGCAAGAAATCATTTATACGTAGAATGCAAGAAATGAAAGAACTAGATGAAGGTGCTTTTGCATGGTTTGATGATAAGAATCCGAAAGAGTGAAGTAGATCACACTTTTATTGTCATCCAAGGTGTGATATTTTACTCAACAATGCTTGTGAAAGTTTTAAAAGCAATATTCTTGAAGCAAGAGATAAACCTATTCTGTCAATGCTTGAGTGGATAATGGAGTATTTGATGCAAAGGCTCCAACAAAATAGAGATAGGGCAAAGAAGAGATGGAATAAAGTTTTATGTCCTATGATCTAAAAAATAATTGACAGAAACATTGAAAAACTTGGATATTGCATTCATATCAAATCATATGATAAGCATTATCAAATTTCATGCTTTGATGGGAATGAATATAGTGTCGATTTGGAGAATGCAACTTGTGGATGTAGGAAATGGGAATTGAGTGGTATTCCTTGTAAACATGATATTAGTGCTATTTTCTGTCAAAGAGAGAACATATGCTACAGGGTGGAGACATACTTGAAGGTGTATGAACATGCAATCCTTCCAATCAGTGGAAGAAAAGAATGGAAGAAGTCAGATTTCGTACCACCAGTTCCACCAAATCCTATGAAGAAAGTCGGAAGGCCTAGAAAAACAAGAAGGATGGAACCTGATGAACCTGTCCAGAAGAAGAAAAAGAGAAGACCTCGTCCAATATTCAGAGAAGGATCCAATAAAATAAAGAGGCAACAAACCAGTGTAAAATGTGGCAAGTGTTGTGCCCAGGGACTTATGCTAGGACCTGTAAACAGCCTATCACTGATGCTGCAAGCAAAGTGAAATAAGTTTCTTATTTTTTAGTTTTTCTTAAATCTGTCAATGTTATTGTGGTCTTTAATAGTAGTTGTTATGTCAGGTTATGGGAAGAATTGAAACTGTTGTAGAAATTCCAAATGAACCTGTTACAGATGAAGCAAGTCAAGTGAATGAAGCTGCAAAATATCCCATAAAAACTTATGGTATATTTTGTATTCTTGTTCTTTTTTGTTGAATGATGGTTTGTTAGCTATTGGAAAACCTTCTGTCAGGTTAGAAGAAAAGGAAAAGAGCATGTGCAAGAAGGAGTTGATGTGGTTATGCATAGAAGAACAAGGAGTGTAAGCGATCTTGGTTTTTTATTTTTATATGCTTTTCGGTTTAATTGTATATTAATTAATTTAAGCTTGTGCAGGGATATATCCCACCAACCTCGACTTTCAAGTTACCTCCAAAGGCTACAACAACAGCCCCAACAATGTTTGAGCAATTCCAACAATGCCAAAAAACGGGTCAAAATCAGAGAGCCAGCTCCTTATGTAGACGGTGAAAGGCCACCTCAAGAACAAGCAAGTTCAGGATCAACACCATCCATAGTGAAGGGAGGAAAAAAATTCGTCACATTGTCCAATCTAAGTCAAGTTGTGAGTCAAGGCAAGCAGAAGAAGGATAAGAACAAGGATAAAGGGACGAAAAAAATGTGAAGAGGGTGGGGGTAATTTTGTGGTGTTGTTTTGCTAAAAATACAGTGAAGGAAATTGTATTTTGCTGCTGAAACAGTGTATTTTGCTACCGAAACAGTGCATTTTGGCTATATTTTGGTTGGTTGGTTAATGGAGAACATGTATGTATTTTTTCAGCAATGGGAAAAGTGCATTTTGCCAAAAAATTATGCAGTATTTTTATGTATTCTTGAATATTATTTTTGGTTGGATGTATACATTTTCTTCTTTTGTTGGCTGAAAATAAAGAGCCTCTTTCGTTGCCTTCTTCTTGTTCTTTTGTTGACTGAAAAAAATCAGGAGCATGAAAAATACAAATCTTTTTCTTTTTTGGCTGCTTAAAAGTGGTCCTTCCATGGAAGAAGACGTGTTGGAGCAGAGTTGAAAGGAGAGAAATGGTTTGTGCAAGCATGAAAAGAAGAAAATAGTTTTTGTTGGTTTGGAAAAAGTGATTTGGAGGGAAAAAGACATTTCTTCCCTCCAAAATATGGCCAACTTGTCTTCCATCTCATGTTTTTAGCCACATAAGATTATAAATTAAAAAAGGCTTAAATGATTTTTTGGTCTTGTAAGTATTGCCATTTGGCATTTTTGTCCTTTATGTTTTTAGGATTGAGAATTAGTCCTGTAACTTTTTCCCACTTCGCGATTTTAGTCCTTACGGCATCGAAAATTTAAAAAGTTGCCGGAATTTCTCACATGGCACGCACATGTGTCTTATAAATTGGGGCTTTGCATTTTATTGGTCACTTTTTCCAACATGGCCACGCATAAAAATAAAAAAAAATGACGTGGCTTACCCAGCCACGTCATTTGCTGAATCTGTAAAAAAAAGGGGAAAAAAATTCTTCATGACTCTGTCCGACAGCCGCGCGATGAAGAGGGAGCCAAAGACGTCGATCTCACCATTGGGTGGATGAAAATCGCTGGGAGGGGTCTCGTTAGCTTCGCAAGGATGAGGCAATTCCGATGGAGGTGGTCCGCGATCGTCGTCCATTCGCACGGCAGTGAATCGACGGAGGAAATGTGCGACGGTTTGATGTTGAGCCCACTCTCTACCGTCGATGAAAAGTGAAATTGTTTGAGGGGAAATGCTCGCCATGTTGTGGGGAGTCCAGTGGTGGTAGGGGCTGCCGGAGTTTCGTTGAAAATCGGACGGAATTTTAGAGAGAAGTGCTCGGCGAAAAAGGGGCGATTAGGGTGCGATTTTCAATGGCTTCAGACGTCGATTCTGGGTGCGTCTTTGGTCGGATCAGAACACGCGTGGCACGGTTGTGATGAGCATCGGACGGCGGTCACAACCATGGTAAGCGTGTCATTAAACTCGCCAAGTGTAAACTTCCGGCAAACAGCCGGTGTGGCTGGGTAAGCCACGTCATTTTTTTTTTAATTTTTTTTCGTGGCTGTGGCCAATAAAATGCAAAGCCCTAATTTATAAGACACACGTGCGTGCCACGTGAGAAATTCTGGCAACTTTTTAAATTTTCGGTGCCAGAATGACTAAAGTCGCGAAGTGGGAAAAAGTTACAGGACCAATTTTCAACCCTAAAAACATAAAGGACAAAAATGCCAAATGGCAATACTTACAGGACCAAAAAATCATTGAAGCCATTAAAAAAATCGCGTCCAGGTGTACTGCCATGTCATTTTTCCGGCCAAAATTATAATTTCCGGCCACTGGAGGACTAAAACTAATCAATTTTGAAAGTTACTGGAGTTAATAAAATATGGGCATAGTTATAGGATTAAAACTAATATTAGGCATAGTTAGCGGACTAAAAAAATAATTTTTCTTTTTGTCATTTATCCCTCCAAAGTCAGCCAATTTTTCACTCCCCTTTTGAGATTTAACGACCATGTGATATTCACGTGGCCATTCCTTCAAAAAAGTTAACAGAGGATAAAAAATGAAACAAAAAGTAAGATAAAGGACCAAAAGTGATATGCCCATAATGATTGGGACTAAAAATGAACACGGCCTAAGATATGGGACCAAAAATGAGATTTTCCCTTACTAGTACTATGCATATAAGAGTATCAAGTCAAGTAAAGGTTTCTTTCTTTTTTAACTTGATTAAATTGCCTCTATGTTATTATTACGGGTAAATTATATTTTTGGTTCTATAAGTGGACATGTTTTCAATTTTGGTCTCATAATGTGGATGATTTGTACATTGCATTCCGTATGTGCATTTTTTTTCAATTTCAGGACACAAGAGGGGAAACCGTTAAATTGCTAACGGCTGATTTTTTTTTTTCCGTTAGGAAGAAGACGAAATCTACTTTTCCCACCAATTTTTTCCTCCAAATTTGCACCACCTAACGAGAAAAATATCAGTCGTTAGCAATTTAACGATTTTCCCTCTTGTGTTTTGAAATTAAAAAAAAATACATATATGGGATGCAATGAGCGAATTATCTACGGTATGAGACGGAAATAAGAAACAAGTCCACTTATGGGACCAAAAATGTAATTTACCCTTATTATTACAGCTAAAAATAAAAGCGAAAATTAATAAACTTATTCACTTCTACTATAATTAATCACTAATTATGTTGCATTTAATGTTTTCACTAATTAATATTGCATTTGATGTAAATTAGTGAGTATTCAATTCTATCTTCATACATCTACTTCATTTTCATCTCATTAGTTCATTAATATCAAATTAATATAAAGTTGATAACTTATCGTATTATAAGAAGCGTGGAAATATATATGAAACTATACTTGTTTACTGATCACATTAATTAAGAATATGAATTATCATATTATAAAATAAAACTATAGAATATAATCAACAAAAATCTTTAAATAGAAAGTAATAATTAGTGAAAGGTTCTAAACAATAATTTTGTAAACAGAATTAATTCATTAATTAAAAAATGGGAAAAATGCAAGAAATCCCCCTGTGATATTGTAAATGAGCAAATTACCCCTCTATGAAAAAATAAATAGTAATTTACCCCCTTGTGTTTTTCAAAATGAAGCAATTTACCCCCCTGTGTTTTTCAAAATGAAGCAATTTACCACCCTGTCTAGGGGGGTAAATTGCTTCATTTTTAAAAACATAGGGGGGTAAATTACTATTTTTTCTCACAGGGGGGTAATTTGCTCATTTGCAATATCACAGGGGGGTAAATTGTATTAAACCCATTAAAAAATCTGCATGTTCTATTCTATGAAAATTAGGTTTAATAATAGTTTTTTTTTTTTTTTTTGGTAACTAGAAAGTTATGCAAAGGAGGTAATGATGACTTTGGAACAAAATTACCCCATCAAAATTCACCATATTTTCACAACAAAAAAATGCAGGATTTGGTTATCTTTTTATAACGGCCACAAGCCCGTTCCAATATCAACGGCCTTTGTAACAAACATGGAATGGAAGTAGTTTGATGACGTCATAATTTTAGATGGAAAGAATTTATATTGTGTCCGTATTAAAAACCGTTGCTACGACTGTTACAAAGTAATGGTGTGTGAAGAGCCGTTACAAACATGAAGTTGTTACAAATTGTACCAGCTTTTGGAATCGTTTGTTAACCTTGTAACGGCTACACGTCTTCCTGAGAGCAGCCATTACAATAGCCGGTACAATATGCTAATCCGCTATAATTTTGGGACGACCTTTTAGTCGGCCTGTTTATTTTGTTACAGTTGGTTAAAATGGAACACAACCGTTACAAGGGTTGTAATCAAAAACCGTGTGAAATGTTAACTAACAGAGGCTCATGCAAAAACAGTTACAATTGCAACGGCTTATTTCTTGAGGATCGGGCTATTACAAAAGCCATTATAATAATTTGTGTCTCTAACGGCTATATTTCAACGGTCATATTTCAATGGATAGTTTTTTGCCGCAAAAGTCGTTACAAAAGCCGGTACATGTTCTCCTATATATTATGTTGCATGTTGTTTTCAATTTATTTCATTTGTGCTTATTTTGATTAACCACACACACTCTCAATCTCTCTCGACCACAATTCGTGCACATACACTTGACCAGTTATCGTATTGATCTATTGAGTTGGTCTTACCAGGTAACAACTTGAACCCTTTTTCTTAAACCAGATGCCACTTTGTTGTTTTTATAGGTTGAAATACAATTCGATATATATATATGTCTGTGTATGTGTAGTGATCATCATGTTAAGGTAATTGAGAAGATGGATGTATAGAAGAACCTCCTGAATAGGGCGGGTCTTACGCCGGAGTTTGAGGATGGTGTTAAGACTTTCATAGAGTGAGCTCGGCCTCAGCAACAACATATGGATGGAGATAAGATTAGGTGCCCGTGTGCGAAATGCAAAAAAGGAAGGTTCAAAACACCTGACGAGGTCAACTTTGACTTACATAAGTGCGGATTTATGCCGAAATATTATAATTGAACTTCTCACGGCGAGGAGAGGGTGGAGGAGTACTTTGATGCCATGATCGCCCTTTAGCGTAGGAGGTGCAAAACCCAGCTACTCAGGAGGAGAGTAGTTCGCATTGGGGTGATCAACAAGAGATAGATTGGCAGCGAAGGATGGTTTATGATGCAGCCGGCTCGGGTTATTTTTCTTCTTACCACGAGGGTGTGCCTGATGATGGTATGAGGTCATGTCCTACTGATGCTAGTCCTAGTTCATGGTACGCGGGTGGGCCATATGATTATGCGTCAGGATTGTTAGACCATTTTTCGATATAGTGCGTGTTGCTGACCAGCCGTTGTAGAGCGGTTGTACCCAATCTCTGTTGGGGGCAGTTGCTGGTTTGGTGAATATCAACGATATCTCGACATCTGTGAACCAAATATGTACAAAACTTCATGTAATGCATTATTTTGTTGGTTTGATCATATCTAACGATTAGAGCTCAATTTTGACGGTCTGATTACGTGATGCAGTACAACAATATTACATGATAGTTATATCAATGGAATACTAATAGTTATGACTATACAAAGTTATTTGAAATTGTGAACACATATCCATCTCCATTACAAATGTTTTGTGTTTTTGTAGGCAAGTTAATTTTGCGCCCAATCAAATGACGACAAGTGGAAAATATATATTACCTACCAATTATAATATCTTTCTATTTATATTCTGGAATTTACTAAATTAATTTTAAATATAAATAGTTAATTTAATTGATATTTTAATATATATTTCGTCATCAAATCAACGGCAGACACGTGTCAAATTGAGGTGTTTCGGCCAATCAAAGCAAGACAAATATTTCTCATATTATCTCTTTGAAAAATACATAAATTAAAGAGATAATATCAAAATCGACCAATCATCTCTTGCCAAATATTTAATGTATTTATCTCTTTAAATTAAAATAAAGAGATTATGCAAAAAATAGTGTTCAAGTTCACCACAACTCTACCTCTTTGATAGCTATATAAAGGGGTCCTTGGAACTCATTCAAAACACACAATTGAAGACACACACATACAATTGAAGATGCGAGCAAGAGAGCATTCAAAAAGTCACGAAATCCTATCAAGCACAAATTAAGGAAGATTCATGGCGTTCTAGGCAAGATTCAAGGCGTTCGTCGCGGAAATGGTCCAAAGTTAGTGTTTAATTCGACAAGAAGTCCGAAAACCGGCGTATTAACGTTATCAAGACAGAAGTCTACCTTGGTGGAAGATCAAAGTCTCAAATCCACCAAGAAATATCCCAAATTCAAGTCAAATATCTTCAAGATTATAGCGTTTAATCCGGGAACAAGTCAACTACCCCGAATTAACGTTATTCAAAGTGAAAGTCAACGTCAAAGGGGATCAAACGTTGAGTTTCACCTTCGAAGTTGTCGAAGTCAAAGGTCACATTTGTAAACAAATTTTCGTGTTTAGTTTGGGCCATTTTGTGTATTGGGTTGGTCCATTGCTTTCTTTTTTTTTTTTATTTGCGGCCGCCGACATTTCTTCATTTCTTCTAAGACGGCAATCGAAATGAGTCTCGTTGGATCCACGGAGCCAGAGAACTTTGAACGTGAAGTCACCATGCCCAGTTCTTCAAAAAAACTCATTTAGAATGCTTCTTATATCGGCATTGTCATATATAACAGATCGTTTCTCCAAGTCAAGCTTAATTGCTTCTATCACATATGAAATGCCACTTGTCACATTCTTATCTAGCGAATCTGTATCATTGCTAGAATTAGAATTAAAGGCTGACCATGTGAGCCTTTTGTTTTGTATCATCGTCTGCCACGCATGGAATATATCTAAAGGAACTCTGATTCAACGTTACTAGACAATCCTAGTTTCATCAAACTTTGAATTTGAGTTCATGTGGGATTAAGACTCAACCAACTTATTTAGACTAAGCGTTTATAAATCAATGCCTATATAAGAAGCTAAAATATGGAGATCCAAACCCTAATTTTCTGCATTCTTGAGGTATATTTCAATAGCCAAATATTTTTTCTTCTTCGATTTTCTGGTATGCACGCCAGGTGTTCGTATTAATGCCTCTATGAATTTTTGCAGAATTTCTTTTGAAGATTTGAAAAGAGATCAATGGACCTACCCAATACACAAAATGGCCCAAAACTCTCAAGTCGACAAGAAATTCACGATGCGTTCTGATCAAATGAGTCCATAATTTGGATGACAATTTAAATTTGATTCATATATTTCGCTACTCATTCACTTCAAATTACGTGCTCAAGCATGTGTTCGTGAACGAGTCTCGAGTGGGCATTTGTAGACAAGTTAATTTTGTGCCCAATCAAATGATGACAAGTGAAAAATATATATTACTTATCAATTATAATAGTTTTCTATTTATATTTTGAAATTTACTAAATTAATTAAATAGTTAAGTTAATTGATATTTTAATATATATTTCGTTATCAAATCAACGGCAGACACGTGTGAAATTGAGGTGTTTCGGCTAATCAAATCAAGATAAATATTTCTCATATTATCTCTTTGAAAAATACAAAAGAATTAAAGACATAATATCAAAATCGACCAATCATGTCTTTCCAAATATTTAATGGATTTATCTCATTAAATTAAATTAAGAGATAATGCAAAAATACTGTTCAAGTTCACCACAACTCTACCTCTTTGACAACTATATAAAGGGGTCCTTGGAACTCATTCAAGACACACACACACATACAATTGAATATTCAAGCAAGAGAGCATTCATGAAGTCCCGAGATCTTTTCAAGCGCAAATCAAGGAAGATCCACGACGTTCTAGACAAGATTCAAGGTGTTCGTCGTGGAAATCGTCCAAAATCATCGTTTAATTCGATAAGAAATCTGAAGACCGGTGAATTAACGTTATCAAGACAGAAGTCCACCTTGGTGGAGGATCAAAGTCTCAAATCCACCAAGAAATATCCCAAATTCAAGCCAAATATCTCCAACTTTATAGCGTTAATCTGAGAACAAGTCAACGACCCTCGAATTAATGTTCTTTAAAGTCAAAGTCAACGTCAAAGGAGATCAAACGTCGAGTTTCACCTCCGAAGTTATCGAAGTCAAAGATCACGTTCTTGAAGAGAAGAATCAGAGGTTCCAAGTAGAGATTTTGCACCCACAAATATTCAATCAAATTAAAGAATTTATTTGTAATATTTTCTTATTTCGATAAATTCAGGAACACGAAAATTTGTTTACAGTTTTATTTGTGCATTACAAACCTTGCACACTTTCTTCAACATTATCGCGCTCGGAATAGGTTTTTAATAATTGTTATTGAATTTTTTTCCTAAATAATTTCTATGTTGCAACTGCCTTTGTAACGACTTTTTAAGCGAACTAATAAAACCGCGTCGTCATGCACTAGGATTGTAATACAACATACTATTTGTAGTAGCTTCTGTAGCGGCTTTACGTACTACTCTATACATACTACTTTTAGTTTTGCAACTCTCGTTGGAACGACTTTACATACTACTTTAAGTTTTGTAACTCCCTTTGTAACGGCCTGTAAGCCGTTTCAAAAGTTTTAGTATATATTCAACACTTAGCAGATTTTTGATCTCCCCCCAAACCCCCTTTTGTAGAATACTCTCTCTCTCTCTCTCTCTCTCTCTCTCTCTCTCTCGATCCTTCACCCCCACTCTGGCGCCACCTCTAGCACCACCACCAAGCTGGCCTCCCTCGCCGCCTACCTATTTAGCCGCCTCCGCCTACCTCGTCGCACCACCAAGCTAGCCTCCGCCGCCTGCTCCACTACCACCACCACCACCACCAAGCTCGCCTCCACCGCGTCTCCTCCACTTCCACCAAACAGGTAAGTCCGTTTAATATTTATGTAATTTTTGTAAATTTTTATGTGCACCAAGATCGCCTCCACCTTTTTCTGTGCATTTAAATAAAGTTTGGTATTTTTCTGCATTTTTGGTATTTTTCTGTATTTTTTGGTAATTTTCTATATTGTTTTGGTAATTTTCTATATTTTTTGGTATTATATGAAATTTATGTGCATTTGTGTAAATTTTGTAAACGTATGTAACTTTGTGATAAATTATGGAATTTATATAATTGTTATGGAATTTTCTATAATTTTAGGTATTTATGTAATTTTCTGAAAATGTATCTAATTTTCTTTAATTTTATTGTAAATTCTGTATTTTTTTCTAATTTTATTGTAAGTTCTGTAATTTTATAAAATTTTATGGAAATGTATGTAATTTTCTAAAATTTGTTGAACATGTAGTTTTAGGAAATTTACTGTAATTATATTGTAAATTCTGTAATGTTATGGAATTTTATGGAAATGTATGTAATTTTCTGACATTTGTTGGGAATGTAGTTTTAGAAAATTTACTGTAATTATATTGTAAATTATGTAATTTTAGGGAATTTTTTGGAAATGTATGTAATTTTCTGAAATTTGTTGGAAATGTAGTTTTAGAGAATTTTCTGTAATTTCTATAAATTTTGTAAAATTATGTGAACTTTTAGGGAATTTTAGGGGAAAATAACAAAATCTTAGTACACATTTTAGAATACAATTGATTTAATATAATTTATAATAAAAAATATTTTAGAATACATTAAAGTTTATACTATTTCATTAATATAATATATATGATACAAAAAAATACAATCAATATAATATACTTTAATATTTTTTAATTCTACTTTATATAAAATATAATCAATATTATTTTGTAAATTATTAGATTTCATGACGATCGGTGCTCCAGCCCCTCTCGGACGTGGTCGTGGGCCAGACGACTCCTACTCTAGCCATTGGAGCGACTGCACTCCCACAACCACCAGAGCCTCCAGCGCCACAGGTCCTGCTAGTCGACCCGGCCACTCTCGGTGTCATTGACCGCGGATGCCGGCAGTTCACAGGCCACGGGTGCCTCCAGTTCTCAGGCCCCGGCTCACCACCACCACCACCAGCGCCTCCAGTACCACCTCCATATGCACGTCACTACATCAACTTCTGCGATGCGAGGTAATTTGATACAAAAATGGATTAAATTATTTTCATTTCATCTTATTGAACTTTAATTTGTAATTATTTTTTCAGGTCGGGCCGAGATTTCCATATTGCCATCAATGCGATGGTGCACAACCACTATCATCATCCTTGGGGATGCATAAAGAAGATTCCGCAGGAGCACATCTTGTTTTGGCTTGATAATGTTAAGGTAATTAATATTTAATTACGCTTTATCAATTATCAATTACTAACAATTTTTTTTCACTATGTCAATATGCAGCTTACTTACTGGTGGGATTGCGACGATGAGTCCATGTACAAGGTCGTCCAGTGGCAGGCTGGACGGTTCCTGCGAAAGCGGTTCTCGGACGCTCGGGCTCGATTGTCCCGACCACTTTGTCTGGCCAAGCAGATTTGGTGACAGCTGCTGGCGTACTGGGACAGCCAGGACTTCAAGGACATGTCGGCCAAAAATAAGGCCAATTAGACAGCCAACCCAGCCGCAGTAGCGACCGTCTACAGAGGGAGCTCGTTGTCCGTTGGCCACCACAAGAAGAAGATGGTAACTATAAAGTATCTTTTAAGTGATTTAACTTTTTAAATGCATTAATTAATTATTTAAATTTGTGTTTGACAGGAGACACAACTCGGTCGCCCGGTCAAGCAGATGGAGCTATTCTCCAAGCTTTACAAGAGAAAGGAGGACGGGCAATGGAGCGACCTGAGGGCGGCGCAGGTGGCAATAAGTTTATTTTCAGTTTTCTTTCCAAATTATATTATAATTTGATTTTTTTAATACGAAGCCCAGTATTCCATTCGCAGGAGACGGTCGAGAGGATGGTGGAGGAACAACGAACCCAACTACCAAATGATCAGCTAGATCCTCCATCCTCTTCTCAAAGCTCGTTGGCCATGTCCGAGCACCAGTTATGGCGGCAACAGGTAGTCGGAAGTGGGGTCAGGTATTCGGACTCGGCTCCGAGGCCCACCACTCGATCGTTGGACCATCGAAGCTGATCTCGTCATCTGCTCCACCACCCTGGCCACCACAAGAGCAACGCCCGAATCTCGATGATCGGGTCAGCAGGCTCGAGGAGATTGTTGTGTCTGACAACCAACAGGTCCGAGCCTCTACCAGCGCCACCGTCCCAAGATCCAGTCGATCCCCTAGAGCATGACGAGGAGCTCGATCCGGATCTAGATTAGGATCGAGTTTTGTGATTTCAATCTTTTTTTTTTCAAAATTTGTATTTATATTTTTATAAAAAATTATAAATATAATTTTAGTTTTGTTATTTATATTGTTACACTTCTTCTTGCTCCCAAAATCCGATACATTTTTATATTTAAGAAATTAAAACAATAAATTATAAAAAATAATATTATAATATTAACAAAATTAAATTAATATTATATTAAAATAAAAAAAAATTAAGATAAAATTTTGTAACGGCTTTAAGATGGGTTCTAGGAGTACATCTCACCAACACACAAGCCAGGACATTCCAACCGCCGTTAGAAAAGACAGATGTATAACCATATAACCGTTACAAACACCGAATGTACAGCAGTTACAAGAAATGGTACAGCATTGTTTGAAAAACCACTCCAAAAAGAGGTACAATAACCATTTGAAAAACTACTACAAACCCATAACAAACATGTGCACGAGGTGTCATAAAAACCGCTACAATATTGATTATATGCACATTACAATAAGAGTTACAAACACCATTACAACGAAAAGCCCAACCGCTACAAATACAGTTGAAAGACCGGTCCAATATTGATACACTACTAGAACATTCTTTGTAACAAAACTCGTACCAAATAACTATTTTATTAATTCACCCTGGTCGTTCCAAACAGAGATACAGAATCATTTTATGCTTTAAGTCAATGTTTGTAATGGTCTCTGAGGCCGTTACACAGTTCAGTGAAAATTGTAACGGCCTTTTGGGTTGCCGTTATAATTATTTTGTAACTCATATTTTTGGAGCGGATTTGTGGTCGTTACAAAAATGCCTACAAAATGAAAGAAGTCGTTCCAATATTTAATTTGACTGTTTCAAAATTCGATGCAATAAATTAATTTATTTGTAGTGTTTATTATATGAAAAGTTAGGTTCAATATATATTAACATTTCATAATTGTTAAGGATAGGAATCTGGTTTATTCTTTTATTCGACTAGAATGATAATATTGTATGTTATAATTTTGTTCATATTAAATTGACAAATGCATTACAATAAAATGTTAAACTTATAATTAATTCTATAATAGGGTTTGTACATTCACTCGATCGATCTGCATGATTCAAGAGAATTATAACCCTTAACTTATTTTATAAAAGCACCTATACATGTTTTTAATGAAGAAGATATATACATTCACTACAAAAAAAAGGCTACAGCAATGGACATTTCACTCCGTTGTAAATTTGCAACGGCTTTTGCTACGATTTTGTAATGAATTCTAATTTTTTTGCCATTATCCGTTGCAACTTCCGTTTCAAGTTAACAATGATATTTTGCTACGGACTATTCGTTGCAATATTCCATTGTAAAATTCGGTCAAGTTTAAGATGTCCCACATTCAAACATAAGTCATTGCAAAAGTCTTGAAAAAATGTTGCAACGACAAATTCCGTTGCGAACTTTCAACAGTTTTTGCAATGGAAATATTTCGTTGCATACTTTGCAACAAAGATTCTAGTTAAACCCGTTGTAAAAAATTTGCAACGGACTTTGCAATGAAAATGTATGGTTTCAAAGTGAATATTGTGATTTGCAATAGATTTAGCGACGGATATGCTTCCGTTGCAAAACTTGCCGACAATTTGCAACGGTATTACAACGACCTATGAAGCCGTTGCAATCCGTATATACAACTATAGGCATTAATTATTGAGTCATTGAATTTGCAACGGTTTTTGCAACGAATTCGTCTGTTGCAATATGTTTGTGACAACTGTAATTCACTATTTTAAAATTCTTTATGTTTTGCAATGGATTTTGCAGCAGAAATATCATTCCGTTGTAAAGCCCGTTCCAAATCCGTTGTAAAGCCCGTTGCAAAAGCGTAAGGTAAGAAAAGCTTCATTCTATTTTACACTTGATGTCATGCACATAGAGAATAATGTATTTGCCAATATATTCAACACCATAATGAACATCAAGAAAACAAGCAAGGATAATTTGAATGCAAGGAAAGATGTTGGGATCAATTATAACCGACCAGAAATTATTATGGATGAAACAAATTGGGAAGCATGGCTAAATCAGTGTATACACTAGATAAACATCAAAAGAGAAAAATATTTGAGTGGATTAAATGTTTGAGGTTCCCGGATGGATATACTTCTAATCTTGGTAGATGTGTTGACTTAAACAAATTGAAGATGCATGAGATGAAGAGTCATGACTGTCATGTCTTCATGGAGAGACTCATGCGGATAGCATTTAGAGAAATGTCGCCAAAATTTTTTGGAGTGCATTGACATAAGTGAGCCTCTTGTTCCAAGTCATAAGCTCCGCAACACTAGATATAAATAAAATAAAGGAATTGGAGGAGAGTGTAGTTATAATCATATGCAATTTGGAGAAAATATTTCCCCCAAATTCTTTAATTCAATGGAGCAAATCTTGGTTCACTTACCGTACGAGGCTCGAGTAGGAGGTCCAGTGTAATATAGATGGATGTATCCTTTTGAAATGTATTATTATTATTGTTGAAAATTTTTAAAATATGCATAATTTTTGCTTATGTATCTAATATTTTTAATATCCAGTATATTTTGGACCGCTGCATTATTTTGTAATAGGTTACAGATCCTAGTAATCAAATTACTAATCCGATTTTGAAGATACTTGCATGGGGTCCATCATAACCCATGGAGAATGGAAGAATACTATGAACAATGGGGTTTGTGTGAGAAGCTCTAGTTACACAGACTCTGACACTGATTTTTTTGGATGGTTGGATGAGGTAATACAGTTTGAATACGAATTTTGATGATTATTAATTGAACATAATGTATTTTGATGATTTTTGCCATGATATTTTATCTCATTTACTAATTAAAGAGTATATCTTAAATAATTTATTTCATATCATTTTAAAAATATTTATTAATTATAAAATATTTTATCTCATTTATTAATTAAAAATATATCTTAAATCATTTGTCCCATTTAATTTTAAAAATAATTATTAATTTAAAATTATTTTTTCTCATTTACTAATTGAATAGTATATCTTAAATTATTTATCTCATAGAATTTTAAAAATAATTATTAATTATAAAATATAAAATATTTTATCTCATTTATTAATTAAAAATATATCTTAAATCATTTATCTCATTTAATTTTAAAACTAATTATTAATTTAAAATTATTTTTATCTCATTTATTAATTGAATAGTATATTTTAAATCATTTATCTCATTTAATTTTAAAAAATAATTATTAATTTTAAAAATATTTTATCTATTTTACTATACACTTTTCCTCCCCATTTTTACATAACTCTAATTCCACACCCCCCCCCCTCCCCTTCCCATTTTTCATAACCTAATTTTCCTCCCTCTCCCCCTCCCCCCTTCCCCCCTTCCCCATTCATTTTCAGCAACAATACAATTCCCCCCCTCCCCCTCATTTTCTCTCCTCTTTTCTTGCCCACTGTCGCCGTCGAAGTTCTCCCCTCCTCCTTTCCTCTCCTCTTCTTGTCTGAGTAGAAAAATGGAAGTTTTTAACCTCTGTTTGGAAAATCAATGAAGGGTGTGCCAATTTTAGAATTCATTTTATGCCAACTGTCTTTTTCTTGTTTAGAGTAAAAGGAAATGGTCAAATATCTTAAGTGTAAGCGTTGAATTTTCTTTCCTATTTGACGTGGGAATTTTATGCTTGCAGGCAAGTTTACATGGCAAGAGAAATCATGACAGCGGAAATTGTTGCTTTGAAGAAAATACGGATGGACGATGGAAGAGAAGGGGAAATCTTTCTATTTTAATCTCCGCCGAGGTTAAAATTGGCACACCGTTTGTTCACTCTGAAAACACTCTTACTAGTGGTAAGTCATGTTCCAATTTTGTTATAAAATGCATATTGCGTATGTTATATTGAATATGTGTTGGTATAAAATATATATTGAGTATGTGTTTAATATAAAATACTATATGGCATTGTAATATATTCAGTATTTGGTTGATATATTGAGAATGTGGTTGGTATATTAAGGTGGATGGGAATAATAATTGTATTGATGAGGTTGGATGACTGTTGTTGGTTATGATTGTAAATTAGGATTTATTTTGTTAACCTTTCAACTTAAAATCTTTAACTAAACTAATATAACTTAGTTATATCACAAGTTAAAGATTCAACTAAACTAATGTAACTTAGTTAACTTTTAAGTTAAAATCTTCAATTAAACTAATTTAACTTAGTTAACTCACAAGTTAAAAACTTAACTTCACAAATGTAGTTTTGTTAACTTTCAACTCAAAATCTTTAACTAAACTAATTTAACTTAGTTATATCACAAGTTAAAAATTCAACTAAACTAATGTAACTTAGTTAACTTTCAAGTTAAAATCTTCAATTAAACTAATTTAACGTAGTTAACTCACAAGTTAAAAATTCAACTAAACTAATGTGACTTAATTAACTTTCAACTTAAATTCTTTAACTAAACTAATTTAACTTAGTTAACTCACAAGTTAAAAACTCAACTAAACTAATGTAATGTTGTTAACTTTCAACTTAAAATCTTTAACTAAACTAATTTAACTTAGTTATATCACAAGTTAAAAATTCAAGTAAACTAAAGTAACTTAGTTAACTTTCAAGTTAAAATCTTCAATTAAACTAATTTAACTTAGTTAACTCACAAGTTGAAAACTTAACTCCACTAATGTAATTTTGTTAACTTTCAACTTAAATTCTTTAACGAAACTAATTTAACTTAGTTAACTCACAAATTAAAACTCAACTAAACTAATGTAATTTTGTTAACTTTCAACTTAAAATCTTTAACTAAACTAATTTAACTTAGTTATATCACAAGTTAAAAATTCAACTAAACTAATTTAACTTAGTGCCTGAAGTTGCCTCTAATAATGTCCCTTCCGATGCAACTCCATTGAATGTCGTTACTCCGGTGGATATCATGTAAGAAAATTTAAAATGTTTGATTGTTTTAAAAATATTTTCAAATATTATATTATATTTTTATAATTATTTATTTGATACTTTGTAGGGATTCGAAAGTTCAAGAGGTCATCAAGGATATTAAGTTATTATTTAGAGCCATGGCCTTCTTTCAAAAAGGTTCCCAAAGAGACTAAGGAGTTTTGGTTTCAAAAATGTGTAAGATTAAGTATTTACCTCTTAGTTTATGTAAATATTAATTAATTTTTGCGTCGTTATCATATTGTTGTATTATATTTTGCAGAAATATTACACGTGAGATCCAAGGCTTCAAACCCAAATCGCAAGAGTTATAATTTTAGGATCGGGAAATGGATCAGAGAGGTGATGTCGCGATGTAGGAAGACCAATAAGAGAGTCCCGGTGATATCCCGCCCGACCACCCACCTTCACAAGATTGTGAAAATGAATTTGATCCCCTTTTTAAAATTTGTATGCTTTAAAATTTAATACTTTTATTTTGTGGATTGGAATATTGAATTATCTTTATTATAAGTATTTGCCTTAAATATATTGTCATATTTGAATTTTCAAATTGTTATAGTTAAATTAAATATATTTTTATTATTGGATATAAATTATGAATTTATCGTTGTAAACGAAAATAATTTTGCAATAGATTGTCGTTGCAATTATCGTGGTAAAATTTGCAATGGATTGCCGTTGCAATTGTCGTTGTAAACGGAAATTATTTTGCAACGAATTGCAGTAAATTATGTCGTTGCAAATTTTGCAACGTAATGTCGTTGTAAAAAATTATTGCGATATTGCAACGACTTCCATTGTAAATCTCGTTGCAAATAAAATAATTTTGCAAAGGATTGTAGCTAAATATTTCGTTGCAAAATTTGCAACGGAATGACGTTGCAAACATTCCGTTATAATATTGCAACGACTTTTTGTTGCAAATGTAATTGCAAATAAAACCCGATTTTGCAATGAATTGCCATCAATTTTGCCATGAATATACCATCGCAAAGTCATTGCAAAGTCAACTTTTTAAATAACGAATTTTGCAATGAAATTTTGCAACAGATAAAAAACCGTGGCAATGTTTTGCAACGAACAAAAAACCATCGCTATATAACAGTAGTACCTACAGCAGTCGAAAATTTTTCGTTACAAAATTCCGTAGCAAATCTATTTTGCAACGAATTTTTCATGAAATTCGTTGCTATAGGTATGTTTTTTTGGTAGTGATTAGTCTGTATATGTATATGGCTAGTATAATTATATTATACTAGGTAAGAGCACGCATGAAATGTTCAAAGGATTATGCAGTAAAATAGAGATAATTCGCAATGTTCATTTACCTAAAAGAATCGGATAAACTTATAGAATGATAATAAAAGCAAAATAACTACAAAATAGCACTTCTTTTTATGCCGTTAACATTTTTGCCGTTAAATGAGTTGCAAAACATTTACAGTTGCAATTTACCCAAAGAGACTTGCATATTGACGAGTTGCGAGGAACTTAATTCTAAATGGAATTCATGAACGTCGGATTTCATTCAAGAAACTGAAAATTAGATCTAAATATGCAACTGCAGCCCTCAGAAACTTGGGATTCCCATATATTTCTTTCTTTCTTTTTCTTTCCATTTTTTTGACATGAAAAGCGATGATTCTATATATAAATTACGAAACAACACAAAGAAACCTCAGTACACCCACATCAACACCACCACCACCATTTCACACGATCCACACAAAGCTTGCTTGTGGCCTCTTGATACTGGACAGAAATAATAGGGCCTCGTGCACCACACTGAGAGGCTCGCATACAATACCTTCCATCCTCGATCGGTTCCTATTTTGCCAAAGCGCCCAACATAACGTGAGAAAGAGAGGTCCAACCTCCCGTCCAAGCCGCCGAAAGAACTGTTAAAAACCATGCAGCACCGCCCACTATCCAACTACAAACAACGCCCCACGGTATATGTGATATAGCCCATACCATCCATGCAAAGGGACAGTCCAACAGGATGTGTTTCATCGTCTCCACCTCCATCTCACACATAACGCACTTCATCTCCACCCCGGGACTTCTTCTAGCCAAGTTGTCCAAAGTTGGAACCGCCTTGTAGCAAAACCTCCATATTCGGATCCGAACTCTCTGAAAGAATTGGGTACGGCCTGGGAACGCAATGGAAGTGAAAAAGCGTGAATTTAAAGCATAATTTAAAACGGTTTCAAAGGGGTGTTCCTTTTGAAGTTCCCAGGCGTTCGGTGTTTGTCAAAACATGAATTAAAGAGGTGAAGAATGCTGAACACGTGGTTAAAGAATATGAACAAAGGTACATGAAAATATAAATAGAAACCAACCTTTGATCTTAACACGTTAAACCGGTACGTGCGTTGTTCCCTTCCGTTTCTCCTTCCGTTCACTTGAGAATTAAATGTAGAACTCCTCTAAGTATTGTCCACACCACACAATGGAGAAATACTCTAATCTATTGCTAGATAGAAAAAGACAAATGAAGAAGAAACACTTCCAAAACAACACTATTGTTTAGTGCCTTTTGGAATGTTTTTTAGTTCAATCCTTTCAAAAAGGTATGAACACAAAAAGGAAAAAATTTGCAGAGATTTTTGAGTGTTTTAGGCTGAAAAAATTCGTGCAAGTATATACCATGCAAGTTATGTGAATTGTTTTTGTGTATGTGGGAAATTGAATTCAAAATTCAACCTCCAAAATTAACCTGCAAGGCTAACTTACATACACATGCACACTATCTCTCCATGAACCATCATGGCCTTCATATGTGGAGGAGTTGAAACTCCTCCTCAACTTGCTCCAACCTCTAGAGCTTGGACTTCAAGCCATGGACCAATTTTGACCGGTTTTTATTTAATCAAATTAAATCAAGACCAACCAAGATCCATAGATTCCAAATTAATCCAATTAATTTTAAACCTTATTGAAATTCAAAAGTTTATTTAATCCAATTAAATAAACATAAGCCTAAACTCTAATTTATTGATCCAATCAATTAATTAAACCAAAATCGATAAATTAGTCCAATTAATTTAAAGGTTCTTAATCCAACAATTAACTAATCTAATTAATTAATTATTAGACCATCCATCAAATGGATTTCTCAATAAATGATCCAATCATTTATTTTCTCCTTGAATTAATTTAATCCAATTAAATCAATTCGCTTCTTCTAGAATTAATTCAAAATAATTCTACCAATCCCATAGTGATTTGTGTGTGACTCATTAGGTTCACCCTAAGCTAGACTTGGGCTTGTGTCCAACATAATTTGTCATTTAAATCCAATTTAATTATCTGTTTTCCAATTAACCAAAAAATGTCCGTCACCATGGGTGGCCGTCTAGCAATGGTCCATGACACTAGAGACTAGGTGAATGTTGGTGTGAACGTTTAGGCTCCCGAATACCATACGAGTACGGTCCTTCCATTATCTGTCTTTCGATCTAGGTCTAGGGCATGGAATTGGGCGTCGGTTCCCATCTGGACTAGACAACTATGCTCAATAACTCGAGACACGTTTGCTCTTTTGATCGACATAGGAAACCATTCCCTACTTGATCAATCCTTTTGGCCACAGACTTAAAGAGTTTAAACCATCCCAGAGTGCATAGGAGACTCGACTGTCATATACTGACAGGTGATGGATCCTATCTTGGAATCTACCGTCCTCAATACATATTCCGACTGCACTGGATAAGGCTTATGATGAATGTATCCCAGATAAGGACATCTCTTGCCAAACCCTAGATACAGCCATCATATGCATGTGACGGCCATGATTCCTCAAGTCCGAGGACTAATCTCGTACTATCGAAGCCGGAAATGCCAGTCATAACGACCAAGCCTCCAAGGCTTCCATATGACGATTCCCCTGAGTCAGTTCAGTCAGCTGGCACCTTTATCAACTAACGCATTAATATTGCATAGATGTCCAACGTCAGTCGCCGATGAAACATGGCACTCATCCAATGAATGCAATCCTTAGTGTAAGTCTCTATAGGACCCTCGATTCTCTATCTCGAGGTCCTCGACTTGGAACATTTCAGACAAACCCTCAGAAGTTGGTTTCATAGCTGTCATCCAATGCGCAGCTCAACTACATCAGTTATCCAATTGGTCTGTGGGCATTTCTTGTGATGTTAAAACGCCGTTTAACTGAATCAGTAAGCATAACAAACACATAGTGCCACGGATGAATACTTACTATATTCATCAAGGCAATATTACTTTAATAAAGATTGCTAAATAATACCCAAAATCTCCAATCCAATTGGCTTTTTGGTCACCTATTCTAACACTCTCGGCTGGACAAATATTGCTGATAACCGACTCCAAAACTCCACACAGTCATTTGCCAAAGCCGAAGAACGTTGAGAAGATGAAGGAATAGAACAGGCTGCCATTCCCAGCCCAACCTCGTACGCGCTTCTCCGCGAAAACACACCATTCTTACTAGGTTGCCAAACCATTCGTATCCCTGCCAGTGCAATGGAATCCGCCTGTTCTTCACAGCCTTCCCTCAAAACTTCTCTAGCCCTGAGAATGATCCTCCATATGAGAGAGGGATGAGAACCTACTGGGGCTTCCCAGAACGAGCACTGAGGGAAGTACCAGGCTTTCAGCACCTACTGAGGAGCGAATTCGACTAATTCATTAAACACCACCCTTGCTTTGCTAAGAGAGCAATGTTAAACGCCTTTAGATCCCAAAAACCTAGACCTCTCGTGGGTAATGGACGACATAACTTGCACCATGCCACCTAGTGCACCGGTTTTTCCCCTCTACAATGACACTAAAAATTCCTTCATTGCTGATTCTAGGTCTCTCAACAGATGATTTGGCAGTCTGAAGCTGGCATAGGTTGGCAACAACAAGCCATCCTCCGTTTATCCTCATCTCGGATGCTTCCACTTACCACCATGCTAGATTTGGAGAAATTCACAACTTGGCTTGAGGCCCTGGCATACAAGTGTTAGAATAGGTGATCGTCAAGCCAATTTATTGGCTCTTTGTAAACTATTCTATACGATCTTTTTCAATAATATGTTAATTTAAGAAATGTTCTTTGGTCATCTTCATCATATGCTTTTAACATTATATTTATATGAGCATTTGGTTGAAGCCCTTAGATCAATTATGCAATGAGGTTGGCTCGCGCATATGATGGCGACCATGAAACCAACCTCTATGGTTTGATCTAAAATATTCCAAGTCGATGAATCGATCGAGATAGGGCATTGACCATTTCTAAAAGACTTGCACTAAGTGATGCGTTCATATGATGAATGTCGAGTTCCATAGACAGAGACGTATGACGTCTGCGCACTTTAGTGGGTGCTTGATAAAGAGTTATCAAGTTCACTAAATTGACTCGCAAGAGTTGTCATATGGAAGCCCTATATGGCATGATCGGTATGACTAGAATTCCTAGGCTACGATAATGCACTAACTAGTCCTTAGACTTGAGGTTCCATAGTAACCTTGTGCATAAGACGGCTATGACTTGATCATGTATAATGTGGTCTCAGGTTCCATCCTGGATCACTATACGGTCATGTTTCAGACATAGTTGAAGCATACATGGAGGTTGATGAATTCCAAGATAGGATCTGCTACTTATCATGAGATGATAACGAACCTCCTATGTCCTTTACATTATGCGTTCCTCGAAGCCCATGGCCATAGCTGTTGACCAAATAGGAGAAAGGGTTTTTCCTATATTGATAAATTGAAAGCATAACTTGAAGAGATGATACATAGACATCAAAGTCGATAATGGGAAGCGGTAACTAATTCCATGCCCTAGACTTTGGTCGGGAGGTTAGTAAAAGAGGGACCGTATCTGCATGGTACGCTTAGCTCACAGGTTCATGCAATAAATTCACTTATTCTCTAGTGTCATGGAACATTGCTAGATGGCCACCTATGGTGACGGGTACCCTCCAATTAAGGAGTTAATTGAGGGTGATTAATTATGATAAGATCTAATTAATCTAATGCAAGTAAGTTGCTAATTAAATTGTATATGTGATACAAGCCCAAGTCTAGCTGAGTGGTGAACCTAAAGGGTCACACACAAATCCATGATGGAATTCTTGAAAATAATTAATTGGATTAATTATGGAGAAGATGAAGAAGCAAAGTTCAATTTGTCTTCTTATAAGGAAGCAAAGTTGGACTTGTCTTCTTCAAGAAGCAAAGTTCATTTTGTCTTCTTATGAAGAAGCAAAGTTGGAATTGTCCTCTTGAAGAAGCAAAGTTCGATTTGTCTTCTTAAAAACGAAGAAGCAAAGTTGAATTTATCTTCTTGAAAAAAGAAGAAGCAAAGTTGGATTTGTCTACTTTAAAAACGAAGAAGCAAAGTTGGATTTGTCTTCTTGAAAAACGAAGAAGCAAAGTTGGATTTGTGTTCTTGAAAGACGAAGAAGAAAAGGTGGATTTGTCTTCTTGAAAGACGAAGAAGCAAAGTTGGATTTGTCTTCATAAGATGAACAAGCAAAGTCGAACTTCTCTTGTTAATATGAGAAAACAAGTTTGTCATATTGTAAGAAGAAGAATCAAACTTGTCTTCTTCTTTGCATGATGAAGAAGCAAAGTTGAACTTCTCTTCTTAATATTACAAAAAAAAGTTCGACATTTTATAAGAAGAAGAATCAAACTTTTCTTCCCGTTTGAAAGAAGAAGAAGACAAGTTGAACATGGCTTCTTCAATGGAAGGTCTATAAATAGAGACCTTGGTTGCCATTCAAGACAATTTTTTTGCATTCTTACTTCTTGCTCTCTTGCTCTCATCACTTCTCCAAAAGAGAAACAAGTTTTCTTGTCTTCTCCGTTGATCAATCGTTGATCTACCGTAATCCTCTAACGCCTACTAACATAGGGTTAAAGGAGATTCCGTCATAGGTGGTGTGGACTAACTTTAGAGGGAAGACACTTGTGTTCCTACCGTGGACAATCGACGTAACGTTCCACCGTTTGTAAGGTAAGAAACCGTTCTTGAGACCTTCCAGTCGTCAACATCAACCGGAGTACTAAAAGGTTGTTTTCTTTTAACTATACAATTGGCATTCTTTTATGCATGAGATCCACATCGTTATAGCAATGAGACGGGCGATTTAATCGCTAATTATAATATTTTTGTAATTAAACTTTTAATTTCCGCTGCGTTTAACGTCTCGGGGCTTATACGAAACTAACAGTGGTATTAGAGCCCGGTCATGCAAGTCAATTGAATTTATTTTGGTTTGATGTGATTTAATCGGATTAAATTGCTTAACGATTAATTTTATGTGTTAATCTCTTGACGTGTTGAATTTGATTTTTGGGCATATTTCAATTGTGGAAGTTTGATTCTATTGTATTTCACCTTCCGTCTACATGGTCGGATTTATCTACCGCCTACATGGTCGGATTCTTTCGCCTACATGGCCGGATTTATCTTCCGCCTACATGGTCGGATTCTTCCGCCTACATGGCTGGATTTATCTTCCGCCTACATGGTCGGATTTAATAGTGATTTTTGTATATTCTCAAATCTATTTTATTTGAGGATAATAATAAATATATGGGATGACTATGGGCTCATGATCATCCAACAAGGGCATGCTAGGTTTTATTTATTGTATATGATAAACAAGCAAACAAGAATAAAACATCGTCATGAGGTCTTGCGTAAACAAATGATTTAAACCCTCACTTGGAGTGTCCAAGTTAAAATATTAAGCCCGTGATGGATAAAATCAAATTGGATTTGATAATCTAGACCTTCCATCCATAGTGACAAAATATGAGATGCTATCACCTTTCAATTCATTGTCTCACGAGTCGTGGAATGATTTGGAAGTAGTGAAAAGCTGTATTATCACTATGAACAAGTAGATTACCTACTATCACTCTGTCTCACGAGTCGTGGAGGGTGATAGTGAGAGGTCTTTTGGTCGATGGGTTGGGCTTAACGTGGAGTAACATAATTCACTTGGAGTCTTTAAGATTATGTGAAAAATGAGGTAAAACACCTTGGGGATCTCATAAGATGAGAATGGTGAAAGTCACCTCCCATAGAATTGTTTTTCATGCGAATCGTAACAGTGGGGTATGAAATCTGTTCTATGGACCTCAAGCCCACTAGAAAAAATATTTCCCGAAAATCCATATCGGGGTTTATGGAATTTTGAAGAAATAGTGGGAGCAATTTATGATTAAAGACCATATCGTAAATTTAATTAACATTGATTGAAAGAATGCTAAAATCTCCATTGTTTCTTCTTTTCTTTCTTGTAGATCGAAAATGTCTAAAAGTCCACTTGCTAACACACTTGAGACAAACAAACTTATTGGAACCAACTAAGCTGACTGGCTTAGGAATCTCAAAATTGTTTTGGATTCCGAAAAACGCTCTTATGTGTTGGAATCTCGTCCTCCGACTGAGCTTCCCGAGGATTCAACTGATGAAGAACGTGTGACATTCCAACGTTGGATCGATGATGACCTTCAGGCCCGTTGCCTTATGATGACATCTATGAGCAATGAACTGCAAAAGCAACATGAACACCTTAAGCATGCATCTGAGATCTTTGTACGCTTACAAGAGTTGTTTGCGGTACAAGATCGACATATAAGATATGCAGCATCAAAGGAGTTCTATCGAGCAAAGATGACTGAGGGGTCGTCTGTTCATGACCACGGCGTCGAGATGCTTTCTCTCGTTAAGAAGTTAGAATCTTTGAACGCAGGCATGAATAATGACTCCTACATAGATGTGATCTTACAGTCATTACCTCCATCTTTTGATTAATTTGTTGTTAATTACAATATGAACGGTCTTGAGAAAACTGTTCCTGAATTGATCAATATGCTTATGCAATACGAGGCTACTATAAAGAAGCCTGCACCAGTAATGCTAGCAACCCCATCCACATCTTCCTCCATGACCAAAAGGGTGAAGAAATGGAGGAGAAATGGAAAGGGAAGGAAGAAAAGCAATAAGGACGGTCGAGGGAAGGGCAAAGGGAAAAAGATAATCAAGGCCAATCCAGAAAATGATGAGTGTCATCACTGCCACGAAAAAGGCCATTGGAAGAGGAATTGCAAGAAGTTTCTTGCAACAGTCCAAGGTATTTTCGTTGTTGAAATTAACATGGTTGCTAATAATGCTTCTTGGGTATTAGATACCGGTTGTGGAGCTCATATTTGCAATTATTTGCAGGTAATGAGAAGAAGCAAAAAGTTAGGTGAAGGGGATGTGGTCCTCAGGCTTGGAGACGGCAAGCAAGTTGCTGCTGAAGCAGTTCGAACTGTTCACTTAGCTATTAGCAAGGATGTTAGGATAGTACTTAATAGTTGTTATTATGTACCAAGTATGATAAGAAACATTGTATCTATACCTACTCTTGATGAAGAGGGGTATGAATTTTGTATATCAAAATAATGTTTCTACTTAATGAGGATGGTTCTTCTGTTTTACTTGGCACTTTAATAAATGGTTTATATACTATCCAACAACATAATATGATTATGAACGTTCAACATAAACGAAAATTGGATGATCAAGAAAATGCACAAACATGGCACGCTAGATTAGGTCACATTTCCAAGGATAGGATGAAGAGGTTGATTGACTCTAAGAATCTAGAAATAGAGAACTTAGATGCTCTTTCAACTTGTGAATCTTGTCTCAAGGGAAAAATGACCAAAACACCATTTATTGGACAAAGTAGCCATGCCGCTGCACTGTTGGATTTAATCCACACAGATTTTTGTGGACCTTTAAGTATTCCAGCTAGAGAAGGATTTTCTTACTTCATAACCTTTATCGATGATCACTCATGGTTCTGTTATGTGTACTTAATGAAGTACAAGTCTGAATCATTTGAAATGTTCAAAGAATTCAAACTTGAAATAGAAAATCAAACTGGACGAAAAATTAAGACCATACGATCTGATCATGGAGGTGAATACTTAAGTGGTGAATTCTTGAATTACTTAAAAGAGAATGAGATTTTCTCTCAGTGGACTCCTCCTGCAACGCCATAACTTAATGGTGTGGTTGAAAGGAGGAACCGAACTTTGTTGGACATGGTTTGTTCCATGATGAGTTCCACTACATTTCCTCTTTCTTTTTGGGGCTGTGCGTTAGAAACGGCGGCCAAGTTATTAAACATGGTGCCATCTAAGGCTATACCCAAAACACCATATGAAATATGGCATGGCAAACCACCCTCTTATAAGTATTTGAGAATATGGGGGTGTCCCGCATATGTCAAAAGACTAGTGGGAGATAAGCTGGATATGAGATCCATCTTATGTAGATTTGTTGGATATCTGAAAGAAACTGTAGGATACTACTTCTATGATCCCTAGGAACAAAACGTGTTTGTTTCGAGAAATGCAGTGTTCTTGAAAAAGGGTTTTCCTTCGGATACTCAAAACAAAAAGGTGCAACTTGAAAAGTCGAGTGATGCATCGCCTATGGCAGAAATAACACCCATGCTGCCTCACAATGAACCTTTTGATTTTACACATCCTCTGAGAAAGTCGGCTAGAGTCTCTAAACAGCCTGAGAGATATGGTATGCTAGCCTTGACTGGTCAATTGGATAATGATCCAAAGACGTTCGAAGAGGCGATGTCTGACATCGATTTCAGGTAGATGGCTTGAGGCCATGAGATCCGAAATGGACTCCATGAACTCCAACAAGGTATGGACCTTGGTGGACCCACATAAGGGAGTTAGGCCCGTTGGGTGCAAATGGGTCTACAAGCGAAAGCTTGGAGCCGATGGAGAGGTATCAACCTTTAAGGCCCGATTGGTAGCGAAAGGCTACACTCAAAGGCCTGGTGTGGACTTTGAGGAGACCTATTCGCCCGTCGCTATGGCCAATTCCATAAGGATCTTACTTGCTATATCTGCATATTATGACTATGAGATATGGAAAATGGTTGTGAAAACTGCATTCCTTAATGGATTCATTGAGGAAGAAATCTATATGGATTAGCCACAAGGTTTTACATCTAAAGGAGAAGAGCAAAAAGTTTGTAAACTCCAGAGGTCCATTTATGGGCTCAAATAGGCATCCCGAAGTTGGAACATTCGTTTTGATGAGGTTATAAAATGTTATGACTTCATCAAGAACGAATATGATCCCTGTGTATATAAAAAGGTTAGTGGGAGCTCTATTGTGTTCCTCGTGCTTTATGTGGATGATATTTTACTCATCGGGAATGATGTTAAAATGTTAGATGACATTAAAGCATGGTTATCTACTCAATTCTCCATGAAGGACTTGGGTGAAGCTTCCTATATTCTTGGGATAAAGATCCACAGAGATAGATCTAAAAGAATGTTAGGAATGACCTAAGTCTCGTACATTGATAAAGTCTTGAAAAGGTTCAAGATGGATGAATCAAAAAGGAGTTTTCTTCCCATGAGGCATGGAATTAAACTCTCTAAGACTCAGTCTCCCAAGATTGATGAGGAAGTTAAGAAAATATCAGAAATTCCCTATGCTTTTGCTGTTGGCAGCATACAATATGCTGTTCAATGTACGAGGCCTGATATAGCTTACGCTCTAAGTGTTACGAGTCGTTATCAGGCATGTGCCGACCACGATCACTGGACTGCTGTCAAAAATATCCTTAAGTACTTGAGAAGAACTAGTGATTTATTTTTGGTGTACGGTGATGGAGAATTGATATTGGAAGGGTATACTGATGCCAGCTTCCAATCGGATGTAGATGACGCTAAGTCTCAGTCTGATTATGTATTTCGATTAAATGGAGGAGCTGTTAGTTGGAAAAGTTCAAAGCAAGACACGACAGCGGATTCCACGACAGAAGCCGAGTACATTGCAGCTTCTGAAGCTGCAAAGGAGGTTGTTTGGATGAAAAATTACATTTAAAAGTTGGGTGTGGTGCCTAGCATTGCCAAACCTGTAATTGTACTTTGTGATAACAATAGGGCTATTGCGCAAGTGAAGGAGCCAAGACCTCATCACAAAGCCAAACACATAATTAGACGCTACCATCTAATTAGAGAGATGGTAGGAAGAGGTGACGTCCGAGTGGATCGCGTTGCATCAACGGAGAACATAGTAGGCCTGCTTACAAAGCCGATATCACAAATTGCTCATTCTCAACATCTTGAGAAGATGGGATTAAAGAACATTGGCAATCGGCTTTAGGTCAAGTGAGAGATTGTTAGAATAGGTGACCGTCAAGCCAATTTATTAGCTCTTTGTAAACTATTCTATACGATCTTTTTCGATAATATGTTAATTCAAGAAATGTTCTTTGGCCATCTTCATCATATGCTTTTAACATTATATTTATATGAGCATTTGGTTGAAGCCCTTAGATCAATTATGCTACGGGGTTGGCTCGCGAATATGATGGCGACCATGAAACTAACCTCTATAGTTTGATCTAAAATATTCCAAGTCGATGAATCGATCGAGATAGGGCATTGAACATTCCTTAAAGACTTGAACTAAGTGATGCGTTCATATGATGAATGTCGAGTTTCATAGACAGAGACGTATGACGTCTGCGCACTTTAGTGGGTGCTTGATAAAGAGTTATCAAGTTCACTAAATTAACTCGCAGGAGTTGTCATATGGAAACCCTATATGGCATGATCGGTATGACTAGAATTCCTAGGCTACGATAGTGCACTAACTAGTCCTTAGACTTGAGGTTCCATAGTAACCTTGTGCATAGGACGGCTATGACTTGATCATGTACAATGTGGTCTCAGGTTTCATCCTGGATCACTATACGGTCATGTTTCAGACATAGTTGAAGCATGCATGGAGGTTGGTGAGTTCCAGATAGGATCTGCTACTTATCATGAGATGATAACGAACCTCCTATATTCTTTACATTTTGCGTTCCTCGAAGCCCATGGCCATGGCTGTTGATCAAATAGGAGAAAGGGTTTTTCCTATATTGATAAATTGAAAGCATAACTTGAAGAGATGATACATAGCATCAAAGTCGATAATGGGAACCGGTAACTAATTCCATGCCCTAGATTTTGATCGGGAGGTTAGTAACGGAGGGACCGTATCTACATGGTACGCGTAGCTCACAAGGTCACACAATAAATTCACCTATTCTCTAGTATCATGGACCATTGCTAGATGGCCACCCTTGGTGACGGGTACCCTCCAATTAAGGAGTTAATTGAGGGTGATTAATTATGATAAGATCTAATTAATCTAATACAAGTAAGTTGCTAATTAAATTGTATATGTGATACAAGCCCAAGTCTAGCTGAGTGGTGAACCTAAAGGGTCACACACAAATCCATGATGGAATTCTTGAAAATAATTAATCGGATTAATTATGGAGAAGATGAAGAAGCAAAGTTACATTTGTCTTCTTATAAGAAAGCAAAGTTGGACTTGTCTTCTTCAAGAAGCAAAATTCAATTTGTCTTCTTATGAAGAAGCAAAGTGGAATTGTCTTCTTGAAGAAGCAAAGTTCGATTTGTCTTCTTGAAAAATGAAGAAGCAAAGTTGGATTTGTCTTCTTGAAAAACGAAGAAGCAAAGTTGGATTTGTGTTCTTGAAAGACGAAGAAGAAAAGTTGGATTTGTCTTCTTGAAAGACGAAGAAGCAAAGTTGGATTTGTCTTCATAAGATAAAGAAGCAAAGTCGAACTTCTCTTCTTAATATGACAAAACAAGTTTGTCATATTATAAGAAAAAGAATCAAACTTGTCTTCGTCTTTGCAAGATGAAGAAGCAAAGTTGAACTTCTTTTCTTAATATGACAAAACAAGTTTGACATTTTGTAAGAATAAGAATCAAACTTGTCTTCCCCTTTGAAAGAAGAAGAAGACAAGTTGAACTTGGCTTCTTCAATGGAAGGTCTATAAATAGAGACCTTGGTTGCCATTCAAGATAATTTTTTGCATTCTTACTTCTTGCTCTCTTGCTCTCGTCCCTTCTCCAAAAGAGAAACAAGTTTTCTTGTCTTCTCCGTTGATCAATAGTTGATCTACCGTAATCCTCTAACGCCTACTAACATAGGGTTAAAGGAGATTCCATCATAGGTGGTGTGGACTAACTTTAGAGGGAAGACACTTGTGTTCCTACCGTGGACAATCGACGTAACGTTCCACCGTTTGTAAGGTAAGAAACCGTTCTTGAGACCTTCAAGTCGTCAACATCAACCGGAGTACTAAAAGGTTATTTGCTTTTAACTATACAATTGACATTCTTTTATGCATGAGATCCACATCGTTATAGCAATGAGACGGGCGATTTAATCGCTAATTATAATATTTTTGTAATTAAACTTTTAATTTCTGCTGCGTTTAACGTCTCGGGGCTTATACGAAACTAACAACAAGTCCCTGTTCTGGATTTTCTGAATATGTGCTATTGTTACCCGACTGAACAAGAGGGTGTCGTTAGCAAACAATAAATGAGACACACTCGGGGACGACCCATCAATTTTCACCCCCTGAGATTCCTACACCAAACATGAGAAGGTTTCCACACAAATTATGAAAAGATATAGAGACAGTGGGTCCCCTTGATGGATATTGTGTTCCAGCCAGAAGTAACCAAACTATAAGCCATTCAAAGTTGACGAATATGAGACCAAGGTAACTAACAACATAATTAAATTCACAAAACCACTCTTAAAGCCTAATCTAAAAAGAATACGTCTAAAGGATGGCTATTCTACCCTATCATAGGCTTTGCTCATATCTAACTTCAAGGTTGCAAATCCTTGCTTGGATCGAGAAGAGACCTTCAGGAAGTGATTAAGCTCAAAAAGCTAAAAGCAGATTATCTGTTATTAAGCAACCAGGAATAAAGGCAAATTAAGTAGGGAACAATGGAATTCATAATGCCTTTTAACCGATTAGTCATACACATTTACTACGATATTACATAAGCTAATCGGTCTCAACTGAAAAACTACTTCTGGGTTGCTACATATGGGGATGATGACAACATGCGTTTAATTCATTTTATGTATCAAGGAACGACAATTCAAAATTTGAAGCATAGATTTGGAAACATTAGAGCCTATAATACTCCAAAATTTCTGAAAAAAGACTAGGGACATGCCATGAGGACCAGGAGGTTTAAAAGGAAAATATACTAAAGGTGCCTTGTTTGACCTCGATGTCCATGAATGGTTGAGCCATATAGGAGTTCATTTTGGGGGTTACGCGTGTAGGAACTGTTGCCACTACCTCATCAATGCTCACTTTCGACGGCTGCCTGGAGGCAAAATCGACGAAAGTGCTGAAGGAGGATCTCCTGGATGTCCTCAGCTATGTCCTTCCAAACTCCAGCCTCATCCTTTAGTCAATTAATAGTGTTAAAACCGCTTCCTCACGGAAGCCCTGCTGTGGAAACTAAGTATTCCCCTCCCCGTTGGCTAACCAATCCTCTTTACCCAGTTGCTGCCATTTCAGCATTTGTCTAGATTCATGCTCGGCCAACTGAGTCCTAATACTTTACATCTCCTGGCACACTGCGACAATAATCTAATTCCCCTCTAGCCGAGTATACCTCTCATCTAGCCTCTGAATTTCCCAACTAGGCTGCACAAATTTCGTCCTATTCCGTTGAAGAAGCTCGACCCGATAATGCTGAATTTTCTTCCACAAAACCATGTCTGTATCCCCCTCAACCGCCTTAGCAGATACCTCTTCCACGACCCTCTTACAGCTCCCGACTGTAGCCACCTCGCTTCTAACCAAAACTGAGACTTACCGGTGTGTTGGCTGTGAGTTCCGTGAATCCTCAAATCCACTACCACCATTTTATGATCTGACTGCCATGCTGGAACGTGCATCACTATACTCTACGAGAACCTACTTACCCAAGCCGGATTAGCACACGCTCTATCCAGACACACCCTTACCATTTATGGGTCCTGCCATCGATTACACCATGTGTAATTTACTTGAGTATCCCCAATCGGCTAAGTTATAGTCCTCTGGCATTTGCTAAAACTCGGTCATCTGCCATAAAGGTCTATTAGCTCCTGTCTTCTCATACTGATGCAGAATCTCGATAAAATCCTCTATGGATATCCATGGTGCGTCCTTCTTCCTACTAAGCGACTTCAAATTGTCCCACCAATACCTACGTTGTGATGCCTCAGCCGTTCCGTAGAATCTCGTGCACCTCATACCTGACACACTTCCCAGTTGAAATACTTCAGCGTCAATGTGAAAACGCGAGTAGGATTGTAGATGTACAACCAACTCTGTAGTCCATAGCATAGCTAAACCCCCAGAACGGCCCACTGCTAGCACACACACACCATATAAATTTAACTATTGTTATACTACTTCTATACAACAATGTCCACATTTTATTGCAGACACGACAAGTCTATATAACATGAATAAAAACAGTCAGGATTTGAAATCGAGACCAACTAGTAAACCACCAAAGCACGCCCATCCATCCAAAATGACACACCACATCCATCCTTATAGCACAACGATCTCATCTAGAGAGTTGGACTACCCAAGAAATCTAACCTATAAACACACATGTCCAACAACCCTAAATATATAAAGACCATGAGCTACACAACAACCATGGTCACCACATTATTCACACTACACAAAAATCATAAAACATATATACTAAATTAGCATATTGAACCAAAATAACAGGACTAACCATGGAGTTGAGGCAATCGACGAGTAGACTCCTTATAATGACACTATTGGCAACACATCCACATCACCACTGAAAGGAAATGGATCGGTCTGAGAACGCAGCGGAAGCGTAGAAAGGCGTAAAATAAAAGCAATAAAATCGAATTCAAGGGGTGTTCCCGGGCTATCGGTGTATAGATCGTAGAGACATAAATAAAATTCTAGATCTAGGATCTAGGCTATGGAATTAAGGAGAAAATAAGTGTGTAAATAAATCTTACTCTTGTTGTTTTCTCGTAATGGCTACACGCATAGTTTCCTTTTCTTTGAGATTTGGCATTCGTCCACACAAAATCCAATGTAGGAGCTCTCTGAACTCGTCCACACCACACCAAGAATGTGGGATTTGTCCTCGTACTAGCAAGGAACAAATCCAGGAAGAGAAGGGATCAAATACTACACTATTGCTTAGTGTATTTTCGATCTACCTTTGTTCTTGACTTGGTTGTAAACCAAGAAGAACATGAGAGTTTTGGAGATGGAGAAGCATGAAATTTTCCAGATTTCTTGAGAGAAAAATCGGCTAGGGTTGTGGGTATTGAGTAATGGAAGAGTTGGAATGAAGTTAGAATAAAGAAGGAAGACCTCCTCTGCTTCCAATAGATTCTCAGTTTACTTCATCCTCGATTTTCAATTATTGGATAAATTTAATAAATATTTGTTTATTTGTTAGTGAATACATAAACAAGTAATGCATATTTCTTTACAGAGTAAATACATTTAAAAGTATATTTATATAACTATAATACATATATTGGAAACTAAAAAAAATATTTTTTTTAAAAATGGAGGAAATAAAAAAATTGGTGCCAACCTTTACCGTCAAAATAAATTTTATTTTTAAATTTTTTTGGATTTATTGTGACTAACATTTTTGTTACCAACTTTACTTATTGTGACAATTTAAAATATTCTTACACGAAAAACAATTCAGTTGTCACCATTAATTCTATTCAAGATATGTTTTACTTTGCTTCACGATGTTTTTTGTTTCTTTACTTTTTTGTAAGGAAATTCCATTTCTTGTAATGATTAATACAATTTTTATGAAAATTCGACTTTATTATAACAATTACTACACTTTGATATAAAAAACCTAATTTTTGTGACAATTTTATCATTTGTTACAATTATTTTGTTATCTTAAACATACTGTGACACCCCTTACATAACTACACTAAATTATCATTAATTATACATCCCTCTTACGTATAACCTGTCTTAAGAGATTTCCATTTAAATGAATAAAATCAATCCTATTATGAACATGTAATATATATATATATAATAATAATGATAGACGTCGTCAAAAGTTTATATCTACTAAGGTACAAGTATACTCATGTACATAACTCCAAAAAAAGAGCTTCAAACTACTACAGAATATGAAATGCAAACCCGACAAAAGGCTGTTGTCACATAGCTAGAACTTTTGACTTCAGGTGTCACAGCTGACCCACCTATTAAGATCCCTGGCACGACTTCAAATGTGCTGTAGCTAGTCACTATGACCTATCTCCTGAAAAACATTGACAAGGCATGAACTGCCTACTAAATAAGTATAGTTAATTAACTTGTATACGCGTATGTACATAATAAAATGAATATCATGTAAATACAACAAATATAAGAAATAACATATACCAACAATCATATACCAAATTACACATAATACTCAACTTTTTTGTTTATTTCCTTAGGACCCTGTTTACCCATGCTGGAGTGCATCACTCAATGGTCTTTACCAGCTATCGTCATCTCAAACACAATATCACCTTTTTTCCAATATCGCACAGCACACAGCTTGTATGATACCCCATCATCATATGATACCATTCACCACACAGCTCGTACGATATCCCATCATCAATCATATCACACAGCACATAGCTCGTATGATATGTTACATCATCTCCCTTGATCAATGATAGCAGACAGCTCGTCATTAATCATATCATCATAAGCCATTACAGTATGCCCCCAAGTTAGGTAAGCCATCTCTTTATCTCAATTCACAATATTCTCATCGGATATTCTCATCATTCATCTTCATTCAACAATCAAATTCCCATCGGTAACTTCAACATTCAATTTCATTTAACAATCAACATAGTATACATAATCATCCATCTATGTTCCATATACCATAACCACATATAATCACATAATGACAGCTTCACAAAATAACCATATAATCAGACAAATACCCAATCATTAACAATCATGTATACCAAGAACATATATATATATATAATCTAATTAATTATACTTATCTCCAACTCAAAAGATCACGTTAATAGGAGAAATTGCTCAGCCCTCTACTCTATCTTCACGTCCTATAGCAGGATATAATATATCTTCACCATGGGTGGCCATCTAGCAACGGTCCATGGCACTAGAGACTAGGTGAATGTTGGCGTGAACATTTAGGCTCTGAATTCCATACAGGTATAGTCCTTCCGTCGACCATCTCCCGGCCTTAGTCTAGGCAACTGTGCTTCAAACCCGAGATGTGTTTACTCTATTGATCGACCTAGAGAATCATTCCCTACTCAACCAATCGCTACGGCCGTAGACTTGAAGAGCCTAAACTATCTCAGAGGGCATAGGAGATATAACTGTCAAATACTGACAGGGGACAGATTCTCTCTTAGAATCTACTGTCCTCACTACATACTCCAACTGAACTGGACAAGGCTTATAATGACCATATCAAAGACACAGTCACCTCTCGCCAGTTCCAAGATACAACCTTCATATGCATGCGACTGCCATGGTTCCTCAAGTGCGAGGACTAATCCCGTACTATCGGAACCAGGAATTCCAATCATACCGACCAAGCCTCCGAGGCGTCCATATGACGATTCCCGCAAGTCAGTTCAGTCAGTCGACTACCTTGCTAACTAACCCACTAAAATTGCATAGACGACCTACGTCTGGCACCGATGAAACTCGGCACTCGCCCAGTGAATGCAATACTTAGTGCAAGTCTCTATAGGGGACTCGAGGCCCAGTCTCGAGGTCCTCGACTTGAAACGTTTCAAACCGACCCTCAAGGAGTTGGAATCATAGCCGCCAACCTATGTGCAACTCAACTCAATGGGTTTAATCAATCGGTCTGTGGGCATTTGTTGTGACATTGAAACGCCATTCAATGTGAGTAGTAAGCACAACAAACACATTTTGCCAGTAATGAATACTTACTTTATCCATCAGTATAATATTACTTTGATAAAGATCGATGAATAGTTCCCAGAACAGCCAATCTAATTGACTTTCTGGTCACCTATTCTAACATCCGCTGCGTACTTTGCTAATACAACAAAACGAATCTCATACTCTGCCACTGTTTGATCATCCCCTTGTACTAAGTGCAAAAACTCCATGTTCTTCTTATTTTGGTACATCTTGGGTCTATATTTTTCGTTAAATTCTCTTTCTGAAATTCGACCCAAGTTATCTCTCGTGGCTCATATGCTCTCTTTACCGACCTCCACCAAATCAATGCATTCCCCGTGAATAAGGAAACAACGTACTTAAGTCGATTTTCTGCAGTACAATTTACCAAGTTCATCACATCTTCAGTCTTTTCCCACCATTTTTTAGCAACCTCCGGGTCTAAAATACCCTCAAATTGTGTAGCTCCCATCTTTTTAATCCTCTCATAGTTACGATCAATTATAGGAATCACCTGTGCTGGCACTCGGGCTGGTACATGTGCCTGTGCAAGAAACTGTGCTTGAGCTTGGGCCTGGGCCTGCAAGGCCATGTGGAATATTTGTGCATACTCTGGTGGTAACCCTGCCGTTGGAGCACCACCAGGAGGAATTGGAGCATCAAAACGAACACCCTCTTGACCTAACTCAACTCCACCTGCACTTGCAGGTGCAATGGAGCCCTCTGCGGACTCCACTGACTCTTCCCTACTAGCTACTAAGTCAGCATGTACACCTTGAGAAGCTCTCCTACATTAAGCAATTCAATCATTAAATACATATCAAGTCTAACCTAGAAACGTAGACCTGCTCTGATACCACCCAATATGACACCTCCTACATAACTACACTAAATTATCATTAATTATACATCCCTCTTACGTATAACCTATCTTATAAGAGATTTCCATTTAAAATGAATAAAATCAATCCTATTATAAACATGTAATATATATATATACATATAATATGATAGATGTCGTCAAAAGTTTATATCTACTAAGCTACAAGTATACTCATGTACATAACCAAAAAAAAAGAGCTTCAAACTACTACAAAATCTGGATTGCAAACCCGACAAAAGACTCTAGTCACATAGCTAGAACTTTTAGCTTCAGGTGTCACGGCTGACCCACCTATTAAGATCTCTGGCACGGCTTCAAATATACTGTAGCTAGTCACTGTGACCTATCTTCTGAAAAACGTTGGCAAGGGATAAGTTGCCTACTCAATAAGTATAGCTAATTGACTTATACATATACACGCACATACATAATAAAATGAATATCATGCAAATACAACAAATATAAGAAATAACATATACCAACAATCATATATCAAATTACACATAATACTCAACTTTTTTGTTTATTTCCTTAGGGCCCTGTTTACCAATGCTGGAATGCATCACTCAATGGTCTTTGCCGGCTATCGTCATCTCAAACAAAATATCTCCTTTTTTCCGGTATCACACAACACACAGCTCGTATGATACCCTATCATCATATGATACCATACAACATACAGCTCGTATGATATCCTATCATCAATCATATCACACAACACATAGCTCGTATGATATGTTACATCATCTCCCTTGATCAATGACAGCACACAACTCGTCGTTAATCATATCATCATAAGTCATTGTAGTATGCCCCCCCCAGTTAGGTAAGCTATCTCTTTATCTCAATTCACAATATTCTCATCAGATATTCTCATCATTCATCTTCATTCAACAATCAAATCCCCATCGGTAACTTCAACGTTCAATTTCATTTAGCAATCAACATAGTATACATAATCATCCATCTATGTTCCATATACCATAACCACATATAATCACATAATGACAACTTCACAAAACAACAATATAATCCAGACAAATACTCAATCATTAACAATCATGTATACCAACAACATATATATATATATATATAATTCAATTAACTATACTTACCTCCAACTCAAAAGATCACGTTAATAGGAGAAACTGCTCAGCCCTCTACTCTATCTTCACGTCCTATAGCAGGATATAATATATATATATATATATTATTAATATATCAAAACTATTGTAAATTTCAAATAAAATTACTAATTAATATTCGTAATTTTTTCACCAATAGTTTATTATTTCATTTATTTTGAAATTCAAACATCCGTTCTTTTTTCATCTAAATATTAGACACTATAAACTTTCCCAGTATATATCTAATTTATCTATTAACTCATAAGAGTTTATTCTATCAAACTCGTCATGTTTTTATAACTATTGTCCTCTATTACATCCCTACATGAAATTACTACAATTATCCCATATTTTTTTTTAATAAATATAATATTTCTCAAATACAATTCCCTAATATTTCTCAAATATAATTTTGTACTATTCCTATTAATTTCTACCAATTCTTCACTATAATAATAATTATTATTATTTAAACACTAGTACATACAATTATGTATTTGAAACCCGATCAATTTGAGTAATCCATTATAACAACTACTAAGTCTACTAGGTTAAATAAATTTTAATTTATTGGCTATAATATTCCAGTCCAATTAAGCATATACCCGAACACTAATTTATATAAATACTCAAATTCAATAAATCTCCTGGTTAAATAGTAAATAGAATAGTATAAAGCATATTTATACACTAATTAAAAAATATTAATATAATAATTAATTTATAATAAATATACTTACCTAATTTGCGTCCGAAATTAACACATTTAAGTGTGTCTGCAATGTGTGTTTAATCTTGTAATGTATATGTTTGTTTTATTCATCCATGAGTTAGTAATATAAATATATTTATATATATGAGTAGAGATATTAGGCAGCCACATGCTGCAGTCACATATATGTCATCTTCTCTTTCTTTTTGTTTAATTATTTTATTAAAATTGCAATTTAGTCATCAACTTTTATATATTTATGTATTGACCACAAATATTTAATAAAGCTCCAATTTAGTCCCCTCAAGTTTTAATATATTTATAATTTCAACCTATAACTTATAATTAAATTAGATTTTCTTAATAATTACTAATTAGTCTCTCAATTAATAATTACTGCCTTGTCGTGCGCCATCAAATGCGCGATCCAACTTTATTGGTTTAATTGGTCTGTAGTCTTTGTCCATGAAATGCAATAATAACATAAACTATAACATGACAAAGACGGCCAAAGAATAAACTATATTCATGATATTTAACATTACATCGAATAAGATCATTAACAGTATTACAGAACAACCAACCAATTGGCTTTCTAGTCACCTACACTAACACCTTAGTCATCTTCATTTTATGTTTTACATTTCTATTGTATGCATTTGGTTGAAACCCTTAAATCATAAATTCTATGGGGTTGGATTGTGCATATAATGACAATCATGAAACCAACCTCTATGGTTTGATTTAAAAGATTCCAAGTCATAGAATTAATCGAGACAGGGCATTAACCATGATTCACCAAGACTTGAACTAAGTGATGCGTTATGTGATCGTAGATATGACATGTGAAGTTTGAACTTTAGTGAGTGCTTCATAAGGTATAATCATATTCACCGAATGAGTCGTAGGAGATCTCATATGGAAGTCTATCGAAGAATGATCGGTACAATTTGAATCTCCTTGGTTATGATAGTGCATTAATTAGTCTTTCGACTTCAAGTTCTACAGTAACTTTGTGCAAAGGACGGCTATGATTTGATCATGGCTGACACAACTTTGGTCTATTTTATGGTTGTAAAAAGCCATGTTGCATACATAGTCATAACAAGTATATAGGTTAGTTAGTTCCAGATAGGATCCATCGTTCATCATGAGTTAATGAATCTCCTATGATCTCTATGTTGTGTCTCTCCAAGTCTGTGGCCACGACAGTTCATCTATTAAGAAAGCATTTTGCTATGATGATAAATGAGAATGACAAAGTGTAGAATTGATACATATATACCAACATGAGAATCAATTCAATTTTGTGAACTAGACTTTGATCGGAAAATTAGCAGATGGAAGAACCTTATTTGCACGGAACTCATAACTCACACATTCACGAGGAGTCACCTATTCTCTAATGTCTTGGACAATTGCTAGATGATCACCCATGCGTAATGCGTACTCTTAAATCAAGGTGTTAATTCAAGAGTGATTAATTAAATAGGATTTAATTAAATTGTATGTGATATAATTAATCTGAGCAATATGTTTGCCAATTAAATTTTATGTGATATAAGCCCAAGTCTAGCTTAATAGTAAACTTAAATGGTCACACACGAATCCTTGATGGAATTCAGAAAATCTATTAGGGAATTAATTTATAGAAGAAGATTAATTCATTTAAGTGTTAAATTAATTAATCCATCGATCTATTTATTTTAATATTTTAAGCTAGAATTCATCCATGACAATTAAATAGTTGGACTATCTAACTGGGACCTATTTGATAGGAGCCCACAAAAATTAAATAATAAGATTAATTAATTAATTTAGGCTTGAATTCAGTTAACTAGATTAATTGACTGATGGGCTGGCTACTAACTAGTTAATTGGATTAACTAGTTTCAAAATTACAAGAAATCAGTTAATTAGATTGACTAGTTTGGGCCTGCACTGAATTAATTAATGATATTAAGTAATTGTTGGGCTTGCATATTAATTAGATTAATTTGTTCCTAAAATCAATTGATGTTGATCAATTAAATTATGGTTTGGTTTATTTCGGAATTGAATCAAGGCCCTAACCAAAATCTATTTAACAAACCCATGGCAAATGAGACTATAAAAATGGGAAGAGGGATAAAGTTTTTAGCATGGCAAATTTCTAAAAAGCTCTAAAAATCTGTGCTCCCCTCTGAAGGAATCCTCCCCAAGAGTGTCTTCTTGTTCACCAAAAGAAAAATATTTTCTTGACTCCTTTTCAAGCTGACTTCTCCAAAAATCTTAGACTCAACAAGTTGATGTTTAGAATAGGTGACCATCAAGCCAATTAATTGGTTCTTCGTAAACTATTCTAGACGATCTTTTTCAATAATATGTTAATTTAAGAAATGTTCTTTGGCCATCTGCATCATATGCCTTAAATATTATATTTATATAAGCATTTAGTTGAAGCCCTTAGATCAATTATGCTATGTGGTTGGCTCGCACATATGATGGCGACCATGAAACCAACCTCTATGGTTTGATTTAATATATTCCAAGTCGATGAATCGGTCAAGACATGACATCGATCATTCCTTAAAGACTTGCACTAAATGATGCATTCATATGATGAATGTCGAGTTTCATAGACAGAGACGTATGACGTCTGCGCATTTTAGTGGGTGCTTGATAAAGAGTTATCAAGTTCACTGAATTGACTCGCAAGAGTTGTCATATGGAAGCCCTATATAGCATGATCGGTATGACTAGAACTCCTAGGCTACGATAGTGCACTAACTAGTCCTTAAAATTGAGGTTCCACAGTAACCTTATGCATAGGACGGCTATGACTTGATTATGTCCAATGTGGTCTCAGGTTTCATCCTAGATCACTATACGGTCATGTTTCAGACATAGTTGAAGCATGCATGGAGGTTGGTGAGTTCCAAGATAGGATCTGCTACTTATCATGAGATGATAACGAACCTCCTATGTTCTCTACATTATGCGTTCCTCGAAGCCCATGGCCATGGTTGTTGATCAAATAGGAGAAAGGGTTTTTCCTATATTGATAAATTGGATGCATAACTTGAAGAGTTGATACATAGACATCAAAGCCGATAAAGAAAACCGGTTACTAATTTTATGCCCTAGACTTTGATCGGGAGATTAGTAGCGGAGGGACCGTATCTGCATGGTACGCGTAGCTCACAGGTTCACGCAATAATTCACCTATTCTCTAGTGCCATGAACCATTGCTAGATGGCCACCCATGGTGACAGGTACCCTCCAATTAAGGAGTTAATTGAGGGTGATTAATTATGATAAGATCTAATTAATCTGATGCAAGTAAGTTGCTAATTAAATTGTATATATGATACAAGCCCAAGTCTAGCTGAGTAGTGAACCTAAAGGGTCACTCACAAATCCATGATGGAATTATTGGAATTAATTTATAGAATTAATTATGGAGAATAAATCAATTAATTTAAGGAGGTAAATTAATTGATCGAAATGACTTATGAAATCATTTCATGGGAATATTAAATAATATGATTATTTAATTTGGAGTCAAATTCACAAGCATTAATTTGATTAAGTAAGACTTGTGATAGATTAATTAAAATTAATCTATTTGAACTTGAAAACTAATTAATTAGATTAATTAATTTGAGCTTGAAAACTAATTAATTAGATTAATTAATTTGAGCTTATATTTAATTAAATAATTAAATATCATGGGCTAAATAATTAGTTGGGAATTAATTACAATTGGATTTAGTCCAATAAAGAATTAAGATAAAGCCCAAGACCTTAGCCCAAGCCAACAAACCCACAAGACAAGATTCGTTGAACATAGACATGACTTGTTTTTATCTTTAGATGAAGAAGAAAATATGAGTCATGCTAAAGTTTGTCTACAAAGAAGACAAGTGTAAAAGGAGAAAAGATGAGTCATGCTAGAACTTGTCTATGAAGAAGACAAGTATTCTATGAGCAAGACAAAAGGCCTTGTCTACATTCATTGTATCCAGTGCAAAGAAATGTCTATTAAAAGGGGTATAAAGCAAGAGATTCATATACCATATTTTTACATACAAAAATACAAAAACTCTTACTTTCCTTTTGCTCTCTAGCTCTTAGATTTTCTCTCCCTCAAAGCTCGAAAGTCTAGCTTTCACTTTAGCATTGGTCTTATGTTCATTTCTCATCTCCAAAAGAGAAGAATTCCCTTGAATTTCCATAGATCCATAGTTGATCTACCTTAATCCTCCCCAATACCTACTAGCATAGGTTTGAGGGTGATTCCATCATAGGTGGTGTGGACTAGCTTTAGAGGGAAGACACTTGTGTTCCTACCGTGAACAACAATTAAAAGCGGTTCCGTTTTGACGTTCCACCATTTTTAAGGTAAGGTCGTTCTTGAGAAAGTTCAAGTAACCAACATCAATCGGAGAGCAAGAAAGGTTGGTTTCTCTTAACCATTCAATTGACATCCTTTTATGCATGAGATCCACATCGTAATAGCAATGAGACGGGCGATTTGGTCGCTAATTATAATATTGTTTCTAATTAAGAATATAATTTCCGCTGCGTTTAACGTCTCGGGGCTTATACGAATCTAACAGTTGATTCCCAAATCCTTCATCCTTTACTAGCATATTGTAAAGGAGATTCCATCTTGATAGTGTGGACTTGCTTTAGAGGGAGGACGCATGTACTACTGCCGTGAACGAAGAACCAAGTCAGATTCTTTTTGCCGGGAAGAAGGGGTGTCGGTTCCAATTGCTTGCAATGATGGGATTGTCCTTGAGGAAGATCAAATCATCTACATCAGTAGGAGTGCGCAAAATGTTGGTTTTTCTAATCGAATTCAATTGACTTATTGAATAATAATTGAGATCTAGCCCGTGGTAGCACTAAGATGTGTGATTAGATTGCAAATTTTACTATTTTAGTTCATTATTATTTCTGATGCGTTTAGCTTCTCAGAGCCTATACAAAACTTTCATTGTAAGCGATCGAAAAATCTTGCTTTTCAAATTCATTTGACGTTGGGATACTTTATACTTGTCATGAAGTTTTTTAAGCTGGTCGTCGCGTGTTTGAACATGTTTTAGTATATTTCCAACAACAGTAGTCCATGATGCAACTTGTTCTTCTAATGAAGTGGTTTGTGCCCTCATATTTGTTGCAATCTCAACATCGGCCTTGTTGACAATGATTGAATTGTATCATCATCGAGCGAATCTTTCTCCACAACTTTGGTTTCTTGCTTTACCCCTAACTTATGTAAAAACTTAAGAGGTAACAAAATAACACCATCTTTGTTTGCCACCACATGATTGTTTTGTTTAGGAGAACCTTCCAAACTTGACTTATGATATTTGAAATTTAGAGAGTTGGAAATATAAGAAAAAATTTAGCGTTTGGTTCGGGGGAACAGATGGAAGGGAAGTAAAACTGAATGTATATGAAACCACTCCGGGTTCAATTTCGTTTCTGTCTGAAGGGCGGAAAAGTGGAAGTATAAGGCCCAAACGACAAAAAAATACATATTTTATTTTTATTTACTCTATTGCCCATATATATATATATATCTACTTTTCTCCAATTCTTTTCTCCTTCCTGCTGATAGTAGCGTACATAATCTTTATAAATTTGGATTTGGATTCTTTATTTGAAGACGGTGGTAGTGATTTTATTTTATTTAAACTGAATAGTTTAGAATAAATAAACAATATTTGTTTTGATAAATATTTTCATTAATAAGAAATATTATTGTTCTTGTTTGAGATATATTTTTATTAATAAGGTTTTTAAATCTTTGATATACTAAAATTATATTAGTATAATATTAACTTGTTATTTTCTAATACAAAATGTAGAGAAATGGTTAAATAGTAAATTACAAAAATTAGTTTTTTGTTCTCAATCTATTTTTCTCGTACCAAATAAGGAAAAGTATTTGAGATTTACTCCTTTTCTAATCATATCAAATAATTTGAATGAAAACTATTATTGTTTCCCTCGCCTTCCCCTTCCCCTTTCCCTTTTCTCCCATTTGAACCAAACGAACCCTTAAACATACATATAGTTTGTACCATATGGCATGTTTGATTGGCTGAAATCTATAAGCACAGAGCATGATTTGTTTGGCCGAAACACTTCGATTGACACTTGTCGGTTATTGATTTGATGACAAAATATATAAACTAAATTTAACTATTTATATTTAAAATTAGATCCGACAAATTCCAATATAAATAAATAAAATACAATTTGATAACTAATATCATAGATTTACACTTGGCATCATTCAATTCGGTGTGAAATTTTACTTGTCTACATTGTCGAATCAACATATCTTTTTATTTGATTAAAATGATCACTTTATTTTTTATTGTTAGTGGTGTCAAATTAATTACATCATTTATTGATTTAGAATTGTTAGTAATGTTATATCATAGCATTATTAGAAAAATGATATATATTATTAGTTTATAAATTAAAGATTGTATTTTTTTTACATGCATGTAAATATATATAAAAAGATAATTGGAATAAGAATTATAGTAAACCTTTTTAACTGAAAACACGTATAGACAAATTAAAACATTTACAATGAGAATACATAAATATTTTCACATTCAAAAATTAGAAATTAAAAATAAAAACACAACCACAACTAGGGGTAGGCGTTCTGATTGGGTTACTCAGGTCCCGAGCCGATCCAAACGGGTTCGGGTAGATCGGATCGGGTATTTTATAATTTTTTGTATTTTGGTTTACCCGAACCTGATTTGGAATCAATCGGGTCGGTTATTGGGTAGTAAAAAAAATACCCGATTAGGTTAATTGGGTAGCCGATATTTAATTAAAAATAATAAATATTTTAAAATTACAAGTAAATAAAGATAATATAATTATATGTTGTTACTAGTAAAGTACTAAGTGAAAAACAAAATGATATGTAAGTTGATTGATCTACTTGTCAAGTTAATTATATTATGAATTGGATTATTTTTTTAATTAATTTGACTTAATTGTGATATTATACTATTCTTAAACATTAATGAATTAATATCATAGTTTGATATTAAATTTTTGTATAATATTTTTAAAAAATCAAATCAACACAATGCAACAAATTACAATTCATAAGTATAAAATTATCAAAAAAAAAACATGCTTTAAATATATTTTTTGTTGCTCCTACTTTTAATCACATTTAAATTACAAAAAAAAAATAAAATTGGATATCCGATTTTGGGTACCCGACTTTATTAGGTTGTTGTCGGGTACCTAAATATATACCCAACCCGAAAAATCCGAAACCCAAAAAACCCGACGCACGCCCACCCCTAACCACCACCACATGAAAATCATAATTATGTTTAAATATATAATTATTTGTTATAAACTTAGAAAAATTCTAAGTTTACTAGCCTTTCACTACTAATTGTATATGAGAAAGACAAGAATAAAATTCTCTCCAAAGCTCTTTTCTTATATTTCAAAAGTTATTCCACAAATGAACGACATAGTGATATTTATAGATCACCAAATTTGTTGTTACAAACTAAATTATTAAAGAAATATAATTAAAAACACAATGGAGGACTACAAAAGGTTAGAAACATTATGAAGAAAATACCAAGGGGTGTGTGCATTCATCATAATAATAATAATATGTATTTACAATATTCCTCATTGAATGCACACATCTTATTATATACATCCCGTCTTGTTAAAAAATCTTGCCTCGATTTAATAATTTAAGCTAGAAGTCTTGCAAATGCAACATTCTGTATTGACAGCAAGCTTACATGTGACCAATGTGTTGATGCGTCAATCAACACCATAAAGTATTTAAATTATCCACATGACGGTGTTATGGATCCGCAAATGTTATGAATTCGTTCAAGAAACATGGGGAATTCTAAATTCACTTTCATCATAGATGGCTTTGTAATTAATTTCCTAAGAGAACAAGCCGAACATATAGAATCACGTTTAACAAAGAACTTCAGGTCCTTCAGTGGGTGTCCATGTAAATTTTCAATGATCCTATGCATCATTGTTTTACCTGGGTGACCAAGTCTATCATGTCACAAAGAAAAAAATACTTTGATCAACTAACATCGGGTTAGTGATACTATATGTTTCAATGGAGCTTATCACTGTGCAATATAAAGTAGGTGTATATGTTTGTATTCTTTCTAAGACTTGCTTCTAGCCAATCTTATATGATGTAAGGTATAGGTATTCAATACCATCCTTATTCATGGTTTCAATATGAAAACCATTTTGTCGAATATCCTTGAAACTCAATAGGCTCCTTTGTGATTTACTGGAATATAAAGTATCATTTATATGCAATCTTGTTCATTCAGGTAACAAGATAGTAGCTCTTTCGAAACCTTCAATAAGATTACTAACGCCTGATATAGTATTTACACTTATTTTTGTCATTAACAAGTTTGAGAAAAATTTCTTGTTTCTACGAATTGTATGCGTAGTGGCACTATCAACAAGGCAATTCTCCTTGTCATTGAGATAATGGTTTGATCCATTCTATAAAAGGAAATAAATATATAATAAGTAAAAGAAAAGGTTCATTCATGAAACATAAAAGCATTACAATGATGAAAAGAAATACTCAAACATACTAAAGCAAACATTATTAAATAATGAAAACATGCGAATAACACACGGATATCTAATCAATAACTATGTTGAAATCCTCATGAATGTCTCCAAACTTTAGAGGAAGCTTAGGGAGATCTTGGTCACCATTCTCAGTGGACTGAAAAAAATCAGACACATCTATGTGAGTATTGTCTGAGATTCCTGCCTCAGCAAAATTAGTTTCAACTTCTTTACCCTTCACTTTTAAAGAATCCTGATATAATTTAACGAGGTGTTGTGTTGTATGACAGGTACGAGACCAATGTCTAGACATTCCACATCTATGGCAAATATCTCCGTTTATAGTTTTCTCTTGTTGATTCATTGCCTTGTTCCCATTGTTCTTTTGAATGTGGGGATTAATCCATGTATTACCACAACCATGACCATTACCACTGCCACGACCGCCACGATCATGACCACATCCATAAGAATGGCCGCGTGTGAGCCATGGTGTCAACCATGCCCCTTTCTCGAAGAAGTAGCATTTGCATCAAGAAATGCAGCTGAATTTTCAGGGAGTGGTTTGAAACCAGTGGATCGTGTATGATGGTTATTCAACAAAAGTTGATTATTTTCTTCTGTAACAAGTAGCCATGAAATCAACTCTGAGTAGGTTTGGAACCCACATTCCCTGTACTACTCCTGGAGTACAAGGTTATATGCATGAAAGGTAGAAAATATTTTTTGTAACATTGTTCATCTGTCACGTCTTCTCCACATAATCTCAATTTTGATACAATTCGAGATATCTCAGAATTGTATTCAACAACTCTTTTGAAATTTTGCAATCTCAGTTGTATCTACTTATATCTTGCAAGTGTTAGTATTACAGTCTTTTTATGGTCAAATCGGTCCTTTAAACTCTTCCAGAGTTCAAAAGCACTTTTAACTGTCAGATATTGAGACTTCAGGCTCTCGTGGAGGTGATGACGAAGCAAAATTATCGCTTTTAGCACAGTCTTGTTCGGAAGCATTAGTACTTTGTTTTATCGTTTCCCCCAAGTTATTACTCTCCAAAAGCAATTAGGCGTCAAGGACCCATGATAGATAGTTTATTCCAGAAACATCAAGAGCAATGAAATCTAATTTCGTGAGATTGGCCATTTTGCTACAACAAGTTAATATGCACTTTTAGCATTACATTCAACATATACATATAAGTAGAATCAAATGTATTACACATACATATGAACTAAAAGTTACATAAAAATGACTAACAACTAAGAAAAATAAGTTACCATGTAATTGAATAGGATTATTTGAGACACGCATACATGGAATTAAATGTATTAAAATTAAGTTTGGCTTCAATATTATAATGTTACAAATAATAATTAAATAAAATTCATGTCAAATTTGTTTTGTCAATAATTACATTTTATTTCATATAATAATGCTAACAAAATATTTAAAATCATGTATATAGACATATGAAATATATCTATGTTGGTGAAGTAAATCAATAAAGAATATAACCTCAAGTTAGCTAAAAATCAAATCACAATATATATACTATAATATCAAAGAAATGAACACCTTTTATAAATGAATAGATGAAGAAGCTTTGGGCTTTTTAAATCAAGCCATTATTTCAAAACACTTCATGTGATAAGAAAATCAATATTTATATTCTTATCATCGCTTCGGGTATGATAGCGTAAATAATTGGTATCGAATATTTCACCTACTGTTTGAGGTAATTTACTCATTACTTACTTCAGAAAGCAATAAAACTTTATAAAATACATCCACTTCAGGGGATGAAATCAAGAATGATATGCCTACTTCGGGAGTCAATATCAATTATGATGAAAATATTTTTTTTAAATATATATATCTCCACTTCAGGGGACAATCATCTATATATAATATGATAATTCATATCTCATTATTGAATGTACAAGAATAAAAATAACTCTGATATTATAGAAGTACACAAATAAGGAATACGAATTATACAAAGAGAAAATTGATATTTTACTTTGATTGAGCGTAATGTGGTGCTGATAATGTGTTATAAACTTAGAAAAAATTAAAGTTTATTAGCCTTTCACTTCTAATTATATATGAGAAAGACAAAAATAAAATTATCTCCAAAGCTCTTTTTCTTATATTTCAAAAGCTTATTCCACAAATGAAATACATAGTGATATTTATAAACCACCAAATTTGTTATTACAAACTAAATTATTAAACAAATATAATGGAGGATTTACAAAAAGTTAGAAACATTACCAAAAAAAATCAAGGGTACGCGCATTCATGATAATAACAATAATAATATATATTTACAATATATAAGGGTTTAATGCAATTTACTCTCCTATGATATTGCAAATGAGCACATTACCTTCTATGAAAAAATAATGATAATTTACCCCCATGTGCTTTGCAAAATGAAACATTTTACCTCCCTACTTAAAGATGTAAATTGCTTCATTTTGAAAAACACAGGGGGTAAATTGCTTTATTTTAAAAAATACAGAAGGATAAATTGCTGTTTATTTTTTTATAAGGGGTGATTTGCTCATTTACAATATCACACAATTTTTTTGCATTTTTTCCCCAATATGTAATAATAAATCAATTTTTAACCCTTTACTCTGAGTCCTACGGACAAGATCCCTGGCGGCTTTTTCTAGTAGAACTGTAGAAGTAACAAGGACAAAGAACAAGGGACCACTTCAAAGCTGGCCAACGAATGGCCGCTGACCGGAGAAACGTACCAGTTCAAAGTCAATGGCAAATGGCGATTTAAATTTATTCATCGCCTCCTGAAACTTTGGGTAAAGCAGAAACGTTGTCTGCATTCTACACACACACTTCCACCCCGTTGTGATCATCAAATGGCAGAGGCCGTTGTCTCCGTCACTCTGGAGACAATCCGCGACCTCCTTGTAGAAGAAGCCCAGTTCTATTATGGAGTCAGGTCCGAGGTGGAGGCTATCCAGCAGGAGCTCCAGCGAATGCGATCGTTTTTGAAAGACGCTGATTCCAAACAAGACACGGATGAAAGAGTCCAGAATTGGGTTGCTGAAGTTCGAGAGGCATCCTACGATATTGAGGACAACGTTCTTGTTTTCATCGCTGCTAAGGTCGCCTCCAGGAGGTCGAGAAATTCAAGAAATGTTTTCAGGAGAATGAGTTGTTTCTTGAAGGAGATTGTCATCACTTACACGGTTGGGTCCCGGATTTCAGATATCAAGAGCAAGATTTCTGGGCTCACCACGAGCTTGCAGACTTATGGGATAAAGCCGATTACTGATCCTAGAGAAGGGGCCAATTCCAACAACGCAAGAATTCACGATTTGAGGAGGTCTTATTCCCATGTGGTGGAGGAAGATATTGTGGGGTTGGAGGAGGACATTAAGATGTTAGTTGACCACTTGGTGTATGAGCAGAAAGATAGAGTAGTTTCTATTTATGGAATGGGAGGTCTGGGGAAGACCACCATAGCCAGGAAGCTTTACAGCCATAGTGATGTCAGGAGGCATTTTGATGGATTTGCTTGGACTTGCGTATCTCAGCAGTGGGATAAGAAGGATATTATGCAAGGGATATTGATCAAACTCATACCGGAGAAACGGGAGGAGATTCTTGGTATGAGAGATGAGGAATTGGTGAAGCAGCTCCATGATGTGCAGCTCAAGAAGAAGTGTTTGGTGGTTCTTGATGACATCTGGTCTGGACAAGCTTGGGAGAGCTTGAAACCGGCTTTTCCGAATTCAAGGACAGGCCAAGGTAGCAAGATACTGCTCACGACCCGCAACAAAGAAGTTGCGATGTTCGTGAATCCTAATGGTTTTCTTTATGAACCAAGGTTTTTGAGCAATGAGGAGAGCTGGGAGCTCCTGCAGAAGAAAGCATTTCCTAGAAGGGAAGATCACATTGCTGGTAAGATTGCCATATTTGCTGCAGGCCTGTTTATATTGGTCAAATTTAGTTCTGATTCTTATAGCATCTGTGTTTAAGGTTAGTAATGATCTAGTTTCGTTCATTTTATGGAGATAAAACTGCAAAGAAGTTGGATATTTTAAGTGTTGGCATCATGGGCTAATATATCGGACATAACTTTGTTCTGTTTGGTGTATTGATCTTATATATTTTAGACAAAATTACTCAGAGATGCTACCAATACCAGCATTTATGCTGTTGTTTCAGCTAGTTGGTTGCTGTGTTTGAATCTTGAATTTAGCAAGGGAAAAGGTAAAGGAAAGGTAAAATTTTCAAACATTGATTACAAAGTTACATCTCTTGAACTGAGTAGATAATGTTTCTTACCTTTTCATTGCTAAAATAAAAGATCCAACATAGCACCGGTCAATATGGTGGAGGAAATTTAGTCCTACCCATGCTTGGTTGTCATGATTTCTTGAATCGAAGAGTCTTAGAATCCTCGAATCAAATAAGAGCATGCACTTGTCTGTTGATTTTTGTTACCATTTCAGATAATCAACTCCTGCAGCAATTCTAGAAACATCAGTATAGACAAACATTTGCACTTCTTGAAGACAACAGTATCTTTACCTAATTCTATCTCTCCCTTTTTTTGTTTCAGATTACACTCAATAGCAAATTATGTTTGTCCTTTTTCATCCTTAGCTGCCAAATCAAGTTTTTTATGCTTTACATGGTTTCTATTAGACTTTCCTTTTTACCTCCATATTATATGCAAGCTCCCGTGCGACTGATCATGCTCATGCTCCATTGACTACTGAGAACAGTACACGTTAAGCTATCAGATTTCAACATCCAAAAACAGGATGGCATTAGCACACTTTCATTGTCATACCACCTCAGTGCTATACTGATCTTCAATGCGATAACATCTTGGGATCTCACCAGTTTCGTATCTTTTCTCCTAACATTTTCCTAGAAAGCATTTTCAATGTCACTGATAATAACATGTAGAAGCCAACTTCAATCTGTTTACCAAAGGGACTTCATATTCCATCTGGACTGAAATCCTGAAGGATGGAACAGAAGGATACTTTATTTCCATAGAATTGTTTATTTACATTTATTTTTTACTAAAACCGGAATGTAATGTACTAAAGAATGAGCTTATTATTATTCTTTTTCAGAGTTTAAGATTGATCCAGACATGGCGAAATTAGGCAAGGAGATGGTTGGACCATGTCACGGCTTGCCACTGGCCATTCTTGTGCTTGGTGGACTTCTGATTACAAAGCATACACTAAGAGATTGGCAGATGGTATATGAAAACATCAACTGGTACTTGGCCAGGGGCAGAGGCCATGGACAACAACAAGCAGTAAATGATGTTTTAGCCTTCAGTTACCATGACCTACCGTACCAATTCAAGCAATGTTTTCTTTATTTCGCCAATTTTCCTGAGGATTTTGAGATAGAAGCTGAGAAGCTATACCAGTTCTGGTTGGCTGAAGGTATTATATCGCAAGACGAGAGGGCTGAGGAAGAAAACAATGATGGACGTTGCCGAAAGATACTTGGCTGAACTGGCTCAAAGGTGCATGGTGCAAGTCAATGTTAAGGAAACTGCTGGTGGTTTCAAAAACTGCCGTCTTCATGATCTTATGCGAGATCTGTGTATATCTAAAGCCAAAGATGAAAACTTCACCAAAATCATTGATTTTAGACGTGAAAAGAAAGCGACGGAATCATATGCATCCAGCACCACTATGAGGAGAGTTTCTGTCTACTTGGAGACTAGTGGTACCAATTTTCCAGCTGCTTGCACTGAATATGATCACATCAGGTCAGCATTCTTCTATGCTAATGATTGTAAGGGAGACCTTTTGCAACATATGAAATCCCACCTTGGCAACTTCAAACTAATCAGGGTTTTGGACCTTCAAGGATTTCACTGTCCTGATGAGCTGCCTAAAGCTATCGGAGACTTAATCCATTTGAGATACTTGAGTTTAAGCTATTCTGAGTTCAAGAAGTTGCCATCGTCATTAAGCAAACTGATATTCTTGGAGACACTTGATTTAGAAGTGGATGGCGCACTCGAGATCCCAAATGTCATCTGGAAGATGGTGAGATTGAAACATTTATATCTTCCTCGTAACTTTCTTACTCAAGACGGTACAAAATTGAGATTGGACGGATTGAGCGAGCTGGAGACACTAGTAAACTTCAACACAAGCTTATGTGATGTAAAAGATCTTGATAAATTGACTAATCTTCGGAAACTACGAGCAGCTATAGAGGACAATCTTGATGACCTGCCAAATATCATCAAATACATAAGCTTCACACAGAATCACCTCCGGCGCTCTTCCCTTTCAATTTCATGTCCACAATTTTGTTCAGATGCAGAGTTAAGCCTGTTGAGAACGTTGCTAGGTTGCCATCGTCTGTACAAATTATGCATACGCGGGCACATAGCTAAGCTGCCAGAACATTATCATTTCTCTTCTAGCATTGCTAAAATTGCCTTTAAGGCGTCAGCACTCAGTGAAGACCCAATGGCCACGCTTCAGAAGCTACCAAAGTTGAGCAGCCTAACGTTGTACGACTCCACCTATGTTGGGGAGGAAATGGTGTGCTTGACAAAGGGTTTTCCTCGGCTGTTGTATCTAAAACTGTGGGGTTTGTCGAACTTGAGAACATGGAGAATTGATGAAGGGGCCATGCCAAAACTCACTCGTTTAGTCATTGCTCACTGTGGAAAGCTGGAAATGCTTCCGGATGGTTTGAAATTCATTACCACACTCCAGAAGTTGAACGTTAGGTGGATGCCTGATGGTTTTAAGAATCGGCTCAGAGCAGCAGATGGTGAAGGAGAAGACTTCTATAAAGTTCGACACGTTCCTGACATTAAGCTCGATTAATTCGTCTCATTGCTGCAGATCATGTTGTGAACAACTCTAGTTTCTTGCATGCTTTTTTTACTGTGTTATGTGGTGTGTTTGCTTTGATAATTGGTATTATTTATTAATTCATTTTTAGGAGGAAATAACACTTTTCATCCGGTAACTTAGTTTCTTCGTACTTTTTGATCCATTGGTTATTTCCCTTTAGCTGAAGACATGTCCATTCTCAGATTTTAGAGCCTCAATATTGATTACTTTATTTTGTGTAAGATTATTGTTGAGCTCGTTCCTTTACACAGAATGTTTCTTCGTTTGTTGATTGCTCATGTGTTTTAAAAGGTTATTGTTGTACCACTTATCTAACAGAGGTCTGGTAGATAAATGGTTAAATCTATAAAAGTGCGAATGATTATCATATTTTATGTTTCTTTCTTTGTTTTATGCTAACTAGTTAGAAGTACGTGTGTTGCATGTGATTTATATTATTTCAATAAATTATTATATTATAATAATAAAATAAAATTATAAATAAAAATATTTTAATTATAATTTAATAGGTATTTTATAAAGAAAAAATATTAATATTACAAAGTAAAAGCGTACGATTAAAAAATAAAATATTTTTTCTCCACTTTAATTATTATTTTATATTATAAATTATATTTTTTCTACATATAATATAAGCATCCTTTTTAGTATAAGTAAATCCCAATTCATATAAGTAATTTGGGTCAAGATAATTATATACATACACAACAAAACACAAAAATACATACAGACACACTCTATATGTACGTGTGTGTGTGTGTGTAGGATATAGTGATAGATTTTTTAAAATAGAGAAATAATGTGTTGGAATAGGTGACCAGAAAGCCAATAGGTTTGGCAATTTATAACCTATTCGACAACTTGATGTAGATGTAATATTATTACGTGATGAATAAGATGAGTGTTCGTCACCAATGGTACCTTCTTTGTTGCGCTCATCTTACATTTGTTAAAACGGCGTTTAACTTATATCGCAACAAAGCCCACAGACCATGGATAACAACTCGTGCAGTTGGGCCACGCATTGGATGGTGGTCATGAAACCAACTAATTAAGAGTTGGGTCTGAAACATTCCAAGTCGAGAACCTCGAGACAGGGCATCGAGAGTCCTATTGAGACTTGCGTCAAGAGTCGTGTTCATTGGATGAGTGTCGTGTTTCATCGGCGACAGGCGTGGGACGCCTACACGATCTTGATGGGTTGGTCGACTGGGGTCAAGCCGACTGGACTGACTCGCGGGGATCATCATATGGAAGCCTTGGAGGCTTGGTCGGTATGATTGGTTTTCCCCGGTTCCGATAGTACGAGAGTAATCCTCAGACTTGAGGAATCATGGCAGTCGCGTGCACAGGACGGCTGTATCTTGAATCTGGCGAGAGGTAATCATTCTGTAAGATGATTATCATAAGCCTTGTCCAGTGCAGTCGGAATGTGTAGCGAGGACGGTCGATTCCAAGAAGAGGATCCGTCCCCTGTCAGTATGTGACAGAGGTATCTCCTATGCACTCGGAGACACGTTCATGCTGTTTGAAGCTGTGGCCACAGTGGTTGGTCGAACAAGGAATGGTTTCCTGTGTCGACGCAATGAAGCATATGTGGTCTCGAGTATTAAGCATAGATGCCTAGTCAAGGATGGGAACCGACGCCTAATTCCAAACCCTAGACTAAGGCTGGGAGACGGTAGACGGAAGGATCGTACCCGTATGGAATCGGCGCCTAAACGTTCACGCCAATTCACCTAGTCTCTAGTGCCATGGACCGTTGCTAGACGGCCACCCATGGTAACGGGCCCTTGTGGGACACGAGCCCAAGTCTAGCTGAGGGTGAACCTAAAGGGTCACACACAAATCACCGAGGAGGTTGAGAGATTAACTTGAAGTCAATCTCGAAGGATAAAATAAGTAATTGGATTACTTAAGGGAAAGTCCATTGGATGGACAAACCGATATTATATCGGGCTTTCATTTAATCGGTAAATTAGATTTTCAATTAAATATGGAAAGTTGAGACGTTGGATCCTTTAATTGGATTAAAAGATCAACGGGAATAATTTAAATGGACAGTAAATTGGATTTAATGTTGGATTCGTCGTAATTGGATTACGATAAAAACCCAATCCGTTAAATTATACCCGAGGGGGAGAAATAATTCCTATTTTGGAATAGGAAGAAGTTGGACTTCTTCCCTTAATTAAACATGGCCGACATGCTCCCTTGGAGGAAGCAAAATCAACCATGTTTCATGCTAGGTGGTATGTTGACTTATCTCTTTTGGAAAGAGACAAATCAACTCCAATCAAGCTCTTCCCTTTTGGTATGATTTGATCATACCATAAATTTTGGTAGGCTTGATTGAAGAATTGATGGTGATTGATTGGAATGAATCTAGACATCCTTGGATGAACCTAGACATATTCCAATAATCACATTAATTATGTATATATATTAGAATATACAACACTAAGCATGAGTGATTCATTATTCATCTTTTTTAGGAAAAAGAGAAGACAAAAATCCTCTCCTCTCTCTCAAAAACTCTCGGCCTCTCTCCCTCTCTTACACTTGTATTCTTCACTTGATTTTGAATCGAGAAGAAGCACAAAGTAAGTTTAAGAGAGCACTAATTCATAGTGTTCTTCTCTTAAATCGATTCCTTCTTAAACCCATTCTTTTCTAGCAAGAAGAACGTGTGTTTCTTCCGGTGTGGTGTGGATCACCTTTGGAGAATCCATACTTTGGATTTCGTGAGCATTCCGGAGAAGGAACAACGCAAGTAGCCGGGAGCATACGCTAATTAATCAAAGGTAACGGTTTATTACGCTTTGATTGATTTTATATATATCTATGCCCTATGTGTTTAAATATATGTTTCTAATATTTACACATCCTACATCGAACACCCGGTTGAGCACCCAAGGGTACACCCCTTGGGATTCGTATTTTAAATTAGATTTGATTTAATTTACGCACTTTTTGCGCTTTCTCGCTTCCGCTCACGCTCCCGGGCGGATCCGCTTGTCCTTCAAGTGGTATCAGAGCCCGGTTCGATGTAAGGGGCATAGATCTATGTGTTTGGCATGATCTACTTGCTTTTAAATGGCTTTATTGGCATGTTAGATTGTATAAACATATGAGTAATATGATAATTCAATTGTTTGGATTTAATGGACTTTTGGCATGCTTTATTTTGTTAGATTGGATCTAAAATTGCATGCTTATTTTCAAAATAATATTACTGTTATTGTGCTGAAACAGTTTTGAAAAACAAAAAAAAAAAAAAATGATCGGGCCGGCAGTGCCCGCCTGCGCGCGCGCACGCTATGCGCAGCCGGCCGCTGCTGGCCGAGGCCAGCGCGCGCGCTGCCCTGTGCGCGCGGCTGGACCGTTTTGTGCCGTTTTTCGACTTTTTCCGGAAAATTTGATTTTCTGTATTTTCTGCACAATATTCTTAAAATATATTAATTTTGCATTTTTGATTTTGGAATAATTGGATTATTCCTTGAATTAAATTTGCTTAATTAATTTGGGATTAATACATGCACTGGATGCATTGTTTAAAATGTCCATTAAATTTGAAATTTGAATTTTGCATATTATTTGTATGTTTATGCTTTTGTGATGTTGGACATCACTTGGGTATTTGGAATATCCATTGGTTATTTATGCATGATTATTTGGAATAATTGTGTTATGTGAGTTGATGGAATCAACATGGGATGATCACAAGAGCCATAGACCTTATGTATGGATGAATGTATGATCATTTATTTTCTGTTGGGTGGGGCCTGCGTGCCTCTTGTTTTTGGGATTATCATCTTCCGTATTTTCAGCCTCATGATGTTAAGGCTTGTTTTCTTTATTACCAATGTATTACTTTCAATTGTAATGAGAGTAGATAGGATTGGTGAGGTTTTAATTTTAACAAGCAATTGGAGTCGGAGACCCCAAGGAGAAGCATCAAGGCGTGAAACAAGAAGCACTTCAACGCCCATTGGAATGATAATGGGTGTATTATTATTGTAATAATTTAGGACCATCCTAGACAGACCATAGACTCACTGCGGGCTCAGTGGGTCGCATAGGTTGGGCTTGTGATCATCCTAACAGGGGTATGTTATGTTTTATGCATGCGGCGTATTTATTTATCGCTTTAAATATTGGATATTTATACATGCTAAAACACCATAATGTGATGAGGTCTCGGTCACACTCAAACTCTCATTTGGTTGGACCAAATTAAATATTAGGCCCAGAACAGACTTGGATCAAAATGGTATTTTGATCTGTCCGAGCCTTCCATCCACGGCAATGTGGTGAGGAAGCTACCACTACCCAAGTGTGGTCTCACGAGTCGTGGCACACTTGGACTAGCGGAAAGCTGCACCATTGTTGTGAACAAAAAGACTGCGCTCGCTGTTTCCCTGTCCCACGAGTCGTGGGGGGCGACAGTTTGAGGCATGATTTGGTTGATGGGTCGGGCCAAACACTGAGTAACATGGTTCGCTTGGAGTCCTCGGAACCATGCGAATAGGTGAGGCAAAATATCTTGGGAATCTCATTGGATGAGAATGATATTAGATATCTCCCACGAGGTCTTCTTCATGTAAATCGTAAAAGCGGGGCATGGAGATTATGCTTGTGATCCCAAGCCCACTAGGAAATGGTTTCCCGAAACTCCGCTTGAGAGTGGCGGACTTTCGTATAAATAGTGGGAGGGTTAAAGACTAAAAGACCAAGTCTTCAACTTGAACAATAATATTACCATCATCTGCTAATTTCTGCTTTACATTTTCATTAATGTAGATATGTCTAAGAACCCATTAACCATGATTCTCGAGACTAACAAATTCAACGAAACGAACTACTCGGACTGGCTGAGAAACCTGAGGATTGTCCTCGGTTTCGAGAACCAAGGCTACGTCTTGGACGAGCCGCCACCGAGCGACTTACCGGAGGGGTCCACGCCTGAAGAACGTTTGACGTTCGAGAAATGGCATGAGGACAACCGAAAAGTACGCAGTATCATACTGGCTTCGATGTCTAACGACATCCAGAAGCAGTATGAGAGGCTGGACAACGTCTCCGCCATAATGCTCCGCATGAATGAGGTTTATGCGGTTCCGGATAGGCATATTAGATATGCCGGCATAAAAGCATTCTTTGGCACCAAGCTTGCTGAAGGAGCGTCTGTACAAAGTCATGGGGTCAAGATGCTCTCCCTAGTGGAGAAACTCAAGGACCTTAAAGCTGGGCTTAACAATGACACGTACATTGACGTGATCCTCCAGTCGCTTCCTTCATCCTATGACCCATTTGTTGTAAACTATAACATGAACGGACTTGAGAAGTCTATTCATGAGTTTATCAACATGCTGGTCCAATACGAGGCAATGACCCACAAGTCGGCGCCGGTGGTATTGATAGGAGAGGCTTCGACCTCCAAGGCGAATGGCAAGAGGGTCGGACGCTGGAAGAGGAAGAAGGGCAATGGGAAGATGGTCGCGGCCCCTGCTCATGCTCCGGGCATCCTTGTTGCTCCGGTTGGACCGAGCAAAGGGAAAGGGAAGGCCCGTGGTTCTCAGCAGTCCAAGGCAAATGATGTCTGCATGCATTGCCAAGGGAAAGGGCATTGGAAGAGGGAGTGCCCACAACTCCTCTGCAATGCAGGTATGTTTGTGGTTGAAGTAAATATGATTACTAATTCTGCTTCATGGGTATTGGATACCGGGTGTGGTGCTCACATTGCAATGATTTGCAGGCACTGCAAAGAAGCAGAAGGCTAACCAAGGATGAGATGATCCTAAGGCTAGGCGATGGCAAGGCCGTTGCTGCGGAGGCCGTAGGATCACTAGAGTTAGCCATTAGTAGTCAGGTTAGGATTGTACTGAACGACTGTTTCTATGTACCTAGCATGATTAAAAACATTGTTTCCATCCTGGTCCTTGATAAGGAGGGATATGAATTTACCATCAATAAAAACGGTTTTTTTTCATTATCAAAGATGATATTTCTCATCTGCTTGGTACATTGGTCAACAGTTTGTACATACTTCAACAGTGTAATTGGATTATGACTGCTAAACACAAACGAGAACGTGATGATCATAATAACGCTCAGATATGGCATGCGAGGTTAGGTCATATCTCTAAAGATAGAGTAAGAAGGTTGGTGGACTCAAAGAGTCTAGAAATAGATGATTTGGACAACCTACCGACCTGCGAATCCTGTCTAAAGGGAAAGATGACCAAGAAACCCTTTGTTGGACAAAGTATGCTAGCAAGTGGTTTGTTGGATTTGATCCATACAGATGTCTGTGGTCCACTAAATACTCAGGCTAAAGGTGGGTACTCGTACTTCATAACCTTTACCGATGATCACTCACGGTATGGTTATGTTTACCTAATGAGGTACAAGTCTGAAGCCTTTGGAAGGTTTAAGGAATACAGACTTGAAGTAGAGAACCAAACCGGTCGAAAGATCAAAGCCCTTCGGTCGGACTGAGGTGGAGAGTATTTGAGTGGTGAGTTTACTGATTATCTAAAAGAGAATGGGATTCTCTCTCAGTGGACCCCTCCTGGAACACCGCAGCTTAATGGTGTGTCAGAAAGGAGGAATCAGACCTTGTTGGACATGGTCCGATCCATGATGAGTTTTACCGAACTCCCCCTTTCCTTCTGGGGATACACTCTTGAGACGGCGGCCAAAGTTTTGAACTTGGCGCCATCTAAAAGGGTATCCCAGACGCCATATGAGATATGGCACGGCAAGCCTGCCTTCTATAAATACTTGAAAGTGTGGGGTTGCCCCGCATATGTCAAGAGATTAGTGGGAGATAAACTAGACTCGAGGTCTAGTTTATGTAGGTTCATCGGCTATCTAAAAGAAACTGCGGGGTATTATTTCTATGATCCCTCTAAGCAAAAGGTTTTTGTCTCGCGAAACGCAGTGTTCTTGGAAAAAGGTTCTCCATCGGATAGTCGACGCGATGAGGTGCTCCTTGAGGAATCAAGTGAGGCACCCCAAGAGGCGGTAGTGACATCTGAGCCAGTAGTTCCCACTGATATTGTTCCAGTCCTCCGTAGGTCGGCCAGAGTATCCCATGCACCTGATAGGTATGGATTTCTGGGCCTGACCGGTCAGTTGGATAATGATTCAAAGACATACGGAGAAGCGATGTTGGACATCGATTCGGACAAGTGGCTTGAGGCCATGAAATCCGAGATGGGCTCGATGGGTACAAACAAGGTTTGGACCCTAGTAGATCCACCCAAAGGGGTTAAACCCGTAGGGTGTAAATGGGTCTACAAACGTAAGCTTGGAGCTGACGGGGAGGTTACAACCTTCAAAGCCAGGCTTGTGGTGAAAGGTTACACTCAGCGACCCGGGGTCGATTTTGAGGAAACCTACTCGCCCGTAGCAATGGCCAAGTCCATTCGGATACTGCTTGCCATAACAGCATGGTATGACTATGAAATATGGCAGATGAACGTGAAAACGGCCTTCCTCAACAGTCTCGTAGAGGAAGAGATCTATATGGATCAGCCGGAAGGTTTCATAACTGTTGGAGAAGAGCAGAAGGTCTGTCGTCTCCAAAGGTCCATCTATGGCCTCAAACAAGCTTCCCGAAGCTGGAACATACATTTTGATGAAGTCATACGAGGATATGATTTCATCAAGAACGAGTCCGATCCTTGTGTATACAAGAAGATCAGTGGGAGCTCAATTGCATTTCTGGTACTTTACGTGGATGACATCTTGCTCATTGGGAATGATGCTAAGATGTTAGGTACCACTAAAGCTTGGTTGTCAACGCAATTCTCCATGAAGGGTATGGGCGAGGCATCCTACATCCTTGGCATCAAGATCTACAGGGATAGATCTAAAAGGATGTTAGGAATGGCCCAGTCCTCGTACATTGAGAAAGTCTTGAAGAGATTCAAGATGGAGAACTCAAAATGAGGATTCCTTCCTATGAGGCATGGAATTAAGTTATCCAAGAAGCAGTCTCCTAAGACTGATGAGGAGCTTAAACGGATGTTGGACATCCCCTATGCTTCAACCGTAGGCAACATACAGTATGTTGTTCAGTGCACTAGACCTGATGTGGCTTTCGCTTTGAGCGTAACTAGCCGATATCAGTCATGTGCCGGGGAGGCACACTAGAGTGCAGTCAAGACTATCCTAAAGTACCTGAAAAGGATTAAGGACATGTTCTTGATCTACGGCGGTGGAGAGTTGATACTGGAAGGCTATAGCGACGCTAGCTTCCAGTCGGATGACGATGATGCCAAGTCTCAGTCTGGTTTTGTATTTAGACTAAATGGTGGCGTGGTTACTTGGAAGGGTTCTAAGTAGGCTACCACGACGGACTCCACCATAGAGTTTTGAATACATAGCGGCTTTGGAAGCTGCTAAGGAGTGGTTTGGTTGATGAGCTACATCCAAGGGTTGGATGTAGTACCTAGCATTGCTAAGCCTGTAATTATCTTTTATGATAACAACGGGGCGATAGCGCTAGCAAAGGAACCGAGATCTCATCACGATCCAAGCATATTCTTAGACGCTACCATCTACTTGGAGAGATGGATAGCAAGAGTGACGTTCGGTTGGACCGAGTCAGCTCCGCAGAAAACATAGCAGATCCACTTGCTAATCCCATGTCGCAAGTTGCCCACACTCACCATCTGAATAAGAGGTTTGAGGTCAATGGGTGATTGGCTTTAGGTCAAGTGGGAGATTGTTGGAATAGGTGACCAGAAAGCCAATAGGTTTGGCAATTTGTAACCTATTCGACAACTTGATGTAGATGTAATATTATTACGTGATGAATAAGATGAGTGTTCGTCACCAATGGTACCTTCTTTGTTGCGCTCATCTTACATTTGTTAAAACGGCATTTAACTTATATCGCAACAAAGCCCACAGACCATGGATAACAACTCGTGCAGTTGGGCCACGCATTGGATGGTGGTCATGAAACCAACTGATTAAGAGTTGGGTCTGAAACGTTCCAAGTCGAGGACCTCGAGACAGGGCATCGAGAGTCCTATTGAGACTTGCGTCAAGAGTCGTGTTCATTGGATGAGTGCCGTGTTTCATCGGCGACAGGCGTGGGATGCCTACATGATCTTGATGGGTTGGTCGACTGGGGTCGAGCCGACTGGACTGACTCGCGGGGATCATCATATGGAAGCCTTGGAGGCTTGGTCGGTATGATTGATTTTCCCCGGTTCCGATAGTACGGGAGTAATCCTCAGACTTGAGAAATCATGGCAGTCGCGTGCACAGGACGGTTGTATCTTGGATCTGGTGAGAGGTAATCATTCTATAAGATGATTATCATAAGTCTTGTCCAGTGCAGTCGGAATGTGTAGCGAGGACGGTCGATTCCAAGAAGAGGATCCGTCCCCTGTCAGTATGTGACAGAGGTATCTCCTATGCACTCGGAGACACGTTCATGCTGTTTGAAGCTGTGGCCACAGTGGTTGGTCGAACAGGGAATGGTTTCCTGTGTCGACGCAATGAAGCGTACGTGGTCTCGAGTATTAAGCATAGATGCCTAGTCAAGGATGGGAACCGACGCCCAATTCCATACCCTAGACTAAGGCCGGGAGACGGTAGACAGAAGGATCGTACTCATACGGAATCGGCGCCTAAATGTTCATGCCAATTCACCTAGTCTCTAGTGCCATGGACCGTTGCTAGACGGCCACCCATGGTAACGGGCCCTTGTGGGACACGAGCCCAAGTCTAGCTGAGGGTGAACCTAAAGGGTCACATACAAATCACCGAGGAGGTTGAGAGATTGACTTGGAGTCAATCTCGAAGGATAAAATAAGTAATTGGATTACTTAAGGGAAAGTCCATTGGATGGACGAACCAATATTATATCGGGCTTTCGTTTAATCGGTAAATTGGATTTTCGATTAAATATGGAAAGTTGAGACGTTGAGACGTTGGATCCTTTAATTGGATTAAAAGATCAACGGGAATAATTTAAATAGACATTAAATTGGATTTAATGTTGGATTCGTTGTAATTGAATTACGATAAAAACCCGATCCGTTAAATTATACCCGAGGGGGAGAAATAATTCCTATTTTGGAATAGGAAGAAGTTGGACTTCTTCCATTAATTAAACATGGCCGACATGCTCCCTTGGAGGAAGCAAAATCAACCATGTTTCATGCTAGGTGGTATGTTGACTTATCTCTTTTGGAAAGAGACAAATCAACTCCAATCAAGCTCTTCCCTTTTGGTATGATTTGATCATACCATAAATTTTGGTAGGCTTGATTGAAGAATTGATGGTGATTGATTGGAATGAATCTAGACATCCTTGGATGAACCTAGACATATTCCAATAATCACATTAATTATGTATATATATTAGAATATACAACACTAAGCATGAGTGATTCATTATTCATCTTTTTCTAGGAAAAAGAGAAGACAAAAATCCTCTCCTCTCTCTCAAAAACTCTCGGCCTCTCTCCCTCTCTTACACTTGTGTTCTTCACTTGATTTTGAATCGAGAAGAAGAACAAAGTAAGTTTAAGAGAGCACTAATTCGTAGTGTTCTTCTCTTAAACCGATTCCTTCTTAAACCCGTTCTTTTCAAGCAAGAAGAACGTGTATTTCTTCCGGTGTGGTGTGGATCACCTTTGGAGAATCCATACTTTGGATATCGTGAGCATTCCGGAGAAGGAACAACGCAAGTAGCCGGGAGCATACGCTAAATAATCAAAGGTAACGGTTTATTACGCTTTGATTGATTTTATATACATCTATGCCCTATGTGTTTAAATATATGTTTCTAATATTTACAGATCCTACATCGAACGCCCGGTTGAGCACCCGAGGGTACACCCCTTGGGATTCGTATTTTAAATTAGATTTGATTTAATTTACGCACTTTTTGCACTTTCTCGCTTCCGCTCGCGCTCCCGGGCGGATCCGCTTGTCCTTTATAATGCATATAAAAATTTAAGTATGTGTATCATATACTTTACGGTATAAAAATATGTTAAAATAGAATATACATATATTTTTTTAATTGTACTTTAATGTTTATTGTTAAATATTTGATTAATAAGGCTATTATATTTTCAAATAAATATTACTTTATTTTGATGGTCACATTACAGGAGCAAACAATGAAAATAAATTTTTGCTTTTCTCTTTGTCTTTTTACTTTTAGATATTTCATCTTATTAATTAGCTCCAATTAAAATAAAGCATAAAAAAATAATGTATTATGGAATAAGCATATATCAAAAGTCCTATTTTGAAATTGAACTTGTGGTTATTTTAAATTTGTACCACTTATGAAATAATATTTAAATTTTTTTGGGTCAATTGTACAAATTTGAAAAGAAAAAATGTATAAATTAGTCATTTCATTTATTTTTTCTTTTATTCTTTTACTTTTTATGTTAACTATCTTTAAAGTTATTTATAACATAATAATCTACTATTAGCCTCATTAGAAAAATTTAATTTTATTCATCATGTTGTCCAAAGAGATTTTAGAAAAAAGTTCTAAATTGATAAAATAGTTTATGAAATGATTTAAAGTGCATAATAGGTATTAGATTTTTTAACTTAGATGATATAAAAATAATTACTTGAATTTGAAATATTTAATGATCAAAATTCAATTTATTAAATATTTAAAAGCACAATTATTGATCTAATTATGTACACAATTAATTAGACATCCATAATTCTATTTTACTGTTAGATAAAATTGTATCTATTACGTACTTTTAATAAAATTATTTTAGTCATGACAAAAAAAATTAGAAAACTAAAAACATTTCAAGTTTACTGATATTTTTATAATATTTGATTATAAAATTTAAATTTTATTCAATTAATTATATATAAGACACATATATAATCTCATCTTATAATCTAAATTAATTTGTCTCAATCTCCATTAGAATTCTACGATATCCTGTTAATTTGGTATGTGTTTAACACCAAATGAAATACTAATTAAAACTATTTATTAGGAGAAACTATTCAATAATTTATATTTTGTGTTGAGGTAATAATAGACATTACAAAAAATGTAAGAAAAGCAAAACATGTCAAGTTTATTTTAAATTTTAAGATATTATTTTCTGAATATATTCAATGTTATAAGTATGTATTATATTAATTCTAAAAAATATTAAATGAAAATCAGATTCATCATTAAAAGGATTTTCATTAAAAGTTAAATATTATAACTAAGTAATAATTATTAAAAAATTACTATTAAACTACATATAAACTTTCTCTTGATCGAGATCTATATATCATGTACATATCACTTTAAGCGCATTACATAAGATCAAGTCAAGTAATTTCATACTAGTGTGTGTGGCACACCTAAATGTGTGTGCAATTAATTTAGAACTTAAATAATATAATTATTACTTTTTTCAAAATATATATCTTAGTTAAATAAATAAAAAATAGTAAAAAAAAAATAGAAGTTGTGGGAAGTTATTGAGAAAGAGTGGGGAAAGAAAGAGAGAATTGGAGGTTGAGAAAAAGATAAAAAAAAAAAAAACTGTTGAAATAATTTAAAAAAATAAAAAAATGACAGACAAAAAAATTGAGACACCAAATAGGTGCTCTTCAATTATAATAAGGTATAGATGATAAAATTCGATATGTGCAATTTCTTTCACCTAATCATAATAGTAATGCATTTCTTAATAAAAATAATATTATTAGTCAATCAAGACCAAATAAATAAATAAACTATCAATATATAATAAAACTATATTTGAGTAAACTAATTAATTTTCTTCATCTAGGCTACCATAACATTAAAATATCATAATAAAAATAATATTGTAGGAAAAATGTATAAATAAAAGATTATTCCATTAATCACAACCCTACAAGTTTTATCATAGTATCAAAACTCACAATGTATAGTTAAATACAATAACTTTTAAACATAAGTTTGGAACCTTATTTTTGTATATTCAATAAAGTTTTTTTGTCTTTTAATTTTTTTCTTACTTTGGCATATGTATCCTTTAAATTCCATCTTTAATTCTTATATTAGTGTTTTATGATTTTTGAGATATAACTCAAAACATAGTCACTTTTTAGATATAACTCAAAACATAGTTATAAAACTATATTAAAGTCATATATAACCAACATGAGAATGAGTAATAATTAGTACATAATAATTTAGAAAAAAATATCTATATTTTGTCTAATATTTTCATAAAAAGAATATGATAAAATCAAATTACAGATATACCATGAGAAAAGTGTATTGAAAAGAATAATAAACAAATTATTGATTATTTTAAGTCTTTCTTTTGCTTTTATCATTTATTCTATTTATATTTTGTGGACCATATATTTTTTATTAGTTTAATCAAGACAAAATATGAAAATACATTAAATGTAATAGTTTAAAAGAATTACCTTTCTTACCTTTCTTACTTTTCTATCTTTTTCTAAATCTGAATATTTAAATACTAAAATAAAAGGAAATCATTTCAAATTATTTACTCTATCGGAGCACGTTAATATGAATATTTAAAAATTTAAGTTTATATTACAATAATTATAGAACTATTCAAATAAATAAATATATGATGAACAATTAATTGAATAAATAGAATTAAAAATGTGTATATCCAAATAATATCATAATTTAATATTTATTTAGTTATTTAATTATTAATTCCTTTTTATTTAGTAGCAAAGTTCTCTAGAGTTAAAATTTTATATTTTTTTTTATAAATTAATCTTAATTTTTACTTTAGAATTATAGTAGATGGACAATATTTAATTAGTGTCAAAATTTAAAAAGTATCATATCACATATCTCCAATCATGACAAATATTAATTTTAAACAACTATAGATATCTCATAGAAAATACTTCATTTGTCTATCACCTATGGTTAAAAAAGCCCCGAAGTCTAATTTTGTATGAATTGATTTTATTTGAAAATCTAATGTTATCAAAATATTGCGATAAAAGGAGAACACATTGCTAATTTTAATAGAGTGAATTTAGAATATAGAAAGCCATTAATATTATATTTAAACTATGTTATTATGAAAAGAAAGCCCAAGTATCCATCATTTTCTATTATTTAGTACATGATAATTATTATATTATTAGGTATTAGAAAAAAACTATTTGAAGAAATATTTTGAATATTTCACAAGTCTTGTGGTATAGATATCAAATACAGTAGAATCTTTAAGAATTAATAGTCAATAAATTAATAACTACTCTAAAATAATATTTTTTCTCGGTCCCGACTTGGGCCCAAGGTCTAAATTAATAATTTCGATAAATTAATAAGATAATAATTTTTCGAGACAACTTTATATAAATTTATGGTCTGTTCAATATTACAAATTAATAATTCTATAAAATTACAAATATAACTAGGACAACTTAGTAAAATATGATTCTATTGTTGTTTGCTTCTTTTTAAATTTAAATCTAGTTGTATTTCATCTCTAACTTTCTTTACTGCATCCAAAAGCTCCGGTGTTGCGTTCTCATACTGCAATTAGTCAGTATTGCATCTTACTGCATCTTTAGTCAGTCACATTGTACATGAACATCATTCAATTAGTCAATATAATGAATATGTTTTATTCATGAAGAATAATGTAGGTTTGTTGAATCGAAAAAAATTCCTTTAAATTAATAAATTATTAATTTATCGATCAATTAATACATCTTTAAATTAATAAAATGACGTGGCCCCTACATTATTAATTTATAGAGATTTTACTGTAGTCTTATATATAAAATAAATATATTGTATGTACAAATTTGTGTTTATACTTAAAAAATAAAAGTTATTTGTGATAAAATGATGATTAAAAGGACATTAAATTATAATTTCAATAAACGCCAGTTGATAAACTTTAAAAATCAAATGATTAATTTCATTTAAAAAAAATTCACTTAATTATTAGTTCCCTTCTCGAATGTTCTCCGATGTTTCATTAGACTTATGATCTTTAATTTTGTATCAGAAGGTAGGTATTTTACATTTTTTATTTTTCATCTTATAAACTTTTAGATTTTATAATCAAGTTTCTTTATGATACTTATCGTTCATCTCTATATTTGTGATGAGAAATTCACCATTATTTCATGTGAAAACGTTGATAATTAATCTTTTCGTTCTTTTACCTTCTATTGAAATTTAAGATCTTGTAATCATTTCTAATACTAATATTCCATCCTTATATTTGTTTCAGTTATGAAATATTAATTTATTTTTTACATCCCTATATTGTAATAAAATATTATCATTTAAATTAAACCATACTTTAAATTTGCTTCATGAATGAAATAAGATTTTGAAAATGATTTTTTGATTTTTATTTTCCTCTTATACTAACTATGAATATAAAGTTGTTTATAATACAATTTTCTTGTAATAATATCTTTAAATGGAATAAGCATAAAAATCATTGACTAATTTTATTAAGTTAAAGTTGAATTAACAATATCAATGTACATAAATTAAATTACTTATTATTGAAAATGGTGTAGTAGAATTCTTATAGACCCAAGTAATCAGTGCTTTAATTAGTCCACAAATCATAGACTTATTTAATTCGTAAAATAAGTTTTAAATGATATTATTATGATTTTATAATTAATATTACAAATACAATTAATTATGAAGCCACTTATGAAATAATTTATCTTATTCTAAGTTTGTTTTTAATAAATAATTGATTTTAACATAAACTTATTTTTAATTGAACTTTATTTTTAATTGAACTTGCAATATTATACTATTAACTAAGTATCGTGGGATATTATTTATTGATATATAAATTATATTTTTTATGCAAATTTTTAATAATTTTAGTTATGGAAATAATTAAAAAAATGGAATATCTCAAGCACTCATATTTTTATAATATCTTATTATAATATTTAAATTACATTAAATTAATGGTGAATTGTGCAATGGATTGCTTCCCTTTCTTTCAAAGATATGCTTCTTCAAGTTTCTAAATAGTATTTTCTCCTTATTATATAGCATATATATTTTTCATAATTAGTATCAAGATTTTTTAACTAATTTTATTTAACTAGTTATGAATAAAATTATTTATTATGAATAGAACTCTTTATTGTTATGTATTTTTATTAGAGTTCTATCTCAATTCAATTATGTAAGTAATTAACAATTTTTTACAAAATTACTTATTTGTCCACATAAATTTGCAATCTACTATTATATGAAAATAATATATTTGGCATCACAAAAGAAGAATAAACATAATATATGGAAAATTATTCACACTTTTATAATATACCTAGATTATATGCTTTTCATATAACAATAATTGTTGATTATTTTAAATAGTTGAATTGAGATAGAATTCTGATAAAAATAAATTATAATAAAAAAGTTAATGATAAATAAATTTTTTTATAATAATAATTCTCAATTCCTTACACAATTGAGTTGGTATAAAATTCGAATAAAATTAAATTAGAATAAAGAATTTAATTCATAATTGCACATTGATGTGAGCAAAATGTGCTCGGTCAAGGGGATGACTTTGGGACGGAGGGTCCTGGTCCCAATATCGAATTATGTTGAAAAAATGGGACATGCAAAAAATACATTAGCACTCTGACGCTCAAGTTACAAACTGTTGAAGAGAAATATAAGAAGAATGAAAAAATTAGTCGTGGTAGGTGTAGCAAGAAACAGGTGTGTAATGTGTACTGCAGAAAGTACGTTACCCATTTAGGGTAGAAACCCTATATTTATAGGTGGAAAAGTCCTTCTAGAGTAAGGAGGCATAAGGGTAAGGGTTCCTTAGTCTTCGGGGGAACAAATGGATAATTCCCCTCAAACACGGAGAGTCGTTGCAGATAGGGATGCCCAACTTCCACTTATTCCTTCCTCGAAGTCCGTGTATTGGTCCACGTCAGGCAATGATTTGGACGCCCGTGGCCTCACTGCCTATCCTCGTGGCCCCCAGGCTTCCATGACTTCAGTCTTGGGCTGGACTAGCCTGGATGGGGCAAGTGTCTCCTCAGGCCTTACTCCTAGTTTGGGTTGGAGAAGAGGTAGGCCCAGACCTCTGTGCCGCTGCATCCTTCGTTGGGCCAGGCCTGCTTAGTCAGCCTGGGCTGGCCCAATCTAGGCGTATCATTCAGTTCCCCCACTCTAAGAAGGAGGGGGCCTTAGCCATCCTTCTAAGAGTAGAAGCTCCCTTGGGATTCCCTGAAATCTTCACAATTATGCAAAAGGGACATCCCTCTGGGTTGCTCGTTGGTGTCAGAGACTTGATGGCTATGATGTGGGGCGCCTCGTTCTTCGAGCGCGTGGGTTGATGCTTCTGCAAAAAGGGAACAATTATTTGCTAAACCACCCTCCAGAGTGTTGGTAACGACCCAATCCCTAGCGGTTACCTGGCACGCCTGCGCATGATTTTAGCAGGCAACCCCTTCACCTGCCTTTTAACTCCTCCAAATTTACTCCTTTCCCACTTTTCCCCCCACGATTTGGAGAGAGAAAATTAATTCGATTTTCTTGCTCTTTGCTCTTCCTTCTTGTAAGTGCCTACTTCTTCTTTCTGGCTTCAATCATCTTGCTTTCTTCTCGATTTTGTGTGTTTTCTGTTTTGAGAAAAAGAGTTTTCTAAAAAAAATGGCTTCTTTAGATGAATCCATACAGTTGATTGGGGAATGCAAAGTGAATGATGAAGCGTGCGAGGCCAAGTTCAAGTCCATCCACTTATGGAGGAGCCCATTGGTGGAGTATTCGGAAGGCGATAGAAGAGCCCCGTTGTTTACTACACAAACCCTTCAAAGAGGATGAGGGTTTAAGTGAAGAGGAGGAGGAGGTGGCGCATTTCTCCCCCGGTGAGGAGGCAGAGCCTCCTGTCACCGACGGGGAAAGGGAGAGAGTGACCAGCCCTATTCTCCTGGAGGGTGCCTCCACCACACCTTCGTCTTTATGACCTAGAGGTTCTCATGGCCGAGTATGGCATTCATCCTAACTATGTTCTTCTTGTTCCTTCTCCTGATAGCCAACCTAGTTTTCCTCCTCCCAGCTGCCTATGTTTCTTGGCCTAGTTGAAAGCGGGCCTTCGCTTCCCCATTCGTCGATTCCATGAGGACGTTGTCCGTACCTTTAGGGTCCCTTTAAACCAATTGGCTCCAAACTCCTTCCTCCTTTTTGCTGGGTTGGCCATGATCTTCAAGTACCATGGTCTCATCCCCACAGGTCAGGATTCTTGGCCTATTTTTAGTTGAAAAAATTAGAGCCTAAGGTTTTTCACTTTTCCCCCTGTCGAGGGATGTAGTTCTTGCCGCCCCCTAACGCCCCTAAGTTGTGGCCGGGTAGTTTCTTCTTTGTCCTTCCTCCTTATCCATGGGCCTTTCCCCACCGTTGGTTGCACGACCTTCCTCCCCTGGTTTCCTTCTCCATACACGATCGGACACCAGTTTTAACTGCTCTCATTGAAGATTTAAATTCCTGGTCCTATGACTGTCGGGGCTTGGTGGAAAAGAGGCTCCTATCTCACTTTTCGTTCAACCCTAAAGTTGTTCGCTTGGAGGAGCCACTTGGTATTCACCTCTTTTACACGCCACTTTAATTTCCATAAATATGCTCCATATTTATAACTAACATGTTGTTGCCGTTCTTTTTTCTTTTTCTTTTTTTTTTTTTGTAGAAAGCATCATGTTCAACAAGTATCTGAGGAGTGGCCTGCAGGGCGGTTTTGGGGAAGGCAGGCGACACCCCCTAGCAGGCCCTCTGAGCGGACCTCTATGTTTGGCGACTCTAAGGGGAAGCGTGCCTCCTCTGCGTCTCAGAGGTCCTCCAAGTAGGCTAAGGGGGCCTTCTCCTTGGTGGTCCCATTGCAGGTGTCCACCCGCTCAGGGGCTATCACTCCTCCAGTCCCAACTCCGTTATCTCAAGATACTAGTAGCTCATCCCCCTACCGCCAGCAGTTTCACGCCAGAGTTGGATTTTGGCCCGCATCATTCTCTTATGCGGGAACCTGATGGGGGAAAATTCCCTTGCGATACACTTCTTAAAGGGGGCTTTGCTCCTTGAGGATAGAAGGGCCTTATCTTCCACCTCTCAAGAAGACCTGTTGGGGCTTCTCTCTAGGTACCATGCTAAGGTAATTTTGTCTTTTCTCTTTTTATGTGTTTCTTGATATGCTTACTGGGATTTGCTTTCTTTCAAGCCTCCATGGTCCCAGGGTAGGTCATCTCCCGTCTTCAGGTTCCTCCCCCTTCGGATGGTTAGATGAAGAGACTGGACGAGAAGGTGGAGCGTTTATCCTCTAAGGTTGCCAAGGTCAAGGAAGACAAGGGGGCTGCTCACGAGCGGGCTTAAAAAGCGGAGGAGAAGGCCCAGGTGGCTGAGGATAAGGTGGAGCAACTACAGCAGTAGCTGCTGGATGTGATGAAGAGCCAATCAACCGCCTTGGCCAAGGCAAGGGAACAGGCTTTCAGTGATTTCCCTGACTCAACGTAGGGATGCTAGTACCTGGAAGCCTATTGAGAGAGCCGCCTCAAAGAGTTTAAGGGGTCAGGGGATTTCAAGAAGGAAGTGGGCCGAATCATTGGGCCCTTCCTGAAATATGGCTTTAGGGCCTACGGGCTTAAAATGCGGAGGAGAAGGCCCAGATGGCTGAGGATAAGGTGGAGCAGCTACAACAGTAGCTGCTGGATGTGATGAAGAGCCAATCAACCGCCTTGGCCAAGGCAAGGGAACAGGCTTTCAGGGAATTTCCCTGACTCAACGTAGGGATGCTAGTACCTGGAAGCCTACTGAGAGAGCCGCCTCAAAGAGTTTAAGGGGTCGGAGGATTTCAAGAAGTAAGTGGGCCGAATCATTGGGCCCTTCCTGAAATATGGCTTTAGGGCCTATTAGGGCAGTTTTCCGCCCAAGGGAATCCCCCTAAGGGGGTGGAGGCTTCCTTCTTGGACTTTGTCTGGCTGATTCACCTTTAGCCAGTTTGGCTGGGGATTTCTATGTTGCAACTGCTCCTTTTGTTACTTGCTTTAATTAGGGATTACTGCCTTAATTGCCTTAACTTCTCCTGAATTATACTAATCTTTCGCAGGAGAAAATTATCGAGAGTTACTTAAGGCGGGCTGATCGTTCTGCCTGCTAACGCTCAAGATGCAAATGTTCGTTGAATAAGCTCCCTAATACACATTTTCAAGGGTTATTTTTATTTTAGTCCTCGTATTTTTAATAGTTTTTCAAGACCATCTGAGTTTTTTTATTATTTTTCAATTTCGTCCTTATGGTGGGATTTCAGTCAATTTTCCTTTCAATTAAAGGGCATTCTTATACTTTCCTTTATATTTATCAAAAAATAAAAAAGGAAAATTTGTGGGTTTATATATTATGGCGTAGTATGTTTTATGGTATTATGCTATATATTTTTAGGTTGCTAGGCAAAATTGAATATACACTAAAAAAAAAATACTCTGACCTACAATTTTAATGGTTATGTATTAAAGATGTGATGATTAATTGTTATTAACCACAATTAAATAAAATCGATGTAAAAATTTAAATTATCCACCATAAAAATTATTTTTGTCATGGATAATGTATTACCACACTCGCAAAAACTACGGCCAACAACCATTGCGGGAGTGTGGTCATTGATTTTTTACTACGGTTATTTATTTTTAACCATGCTAATTAGCCATGGTTAAATGATATATTTCTTTTAGTGATATTGGCATAGTGTATACATATATATATATATGACATATCTTACATACTTTTTTATCGTTGCTACATTGATGCCGTTGTTGTTGGTTGAACTCGAAGAAGGCATGATTAATGTATAAACAGTAATTGTTGAAATGGTACGTGGTTGATGACTGGTTTTCATATGGAAAAAATTGGGTTGATTGCTATTGAATACTTGCAAACCTCTTGTTGATTTTTCTTGCTTTTGTCAAATTTGATTTGTGCATTTCATTTCTAATTTCACCATATATTTATAAGCTGGAAAGTATGTCTGGCAAAGGGCCAAACTCCGACTATTAATAGTGGCCTTCAAAAGATTAAATTTTCACGATTATAATTTTTTAACTGTCATAAAGGACTAAAGTAAAATTAGTTTAGAAAACAGGAGGGTGATTTTGCAAGTGTTTATATTTTACCAAATATTTTTAGGGGCATTTTGGACAAAAATCATTTATTGACTAAAAATTGATCAAAATTTCACCGGAAGGATGAAATTGAAAAATAATAAAAAGAATTGAATGATTTTGAAAATCAATTAAAATTTTAGGGACTAAAATAAAATAACCCCATTTTCAATCTTGGACAGGTGATTCATTGAATTTCTTGATTTCATTCCATGAACATAAATAAGTTTTGGCTAATTCAATATCGAACTTGTGTTAGTTTTCGTTTGACGGACTTCGTGTTCACATTGCCCTGTTGCTACTGTCAAATGCATTCTGATTTTTTGATTGGACATCCTCGATATGCATGCATTGTTCAATTAGTGTATTTGGATTTATGAATTTGAAGATAGAGATGTCAGATTGGAATAACAAATTGTTTGGATTTATTTGTCTAATTCTATATTAGAACTTTAAATATAATTTGAATAACTTGAGAATATGACATTATATTATCTTTTTTTTTTTTTTGAGATGGAAGTCGATTTCCATTTATTCATCAGGTCAGGCGTCAGCCCGTAAAATGTCTAACAGAAATTGAGGGGGAACAATGCCCTCCTCCGAAGAAACTGCTGCTTGAGCAAGCAAGTGAGCAACACCATTAGCATCTCTCCTAATCTAATTAAAAGAAACATAATTATTGACGTGGCCCAGTCTAAGAATATCTTGGATGATTAGGCTAACAGACGACATATCCTAGCGTGAAGTAGCAAGTTTCTGAATGATCAAAGCGCAGTCTCCTTCAACAACACATTTCGTCCACCCAAAATCGGCACAAATTTCCATTGCCAGACATGCGGCAAGTGCCTCACCATGTTCCGGATCCCGAATGTCTGGGTGAAAGATTGTTCTCCATGCAAGACAACGTCCTTCATTGTCTCTGGTAATAGCTCCCAGGCCTGCACCGGGTGAATTTCTCACAGAGGCATCGAAATTTATCTTCACCTCATCTACCTTCGGGGGCGACCCAATGATTTTTGTGCGGGGTATTAACTGGAGGCTTCGTCACAGCATTCCTGAAATCATTTAGTTGCCTGATAGTGTCGTAAACAATTCATGTGGGTTCTTCTCCTGAGCTTCCATAAACTTTCGATTCCGCCTACTCCACAAACTCCAACAGATCATAACAAACATATCGAATTGAGCATGGTCGTCTCGACGTACTTTATAGAACCAGTCCACGGCTGAGGCGAACCATGCTGAAATTGTTTGCCACGGGAGGTGGGAGAGGGCCCAGGTCTGTCTTGCAAATGGAAAATTCAAGAAATCATGCTTAAGGTCCTCACATTCATACCCACACGTTCGCAGCAAGGCTCAATGGGGCAACGTCATCGGAGTAAATTTTGTATCGTAGGTAGAGCATCATTACACAGTCTCCAATGGAAAACCTTTACCTTATTCGGGAAGGTGGACTGCCAAATGACTAGCCAATTCGTGGGATTTGCACTTGTCTGTCCAGGCATGTCAGATCGTTTTTTCCACCGAAATCAGTTTCGCAATGTGATAGGCCGATTTAACAATGAACTTACCCCTTTTGTCAAAGTGCCAGATATGCGTGTCATACTCTATTGATCGGCCAAGAGGGATGGACTTAATCACTACCGCATCCTCGCTGCAAAAAAGGAGATCAATCAGGTCCGAATTCCAAACTCCAGATTGGTAGTCCATTAGGTCCGACACCCTCAAAGATGGCAGGAACAAGCTTCTCGGAGAAATTGGCAGAAACGTGCGTGGTCTCAGAATCCACGAGTTGTAAGAATAGGTGACCGTCAAGCCAATTGATTGGCTCTTTGTAAACTATTCTATACGATCTTTTTCAATAATATGTTAATATAAGAAATTTTCTTTGGCCATCTTCATCATATGTTTTTAACATTATATTTATATGAGCATTTGGTTGAAGCCATTAGATCAATTATGCTACGGAGTTGGCTCGCGCATATGATGGCGACCATGAAACCAACCTCTATGATTTGATCTAAAATATTCCAAGTCGATGAATCGGTCCACACAGGGCATCGACCATTCCTTAGAGACTTGCGCTAAATAATGCGTTCATATGATGAATATCTAGTTTCATAGACAGAGAAGTATGACATCCGTGCACTTTAGTGGGTGCTTGATAAAGAGTTATCAAGTTCACTGAATTGACTCATAGGAGTTGTCATATGGAAGCCCTATATGGCATGATCGGTATGACTAGAACTCCTAGGCTACGATAGTGCACTAACTAGTCCTTAGACTTGAGGTTCCACAGTAACCTTGTGCATAGGACGTCTATGACTTGATCATGTCCAATGTGGTCTCAAGTTTTATCCTGGATCACTATACGATCATGTTTCAAATATAGTTGAAGCATGTATGGAGGTTGATGAGTTCTACGATAGGATCTGTTACTTATCATAAGATGATAACGAACCTCCTATGTTCTCTACATTATGCGTTCCTCGAAGCCCATGGCCATGGTTGTTGATCAAATAGGAGAAAGGGTTTTCCTTATATTGATAAATTGGAAGCATAACTTGAAGAGTTGATACATAGAAATCAAAGTCAGTAATGGGAACTGGTAACTAATTCCATATCCTAGACTTTGATCGGGAGGTTAGTATCGGAGGGACCATATCTGCATGGTACGCATAGCTCACAGGTTCACGCAATAATTCACCTATTCTCTAGTGGCATGGACCATTACTAGATGGCCACCTATGGTGACGGGTACCCTCCAATTAAGGAGTTAATTGAGGGTGATTAATTATGATAAGATCTAAATAATGTAATGCAAGTAAGTTATTAATTAAATTGTATATATGATACAAGCCCAAGTCCAGCTGAGTAGTGAACCTAAAGGGTCACACACAAATCCATGATGAAATTATTGGAATTAATTTATAGAATTAATTATGGAGAATAAATCAATTAATGTAAGGAGTTAAATTAATTGATTGAAATGATTTATGAAATTATTTCATGGGAATATTAAATAATATGATTATTTAATTTGGAGTCTAAATTCACAAGAATTAATTTGATTAAGTAAGACTTGTGATAGATTAATTAAGATTAATCTATTTGAGCTTGAAAATCAATTAATTTGATTAATTGATTTGGGTTTATGTTTAATTAAAGAATTAAATATCATGGGCTAAATAATTAGTTGGGAATTAAAATTGGACTTAGTCCAATTGAGAATTAAGATAAAGCCCAAGACTTTAGCCCAAACCCACAAAACAAGATTCATTGAACATAGACATGACTTGTTTTCATCTTTAGATGAAGAAGAAAATACGAATAATGCTAGAGCTTGTCTATAAAGAAGACAAGTGTAAAAGAAGAAAAGATGAGTCATGCTAAAGCTTGTTTATAAAGAAGACAAGTGTAAAAGGAGTAAAGATGAGTCATGCTAGAACTTGTCTATGAAGAAGACAAGTGTTATCTAAGAACAAGAAAAAAGGACTTCTGTACATTCAATGTATCTAGTACAAAGAATGCCTATAAAAAGGGGTAGAAGGCAAGAGATCTACATACCATATTTCTACATACAAAGATAAAAAAAAACTCTTCCTTTCCTTTTGCTCTCTAGCTCTTAGACTTTCTCTCCTTCAAAGTTAGAAAATCTAGTTTTCACTTTAGCATTGGTCTTATGTTCATTTCTCATCTCCAAAATAGAAGAATTCCCTTGATTTCTCCATAGATCAATAGTTGATCTACCTTAATCCTCCAATACCTACTAGCATAGGTTTGAGGGTGATTCCATCATAGGTGGTGTGGACTAGCTTTAAAGGGAAGATACTTGTCTACCGTGAATAACAATTAAAAGTGGTTCCCTTTTGACATTCCACCATTTTTAAGGTAAGGTCGTTCTTGAGAAAGTTCAAGTAACCAACATCAACTGGAGAGTAAGAAAGGTTGGTTTCTCTTAACCATTCAATTGACATCCTTTTATGCATGAGATCCACATCGGAATAGCAATGAGACGGGCGATTTGATCGCTAATTATAATATTGTTTTCTAAGTAAGATTTAGTTTCCGCTGTGTTTAACGTCTCAGGTCTAATACGAAGCTAACACGGGTTTGTCCAAGCATTCACGGTTCGGCCTGTGCCAACTGCCATTGAAATCCCGCTTGCACGACCAGTTGAGCCTCCAAGATGCTCCTCCATGTGAAAAACACATTGTGTCCATTTGGTGCAGTCAGAAAGTCCCCATTTGGAAAATACCGCGCCTTAAGAATACGACTAAGGAGCAATACTGGTTTTGTAAGAATGCGCCATCCTTGTTTTGCAAGCATGGCGAGCTTGAAAGAAGCTCACGGAATCCCATGCTGCCTTCTTTCTTGGCCCGACACATATTACGCCAAGAGGCCCAATGAATCTTCCTCTTTTTGTTGTCATCCCAAAAGAAATTCGAGGCAATACTTTCACTTCCTCCTAGGAGAGACATAGGTAACCCAAAATAGCTCATACAGTAGGAGGGAATTGCTTGAATAATAGATTTAATGAGAATTTCTTTACCTCCTTGTGAGAGCAGTTTCTCTTTCAATCCTCCGCCTGTTGCCACACCCTGTCCCAAACATGACTGAAAATCTCCCGCTTATTTCTCCCAATGAGATAAGGTAGCCCAAGATATTTTGATAGTTGTGCATCCGCCCGGACACCTAATGCAGCCAGCCATTCTCGTTTTTCCATGGGTACATTCCGACTGAAGAAAATAGAGGACTTATCAAAATTTATGAGCTGGCCCGACGCCTTGCGATACATCTCAAGGACATCCCGTATGGTTTTCATGGCAGCCTCTGATGCTTGGCAGAAAATGAGGGTATCATCGGCGAAGAGTAGGTGTGATACTCTTGGGGCATGACGAGCAATGACCACCCCACAAATTTCCCCTCTATCCTCATTTTCCTGTAAAAGACAACTCAACGCCTCTTCACATTGGATAAACAAATAAGGGGAGAGAGGGTCACCTTGACGGATACCTCTCTCCAGTTGGAGGAAACCGAATTGCGCACCATTTAACATGAAAGAGTACGTCACTGAAGTAACACAACGCATAATAAGAGACACTAATTTGTGGTGGAAGCCGAATTTAGAAAAACATCCTCTCCAAAAAAGACCACTCAATTCTATCGTAGGCCTTACTCATATCCAGTTTTATGGAAAAATGTCCCTCGCGACTCCTCTCCTAGTTTTAAGGAAATGATTTAATTCAAATGCCACAAGTACGTTATCAGTGATGAACCTCCCTGGTATGAATGCAGATTGGGTAGGGGAAACAATTGAGTCTAGAAGGGGTTTTATCCTATTCGCAATTGTCTTACTAGCCTATCTAAACACGACATTACACAAGTTAATAGGACGAAATTGGGAGACTATCTTGGGATTATTACACTTCAGAATGAGTACAATGTGAGTGAAGTTCGAAGGAGTGGAAATATCTAGATTATTAAGCATGTTAAGCACACAAGAAGAGTAGCATTTCCAACGATATTCCAAAAACGCTGAAAGAAAATGGGGGGCATGCCATCGGGGCCAGGGGATTTGAACGGAAACATTTAGGATAAAGTTGTTTTTACCTCGATTTCATAATAATCCTCCAAGAGAAGTTGGTTCATCTCCTTAGTCACTCAAGTTGGCATGATATTTATCACTTGATCAAGCTCCTTTTCGAGTGGGTTTTCAGATGAGAAAATGGCATGGAAATATCTTTGAATAATCCTTTGGACCGCCCCTTCTTTCGTCTGCCACTGCCCCGTTTCATCCTTCAACTGTTCAATAAGATTGGTTTTCTGCCGTTGTGAGACATTTGCATGGAAAAAAACTAGTGTTCCGATCTCCCTCAGCGATCTATGCGGCCTTGCCCCTCTATTTCCATTTAATTTCTTTGGCCGATAATAATTTATTAAGCTCCGTTCGGAGCTCCGAGAGTCTGTGTCGAGAAGTGGCCGAGAACTCTGATGCTTGGATGTGGGCGATCTCCTTTTCCAAATCCTTAATTTTTTGTTTAGTATCCCCGAATTCTTTCTTGCTCTAGCGCAACAAACCAAACTTACAATTTTCAAGCTTACGGATCAGATTATCATTCATATCAAAAGTTGTCCCATAATCCCAAAACTTTAAGATGGCCTCCACGCAAGCGTCAGATTTTAATCCAAAGTGCCTCAAATCTTACTGGTCGAGTGCGGTGAGAATTTCGATTTTGACGTTGACGACGAGCCTCGAAAGACAATGGTGCATGGTCGGAGTAGATGCGTTCAAGATGTGAGACACAAGAGTCCGGCCAACGGACGTTCCAAGGGGCGGAAGAGCATACCCTATCGAGTCTTTTCCAGACCGTGTGAGGTTCCTCCCAATTATTCGACCAAGTAAACAGAGAGTCTATGAATCCGAGGTCGGTCAGTCCGCTGTCACTCAAAGCTTCATGGAATGACCGAAGTTATCCAGGTGGAGTCCCTTCTTCTCATAATCGGTAAGTATGGCATTGTAGTCACCAGCACAAACCCACGGGAGGTTAGAGACTCGACTTAGGTGTTTAAGCAGATTCCATGAAAGATGCCTACGGCTCTCTATAAAAACCAGTGAATCGCCATGCATCATCACCCTCCGATAATTTCACCCGTGTATCAATATGTGAGCTCGAAAAACTTATCAGATCAACCGAACTATGTTTACACCAAAATAAGGCCAAACCTCCACTCTTACCTCTTAAATCCACAGCAAAGCCAAACATGTCTAATTCTCTCTTGACAGATTCTATTCTCTTACTGTTACACTTGGTCTCCATAATAAAAATCAATGAGGGGTTATGTTTTTTCACCAGTTCTCGTAGGTGACGAATTGTCCAAGGACCCCCCAGGCCCTAAAAATTCCAGCTGATACAACTCTGTGCAGCCCCGTCGAGACACAGTCCTCATTAGAATCTTCATTCATAAGAGAAAGTCTTGGGTAGGTTGAATGCTTTCCAGGTCTCTCATGGGTTTCTGGTGGGAGATAGAATGAGGGTGGGAGTTTGTGTTTTCCAGTTGTCAGTGTATGGTTTTTGGTCATAGATTTACATCAGCCACAAGTCGGGGGAGGGTTACGCTTGAGTGGTGGTATAAGCTTCAGTGTTTTCTTATTTATGAGAGGGCTTAGGTTGAACGGGATAGGGGAGGCTAAGGGAACGTTGAAAAGGGCTTCAGGGGAGTGGATATGGGAGGCGGTTCGGGTACAAATAATTGTATATGCGGCACAATTGGAATCCATATCTATGGTGAGGGGATGAAGGTGTACCGAGGTTGGTTCAATATGGGAATGCAAGGGTATGTTGTGCATGCATGAAGAGGGTGACTGACTTTGCATGGATGGGGAATTTGTATCATTGGTGGAAAGTATGTTAGTTGTTGTGGACGTAGGCTGCATGGGAAGAGATGTGGGGGCAGATTTGTTTTGGGTGTGGTCCAGTGTAGACGGGTTTGTTGAGAGGGAACTGGGGTCAACAACATGGTGTAAGGTGCATGGGTTATTTATAGTATGTGGTTCCAGAGAATTGGGAATTATGCTGGGTAAGGTTATATGGATAGTGGGTGTATCATTAATCGGGAGAGCTTGACCATGCAGACGATCCGCCACCAAATCTCCAGCCTCAATATCAACAAAATTCCTTTCAGATCGAAGATTTCCAGCCAGGGTAGCAGCTGCCTTTTCTGTAGAACTTATTTCTAGTAGATTCTCCTTGTTCATAGCCGATTCCATATTCATCCCCATAATGGAAGCTTCATGTTCCGTAGCATTAATGTCTGGCGTACCAACCTTATTCCTTCCCGAAATAGTTCCTAAGAATCCGCAAAAAATATTCGCCCCTCGGATTCTGTCCGGACGAGGATTGTGGTCCGGCGAAGCACTCCGAAAACTGAATTGAGGCCGAATAGAGGAGGAAAAATTAGTGTGTTGCCTGCCAGGGATGGTGGCGCCAAAGGGGGCTGGTGTGACGCGCGAAGCCTGGGGCCAAAAGGCGTGGACTCGCCGGGGTCCTCAAAACCGTCCTCATATCATTTCGGACAACACTCTGAATATATGGCTAATGATTCCACATAGGTAGAAATAGTTAGGTAGCTTGGCGTACGTAAAAGTGATAAGCTCCATTTCACCGTCGGGAACTCTCAATTGGAGAGCCCTCATGAGGGGTTTGGATACGTTCAGAAGCACTTTCAGTTTCTATGTCGGCGTCCAGTTTATGCCGTTCTCATGTAATTCAGTGCAACGAGCTGGCCAAGTTTGTTACAAATATGTTCCGCCATCTCTTGAGTTTGTAGGTGTAGGGGTAGATCATGGACAAAAATTGTGAATGGACACCAATCGAGGCAAATGGCCTTCGAGTCAGCCCCTTTCTCAAGCGATTCCAGTACTACCAGATTTTGTACTGCTCCAATGTTTCTGCAGACTGCTTACTATAACCCCGTCATCCTTCTCCTCGGTCAACGAAAGTTTCAGGCCAAGATCCATACCGAAACTCATGAGACCCCCCTCCCCCCGCGAAAATAAACGGATAAAGGCCCTATCAATAAGTAACAAGTTGATGCTCAACAACCTTGGAGAATATCCTGTTAACAGAGGAAAACAAACAATTAGGAAAAGAAAATAGAAAGAGATAATCAGAGAGGGATTGGAATGGGGATTGAAAGGTGAAATAGGAATGAAGATAGATGATGTTGTGCAAGAGATGGCGTGCAGGCGGGGGGTGGAGAGTCGTCCATACTAGGGAGAGAGCATCACTCTAAGACTAGAGACATTCGTCATTTATCTTTATGAGTTCCAATTTTTTGACATTATATTATCTAGGAAGATACAAATGCACATTCTTTGCACGGTCCTTTCATTCCACATGAAAATAAATACAATTTGAATAAATCGAAAATATGTTATTATGACAATCCATTATGATGCATTCTTCTTTAGTATATCAACAGTTATTTGAGTCCTTTTATTTATTTCCACCCATTAAAAAGCATAAAAGTGTTGAGTTATATTTTTTCAATTGGATACGGTGGGTATAGGGATTTTGACTTAGCATTTGATTTAAAAAAAATCGACATGTCAAGTTACTAGTTTTAGCAAAACTAGCTAAGCATCATTGTCTTACTTCAATTTGAATTTCAACTATTTATTTGAATGGTTACTAGTTTGAAATATTTGGTTGTGAATTAGAATACATCATATCATAATTTAGATCAATGAAGTCTGTTTTCAGGAAAAATTAAGTGTTGGTAAAATACTGAAGCACAAGAACCCAAAATGTAATTCAACTATTATGATGTTCAATTATTTGTTCAACAATGAAAAGAGAAGCTAAAAGAAAGTTACATGTTTAGAATATATTCAACACATGTTTGACAGTGACAATCTTCAAAGCGACACATATCGCAACCTAAACACACACATTGCTCGCAACCCTCACATCTTGGAGCTCTAGGACAACCTCTGCATACTTTTCGACTTTCTCGCTCCTCAGGGTTGTCACAGGTTAACCTGAAAGTTCAAAGAGAACAAATGTTAATGATAAGTTATGTTTTTCTTCTCATTTTTATATACTGTATATAAGTAAGTTTTGTAATTCGAGATAGTATTCCATATGTAAGAATAATTTAGTGTTTGTGAGTGGTTTGTACACTCTCGCATTTTGACAAAAACTTTCATTCATATTCTTCATCTTATTTGAACTGATGAAACTTATACTTACGAGTTGTTTGGCATGTCGGAGCACTGCCAATTATCGTTAACGAGAGCGTCATGATAAATCTTGCAAGCCTCTTTAGTTCGAACACTAAATCGACGTTCTTTGTTACATCGAGAACAACACATAAATTCATCTCGATGTGTAACTTGACGTAAGGGCCTTTGAAAAAAACATGTGTGTGATGCTTCAACAAACAAGTCCTCCGTAGAGCAATCTTATGCCCATCATGACTAAACACCCAAATTTGACTCTTCCAATTATGGTGGGCATTGGTTCTCCCAGCATGTCGTGCAAATTCAACTGGGGACACTTTATCTACAAAGTCAATAATAATTCCATAAAATGCTAAATAGTTATTCCTCCTTGGACTTGTATATTTAAGTCGAAAGAAACTTTTATCTATTCAATTATTAACATTTAAGTATAAATCAAAAGAAGATCCTTTCTGGTGGGGTATTTGTCTGTTATTAACTTCATTCTATTTAATATTTTGTGCAAAGAATATGAATTTAAGTCCTTGTCTATGTGGAGTACACAGAGACGGTGTACCTTTAGGACAATCTTCCATGCAATTGCAATCAATCTCAACTTTTCCGTCAACATAAGCTCTAAGTTTCCCAGGTGTGTCGCCATATCTGGGATTTGTGTAGCCATAATCAATCTCTACAAATTCTGGTGTGTTCTGTCGGACTCCAAGGAAACTAGCCAATTCTTCTTCAGTGAACATGTTTGATGTGCTGCAATTAAAATCTAATTATAATATTATCATAGAAAATTAGTGACTGAGATGCTTGTAGGGAACTATTAGAAACGTAATATATAGTTGCTTTAGTAACCCCTTTCTAATTCATATTAGGAGTTTCATATATATATATATATATATAAGTGCACAAATTTGTTATCAAAGAAATTCTTTGTGCATATTGCATACATGTATTGCGCAGATCTAGTAAATCATTACAAACCAAGGATTAAGAAGAAACGCCCATAAGATGTATGATGTATACAATTAAGAAAAATATAAGTTGGTTTGAATTCATTATACTTTAGTTGAAAAACGAGATTACCACCCACATTTTTGTTTATGTCGATGTAACATATAGAAGATCGAAAAATACATGTATATTATTATGATATTATACATATAAAAAATATCAAACTTCTTTGGTTGTTATATGTCTCGCAACAACAAAATATGTGATATATAACAAATGTCATTGTTCTTAATGGAGTAAGGATTAATCAATGATTTCTCACTACATAACTTTATCTTCAACATCCTCTAATTTACTAAAAAAGTAAAGGTATTTTACAACTATTTTTTCTTTTCAAATCTAAGCACTTTCATATCAAATCTATGGATGTGAAAATTTTAAATCACTAATATAACTAAAATAGTCTTTTTCTCCCTAAAAAGTTTAAATAGTTGAATAAATAATTTGGAATCATATTTTGAAGAATAAAATCTAAAACTTCTAATGTGTAGTACAAATATAACTAATAACTGATTGTCAAATACTTTTTTTTAAAAAAAAGTGAAAGATGATTCAGGTTTGTAAACATAGTGTCTTTGACCTTTTTTGTGATGATTTGTAATAAATTAAGTAAATCAAAATAAAAAAAACAAATAATTTGTAGTGTGGCATATGTAATTTAGAAGCATGATAAGAAGGGGAGAAAATGGAAGCAATATTTGCTTAAATTCTTAAAGAAACTTTAGTTAGAAGTTCTCCAATATTGCAATGACTATCATTTTATAACTAGACATCGTTCCCGTACCAGGAGTAATGTTATAGATACAAGGAAATAAATAAATTATGATGTACCTACGCGAATATGTTATAATTATTTATCAATATTAATCAAACTGGGGCATAGAAATCAAATTAATTTGTTTACATATACTAAATCTTCGAACAAACAATATTGGAATAAGTGCAAACAAGATATTTTACATAAACACAAAAACGAAAAATGATGATAGCATCGCTATGCCATTGTTATTAATTAATATTTAGGAAAGTTATGCAGTTGGATATTATCTGGCTGACAAACTCGATTTATTGACTACGTTCATTATATTTATGGGAAAAGATATATATAAGTTGAATGATGAATGTCGTAGAACACAATAATAGTTACTGAACCAAAATCCTAAGGGCGAACATGGAGATTACAAATCTAAGAAATAACATATGAACCTTCGACATATACTAAATTCTTGTCTGCATTGTGTGAATATACACTAATTATTTCATGATATGCTATTGCCTTGAGTAACCAGAAGAAGAAACACAACTTACCTTAGATTTGTGAAAACAACTGCGCTTGAGTTTAGATGAATATTGCGTTGACAATGATTTTAGCCACTCTCTTTATATAGTAGCAACCGGTAGAGTGCAATTAAATTTTATTTCCCGACCTTTTATTTTCAAGATTTTTGCTATCAATACTCAACCGTTATAGACTAAATTTTAAACAAAAACAATTAATTATTTTTTCCATATATATATATATATATTAAAATTCAACGGCAAAAAGAAATAAATGAATCACATTCTATTGACAAATCTCTAAAAATGGCAAAATTGCAAGTAAATATGTCTTATCTTTCTTAACATCACAACAATATTTTATGATTATCAATACACACTTTTTCTTTAAAGATTTTTTCCTATCCTATAACTAGACTATATACTACATAAAATTGTGTAGTATATATCAATTATTTTCAGTGAGCTAACAAAAGAATTTAACTCGTCAAATTTATTTAGGCATATATATATATATATATATATAGAGAGAGAGAGAGAGAGAGAGAAAGATAAACGTGTATATATAGGAAAAGCAATAAGAGCACAAGTTTGTTAATATTGAAGAAATTATTTGTGCATATTGCACACATGTAATGTGCATATCTAAGAGATCAACGTGTATATATGTATATATATATAAAAGGAGGCTTATGTTGCATATACAATCACATACAATCATAATTTAGTGCTCTTATAATGTAAGACAAGAACTAAAAAATGATAAATATCTTTATATGCTTAATATATATATATATATACTGACGTAAAAAAAATAAATGTTTAATTATTTTTTTCAATTTGATGTGTTTAAATTAAGGGTTTTTGACATAGCATTTGATTTTATAAAAACTTTGATAGATCAAGTGACTAGTTTTAGGAAAAACAAGCTAAACACCATCATCCTTACTTTAATTGAATTTCAACTATTTATTTGAATAATTCCAAGTTTGAATCTTATGATTTGGTTGTGAATTGACATCATGTCACAATAATATAGATTAATGAAATGTGTTTTCAAGGACAAATTAAGTGTAGATGTAAATTTCTTGAACATTCCTAGTTAGTGAAATACTGAAGCACAAGAACCCACCGTGTAATTCAATCTTTATGATGTTTAATTATTTGTACAACACTAAAGAGTGATCCTAGAAGAAAGTCATTGCTCGCAAAGAACCTTAGAGTTATCCCAGGTTAACCTTAAAGTTAAAAAAGAACACATGTTAATGATAAGTTATGTTTTTCATTTCATTTTCATATACTTTGTATAAAGTAAGTTCTGAAATTTGATATAGTCTTTCATATGTAAGGCATAATTTAATTTTTGTAAGTAGTTATTACACTAGAACATTTTAAATAAAACTAGCATTCATATTCTTCATCTTATTAGAATTGATGAATACTTCCTCTCCAAAAAAAAAAAGAAAAAGAAAAGAATTTATGAATACTTATACATAACAAGTTGTTCAGACATAAGTTGTTTGGCATGTCCGCACATTGCCTATTATCGTCAACAAGAGCACCATGATAAATCTTGCAAGTCTCTTTCGTTCGAACATTAAATTGATGCTATTTGTTACATCGAGAACATGGTTTAAATTCATCTTGATGTAACTTGACATAAGGGTCTTTGCAACCATGTGTGTGATGCTTCAATAAATAAGTCCTCCATAGAGCAATGTTATGCTACTATAAGAAATGTAACACTTAAGTCATGGGTAAAACTAGATAGTCGTAGTAAAAAGTCAATAACTACGGTCACGCGGTATTTTGAAACTCTCATCTAAATACCTCGACTCTCTCTGTCCTTTTCGTGTAAACTCCCTTATTATTCTATATCATACACCTGTTTATTTATCAGCTTTTAGAACTCTCACTAGAAGATCCTCAAAAATATTTGATGATGTTCCACATTGATTGTCGGATTAAGAAATGTAGAAAAGACACGCCACATAACCTAAAGATTTTCAAAATGTTCTTATCATATCATTTTCACTTTGTTGATTGCCAAAAAATTTTAAAAATAATGTGATTTATCTTTTATCAGTTTGTCGATATTGAAGTGTTTCCATTTAGGTGAAAAATAACATTTTTAATCCCATAACTTAAATTATGTGCACTTTTAGTCCATTATTGGTGGGATTCTCAAAAATAGTCTAATAACTTTAAAAAAATTGACTTTTAGTTCTCCTACCAACTTCTATTAGGAAATTGACACGAAAAATTATGTGCAAGTCACATATATGGTCATTTTCCCTCCATTCTGAAAAGATAGGGTAAATTAACCACCTCCCCCGAGGTTTGACATAATTACAAACAACTTCTTATTGTTTTAAAAATTATAAATACCCTCATGACTTTAATGTCCGTCTAACAACGTATCCATTGCATTAGGTTTTCATCTAATTTTTTTGTAGTGAACTGTCCAAAATGTCCTTTTGAATTATAAGTTATAATTTTATATTTTTTTTTAAATTTTTCTAAATTTTTTATGGATTAATATTCTCTATCGACTATTTATTTTACCCACCCTTAGATTTTTTTACACTTTTACAAATATTTTCTTTTGAAAACAAAAATCAGCAAGGGTAAAGTTGTACTTACCACATCTCCATCTAGGGGCTACAAAATTATTTTCAATTTGAGGGGGGGGTATTTGTAATTTTTTTAAAAAATGAAAGGGTATTTGTAATTATGTCGAACCTCAGTGGAGGTAACTGTAATTTACCTAACAAAAGTTGACAGGATGACTAAAAATAAATAATTACAAGTTATGGGACTATTTTATAGAATCACGTTAGTGGTCAAAAATATACTGAACCTAAATTATAGGATGAAACCTACAATTTTCCCTCTAATTAATTCCTCTTGTAATTCTTTGTTATTATATTTTTAACTTTAGTTAAAATCCTACTGTAGATAAATGAATTTTGCAACCAATCAAATGACAACAAATGAAAATATATATATATATATTATTTATCAATAATAATAATTTTTTATTTATATTTTAGAATTTACTAAATTAATTTCAAATGTAAATAGTTAATTTAATTGATAATTTAATATATATTTCGTCATCAAATCAACGGCCGACACGTGTCAAATTGAGGTTTTTCGTCCAATCAAATCAAGACAAATATTTCTCATATTATCTCTTTGAAAGATACAAAAAATTAAAGAGATAATATCAAAATTAACCAATCATGTCTACCTCTTTGACAGTTATATAAAGGGGTCCTTGGAATTCATTCAAAACAAACACATACAATTAAAGACACAAGCAAGAGAGCATTCAAGAAGTCCCAAAATCCTCTCAAACGCAAATCAAGGAAGATCCACGGCGTTCTAGGCAAGATTCAAGGTGTTCGTCACGAAAATCGTCCAAATCTAGCATTTAATTCGACAAGAAGTCCGAAGACTGGCAAATTAACGTTATCAAGACAGAAGTCCACCTTAGCGAAAGATCAAAGTCTCAAATCCACCAAGAAATATTCCAAATTCAAGTCAAATATCCTCAAGTTCATAGCTTTTAATCCAGGAACAAGTCAACGACCCCCGCATTAACGTTATTCAAAGTCAAAGTCGACGTCAAAGGAGATCAGACATTGAGTTTCACCAACCGAAGTTGCCGAAGTCAAGGGTCACATTCTCGAAGAGAAGAATCAGAGGTTTTCAAGTAGAGATTTTGCACCCACAGATATTCAATCAATTCATGAATTTTATTTGTACTATTTTCTTGTTTCGATAAATTCAGGAACACGAAAATTTGTTAACAAATTTTGGCACGCCCAGTGGGACATTCTCTACCTCTCATCTCTTCCCTTCAACAAAATCTAAAGTATTTCAATGGACACTCAAGGAAAAGCTGTGAAGACGGTGAATGCCAAACTCGCCACATCGAAGTCTTCAAGTTCAGGTACCAAGAGTCTCGGTGTTACTACGAGGAGCATGTCGAAGAAACTTAAGGAATCTTCCCAGATAACTCCTCCAATTGAGTCTGCTCAGAAGGACATATTCGTGCCTAACCACGCAAGCGAAGATGACGAAGATGAATCTCCTCTGTCTTCTTCTCGCTTCGAGTCTAGTTACTCCTTCACAACGAATGTGGCCCCAGTCATGGTGACGAATGCCACAACCTTGGAAGAGCAAATTGCAAGCCTGACAAGAGCTATCGAGGGACTCGGCAACCATGTCCAAGAGCAAGATGCCCAAATCGCCAGGTTGATCAACAAGCCGGACAATGTTGAGACAAGCCATATTCGGGGAAAACAAGTTGAAGCTCATGATGAAGTAGAAATATCCACAAAGGAGAATTATACCGGGAAGGATAAACCTGCAAAGGATCTTCAAGTCCCATCTGATGGGATGATTCTAGTAGACCAACTAAAAGAATTCATTGAAGGGGCCATCAAGAGCAAGATTGAGGGAAGCTCAAGGTCATCCTTTACCTACTCCTAGCCCTACACTCCAAGAATTAACAGCTTGAAGATGCCGATAGGCTACCAACCACCGAAGTTCTAACAATTTGACGGCAAAGGCAATCCTAAGCAGCACGTCGCCCACTTCGTCGAAACGTGCAACAATGCTGGAACATATGGGGATCACCTAGTCAAACAGTTTGTTCGATCACTGAAGGGGAACACATTTGATTTGTATACTGATTTGGAGGCCAGTTCAATTGATGGATGGGAACAACTAGAGCAAGAATTTCTCAATCGATTCTATAGCACTAGGTGGACCGTCAGCATGATTGAGCTTACAAATTCCCGCCAGTGGAAGGATGAGCCGGTCATCGATTATATCAACGGGTGGAGGAATCTGAGCCTTAACCGCAAAGACAGGTTATCTGAAGCTTCCGCCATTGGTATGTGCATTCAAGGGATGCATTGGGGGCTTCGCTACACTCTCCAAGGGATCTTGCCAAGATCATTCGAAGACTTAGCCACTCGAGCACATGATATGGAGTTATGTATGGCAGCAAGTGTGAGCGGAAGGACCACATGTTCAAGAACCCCACAGAATCAAGGAAAGGCAAGAAGGCAAGAACGGGGGCAAACCTTATTTGGAAGCTCCAAACAAGGAATCCATGGTAGTAAATATGGAACCCTTCAAGCTCCGAAGCAAGGCAAATAATGGTAGCATCCTAAAAAATAATGCTCCTTACGAGAGACCGCAAAGAAAATTAACCTTGAGGGAAATGCAAGCAAAGCAATATCCTTTCCTTGATTCTAATGTTCCTGGTATATTTGATGACTTGTTGGAGGCTAACCTTATCGAACTACCCGAAGCAAAGCGACCTGAAGAAGCCGAACGAACGGATGACCTAAAGTACTATAAATATCATCACTTAGTTGGGCATTCAATACAAGATTGCTTTGTGTTCAAAGACAAGGTTATGCAGTTAGCCCGCCAAGGTAAAATCTCTCTTGAAAAAGATGCCACAACAACAAATGTTATCATGATCAAGTGTGGGTCTCTTGACAGCAAAGCTTCATGCAATACCACGCATGGGAATGACACCATAATCAACGAGGATGACCTACTAAAAAAGAAAGACTTCTCTGATGCAGATGAATGCATGTCAGCAATGACCTTTACTGATGAAGATCTGCTGCTTGACTCCAAGCCGCATAATAGGCCATTGTTCGTAACTTGTTATGCACATGAGCAAAAGGTCAACCACGTATTAGTTGATGGCGGTTCTGCGGTCAACATTCTGCCATTACGCACTATGAAGCAGTTGGGGGTTCCTATGGATGAACTAACTAACAGTCGTATGATGATCCAAGGTTTCAACCAGGGAGGGAAAAGGGCTCTCGGCGTCATAAGAATAAACTTGTTGATGAAGGATATGTCGTCAACCGCATTGTTCCATGTTATAGATGCCAAGACATCATATAACATGCTTCTCGGCCGACCTTGGCTACATGAGAATGGTGTGGTTCCTTCTACTTGCCACCAGTGCTTCAAATATTCAAGAGACAGTGTTGTAAAGAAAGTGCTTGGTGATGATAAACCATTTACTGAAGCTGAGTCTCATTTTGCCGATGTTAAATACTATCTCGGGAATATAAAAGCTAAACAGGACTCATCCATCGAGAAACCCGAAGAACAAATCAATCAAGTTGAAGAAAGTAAAAACAAAGTAACTTCTTCAACAGACGCTAGTAAAAGGCCAAAAGAAAAAGCCTCCCTCATAGTACTTGACTCATTAAAAGAGATATTACTTCCACTAACAAATCCTGATGCAAGGAATCCTCAACCACTCAAAGGGTTCGCACGACCAACTTAAGGACCCGAAGTGGAACATGGAGAGCCATCAGAGCTAAAAACTGCAAAAATTTCCGACCCTAAAGCATGCAAACTTCTTATCAAAGCCGCATATGAGCCACAAGAAGGGGTTACTTTAGGAAAACTCCCCTCGAAGACTGATGGTAAACAAGTAGAAGGACTCAATGCCACCAAAGCGGTGTTGAAAGAAAAGGGATATGCAGTTCAGGATTCCCGAATAGGTTTTGGTTTGATCCATCCTAAGCCTATCCACATTACCATAAATAGAGCCAGTAGCAATTACATCATCGAAGTGTGCTCTTTAGCTGAGGACGACAAAAGGAAAGAAAATCCATGATAATCTGTCTTTGATAGACTTGGCCCACATAAAAGAATGATGCATGAAAAAACCAACAATCGATCGATCTTCGATAGGCTTGGTCCACATAGAAGAGCGATATATCAAAAGGAATGCATATTCAAGGTCATCGCACATTCAAAGAAAAACATCAAGTCCTCATGTACGCAAAAGCTCAGAAGCTTGATTCCTTCTAGGATGAGACGCCACACAACTTTAGACATATCATGTGGCAGAATCTTGAAGGTTAAAGCACGAACTATGGTCTTCACGCAAGCTCAACTTGATGACGAAGATGACAAATAAAGCATAGCATCATCTAATTATATTAGCAGCAGTGTTGAAGAAGACATTACCCAAGCTCATCACATCACCTTAGCTGAAGATGATGAGGTTGAAGGAGAGGACACCGAAGACGGCTTGAGGATAGGCCGATAAGCCGATAAATGAAAAGTTCTTGAAGCGGTATTATGCCTGAAAAAAAAAAGAAAAAAAGAAAAAAAAAGGAGAAGAAAAACTCAAAAAAAGAAAGAAAGAAAAAAAGAAAACTCTTGGCCCGCTTGAGTATAAACTGTGAACGGTCCTCCCATCTCCAAATAAATATTTTGTACTCTTGAACTACGTATTGACTTGATCCTTTTAATGAGGTACGTAGGTAGCTTAGATATTCTAAGTTCAGTCATAACATTTAAATGAACTTTATTACTCATATGAAGTCATCGAGATAGGAAGTATTCAAACATGCTCAAAGATTGCAAGATAGAGGAAAAGAAAAGGCTTCTATTATGTAATCTCAAAGGAGACATTGGAGTTGATGACTTAAGAACAAAAGAACAGGGAATCAAATGCAACAAAATAAAAGGTCCTAAGCAAAGGGACTCAAGTCCTTCAACTCTTCCTTGAGGGGTTCCAAATTTGTTCTTGAAGTCTCCAAACTCACAACTACTTCATCGTTGAGGGGGGTGGTATTCTCAAACGTTGCAATCTCTTCCACAATTTCACAAACTCCGACTTGGGCACTATGAAAAAGTTGATTTTCTTCCTTCAGAGTAGCACACAAGTTCTTCCTTTGCTCTTTTAAATCCGCAAGTTCCTTCTCAACACGCTTCAACTTGTCCATAGTAGATTGGACCTTGAAAGCCTCTCCACTTCTTTAGCGCGGGCCTCTTGAAGATGATCGTTGGCTTCCTTTAACTGCCGCTCGAAAAGATCTTTGGATAACCTTTCAAAAGACGATGACCTCGCCTCATCATAAGCAGCAGCCTTGGCGAAGAATGTGTTCATCGATTCTTCCACGTTTGAGATGTCAAAATTCTAAAAGCATTTCATAGATTCAAGAACAAAGTAGACACCGTCTTTGACCGATGAGATGAAATCAATTGGGGTGTTTGATATCTTCACGAGAAGATCAGATCATGCCATAACTTTTGAAGAAACTCCTTTTGATAATTAAGAACAAACCTCTCGCCTTCAAAAACCGACACCGCGGCTTGACAAAAGGGTTGTTTTCTCTTAAGCCGCATTCCAAGAGGACGGGTCGTAGCTGACAAGTTAGACCCAAAAGTCGACCATTGGCTGTCTTAGGAAGTTTCATCATCTTCAACATCTAAGACTTCAGCTTTGAGCTACAATAATGCATCAATTAGGGTTAGAAACAAAAGAAGATCTTATCACAAAAAAAAAGAGTAAGAAAGAAATAACCTCCTTGACAAAATTCAACATCGATGGTTTATGACTTGAGCCTACACCATCAACGTTGATGTTTTTTGGTTTTGAATCCCTCTTCGGCCTCTTCCAATGGCGATCAGGGTTTCTACTCCCACTTACTTCCAAGGAACGGGGAGCACTTTGCTTCTTATTCACTTCAAGGGGTTTGACCACTTGAGAACTTTGCTTGGGAGGAGAAGTAGCTGGCTCGCGAGGTTGATCTTGGGGGACTCCTTCACCACACTTCTTGCCTTTTGGAGAAGCTTGACTTGGGCCTAAGGCAAGTAACTTTGCCATGTTTTCTTCAAAGTAGCCACCGTGAACTCCGAGCGACCATCTTTTGTACGCCTCAAAGGAGTACTTCTTCATATTTGGGGCCATGGGAGGGAACAACACTTGGTCTTGGACAAGAAGCACAAGCGCCAATAACGGATTCCACCTTCTAAAGAGGTTTTGCGAACGTCTTGCGAAAGAATCCCTGGCACTTCTTGGAAGAAACCAAATTGACGACCAAATTGATGAGGGCCATAGGGCTCGACAAAAAAAATGATCATCTTGCCGCGAAGGAAGATAGTTCGCACAAACGGCCATGAAATAGGTTTCTTCAGATTCTATGGCGTGCCCGTCATCTGTGAATGAAAAGTCCTTGTCTCTCGCAATCATATTGCAAGTCCAAGATATAAAGTCACCTTTGTGTAGCAGCTTTCTAGCCTCCTGCGGATCTTAGTATTTCGTACCTCCTTCGCCTAAGAAGAGCATCATCTTGGGCCCACGAACACTTTGCACAAGTTGATAATGAGTCTTGAAATAGTAAGCTATCCAACTATAAACAAAGTGAATCAGAAATGGAGAATGCACGCGAGTTGGCCTTGGGGAGTTAGAGATCTTATTCAAACCTCTTTAAATGCTAGCCAAGACGGGAACGACAAGACCAATCATTCGACCGACTACCATGGCACTCGCCACCTTGAAAACACTTGGACGTATTGAACCAACATCTTGAATGGGAAAGGGCAAAGATGCAAAGCCAACACGCCAAGTACGCAACCAAGAAAGTCTTTTCCTTTAAGCTGCCTTCAACGCCAAGCTTCGAGAATAACGCCTCATCCGCAGTGGACCACTTTCCATGTACCCCAAAGGTCTCGGAGGGGTTATGAGTTGACTTAGGACGACCGGCCTTCTTTTCTTTACGCGGAGGGGGTTCGCAGTATTTCTTCGCCCTTCTAAGCCAAAACTTGACCCACTTGTCGACAGGAACTTGAGAGGATTGACCATCGTTATTACTTTTTTGAAGCAAAGGGTAAACGTGGAGTAGGAATTTGCAAGAACGAGGCACAAGTCTCCCCCTGTCTCATCAACCCCGTTAAGCTCCTTGGCACTTGGGACGACTTCGTCGTAAAGGAGTCCGGCCATAGGAAGCCCGACAAGGGTATGCACGTCCCACAACGAGATAGACAACTTTCTGAAGGATGTCAAAAGAGTGTTAGTGGATGGGCACCACGCTTCGCAGAATGCCTTAACGATGTCGGAGTTAGATCGTAAGTGAACATTGAGGCGTATACGGCATCATATACTTGAGCTGCAACTAGCTTGTCCTCGCACCGGCTGAGTACATCTTCCGTCCACTCCCAAAATCCTTTGATGTAGCGGAACTCGCCGGCAAAGTGAATGTTGTCGCCCCACTTGGCTTTCCCTTCAATGATGCGGCGGCCTAACGTTGGTAGAAATCTTGGTTCGTCAAAACAACGGTGGTGAGTCGCTTGCAAAGACCACACATTGGAAGTCTTGCTCAATGTAACTTCTCGAGACCATTGCTCAGTGTGAAGCGGATGTCGTCAACCTCGGCCATTGCTTCGCATATCTACTGATGAGAGGAGTGTGAGTCGCCAAAGTTGTTCCTTTCTTCAAAGGTTGACTTTCATCATCAAGATTACTAAGTTTTGTTGACCGGAAGAAAAAGACTCGTCTTTGAAGTAAACCATATTTCAAGCTATCAAAACAAGAAGAAAGAATTTAACTGAGTCAAGGAAAAAAAAACTCAATAAATCAAAGTTAGAAAACATATGGATTCACAAATGATTCAAGACCATGAATTTAATAACCAAGTTTCTTTTTACGGATTATGAAGCAGCACTACCCAAGATTAGTAAAAAAATAAAATAAAAAATCAGAATTCAATTGCCTACCCACATCAGAAAGATCAAAGCAATTCATTGTACCTCAACTCAAGATTACCAAAAGAAATCATTATATTATAATCATATTAGAGTTGATTTCATCATGATGGTTGTATTAGAGTTTGATTCATCACGATGGTTGTGTTAGAATTTGACTTCATCATCAAGCTTTTTTGAGAGGAAAACTGGACGGAAGCATTGAAAAGAACCAATGAAAATCTCAAGCCATGAATTGCAACACCAGTGTATACTAATCAAAAACAAAAAAGAGAGAGAGGAAAACAGTGACCTACGCGGCATGCAAACAAAAAAAAAAAAAAAAAAGACTGGATGATGAGAAGAAAAGGATTGATTTTGGGAGCATGCCTGAAGTTGCCAATGAACTTGAAGTTAATTGGTGGAGCAAACTGCAGATGTAGAGGTCAGACTCAAAGGATGCGGCAAATTGAATCAGTGAAAGAACGCAACAAAAAAAAATCACGAAGGATAGCAAGTAACCTGCAAAGAAAGCCGAAGGAATTTCAAACATCAGTTCATTGAGACATTAATACAAACAGCTTCCAGGAATGCAAAAAAAGAAAAGAGACATGATCTCAAGAAAAGAGATTACCCCGAGTATTCTGAAGAATTATTTTTCGCCTTGGTGGGATTGAACTTTTATATAGCAAAGGTTACAAAGGTCTAATTTGAGGGATTGAACTTTTATATAGCAAAGGTTACAGAGGTCTAATTTGATGAAACTTAGAAGACCTCCACAAGTTTAATTAAAATTAGAAGACCAATTGATTTTCTTCTTTCTAGTTAAGTCCAATTCTTTAGAGTTCTAATCGTCTCATTATTGTGGAACCATAAACAAAAGAAAAAGAATGAAGTGCTGTGGAGTTTTGCTGAAGTTCGGTCTCCACGCAGGCAAGGAAAAGCCTCGGGTTAAGGTTTCCATCAGAAGAACAAAATAATTTAAGAGATCACCCAATAATGATATAGTAGTTTGGCCCATGAACACCAAGTAGCGATGGGGATAACAAAGGCTAACAATTTAATTTTGACAGCTCATTATTCTCAAAGACCACTAATGGTTCGATCCATATTTGATTGAACCAAATTCACGAGAATCGTGACAACACAATAAAGTTTGATTCACATTTTCGCGACTCATTCACTTTGAAAATTATATTTTCAAGCATATATTCATGAACGAGTCTCGAGGGGGCATTTGTAGATAAATGAATTTCGCAACAATCAAATGACGACAAATGAAAATGTGTATATATATATATATATTATTTATCAATTATAATAATTTTCTATTTATATTTTGGAATTTACTAAATTAATTTCAAATGTAAGTAGTTAATTTAATTGATATTTTAATATGTATATTTCGTCATCAAATCAACGATCGACACGTGTCAAATTGAGGTGTTTCGTCCAATCAAATCAAGACATATTTCTCATATTATCTCTTTGAAAACTACAAAAATTAAAGAGATAATATCAAAATTGACCATTCATGCCTTCCCAAATATTTAATGTATTTATCTCTTTAAATTAAAATAAAGAGATAATATAAAATAAGTGTTCAAGTTCACCACAACTCTACCTCTTTTACAGCTATATAAAGGGGTCCATGGAACTCATTCAAAAACACACACACATACAATTGAAGACACAAGCAAGAGAGCATTCAATAAGTCCCAAAATCCTCTCAAGCGCAAATAAAGAAAGATCCACAGCGTTCTAGGCAAGATTCAAGGCGTTCGTCATGAAAATCGTCCAAAGCCAGCGTTTAATTCGACAATAAGTCATAAGACCGGCAAATTAACGTTATCAAGACACAAGTCCACATTGGCGGAAGATCAAAGTCTCAAATCCACCAAGAAATATTCCAAATTCATGTCAAATATCCTCAAGTTCATAGCGTTTAATCTGGGAACAAGTCAACGACCCCCGAATTAACGTTATTCAAAGTCAAAGTCGACGTCAAAGGAGATCAAACGTCGAGTTTCACCTCCGAAGTTGCCGAAGTCAAAGATCATATTCTCGAAGAGAAGAATAAGAGGTTTTCAAGTAGAGATTTCGCACCCACAGATATTCAATCAATTCAAAAAAATTATTTGTACTATTTTCTTGTTTCGATGAATTCAGGAACACGAAAATTTGTTTACACCTACCACTGTTGAATTTTGTAAGCGAAGACATATAATAAAAATTTTATCATGAAATTATAAGTTATTAAAATATTTATAAATAATTCATATTTTAGTGAAAGAATATATACTAAAAATCGTCCAAAAATTAAAAATGAAGACAAAATATTCCGAAGTGTCCATGCCTTTATAATATAGACAGATATTAGACAAACCTGCACACCTACTAATATTCGTGGATAAGATCAGTACGCTTGTGTAACCTCGCATGCCTATACTTAGTATGCGATTCATTATATCATTCAATACATCCAAATTTAAAAATCGATTCAACACATCAATATTTAAAATCAATGAATACGGTCAAACGAGACAAATAGATAAAAAAAAAAAAAACTATCATAGAAGTAGCCCATATTCATGGTACTCGAACTCACAACTTTTTTATTATAGGGCCTCAACCTTACCAATCAAGCAAGACTTCATCAGTTCACATGTGCATACCTAAACCCTATAATGTGACCAAATTTATTTTTGAATAAACAAACAATGGATATATATATATATAAATATATATATATATATATATATCACTTGGGAACACCTTACCATGGCAATATGAGAGAGTAGCAAGTGGCCTAGTCCCTCCATAGGACGCACCAACAGAGCGTCAACACCAACACGATGAACAGTCTTGCACGTGTTGGAAACCCGACTTTAGGATTAAACTGAGGAGATAACATTGTCGCATGGAAAGTGGCATCTAAGGAAGCTCTGCCTGTGGCAAGATATCTTCTAGTGAGGGCTCCTCGATATGAGGCCTCTTTAGAGAACTTGGGCCAATTTCAAGAGGCAATACGAGGGGAGTAGGAGAACCGATGATAACGAGACTAGAGGGGCGGCAAGAGTCTCCTCGATTTCTGGAGAAGTAGCGACTTTGATAACAAGAGTCTCTTGGGGGAATTTGGTCGTATACGAGTGAAGGCGTTGAAGAGAAACAAACCCCGGAGGAACACTGCTTGGGAGTTTAGGGGTTTCGGATAGGGACCTGGCTCGGATACTCAAAGGAACATCTGACAGAGTGGCCGAAGCAAACCTTGTTCCCAACAAGGACAAAGGATTCGAGGGCATATTGTCAGGAACAAATTTAAGAATGGCCGCCCGGTTCATCATAGTCTCTGCAAAGAATATTAAAATCACAAATCAAACAAACATGGAAAATAGATAACTATAAGGAAAGCACTTATGAAGATGAGAATAAAGGCTCTCGAGGCTAGTATAAGTGTCCTCGGCAGGATGCAGCCCTACCACTATGAGAATGTTTTTTCCAGAAGAGCTTTGGCCCTAAAACTATGCTCGAACAAACAGACGCCCTTCAACCTCTCCTTCACCTCCTCAAAGTTGATTGGCAGAAAGTCGTTCAAAGACAAACGCCAGGCTAAGGGAACCTCCTAGTTAGGTTTTCGATCAAAAAAGTAACGAGACTTCCAAGTCCCATGGGAAGAGAGGATTTTTCGCCTATGAAAGTAAGGTCGGGATGAGAGAACAAGTAGAAAAGGCATCTCCCCTCTGAGAGGGAAACTTCTTGTCTTGGGGATTAAATTTCGTCTTCTTGGCGGACCCCTCTTCTTTTATCTCTTTTCTTTTCTTTCCTCGGCTCTCCCTTTTGGAGACTCGTGTTTCCTCCATGTTAACGTACTTAGCTGCTCTAGTTAAAAGGCTATCGAAATCTGAAGCATGCTTCTTAGCCAGGGACTCCGTCCAACAATCCTTGGAGAAAAAAAATTGCTAACTTTGAATTCCTGTGTGGTTGCTGGGACCTCCAAAGTTGTGGTGTTGAACCGATGCAGGTAGTCCCTCAGGGACTCAGAATCCTTTTACTTGACAGCAAAAAGGCTGAGGGGGGTCTTACAGTGCTTCCTGCTGCTGGCAAATTAATGAAAAAATAATGAGCGAAACTCTTGAAAGCTCCCTACTTATCCTGCCGACAATTGATTGAACCACTGTTGGGCAGCCTGAGCAAAGGTGGTAACAAATACCCAGTTTTTGATCCCGTTCGTGTAACTGTGTAGGAGAGTCGCGTTCTCGAAATGAGACAGATGTTCTTGTGGGTCCGTAGTGGGCGTACAACAATTGGGAGGCAAGTCGTCTGCCATAACCTCGTGGCTAAAGGGGATACCCCCTAGGTCCTCTAGAGGAACTCTCATCATCTAATGCTGGACATCCTGTAAGTTCTTCTATAGCCATTCCAATTGGGCCTCCTAACGAGGAAGAGCCTCATTTCACACAGGGAGAGGGGGGTTGGTCCTCCCTCAGGTTGCACGGGAGGTCTCATCGTGGGGTGGACTTCATTTGTTTCTCTCAGCCCCTAGGTCGCCGAGGGGACTTCTTGAGGCTATGGAGCCATGGTCACCACAGGCGCTGCTGGTACTGCGGCCAACTGTGTCTGGATGGCTGATGTGACCATCTATTGGATTGTCGTGAATAGCCCTGGAGATAACTTGTTTGAGGAGGCATCTGAGGAAGTGCTATCGCTAGGGGGATCCGAAGGAGGATCAACGGGAGCAGAGGGTCTAGCCTCATTTCGTGCAGGGGCCAAGGGAGCTCCAACCAGCACCTGCAATGCCTGAGGGTCAACACGACATTGATTGCATTCTGCTTGTCAAGTCCCCTATTGGGAGTATCCATAATTCTCACGTCCGAGATCTCTGTTCTCACAGACGGCACCACTTGATGTGAGCAAAATATGCTCGGTTAGGGGGATGACTTTGGGCTGGAGGGTCCTGGTCCAGATATCAAATTATGTTTAAAAAGTGGACCTGCAAAAAATACGTTAGCACTCCGACACTCAAGTCAGCAAACTGTTGAAGAAAAATATAATTGAAGAATACGAGAAGAATGAAAAGAATAGTTGCGGTAGGTGTAGCATGAAACAGGTGTTCAATGTGTACTATCGAAAGTACGTTATCCATTGAGGGTAGAAACCGTATATTTATAGGTGGAAGAGTCCTTATAAAGTGAGGAGTTTGTCCTGATAAGGACTCTGAGTAGGCAGAAGGGCGAGGGCTCCTTAGTTGTTCGGGGGAACAAATGGATAATTCCTGTCAAACATGGAGTGTAGTTGCAGATAGGGATGCCCAACTTCCACTCGCGCCTTCCTCAGAGTCCGTGTATTGTCCATGTAAAGCGATGATTTGGACGCCTGTGGCCTCACTGGCTGCCCTCGTGACCTCCAGGCTTCGTGACTTCGGTCTTTGGCTGGACTGGCCTGGATGAGGCAAGTGTCTCCTCAGGCCTTACTCCTAGTTTGGGCTGGAGAAGAGGTGGGCCCAGACCCGTGGGCCGTTGCATGCTTCCTTGGGATAAGCCTACTTGGTCAGCGTTGGGCTGGCCGAATCTGGGCATATCACACATAAACATATAATTTATTAGTTTATTGTAAGATTTGCAAGCTATGGACAATTTCTCACTAATTTAAGATAATTTAAATTTTATAATAAAATATTATAAAAATATGAGTAGTTCAGATGTTTTAATTTTTTTAAAGTATATTATGGTGATGAAAAATATTAAAATTGCATAGAAAATATAATTTTTATATGGCAATACATAATATCCTAGGGTACCTAATTAATAGTATAATACCATGCATTAATTGGACTCGGAAATATTTAATACATTGAAGTTTGATTTATTTGAATTCTATTACATGAATTTTCCAATGGGTGGTTAGTGAAGAGAGTGGATCTGCCCGAGAGCACAGCGGAAGCGCAAAAATTGCAAAATAAACATAAATCACATAAATATATATATATATATATATATATATAATCGATCCAAGGGGTGTACTCTTGTATCTCTCCTGGGCATTCGATGTAGGATGTGTACATACCAAACACAAACACATAGGACGCATAGTGAAGGGTAAACGAAAATTATATGAACACAAATGTAATCGTTACCTTGTACTTTTCTTGAATGCCAACTACAAGCTTTGTTCCCTTTATTATTGACCTAAACGTGTCCACAAGATCTCAAGGGTAGCGATCCTCTAATGACGTCCACACCACACCGGGAGAAGTCTTAATTTCCTTGCTAGAAGAAATTAAAACCTGGAAGAAAATGAGACTGAAAGGACTATACTATGAGATTAGTATATCCTCTTCAGTCAAGCCTTGTTTTTCAATTGATCCTAGATCAAGAAGAGTAAAGCATAGGGATAGAGAGAGAGAGAGAGAGAGAGAGAGAGAGAGAGAGAGGACAAGTGTGTCTTATGAGAGTTTTGAGTGGTCTAGACATATAAATGTATAATTAATGGGATGATTGAATTATGCCTAGATACATTCGGACATGTCTAGATGCATTCTAATCATCCCATCAATAAAGCCTAAACTCACAAGGTATCATCAAATTATACCAAGTGAGGAAACCACAATCAAGAGATGATTTGTACTTTCCAAAAGCACAAGTCCATCACCTTCTAAAGGTGATGTCCGATTTCACAATCAAGAGATGATTTGTACTTTCCAAAAGCACAAGTCCATCACCTTCTAAAGGTGATGTCCGATTTCATGCTCTCCAAGAACATGAAATCGGCCACCCTCATTTTGGGAAGAGTTGGACTCTTCCCATTTCCAAAAGTGGAAGTCAACTCGATCCTTGGGCCATAATTTAATGGGTTGGGCCTAGTTTTAATCAAATTAAAACAAGCCCAACAAATCCAATAAATTATGCTCAAAGGTCTTTCTATCTAATCAATTAGTGTAAGCCCAATACAATATTGGACCATCCATCCAATGGACTATCCCATGTATAAATATCTATTTATTTATCATCTTCTAGAATTAACTCCAAGTTAATTCCTTCACCTCCTCGGTGATTTTTATGTAACTCTTTAGGTTCATCCTCAACTAGACTTAGGCTAGTGTCTAACACAGGCCTGTCACCATGGTGGTTGTCTAGCAACGGTCTATGGCGCTAGAGACTAGGTAAATATTGACGTGAACATTTAGGTTCCCGATTGTCATACGGGGTATGGTCCTTCCGTCTATCGTCCACTGGCCTAAGTTTAGGGCATGGAATTAGGTGTTGGTTCCCATCCTGCACTAGACAACTATGCTTGACGCTCGAAACTGTGTTTGCTTTATTGCGTCGATGCAGGAGACTATTTCCTACTCGATCAATCACTGTAGCCACAGTTTTAGAGAGCATGAACTCGTCTCCGAGTGCATAGGAGATACCATTGCCACATACTGACGAAGGATGGATCCTCTTCTTGAAACACACAGTCCTCGCTACGCATTTTGACTGCATTGGACAAGGCTTTGATGAACATGTCCATGACATAAACACCTCTTGTCAAATCCAAGATACAACCATCGTGTGTACATGACTGACATGGTTCCTCAAAGTCCAACTATCATATGGATCACTATTTTCATAGGGGTGTTATCTGAAATCCCATTTTCTCTTCTGACTTCCTTTCCCTCGCTTCTGAAGGGGTCCCTACTACGTGAATCCTATACCTTCTTTCCTTTCCTTTATGTTCTCCGACTCGATCTCGCTCCTCATCGCCATCCTCTCTAGGTTCTTTCATCACATACTCATTAAAGTATTTTTGCCTGACTAACCTCTCAATTTCATCTTTAAGTTGGTACTTTGTTGGATCGTGTTTCGAACATCTCCTTGGAGTGACCTTTTCGTGTCATGTCTTGCTCACCGCCTCTCTAAGGTCCTCATGACCCCTTTCCCTTCCTCTTCCTCAAACAATTGCCTTCTAACAAGATCACGAGCAATGGGGGTCTGTCATCCTTTTGTACTCAACTATAGTTTGTTTCCCGCTTCAATGATTATTTTTGTAATCCCGACTTTGTTAGATAAAAATAGGCTCATTATGCCTCAGGGGGTTTGACTCCCCTTTTGTGGCCTGCGTTACCCTTTCTCCTAGAAGTTCCTTCCACCTTTCAACAAAAAAGTTCACAGTAATTTCTTATCAAATGGGCTAAAATGATTTGGATCGGGTATCAAGGTTGTTACAAGGGTAGTCCATATCACAAATTTTTGCTCAAGTGGGTAGTCCATATCACAAGTTTTTTGGGAACCTGAGCAAGAAAGAGATCATTAGGCTTGACCGGCTTAGTCCGAGTGCAATCCCAACCGAAGTTAAAAACAGTGATTCTTTACCTTGTAAAGATATTTTGTCTTTATGAAGGAGATATTTTGATCCTTCCGACATTGTGTGCCTGATATATCCCATCAATATTATTTTTAATATTTTGCTTCCATATGAGCATGCCCGATGGTTAGTAGTATTCATAAAACTTAAAAAGTGTGGGCACGTGCGAAGTGTTGGCACTTGATCGACAATGGGTATTGTGATTTTGTGGGCATAAACATCCAATTTAGAACGTTGAGGGAAAAAAGAAAAAGGAAATGCAATTGAGAAGTAAAAAATTATATAAGTTGTCTTCGTTAATTACGAGAATTTAGAGACAGAACAGTCAATAAATACATACATAAATAGTAAACAGGCTACCAATGATGATCAGACGAACGACCTCAGTAAAATCCAGAAAAATGGAGTTGCGCTATCACTCGCTACTGCTCCTACTATCACTGTTCAATTTCCTCGCTCTCAATCGAGCCAACGATGATGGCGGCGCCGGAGTCATCAAAGTCAACTACAAATTCGCCGGCTCAGACGCCAGTCTCAGTGCCCTCAGAGCTCACGACGACGTTCGTCATCTCGCCATTCTCGCCGGCGTAGACCTTCCCCTCGGTGGCACCGGCCGCCCGGACGCCGTTGGGTGGGCTATTTTTTGTTGTTGTTTTTGTTTTTTATGTTTTTCTATTTTTCGTTTTCCCTTTCGGTTTCACGGCGTTTGTTTGAGTAAATAAGGTGATGGTGTAGTTGTAAATGCTTAGATATAGTGGGTGAAAGTTTCTTGTTTAACCGAATGATTGATTTTTATATTCAGATTCTGTGCCTGATCCCGGGGCTATATGTCACAGTGTTCAATCTTTTTGTGTTTCCAGCGTTTGGTTGGTGTTATTGTTTGAACAGATGAATGGTTCTGAAATAATATTGCTTATATCTCGTGCTTAATGTTCTTTAGGGTAATCAATTCAATAATCGAATACTATGTTTTTTACGATAGCAACTTTGTTACTGTGGTGAATTGTGGGTGGTTATCAAGATTGTCTTTGATTCTGCCTCGTGGTATGAAAGAAAGAAATGAATTGCTAATGGGGCCTAAATGAAATGTACTAGTGTTTACTTGGATACACACTTTCATGTATGATGAATATGCATGTGTGAGTTGCTAATTACTAGATTAGTGATGCCTTGCTGTGGAAGGTTCCTTTAATTTTCCTGAACATCCTTACTCATGGACTGCTATATAGTTTTACACCATTTGTTATTTATGTTGCAATGAAACATGTGTAATATGGTGAAATTCCAACCATTATTGCTTTGCTGCTCCCTATGCAGTATTCACACACTATATATAGCAACTCGACTAACTAGTAGTAATTACCACCATATATGTAGCAAATTGAACAAATATCTATATATGGGCATATCTACATCTTCATGTTATAGTTGGCTTATGCTGTACATTTTGAATCCCAGTTTAAACTTTTATATTTTTCCCTCTTTAATAACATGTTGAGGAAACTATGATCTATTCTAGTACGATAGCCAAAGATCCTCCTTCTGGAGAAAGATACAGTGGTTTAGAATATTTGGTCCTGAAATCCCCTCAAATCAGTCTATCTATAAAATATTGCGTGTGGACAACTTAGATGTGACTATATGCACACATATCATTCGATGTGCATAAGGACATGCACAGACAACCTTGCTCTATGAAAAATTAGTGCTGCAATAGACACTCTTAAATGCTCTGTTTGGCTATTGATGTTTACAATGAATAAATTTGCAAAGCCTTTAAGGCTCTGCAAGTTCTGTTGAAAATTTTCAATTGCTTATACAAAATAAGTTAGCAAATTTTCTGCTGCTATTTAGAGTTCATAGGAAAAAATGTCTCTTTGTTCTTTGCTGCTATCTTAGAGTTTATAGGAAAAAATGTCTGTTTGTTCTTTCAAAACAGAAAGAGAAAAAAGGATTGACTAGAATCCATTAGCTCATTTATATTGTCAATATGGCAGCATTCTTCTAACTTATGTATTTGCTACTGATAGTGCAGGCTCTATTATGCTAAAATAGGCATTGGAACGCCTTCTAAGGATTACTATGTGCAAGTTGACACTGGAAGTGACATAACATGGGTTAACTGCATTCAGTGTCACCAATGCCCCCGAAGAGGCTATCATGGTGTATGACCTCATCTCTATGTTGATATATATTCTAGATTAGGAATGAGTTTCTACACTTTTACAAGGGCAACATCCCTTTGTTTTCATCTGTAATTGTTCCTGTAATAGAATTTACTTTATGTTTTGGCAGATAGAACTTACCCTTTACAATCCAAGAGATTCTCTTACTGCGAAACTAGTATCATGCACACAAGATTTCTGTAAAGAGATTGGTGGTGGCTTATCTGGTTGCACGGCAAATACATCATGTTTGTACACTGAGGTTTATGGAGATGGGAGCTATAGCATGGGCTACTTTGTTGAGGATGTTGTCCAGTATGATCGAGTCTCTGGAGATTTACAAACCAAGTCGGCCAATGGAAGTGTTATTTTTGGGTATGTTGTAATTCAAACATTATCATTATCAGCTCTCTGGTGTGAAGTACTTCTGATGGTCATTCTTTCACATGCTTACTAACTTTTCTGATCTATCATCTGGAAATAGGAGTATTGAGGTCATTTTTTATCTATTAATTAGAAAGGATGTATTAAACACTTATATTTGTGCTTGTCGAAATGCTTGGAACTCAAGCGTTTACTATGAATTACAATTGCAAGAATGCAAATGCGATGATGCAAATTAGCAAGCATGAAGAACTTAGTGAATTCAATACAAGTACATTCCCATAAAGTAGCGATTGAAGTGGGATCCTAACTTACAGATTAGATATGTTTGGAAGCCACATAAAGATCATAAACTATTCTCTTACCTGGTGAAGTTTCTACTGGAGTACTGGGAACTTTAGAGACATTTAGTTCCAGTTACTACAGCTCTACCGTGTTTGGCAATGTACCGGATTCGGTGAAAGTGTGATGTGCTCTGAAGATGGCTGCAAAAGTGCTACATTGGGGAACTTGGTATGTAAATCCAGGCCTCGCATACTAAAACTATGACAAAGGTGTCAGGAGGTATCACAAATTAATTGAACTTTTATTTATCTCAATTGTCGCCAAAAATGTTCACTGTACCATTTACATGTAGCCTTTCTTTTATGTCAAGCTACTTAATAGGGATTTTGTTTGCACTCCACCATACTGTGAATAAGCAACAATCAAGTTGAGTGAAGCTAGAAAAGGAAATATTGATGTAGTGGGTTGGAACAGATCAAGAAGCAATTTGGGACTGTGCTTCATACACAAAATCAGACTGAATTGGACGGGCTATGGCACAAAAAAATGAGTCATCTAAACTGTAAGACCATTGCCAAGTTGTTCAAGCATGGTCTGGTAGAAGGTTTGCTATTCATTAAGTTTCTACATGAGCTGTCAAGCTGCTTGGTTATGCTGTATACTTAACTGAAAATATTTTGAATGCCATTTTTTTACTTAACTCCTACTCCTATATCATGATTATTTTCTTCTTCAACCTAGTTGAGCACATAATGTATCATGCCTATTTTCTTCTTCAATCTAGTTGAGCCCATAAAGTGTCATGCTTATTTTCTTCTTCAAATCTAGTTGAGCCTGTAAAGTGTTTTTCAGTTCACACTTCAACTACATTCCATCTGATTGGTCAGTCTTTCACATAATATGCTTTAATGCTAAAATGAGTCGTTAACGCGATCACACGTCATAATGTGTTTACTTACTGAACAGTTGCTGCCTATGTGCGTACTTTATTGCACACATGAGTCTTTAGCTTGTGATGCTTCAAAGGTGAATATGAACTGACCCATAGATCAAGAAAGGATTGCTTGCGGTCATCGAAACAAGCATGGGCTTTGTCAGTTAGACTTGATATCCTTGGTTTCCTATTACCTATGGCCGTGAGACAGAGGGATTAATGGGCAGTTTGGCCACTGACTTTGCGCATACCTCTAATATGACCATGGAAGATATAAAATGGAAAGTGCCAGCTTATGAAGAATACTGAAAAACTGCTAAGGATTGGTGGTGGAAGGTAGATCTTGATTGGTTCAGACAATGGAAATATCAGTTCACCTGTCCTTTATATCTGGTTACTGGTCAAAATCCAATATGCCTACTATAACACTTTATGCATTCGAATCTTAGAAAGAAGCTAATAGAATGATATATAGATATGGAATAATAGTTATAGCATAGTTAAGTGTGGTAATCTATTGTAGTACTCCTAAGAGCTTCTCTTTTTCTTCATATGTGCTGTGGTGTTCCTCCTTTTCCATCATCTTCCTTAATCTTGTTTCTGCGTTTACTCTCTAACACACTTTCTTCCATCGTTCTTTCTTTGTTCCTTTTCCTTCTCCCCCTTCCTTTTTTTCCTTCACTGTTGGTCACTTTCCTTCACTTATCTTGTCTTTGCTTTCTAAATTTTCTTCCTCTGTTCTATATGGACCAATTACAGAAATGCAGCCTGTATTTATAGGAAAATTTACACTTTGTGAGCCTCTTAGGTAGTAAAGATATGATTCCTTTTTGGGATTCTGTTTCACCTTTCAGTGCTAGATATAGCATAAGCTGCATGCCTTCCACATTTGTAAATATTTTCTTGGGCTCCAAGTGTCTCATGATGCGCCGTTATCATTTCCTGCCTGTTTATATGCAGGTAATATGATTTAAGGGCTAACAAGTGGTTAGTTAGCCGTCACCACCTCTTTTTCATATTTTTGACCCTCAACTCTTGTGAAAGTGATAACTTAGGGTTGCAAACTATAACTTCTTCCATGCACATTGCCTGGTCATCATTTCGGAACCTAATTTACCTTCTTTGGGAACTCTTAACTCCTCTTAATTTCCGTGACCAACATTACTTACCCTAGAGCATTTATGACCCGCTTAAATAACTAGTTATTTATATCTTAGGATCTATTCTTATCTTTGAGTTGACATTACATTGTTTGACACTGTTAAACTAGTTCATAATTGAACAAAATATTTCACATGGTTCAATCAGTCAGAGCTTGGTTAAGCAATCTGCTTTCTTTGTTGTACTCTGGACTATACTTACATTGTGTTCTGAGCATGTAGTATAGGAATTTGTGGCTTTATCATCTGTTGCCATTTATGAAAGCTTATGCATATTCCAATTCCTGTCTATACACACAACTATTATACTATAAAATTTTGGATTCTAATCTGTCTGATTATTTATTATCTTGAATCTCTGATAAGTATATATGTTTCTTCTTTGAGCAATTACTAAGTGCAATCTTTTGAGCAGATGTGGTGCTAGACAATCTGGGGATCTTGGGCCATCGGATGATGCACTGGATGGGATACTGGGTTTTGGAAAATCAAATTCATCAATGCTTTCACAGCTAGCTTCATCAGGAAGAGTGAAGAAGATGTTTGCACATTGCTTAGATGGTGTGAATGGTGGAGGTATCTTTGCTATTGGGCATGTTGTTCAGCCACAAGTGAACACAACACCACTGGTGCCGGACACGTACGTTAGATCCTTTCTTTTGATTTTGATTATGTTACTTTGCTTTTGGCCTGTAAGTACGAATTCATTTCAGGTAGTAAAGTGATGATTTACGACACTTCATTGTTGTTTCACTGGGATATCTAGTAAATCTTTGCTAGTTACCATAGCCAGCTAGAGAACATAGAGGCTATGAGGCAAATTTCGTTTCGCCCTTAGTTTGAACAAAAGGATTGAAGGCTGGAAACACTGTCTTACATTTTCTTGTATCTTCAACATGACATGAGAATATCTTATCACTATAGGACTTCACAGTATTATCTATTCTTCATGATGATTCCTAGAATGACTGTGATCTCAAATGTATTCCATAATTTACCTCATATTTTGTGGGTCTAGTGTAAGAAAACAGCAGTGCAACAATGAGCAGGGGGTCGTAAAGTATAGAGGATGCATCTGGATATACTCTGTGGCTGAAGTATTAGAAAATATATAAGGAGAAACATGTGAGAGTACTTGTTGGGTAGAATTTTAGGACCTGCAAATATGGAAGCTTGAGGAGTTCATCAACTGCAAAAAGTGCTGAATGACCCTTGATATATGTAAAACTAAGAGTTGAAAGAAACCTTTGGGTAAAAAGAATAACATTAGGTAGTTCTGTTTAACTTAGATTATGTTAATATCATAGTATCACATTGACATTATGATAATTGATCCTCACTGTGAACAAATCGTACTTTATTGTTTTAGGGACTTTTTAATTCCAAAAACTATTTTGGACTAGTTTGCTCTTCTAATGATGGTAGACAACTCTATGATTATCTCATTCTGCATGCAGACTCAGCTTTTATTAGCCTTTTTGAGATCTCGCATCGGTTTTTGATTTTATTCTATGAGTTTCCTACTTACTAAATTCTCATGCGTGGTGGCTGCTCTTTATATGCACATAGCCCATATCTCAGTTTTGGACATCCCTTAAAAAGTTCTTTCTATGAAATTGTAGGCCCCATTACAATGTCAATATGACTGCAGTTCAAGTCGGTCATGATTTTCTGAATCTCACAACAGACGTGTATATGATTGGAGACAAGAAAGGGGCAATAATTGATAGTGGTACCACACTGGCTTATCTACCTGAGGTGATTTATGATCCATTAGTAAAAAAGGTGACTAATTTGCCACTGTTACCTTGAAATACTTGGATTACTAGAGTTTGATGGAGGGAAGCTTACCGTTGTATGTGCTTTACAATTTGTTAGATACTCTCATGGCAGTTGGATTTGAAATTACAGACCCTTCATGATCAATACACTTGCTTTGATTATTCTGGAAGGTATTACCCATTTGTCGATCTCCCCTGAACGAGTTAATCTATTATTTATGTATATTTTTCTCATTCTTAATGCTATAGTGGCAATTGATCAGACATCTTTGCTTATTTGACTTGCCTCTTTTCACCATTTTTCTCTTATTTCTTCTGATGCTTGACGTTTGATATTTCTAACTTGTTTGCATATGTATTTTTCTTTCCTTCTTGCTGTGATTCTGTTAATTATACTAGGATCATCTATCTTTGTTGGTAGTCTAAATTAGGGGTTGATTTTCGTAATTTTGAAGGCAAAATTTACTGATCCTTATATTACTTAGCTCTTTAAGATTTTCTAATGTGGTTGGTGATCAATGTCTAGTCTCCAAGTTTTTTACATATAAAAGAGGATTGCCTGACCTTCATGTTATGCCTTCCTTCTATCAGTTATAAGTCCTTATTCCATGTGTTAAATATAACTTAGAAGATGCTTGTTTTTATATTTAGAAGAATTTGGTTTAACTATGAAATCAAAGGACATTTATTGGTTGAAAGTAGTAAAGCTCCATTACATCACTTTGTAAAAATCATTACAAATTGGAATACCTTTAAAGAGCTAATATTACAAGATTTGGTTCCACTAAATTATGGATTAGTTTAATTTAGCTTCATTATACACCTCCAACTTTACTTATATATTTTCATCTCATAATGTCGGTGGAGTTAGGTGAATGAATTTGTTATTTTCCACATGAAAATATGACAGTATAAATAGAAAATAAGGGGTGAATTTGGCGTTAATGCATAATACAAACAATTAACTCTTGAATTGACTCTTTTAAATTTTAATTCATTACAAACACAATCTCTCCAAGTTAGATATGACAAGTAAATGGGAAAACCAACGAAACTTATAGGATCAAGTACTTATCCTATACCACAGTAGAGGTGGAACTTTATTTCCTTGTACACTTGGTAGCCCCAAGCACCATACTAAAGTGACTGTGTACACTGGATAGCACAAAGCTCCATATGAAAGCAACTGCCAGCATGAGGTGCTTGCGATCCCATAAGCACCATGACTAGATGTGGACAATTAACCCCCCAAAACCAGTATGAGTATTCGAATCCATGACCTCCCTCTATACTAACTATAAGACCAGGTGCTTACCAACAGGCCAAAGTTATAGCTAATAGTAGAGGTGCAACTTTATGGCTTTCTACTCTTGCCAGTGCAAAATACCATACTAAAACGACATTCAGCATGAGAATGAGGTGACACTGTTCCAGTAAGCACCATGGGTTGTCCTGCTAGGCCTTGGCTAGTTATGTCTTCCTGAATCAAAGCTAAGAATAACTTAGACCACTTCTTGGATGATGTCATCATTTTGTGATAAAAACCCTGACGGAAGGGGATTTTATGTGAACTTTTCAAACCTGGAGAAATTTTGTAACTTCAAAAAGAGGTGTATATTTTGTAATTATACTAATTTTATTGGGGTGGTAGTTGTAGTTAACCCTCCTTTTTACAAAGGATGGAACAGTTTATACTTGAAAACATGTCTTTCGTAATATATATATATATATGTGTGTGTGTATATATATATCTATATCTTTTTTGTTTCAATGTATAAGCCAAAGTAATTATGGCTTGAGAGAATAATTTTGTGAATCTGACATTTAAAGTGCATGTGAATGATTTTTTTTTTTGTTGGATACAGTGAATGCCCTTATGACAAGTAATTCAAGCATAAATTCAGCACAAAATTAGGTTCTTTTCGGTTATCTGATGTTGTCATCAGTACTTTGATGCCTTCTATTATCTGGCAAATTTAAATAAATGGAATTTGACAATATAGATGACAATAACACTCGGAGTGTAACTTTTTGTACGACTTCTCATAAGTCACGGCAGGCCTAGAAAAATATCATATCAAGTGTTTGATATGTCTGAATGTGCACAAAAACAATCACATCAACTAATCTTGTTTTCTCCCTACATTTGATTTCTTGTGTATCCGGCAACCCTGCAACTTGACTTGTGTTTCTGTTACTCGTGCTTGAAACTTTTGGGTTTAAGTAATTGAATAAGTGGAGTGTTCCTATTCTTTAACTGCTGGGTGATGGTTCTCATTTCAGGTAGATTCATAAAAAGAGTACTCTTCACCAGTTATACATGCTCGAACGCATGCTCTTTTAGTGATTTGCTTCAGGTGTTATTTTCATATCTGCCTCTGTGTAACCTTTCTTTTTTTTAAATTTTTTTTTCTGCAGTGTTGATGATGGATTTCCGCCTGTCACTCTTCATTTTGAAAATTCACTTTCTCTGAAGGTTTATCCTCACGATTATCTGTTCCCTTTTGTAAGTATACTCTTATACTCAAGTATTATGTAGTGTGGTTTTTTTGCAGGAGCTGTTATTAGCCTACTATTTTCTGTTGTCAAATATTTGCTTATCTGCCTTTTCTTCTTTTCGATAACTTCTAGTGTATATAGAATACCTTACTCTTGAAAGACCAAATAAAATAAATTGAAAGAAACACAAGGCTGCCAAAATGTTGCTTTGACTGCTTGTGCTACCACCTAGGTGCTTACATAAGTGAGAGTTCATTTTGTTTCATAGTTCATTAATTAGAAAGTACTGTAGTGTCAGTAAGCTTAGTGTTTATGTTTTGTGATACGGCATTTTACATAATTTTTTGATGCAGTTTCCGGACATTGTTTGGATGTTGCCCATGTTCCGTAAGTTTTGGCAGATATGATGGATAGGATATATCCAATTACTAGGTCAAGCCTTTTGTTCTGAGATGTCTTTGTGTTGTGGACCCAAGAGCAGCAGGACATAATATTAAGCGCTATATATTCATAGTGCATGTCTGCATGAAGAATTCCGGTTCCTTGTTGTGATATGCCATTTTTCATTTCCTGTGTGTAATACCTAAATCTCTTTTTCTTATCTTTCGGAGTTTACCTCGTCTTTCCTGCTTCTGCAATTATTTGATTAGCTGCCTTGGTCCCCTGTTGGACCATCCCGAAACTTGAGCAGCTCAACCTAATCCTCCAACTTGATAACCGTAGGTATCAATCAACAACAGTCAATATCCTGCATCAGCTATTTGCATATTTGTACAAGCATTCCTCCCATTATTTTGTTCAAATAAATAATTCTTTAAAAGAAACAAAGAATAGCTGTACAAATGCATGTATGCATAAAAACTCATTTCATCCTTTGAAATAATTGTTAATATGGTGGGGACAAGTTAACTGAGAGAACCTAACCTAAAAACTACCAAGTGACATATCTTTGAGAGATCAGAAGAATTTTGTACTGAAGTCTGTCAGTTCTTCAATCACCCCTCCTCATATATCTCCACATGAGTGGGTTTTTATAGTGAACTTAGAGGGTATGGAAGTTATATTACATGAATGGCATTTGCGGAATGTGATAAAGGCCTTGACTTCAAGTAGCACTTAAGTGCTGTAACAATCTCGGGGGCAAAGTAGTAATATGCCAAATTCCTTTCGTTTTTTGCACCTAGGTCTTATATATTTTCACTCCAGGGTCAAATTACCTAAATTGTTAATTTTGTTACCATCATTTATTTCTTCTTTAAAGTTTTGGTACATCTGCTTCCAGCTAACCCTAAATATTTCTTGGGGCCTGTTGCAGATCCTCCCACCACTCCATTTATGAGTACCCTATTTTTTACTAATATTTTCTTCTACAATCATGGACTTCCATGTAGCTTTAACAGCTTTTCTGCCAAATGATTTCTTGTGTTCCAATTCTTCTTGGACGAGCATCAAGTGATTCAGGAAGATATTACTTATCATGAAACGATCTCCTCACAAAGCTAGATTGTTCTATCCTGGTTTTCCTTCCTAGCCCTCGAAAGCCCTTCTGGAAGTGATATTTCGAAATCTTGATTTCTTTTTTCACAATCACAAAATCTATCCTCTGTTTTAGAAGTAATTCTGGAGCGAGTTGGGAACTAGCATTAAGAGGTTTATCATCAGTTGACATGAGTTAGACTTCAGCCGTTCACCATCTCCAATCTGGTTTCAGAATAACAAAATTTGTGTTCAACCTTTGTACTGTATCGAATCGGTATTTTATGTGTTTAGAAATCCTTCAAGTGATCAACCTTTGTACTGTATCGAATTGGTATTTTATGTGTTTAGAAAGCCTTCAACCCCTTGTTGGTGGCCCTATTGGAGAGGTCCATCCTCCCTCCTGCCAAATTTGAGATTAATTACTTGACTTGATGATTAGCTTCTTTCCCAGCAGATTTGTGAAGCCATTTGCCTTATAAGGTTTCGGTGAATTCATCCGAATGAAAAAGACTATCCCACTTGACAAGATGATAGTGCATTTTTCAGCTTACTCATTCAAATGTTTTCTGCAACTTCTCTCATCTATCTGCACAAGTTTTGGAATTCCATGTGCTGATTACATATATGTTAGGGTAGTGGATTATTATAATATGTTAAACTACATTTAATGTCAATAGAGAACAGATAATAGTTTATGATAGATGTTGAATATCGAACCTCAAGGAAAGATTTTATTATTAGACAGACTTTAGGGGGCTTTGGCCTTTGTGTAAATTTTGACAAACTTCAAGGGGTTGTAAGTTTACTGGTTACATAAAATAATTATATTGATTGTAAAATTGAATTTTCACTAATTATTTCTGCTGATGTCATCTTTTCCATTATGGCGACATAACGAAAGGGAAATTCATATAGTGTAAAACCTTAGGGGAGATAAATGTAATTGGACCTACTACAGGGGAGGTGCCTGGGTATTGGACAAACCTCAAGAGTGGTCTTTGTTATCCCTTACTTTTATACCTAATGTGATTGAACTGGATCTGGAGTAGCATATTTTTTCTATATCTAGAAATGTATGTTCTCATTAAAAATAAAACACTTCTCTCCATTCCACGATCTTGGATGTGCCAAACAGTTCATCATCTAAATCATTTGTCTCAAATGTACCGGTAGTTTTGGTTTCAAATGCATTTTACATTAAAACTTTCATTCCCTTTAAGTATTTTGGTTAACCAGGGATATTCATAGAAATTTGAAAGCTTGAGCAGTCTGAACTCTTTGTACAGAGAAGAATTTTCAAGAAAATAATTAGTATCTAGAAACAACATGAGACTTAAGGAAGTAGTCATATCTTCTGTACCGTAGCTTGAGTGAAAATAGAGTACACGTGATTTCCAGTTTTATTACTTTCTTGATTGGTGGTTTTCTTTTCTCGACTTTCTGTCTGTTTTTTTATCATTATAAGTTGTTCCCTGTGTCTTAGATTTTTATGATAGGTCTGGGAACATAGATCTGCTGTTTTCACTTTTTCATTTTTTTGGCAGGAAGATTTGATATGTATTGGATGGCAAAACAGTGGTGTGGAGTCCCAGGACAAAAAGAATATTACTCTTTTGGGAGGTAGGACGATGCTCTTTCTCACTATTTTGTCAATTCTCATTATTATATGATTTAAGTTACTTTGCTGGAATGAGATATTTATTTTGTTTGGTCCCCTTCTTGATGACCTTGAAACTATCTCAGGAATCATAACCTTTTATGTTTGTTCGAGGAGCGCTGTAAATCTCGCATGTCATTTTAGATAAATCCTTTTCCCTATTTTTTCTAGTTCTCATTAATTGGTTTGTAGAGCTGATAGTTATGAGACTGGTATTATTGATAACCGGTAACTATGACACTAATATTATTGAAGCAGAAGCTACTCATTATACCTTGGAATCTCTGGGCGACAACTTCACTCACTTCTAGATGAGAGTTGACTTTTTATTTTTCCGTTCTATGTTACTGATAAGGATGATCAAGATGATCTGAATTTCCCATTCCATTTAGATGAGAAGGTTTACTGGCTTGAATAGGATGCTATTTCTTTGGTTCTTAGGCATCTGGGAATGATGCGAAAGTTTTGTCTTCTATTCTTTTACTGTCACCTTCATCCATTTTTCTTTATAATCTAAGATTGGACTAAGGAACAGGATGAAGCAATATTTGCAACATTATAAATTAACTTCTAATTGTCACTTTGTAGCTCTTGTAACAAATAATTCAAAATTTCAGGATGCTGCATGAATCCTAGTACTCTCTTAGAAAATGTCGACCAATTGAATCATGTGACTGGTGAAAATAAATTTATTTACGTTGTCAAGGGTGTGATAACATATTTTTGGTAAAATTTTGGTTCTGAATTTGGTTGGTCAATTCTTGGCAGATTTGGTTCTATCAAATAAGCTGGTCCTGTATGATCTTGAAAAGCAAGCGATTGGATGGACTGAGTATAACTGTAAGTATTGATTTTCATATATTTGACCACTTTATGCTTTTGATTTGGACTCACAAGTGAGCGGCAGATTTTGCGAGTTCAATAGATGCCTTAACGAAAGAGTCATAAACTTAATACCTTCAAACTTCTGTTGCCTTCTGACTGGCAGTACCAAGAGGGTGTTTGCCTAAGTTTAATTAAACCAGATTATTTTTAATATAAGATTTAACATCTTATAAGCTCTAAAAACATTTTATAAAATGTTTTGGAAAGCTTATAATCCAAACACCGTCCAATAAAAGTGTGAGGGGTTGAGGGAGCAGGAGTGGGAGTGAGGAATTAAATGATTTTGTGAGCGAGATCATCTTAATGTATCTGTTATAATAACAAAAGATGTTAATATTTTGTCGTAATATGGTAGTTTATGTGAAAAATCTTGCAACCGTTACTCATTAGAACTTCTACTAACTTTAATATGTAATCCGAGTGACTGTATATTTTCTTCAGCAGTATAAGTGCTTCATTTGTAACTTGAAAAAAAGAGTCCAGCTAGATATTTTTATTCTCATACTTAATTTAAAGCGAAAAAAAAGACATAAATATTAACCTATATTCCTCCTGAAAAGTATTCAAAAATTTTCTGCCTCCAGTGAGCACTTCTTTTAATTCTTCATTCTTTTCATTTATATGTGTACCCCTTTTCTTTCTTCGTTTCGTCTCAATCTCTTATGTCTCATCTACTTTCTCTTGTCCCCTTCACCATCTTTCTTCCCGTTGCAATCTGTTATGTTTTATTCTTCCCTCATAAAGAGTATTCACTGATATTCGTAAAAGCCTCCACACCACCACTTTTAACATCTTCCCTCCTCTTTAAAACATTAACACTCTTCAAGTTAGTGGATAATAAAGGTGCAAATTAAAATATTTAAAAGTGTGATTTAAGAAGATTAAGGTATCTAAGGGCTGTGACCACACTCTTCGAGTGCTGGTGAATTATGTGATCTAGTGTCAGTATTGATTTGAAGGTGATCCATGTGTACATTTATTACGTCTTAAGCTTGAACAATATACTGGGTTAAAGCCATCCTAATTGTTACAAATATGAAATTTTAGTTTTCAGACGGAAATAAAACTCTCTATTCCAGTTCTGTATTTTTCCCGTGCCAGTTTTTCTCTAACAGTCAGATGAATGTCGAGGACTAAACGTTATGTACAATGCCATGTTACTATTCCACATCAAGTATATTGCAGAAGCCATGCATCAGAAAAGGAGTTTTTGCCTTCTTGGTGTTTGACTCTCATGTGGAGGCTTTTTGAAGGTTTCTTTTGTTACTCTCAGAAGGATGTATCATCACTATATAGAAACAGTTTACCTAATAATCATTCTAGCTTCCATAAGCATGTCATAATAGAGTTCATTAAGTACTTAAGTAGGCAGCAAGAGGGTGAGCGATAATCCACATCATCCCTAGAGGTCTTAGCCTTATATATTTGACACCAAAACAAGTTCTTTCTTTCCCCTTCTTCTTAAGACATTGAAACAAGAAATGCTCTTGTGGTGCCCTCAAAAAAAAAAAAAAAAAAAAAAAGAAATGCTCTTGTGGTTACTCTTATAAGGGATTTATTAGTACTAAATAGAACCAGCCTACCTAAAAATCATTCTACGATCTATAAGCGATTCATGATGCAGTTCATGAAATACTTGAGTAGGCAGTGAGGGGGTTGCGAGATAATCGTGTAAGATCTTTGGAGCTTAATCTGATATTTTTTCCGGTGAAATGAGTTTGTTCTTCTCTCTCTTCCCTCCCTAAAACATTAAAACAGATTGCTGTCCTGTTTTTGACCCGTGTATATGTTCCATATTTCTTAGGCATTAGTTCTGAAAGGCCCCTTAGAGTTTCCAAGTTGCAAAGTGTTGCATGCAAACAATTATAACTAATAATTGCCCATACCATGCTACATTAAGTTTTCGTATGCAAACACATTGTTGAAGGTGGCTACCTTTTTGCTCAAAATTATTTCAAGTTTAGGTTCCAATAACTGATGCATTGCTGTAATAACTTTAATGAGAGCGGCATGGAAAGAAAGCATGTTCAGATGCATCCTTTCTCACTACTATTTGCACTAGTTGAGAAATAGTTAATGTGGTCTTTGACGAATTTTCTTTTATCGTGTTGTTTATCCAAGATTAAAGGACGGCTATGTTCAACTTGAAAATTTCAGCACTTCTCTTGCTTGATAATGTTTATCTGTTACAATGTAGTTATATGGTAGACAGACATAAGCTCTGAAATATAACTTGATTGTTGAAGTAACTTGAGACATGAACATCTTCAAGCAGATTGAGTAATCTTTTAATCTGTGTATTGGTGAATGCCCTGTTGCTGCCACGAACGAGATTTTCAGATCCGCTGTTATACAATTCATCTATTGAATCACAACTTCCTTGTCTGGTTCACAGAGGAAGATGAATCTATGTTATGTTCAGATCATACGATCTAGAAAATGCTCAAAACTTATTGTTTTGAGAAATGTGAAAGCATGCTTTTTTCTGGCAGTAACTGTTTGAATTTTTATTGGTGTCAGGCTCGTCGAGTATTGAATTGAAGGATGAAATTACTGGGTCAGTACATCTGGTAGGAGCTCACTCTCTATCACGCGGTTGTAGCGTTAGTGTCCGAGCTATATTCTTCTTACTAATGGCTCTGTTGCATGGTCTGTTACTGCCACCAATACTATGACCATCGTCTTAGCAATCTCAGTATAGGAAAATATTGAAAGGTGGGACAAATTCTTCTAATGAATTTCCACAAAATACATAAACTTCACTGGATGTGCATAATTTCACAGTTGGGAAAGGTTACAGTATCACAGCTCATTTCAGCATCCTGAAATAACATTTTCAGTTTTGTAGCCTATACACAAAGACGTAATGTAAATAGTTGTTTGTACATATACATTCTTATATGGCTTCGTATTGAAAACTAACATTTGCCATATTTAGATTGGCTATCATATCTACAATGTTTTCTACTTGCATGCATTTGAGCTTCTAACATCCAGAAAAGTCTGAGAGATCTGAGATGGGGGGCTACATTTGGACTTGTCTAATGTTTGGACAGAACGGTGTAGTCATCCTAAGATTGGAATCTTTTAGTTTTTATTCAACAAACAAGCAGTTTGCTAGACTGATAGTCCAACTGATACGGGCTGCTACCTCGTTGGCTCCCCGTCGGATGAGGAACTGGGCTCACAGCCTCTTGAAAGATGAAGCATCCAATATGCCAAGTGGCCTAAATGTTAGGAAGTTCAATAGAGTTGTTGCAATATCGATTGGGCTTTTGGACTATTATCACTAACTAAAATAAAACAACAGGACAAAAGTTGTCAGGGCAAGATAGAGACAGTGACACTTGTCAAAAGATCTTTCATTGTTGATTTGTATTAATTTTATGCAAGGGAATGACAAGAACAGAGAACAATGTCAACAGAAAAGATTCGAGCTTCTTCCTCTAAATTTTTGGAGCCCTTCCTAGCTCGAATAGAAAAATTATTCAATGTAAATTATGTCTGTATCATTTGGTGCTTTCATTTCAATCCCTCCTCCATCATGCCAACTTATGCTCCAAACTCTGATTCAGATTTTAAGCGCCTCCAAGCTCCTATTGCTGCCCTCGCCGCAACAATGCCAGATTCCTGTTCCACCATGGATTCTTGCCATGTAGCCACAGCGGCTGCGATCTCCAACCTACAACAACTCTCCCTCACTTTTTCTTGGATGGACAAAACACCCTCTCCGCACCAACGCTTGCATTATATCACGCATATGCAGAACACTCTGCAGTCTGCATGCACTGAATGGGTATAGTCAAAGAAGTATCAGTTGTAAGTTCACTAAGGAAGAAGAAAAAGAACACTTAAAATTGTTAAATAGGCGAAGACTAGTTTGTGGAAAAATCTATATGTAATTCTTTTTTAATGAGAACACAAAGAAGATGAGTTTAGAAGTGTATTCCCGGAAATAGAACCATTCATGAAGTGAATTAGGGGAATTATTGAAAAGGGAATTGATAACTCAGGGCAAGAGGAAGAATGATCTTTAATGAATCAAGGAGAGGAGAGAACTACATTTCAACTAGATTTAAAATGGATCAAAGCTAATGCTACAAAGTAGATTATCGAAAATTTGCTTTTGATTCGGGTAGAAAATAGCGATCCTTGATGAAGTTAATGCTCGCGATCTCGATCAATCACTCAGATGGAATGGTTCCAGAGAAAAGAAAGCACGTCAGGCTTGTCTGGAGGGTCCCACGAAGACCTTCCAATGCTTAAGTCAGCTTAAGTCCGAGAAGGTAAAAGTGCGATTTAAGTAAAGTAGTAGGTCGAATGTAATCAATAAGTCTTACCATAAATGCGGTGGAATAGTGGTATTTATAAGGCCAAATGTACGTACTTGTTTGTTCCACGCGACTTTATCTCCAGACTTAAGATGTCAGATGTCAAAGGGTCCAGATCTTGTGTCTCCCGGGGCGGGTCTCGCTCCGGGTCGGGTCGCGCTACCCGACCCGACTATGTTACATGCGAATCCTAAAGCCCAAATGTGCTTTTGACCCATTTTCAAGGTTAATTATGTCTTTTCCGTGAGTGGGGGGGTACACCCCTATCATTAGTCCCCCACTTCTTCTAGTGCAAGTTATTGCAGTAGGAGAAGTCAAAAGATCCGTTCGTGAAAAGCCACCATTCCCCCACCGTCCAATCTTTACACGTGTCGCCTTCACAATCATGTTGATGGGCGCGTCTTTCCATGTCCATGCCCTATAAATATGTGAAACCCTAATTTGCATCCCTCATCCTCATTTCTCAATGTCCAGCGATCCTCCCTCCAGTCGCCGCAGTGATCGTCGATCGCTCCCTTTGGTCGCCGATCGCTTCCCTTGGTCGCCAATCTCCCTCCACGGTACATCTGCGAGCTCTCTTGTTTACGTTCTGCGAGCTGTTATTTATTCCTACTACCGTGACCTATTATACACTTAGTTTTTCACCTTCGACTCTTTAGTATGTCTGCGACCTCTAGCTCCGATTCTAGTTTGGATTCTTCTTCTTATTATGCGCCAATTGCGACCTTGAACATGCACCTGCGACCCTAGGTCCACATTTAGAAAATTCTCCTGCTAAAGTCTCACCTACCAAACATTCTCTAGATGCAATCGATCCTGAAGGAACCCCTACTACTGCTAGGCATCAAGATATGATGGATAAAAACCCTTGGGCTGACATAGTTACCAATGTAAAAATCCCTGTTCATAAACTTAAGGAGAAGTATTTTATCCCCCTATGATTTTGAAGTTTTGATTCCTCGTTCCTTTGATAGGATGCATCGTCCACCTCAAGGCTTCTGTCCTCTATCCATTGTACATTTAGATGCTGGTCTTCGATTTCCTTTAACTCGCCCCGTAGAACATATCTTTCGTGCTATACATATTTGCCCCATGCAACTAACCCCCAATTCTATTTGTTATACACTTCTTTTTATTATAATAATGCGACATCAAAATCACCGGCCGAGTTTTGATAACTTCTGGTCGCTATACACTCCCTCACCCTCTCCACGAGGTCCACCGATCACGGGTTTTCCTATCTCTCTGTCCGCAAAGAATGTAGGTCCCTAGATAAGTTAAGATAGAATGTGGGTCCTTGGCAGGAGAGGTATTTCTTTATTCGCTCCTGCGGGTGATCCTCCGGGCGACTCATATGAGCATCCTCTCAACTCCAGCGACTGCCATAGAGGTTGCTAGTGGCGAGGGTCATATGGTCGCTCTTCCACCCAAGGGTACTTTGCCTGCAGATGCCAACATTGGAGCCTCAGGTTCCCAGGAGGTTGAGGTAGCTGAGGGGCCATGTAAAAAGCATTGATGCAAGAATAAGAAGCATCGCAGCAAAAGTTCAAGTAAATCCAGCAAGCATAGCAAGTCGTGATCTGAACGCCGAGCCGCTAAGGACGCCGACGAGGAAAAGGAAAACACCAAACACTTGAAGGAGATGGTTGTTTGGTGGAGGCAGGCTCGCGAAGAGCTAAAGATTTCAAGTAGCACGGCTGCCGAGATGGAAGGAGAGAAACTAGACCCTGACTGGGCGATATCTGCTCGAAGTTCAGTGCTACATTCTCTCATGGGCCGAGACTCTTGGGAATTATACAAAGCGTGCCTCTTGGAGCATGACCAAGTGCTTCTCACTCAAACTTCTCATACACGAGTTGAAGAGCACATTGCCCATGTACTCACACAAGTATGCTCCCAACCTTTCATTCGACCATAAATTTTGCCTTAGCCTGATTTGCTTACGCTTTTTGTCCACAGGCCATTGCCTTTAGCCATGATTTGTCATTGATGTGTTCCATGTTCCGCCATCAAAAGGGGGTTACTGAACTAAAAATTATCGACCTCCAGAAAGAGGTTTCTGACGCTAAGCAAAAGGAGAAGGAGGCACTTGACACCAAGAGTGTCCTTGAAGCTTAGGTCGCTAGTAGGGATGCCAGGATCGCTGAATTGGAGTCACAGCTCCACCAAGCTACTGAGGCAGCAAAGTAGTCTGTAGCTGATGCACTCGAGCGCGGGAGGATAGATGGCTTTTCTGCTGGGTGGGTTACTGGTCGAACTGAGGGCCTCGTTGACGGTCGTGAATCCTATCTTCAGTCTGAGGAGTACAAGAAAAAGGTGGTTGAGCTTCGCCTCCAAGGAGCTCGGGATTTCCTCAAAGGCGCCTTCAAGATGGCTGTGGACATCCAGTCAGCCCACTTCCTTAACGAAGGATTTGACAAATGCGTCTCATAGGTGGATCACCTCAAGGGCTTTGTGGAGGGTTTCGATCGCAATCTTCTCGACCCCTCTTTGGATGCTACCCTCCAGCCTTATGTAAAAGAAACGACTCATGTGGTTGAGCAGGAGGATGAGTTCGAGGCACTCGTCTCCGAAGTTGGGCAGTTCCCATGGTACATGCGATCTCCAGGCCCAATCTTTTATCATGATATACTCTTTTTTTCAGGATACTCTTTTTGTCAGGATAGATTGTCAGGGTATACTTTTGCTAGGGTGATCTTTGTAATATTCTCCTCAGTGAGATCTTTTGGTCATCACCCTAAGTGCATTTTTTTGGGTAATGGTTCCTTGATCTTGCTCTTGTATTTACCTTATTTGACGAACACAAACTCGCTTATTGCTAGATAGTTTCTCCCCATTTCTTGCTGTGGAATATCATAGTTAAAATTTTCGATGATGTCTTATGACTGCCCCTTTTTCTTAATCCTTACAATCTTTTCGGTATCGTTTCAATGGGGATCTTTCACAGATCATTGTTGGTAACCTTTTACAGATCATCATAGGTGACTTTACAAATTACTTGGGTGATCTTTTTCAGATCATTTAGGGTTGATCCTTTTCGGATTACTTAGAGGGTGATCTTTTTCAGATCATTTAGGGTTATTTTTTTCAGATTACTTAGAGGGTGATCTTTTTCAGATCACTTAGGGTGATCTTTCACGGATCACTTGGAGGGTGATCTTTTTCAGATCACTTAGAAGATGATCTTTCACAGATCACTTGGAGGGTGATCCTCCTAACATCGTTGTTATGCAATACTTTAGACGCGAATGATGGTGCACATGAAATTGAGTAGCTCGATTGCATTAAATGATCTTTCACATAACGAGGTAATTACAAAAGGGATCTTTATCAGATCCTGCTATTCTAGATCTTTCATATCGTTTACATGGTTTCCAAAAGCATTTCAAAAACTTCCATAAAAGTGGTCTTTCATAAGACCATCTTTCTTCCTGATAGCATGTTGCGCCTATGCATAAAATTTCTTCAAGTTGTGGATGTTCCATGGTCGTGGAAGGTCCTTCCCTTCCAAGTCTTGGAGCTTGTATGTTCGTTCACTTTGTCCACCTGGTATGGTCCTTCCCAACTTGGGTCCAATTTTCCGACATGCTTGGATACCTCCAGCTTTTCAGCACCAAGTCGCCCACTTGAAAATTCCTAGGTTTCACCTTATGATTGTAATTTGTCATCATCAGGCTTTTATGGCGCAAAATCCTTGCTTAGGCGCAATTGTGCTTTTCTTCAATGGTGGTGAGGTCAAAATCTCTCTCCTCTTGGTTTTCCTGAGGGTCATATTGTGTATCTCGGGCAGTCTCCTTGCCAATTTCTGCAGTATTATACTTCAGTTCCATAAACCAAACAAACAGGGATCTCACCTGTTGATAATCGCGGGGTTGTGCGATACGCCCATAGCACTCTTGGTAATTCCTCGACCCACCACCCTTTTGCACCCTCAAGCCTCGTCTTCAAATGTTGTAGCAATATACGATTGGTAACTTTCAGTTTGGCCGTTTGCTTGTGGATTTCGTACTGCTGTGAAGTTTTGTTGTATCTTAAGCTCTTTGCACCACGCCACGATCCCTTTTCCTTGAAATTGCGTTCCATTATCCGATATCAAGATGCGTGGTATGCCAAACCTGAAAATGATATTTTTCCAAATGAAATTGATCACCTCTTTTTCAGAGATTTTGGCCAAGGCTTCCACCTCTACCCATTTGGAGAAATACTATACTGCCACGATGATGAATTTCTTCTGAGTTGGCGCCAGGGGAAAGGGACCTATGATGTCTATTCCCCATTGATCAAATGGACATGTGATTCTGATGGGTTCCATTGGGGTCGTTGGTGTATATATCAGGGTCGCATATTTTTTGCAGCTTTTACATTTCTTGGAGAACTCCCTCGTATCCTCAACCAGAGTTGGCCAAAAATATCCCTGTCGAGTCACTTTCTTTACCAGTGACCTTCCACCTGAATGATTCCTGCAACTTCCTTCGTGGATTTCCCTTAGCACATACTGTGCCTTTTCTGGCTTAAGACATTTCAGAAGGGGTCCTTCGTTTGATCGCTTATATAGTTCATCGGCTAGCATCGTGAATCTATTCGCCTTAAACTTCAGTCTCTTGGTTTCTATTGGGTCGCTAGGGATGACCCCCTCCATTAGATACTTAATGATATCTATTTTCCATGATCGGTGCACAAGAGTTGGCTCATCTATTGCTGCCATCTCCCTAACTACCACCGCAATCTTCCTATCTTTCACTCCTGACACCATGGCTCTGAATTTCGATAGGGCATCGGCTCTTTCATTTTTCTCTCTTGGGATTTGTTGGATCGTGCACTTGTCAAACTTTTTCATCATTTCTCTTACCTTTTTCAGGTACTGGGTCATGGTCCATTTGCGTGTCTCATATGACCATTCTATCTGCATGGCTACCAATTGTGAATCTGTATAAACATCTAACTTTCTTATTCCTGTCCTATATGCCATTTCTAACCCCAAAATTAAAGTTTCGTATTCAGCCTCGTTGTTGGTCGCGGGAAATGCCAACTTTGCTGCGACCTCGATCTCAACTTTTCCCGGTCCTTGTAGCAAAATACCAGCCCGTCCATTGCTTGAGTTAGATGACCCATCGACATGTAAGGGCCATCCATCTTGTTCCTCCTGCACCTGTTCACCTACGAGCTCTACAATAAAATTAGCAAAAACTTGAGCTTTAATAAAAGTCCTTGCCTGGTAGTCAATGTCAAATTCTCCTAACTCGACCTCCCACTTGATCAAGCGACCTGAAGCATCTGGCTTAGCCATGATTTGCTTCAATGGGTAATTAGTCAAGACCACCACCTTATGCGATTAGAAGTATGGTTGTAACTTTTTGGCCATGGTAACTAATGCCAAAGTGAGTTTCTCAATCTGAATGTATCGCTTCTCTGCTCATTGCAACATCCTGCTCACATAATATATGGGATTTTGCGACCCTCCATCTCATTTCACCAGCACTGAGCTTACAACATCCTTTAAAACTGCCAAATACAAGTATAATGACTCACCCACCCTCGAGTTTGCCAACAACAGTGGGTTTGTTAAGTAGCGTTTTAGGTCCTGCAAGGCTTGCCCACACTCCTCCGTCCATCTAAAATCCTTCATCTTCCTTAGTGTTTTGAAGAATGGTAGGTTCCTGCAAGCTAATCGTGAGGTGAAACAGTTGGAGACGCGACCTTCCCAGCTAACTTCTACACCTCCTTCACCGTTTTCGGGGAGCTTAGTCTATGATTGCCTCAATTTTCTATGGGTTCGCTTCTATTTCCTTTTCGCTCACTATGTACCCCAAGAACTTGCCACCTCTCACCCCAAATGTGCACTTTGGTGGGTTGAGTTTCATCCCGTATGCTCTCATTACTCCAAATGCCTTCTTGAGGTGAACAAGGTGATCTTCATCCTTCTTGCTTTTTAGCAACATATCATCGACATAGACCTCCATGGTCTTGCCTATTAGATCTCTGAACATTATGTTCACCAACCTTTGGTAAGTAGCACCGGCATTTTTCAAGTCAAAAGGCATCACATTATAACATAAATACCATTTTCAGTTACAAAAGATGTTGTATCTCTATCTTCCTCCTCCATAAAAATTTGGTGATAGCCTTGATACGCTTCCATCATGTTGAACAATGTGAACCCTGCAGTAGAGTTCACCAGAAGGTCAATTTGAGGTAGTAGGTAAGGGTCCTTAGGGCACGCTTTGTTCTAGTCTGTGAAGTCAGTACACATCCGCCACTTTCCTGATACTTTTGGCACGATCACAACGTTTGCTAACCATTCCATGTACTGCACCTTCGTCACATATCCGGCCTCCAATAATCTGTTCACCTCCCCCTCGATGATCTTGTTCGGCTCAACCCCAAACGTCCTTTTCTTTTGTTTAACTAGCTTGAACTGCGGGTTAATGTTCAGTCTATGAACTATAACTTCGGGATCAATACCTTTGAAATCTGATGGACTCCATGCAAACATATCTATGTTCTCCCTGAGAAACTCGATTATCATGGTTTCCAGGGTCGAGGTCATACGTGACATAATTCTGGTCGTTTTACTTTCCCTGTGTCAGCTCGATCATCTTATGCTCTTCTGTTGGCTCTATTCGTTCGGGTTTTGACTTTTTCATGGTGTCCATCTCCTCCATTGGGTGATCTGCCCCTACTTTTCTTTTAGCTTTTACGTCATCACCTTCACCCTTTCTCAGGGATAAGTTGTAACACTTCCTTGCCTCATTCTAGTCGCACTACACCTCACCTATTCCATGCCTCGTTGGGAATTTAATCTTCAGGTGATAGGTAAACATTCTTTCCTGAAATAGATTCAAACTGAGTCTCCCCAAGATTACGTTATATGCAAACGGGGTATCTACCACCAAGAATCTTACCATTAGCGTGACCCTCCTTGGTACGTCACCCAGCGAAGTTGGAAGGTCAATTATTCCCAAAGGTGTTACCTCACTTCCTCCAAAACCCACTAAGGGTGTCAACACTGGTTGTAAGGACGCATCATCTAAACCCATTTTCCTCAATGCTCCCATGAATAAAGTATCCACAGAGCTATCGTTGTCCACCAACACCTTGAGCACCAAGAAATTTTCAATGTCCATTTTGATTACCATTGGGTCGTTCTGTAATCCCATCTCTGCTATCAAGTCTTTTCGGCTAAATGTGATCTCTTCTTGCTGCTCAACCTTCAAAACCATCTCACTTCTTTCAAAGTTGTTGCTTCTGGCGTACCTCTTTCGCGACCTCACGGAATCTCCTCCGGTAGGTCCTCCTGTGATTGTATGAATGACCCCTTTCACAGGAGCGTTATCACCTGCCTCATCAGTTTTTTCCTCTTTTCGTTCTCTCCACGAAATCATTCCCTACTCCTTGACCTGCTTCTCAATCTCTCCCTTCTATCTTTCCTCGATTCTCACTCGAGGTCACAGGATTCCCTCACAAATTCCTTGAAGAATCCTTGCCTGACTAACCTTTCTATCTCATCTTTAAGTTGGTAGCAATCCTCTGTGTCGTGCCCCTTCTCTCTATGGAACTTACAGTATTTACTCCCCAAGTACTTTTTCGCTGGGGTCACTCGTGTCCTCTTGGGCCACTGCAATACGTTATCTTTTTCTACCATCATCATCATTCTCTCCCTTGAAGCCTTCAACGGGATATACTTGTGATGCCTGGGCTGGTAAGGCGCTTCTTGATCTTTCTCAGATCACGCCTGCCAGTCTCTTCCGTGATCTCGACCTCTATCGTGACCTCGGTTAGACCATTTTCCATCTTTCATTGCGTTCATCTCTTCCTCATCTATGTATTTTTGTGTCATTTTCATCAATTGTTCCACATCTTCAGGTGGGTCCCTTGCTAGTGCTGATGTGAATGGACCCTTTTTAAACCTATGAATGAGGATGCTTATCATCATGTCAATTCTAAGATCCTGAGCTTCCAAAGTCTCATTGTTGAATCTACCTACGAAGCTCTTCAGCGACCGTCCTTCTGTTTTATGGTGAACAAGTTGGTAGCCGACCTCTTTTTTTTTTTTTTTTCTTACTTGCGAAATGAAATGTGAATTTTTGGATCAACTGTTTGTATGAATCGATTGTACCTCTGGGCATGTTGGTGAACCATTCTTAAGCTTTTCATGTCAAGGTGGTCATAAAAATTTGGCGTTAATAGAATCAGATTGACCATATAGGTTCATTACCAGTTCAAATGTTGCAACATGTTCCGTGGATCTTTGGTTCCATCACATTTAGGTAGGTCGGGGATCCGAAAATTTGGATCAACTGTCTTGGTCAATATTTTGCTTGAAAATAGCGAATTCCTGTTACGTGCCACTATCTCACCTCTTCTCTTTAATTCGTCGATCTGCAAGCCCAATCTCTCTATCTGGAGATTCACGTCTTCGACCTCAACTTTCGATATTCCTGGCTCTATTCTTTTGGTTCTTCTTTCTCGCTAGATGCTTCAACAGAAAGTTCTATTTCAGCGCCTTTTTCAGGCACCCCTTTATTGGTCACCTCCTTAGGGTTGGCTTTGACCTCCTTTCCTTTGAATAACAGTTGCTTCATGGAGTCATATGCATACGAGGTCGCAGTTCTTCTCTCATATTTTACTATAGCATTTCTAGTTGCATTCCTGGTACCTTCATCGATCATCCATTGTAACTTGTTTCTTGTGATCTGTAAGATTTGATCTCCATGATGTGGGGTAGCTTCATTACCCTATCCTGGTGTTTGCTCTCCTCCTGATGGTCCTTCCATCTCGAATCTTAAGTGCACTTCTCAGGATTCCCACAGACCGCGCCAACTGATTCGGGTAGAAAGTAGCGATCCTTGATGAGGTCAATGCTCGCGATCTCGATCAATCACCCAGATGGAATGGTTCCTGAGAAAAGTAAACACATCAGGCTAGCCAGGATGGTCCATGGCGAAGACCGTTCGATACTTAAGTCAGCTCAAGTCCGAGATGAAAAAAGTGCGACCTAAGTAAAGTAGTAGGTCGAATGTAATCGATAATTCTTACCATAATTGCGGTGAAATAGTGGTATTTATAGGGACAAATGTATGTACTTGCCTGGTCCATGTGGCTTCATCTCTAGACTTAAGCTGTCAGATGATAAGGGGTCCAGATCTTATGTCTCCGGGGCGGGTCTCGAGTCGAATTGCAGGTCCGAGTCGGCCCGACCCGACTATGTTATACGGGGATCCTAAGCCACAAATGTGATTTTGACCCTTTTTCAGGGTTAATTATGTCTTTTCCATGTGTGGGGGGGGGGGGGGGTTCAACCCTATCACTTCCTAAGGGTTTGTTTGGTTGGGTGAAAAGTGGGAATAGAAGAGAAATGAAAGTAAAAAGAGATGTATAGTTGTGTTTGGTTAGAGAGAAAAGATTGAGGAAAAGCAAAATTGGATGTCTATGAAACCCTTTCAATGTCCAATTTTGTTTTCGTCCAAATTGAAAGCATGCGTAGATCGTCCCGGGAGGGAGCGCGAATGTGGAATCGCATTAAATTAAAACATAAAAAATAAAACATGCTTTAGACGGAAAGTAAATGCACGTTCAAGGGGTGTTCCCTTGAACCTCTCGGGTGTTCGGTGTATCTCATGATCAAAATAAAACATGCTAAATCATGGTGCCATAGGGTTGCAACAAAAGTAACGAGAAAACCTACCCGTTGTCGTTTTCTTCAAAGCGCTACGTGCGTTGTTCCACGTTTTGCCACCAAGATCCCAAATCAGGAACCCTCTAAATTGTCCACCCAATCTACCTGATCTTGATCCCCTGTGCTAGCAAGAAATCAAGAGGAATTTATATAGGAGGACAAATCTACCTAGCATTATGAATTAACGTGATCGATTTGTCTATAGTTTGTACCAAACACAAGGAACTAGAATATTTTATTGGAGAGGAGAGGCAGACGAGAGAGAGGGAGAGAGAGGCCGAGTGTGTGTGTTTGTGTGTGTGTGTGTGCGCGCTAGAGTTTCATCACCTAGTGGTGTGTGTTTTCATGAGAATTTATAGAAGTGGACTTCTCCTAGTCCTCTTTAAACTCTCATAGAGAAGCATAGGTTGACTAGGATTTGACTAGTCAAATCCTAGTCAACTTAGGTTAAAGACCAAGTCAAACTTAATCTAGGCCATTGATCTCTCCATTCAATCTCATTTGTCAATCTCTTAGATGGATTTCATGGAATATTTTAAATCTAATTAAAAATAATCCTTAAGGGTTTAAATAATTAAATAATTATTTTGAGCCTACTCTCTCAATTTAATAAATTCAATTATTAGTTAATTCTATTTAATCAAATTAAAAGAATTAACAATCTAATAAAAGTGAACCAATTTAATCTAATTAAATTGTTCTACCTACCGGAATTAATTCCTCCACTACCAGTGGATTGTGTGTGACTCTTTAGGTTCACCCTCAACTAGACTTGGCCGAATTTCCAATCATCCTATGATGAGGATTCGTCCGTCACCATGGGTGGCCGTCTAGCAACGGTCCATGGCACTAGAGACTAGGTGAATATTATGGTGCAACATTTAGGCTCTTTAGTTCGTTTGTCCTTCCATCTTCCATCTCATAGCTATAGGCTAGGGTTCCGACAACAAATGTCAGTACCCATTCTTGACTAAAGCTTTGGTTCGTCCATACCAAACGTCACAGGGATCTCATCCCACTGTTTAGTTACTGTGGCCACAGATTTATTGGATTACGAGTCTCAGAGTGTAAGTGAGACATCACTGTCAATCCTATTGATAAGAGATGTATTCTATATTAGGACTTATTGTTCACACTACACACCTTGACTGCATTAGATATGATTTATGACAACCCAGTCTCTTGACTTGGGAGCCTCTTACCAAATCTAAGATACAAGCACGGTGTGTATGTGACCACAATAGTCCCTCGAGTCCGAGGACCAAATCCGTACTTTCAGAACCGGGAATGCGAGTCATACCGACCAACCCACTCAAGGTTTCCCATATGACGATTCCCACGAGTCACCTCAGTCAGCCGGCACCATGCTGGATAACCCACTAACATTGCATGGACGGCCTTCGTCACTTGTCGATGAAACGCGACTGCAATCGGTTAGTGCAAGTCTCAAATGGACTCTCGATACCTTATCTCGAGGTCCTTCAACTTGGAGTATATCAGACTGATCCACAAAAACTGATTTCATGACTTGCCATCCTATGCGCAGTCCAGTTTCATGGATTAAGCTTTCGGTCTGTGGGTTTTGTTTGTGCATTGAACAGTATGTAAATATAAAACAGTTAAGTAAACACAAACAAAGAATTAATGCCAAATATGAATATCACTTTTATTCATAGACTTTATTTAAACATCAAATTGTCATAAATAGGTTACATAAACCTAATAGGATTGACTTCACGGTCATTCCTGACATTCTTTTAGGAAAAAAAAAAAAAAACAAGAACAATTTGAGAACAAAACCGCAACCTCAAATTGTTTGAGGACCAACAGCGCATAAGTGGCTATATTTGAGGACCAAATCCTTAATTATCCCTATACTATCAGTTTTTATTTGTAGTATCGTGGTTCACGTGGAATCATACAATTGAGAAAACTTATAAATATAATCGTTCTTCATATCCCAAATATAATTTTTACTGCCTCAGTATTCGTACGACCTTAAACACTTATATATATATATATATCTACAATTTATCAGACTTAGGCATCGAAAGACTATTATTGGGCCTGTTCAGTCTGGTCTGTCGGTGATTTCTTTTGTAAATTCTTATATTCGAGAGATTTGAGGCTTCCTTTGCTCATTAAAGGTAATATTCTTCACTAAAAAAGATATTAACCCGATAAAATCGTAACAAGAGATGCTAAAGTCAAAGGTATTAACTGTCAACTTAATTTGTAAATGTGTCATGAATATATATGCCTAAATTTAGGAAAAAATGCAATTAACCCCCTATGATATAAGAAATGAGCAAAAATTTCTCTGTGAAAAAATAATTAGCAAATTACCTCCTTGTGTTTTGAGAAATTATGCAAATTACTCCCCTATCAAAGGAAAATATACGGGGGTAATTTGCTTCATTTTAAGATCACAGGAGATAATTTGCTAATTATTTTTTCATAGGGAATTTTTGTTCATTTCTTATGTCACATAGGATAAATGTTAAATTTATAATAATTAATATGTGTAACTTAGGGAGAGGCTCCACGTTCATTAATGGAGTTGGAAAAGGAACTCTGGTTTGGAAGGGATGGTAGGTAGGTGTCAAAGCAAAAATCCACTTCTCTTCTTTGGCTTTAATTTAAAGTTTGACCGAAATCATCATTCTTCTCTCACAGTTCTAGAATGTTTGGTAGGTTTGAAATTCATCACTCATTTCAACAACACCATGCAATACTCATTGTCTAAGATTTTTATTAATTGTTTTTTATTAAGGAAATATCGTAATATATGCCTTATTTCTTTTGAAAAATACCTCATATTACTAAGAATATTAATGATCTGATGGTAATATTAAGTTGAGCTAGAAACAATTTTCAAGGACAGTTATTTAAAAAATGTAAATACTTTTTTTTTTGCTTTGTATTAATTAATTTGAAAATATTAATTGGGTTTGAAATATTAGTCGTAGAATGATTAGCATCACGATCTTGAAGAAGCTTATAATGATTGACATCACCTTCCATTATGTTTATGATCACTTAGTAAGAGACAATGCCTAACTAATTTCTATATATATATATATATATAATGTTAAAATGATTTATTTTAGCATATTGAGCTTTGTTTCTTTTTAGGTTCACTTGAACCGATGAATTTAGATTTAGAGAAATAATTTCAAATGATTTTATATTAAAAGAATTTAAAATTCATTAATATTCAAAAAACGTACTTTGAAATTACAGTTGAAGGATTTAAAATTATTTGAATTTAAAATTATTCAAAATAAATTCAAAAATTTATTATTAAGGATTTAAAATCCATAATTTTAAAGCTCCCATATCATAAAAAATAAATAAATAAATAAAAATACTTTTCGATTATTTGGAAACACTACTTCTACTTCTGATTTTCTCTCTCTCTCTCTCTCTCTCTCTCTCTCTCTCTCTCTCTTTTTTAAAAAAAAGACACTTTAAGACAAAAAGCTAAAACACCCCTCATTTTGGCTTTTTTGTAAAAAACATCGATGATGTGGGCAGACACGCAGATTCCGAGAAGGATGCAAGTGTAACTCATACCCTCTTATCCAAGATCCTCAATTAAATCTGGATTCTGAGAGGACTTATCCATACGAAGACCTAGGATCCCTCCCTTAACCGTCTCTTTGAGTCCTTAGGGGTTAGGACTCCTCATGCAATAAGGAATCTGCCACTACACCTACAAATATGGGTTCTTTTCTCCTGAACTGGTAATGTGTCTTCAACTTCACATACGCACACATATGTTCCTACGAGCACAAGTCTGAACTCATTCATTTTTCCCGACATTATTTTGCATTTTATTACTTATATCTTTCTAAAATTGCTCATTGACTTGAGCGTCAGAGTGCTAACGTGTTTTTTACAGGTCTCCTTCTTCCATTTGCAAGGGTTAGTAGCCCAACTTGCTCAAGCCCATAGACTTCTTCGGACGAGCTATTTTCAACTCACATCAAGTGGAATGGGAACACAGAACTACGACGTGGGAACTATGGAAGTCCCTACCAGCGGATTAAACAAGCGTAAGGCGTGCGATGTCGTAGTTGACCCTTAAGCTCTGCAGGTAGTGACTGACACACCTCTGGCCCCTGCCAGCTGAGACGACGCTGGACCCTCAGGAGGTCCCTCTGAGCTGATGTCTGACCTCCTCGCGATAGCATCTCTTTGGACACTTCTTCTGATAGGTTGTCCCCTGGATTGCTAGCAACTATTCAACAAATAATCACCTTGGCTATACGGGCGCACTTGATCACTGTAGCCTCCCCCCCTGGCAGCCAGGGCCCCTACACCCCCTGCTGCCCCTGGGTTTGCAGACGCTCTAAGAGGAGATGGTGAGGCACCTCTTGCCCGAGCACTCCCTGGGCTTTCGCTAGGGGACATAACCTTACTTCCTTGGGCGCGGGAGGATGCTCCCCTCTCCCCCAATTGGGAGGCTCAGCTAAAATAATTACAGAAGGGTCTGCAAGATGTCCAGCATCACGTGATGGGAGTCCCGCTCGAGGAGTAGGGAGGCGTCCCTTTCAGTGAGGAGGTCATGGCTAACAACCTCCCCCCAACTATCGAACACCTACCATGGCTGAATATGATGGCACAAATGACCCGCAGGAACAGCTATCCAGATTTAAAAAAGCAACTCTCCTTCACAGGTACACGGACGGGATCAAGTGTCGTGTATTTGTCACTACCTTCACCTGAATGGCTCAATGTTCAATCTGCCTATGGGGTCGGTAAAAGAGTTTCCAAGAATTCCGTTCCTCCACCAATTTGCCAATAGTAAGAAGCACTACAAGACCCCGCTGAGCCTCTTTGTTGTTCGCCTTAAAGATGTTGAATCTCTGAGAGATTACCTACACAGGTTCAATGTTACTGCCTGGGAGGTCCCGGCCGCAACCCAAGAGGTCAAGGCCAGTGCATTCTCCTAAGAACTCCTCGACAGGGATTTCTTCAAATCCCTAGCTAAAAAACCAACACCAGACTTGAAGGACAAGCGGATCTGCCCGGGAGCGCGAGCGGAAGCGAGAAGGCGAGAAAAGTGCGTAAATTAAATCAAATCTAATTTAAAATACGAATCCCAAGGGTTGTGCCCTTGGGTGCTCAACCGGGCGTTTGATGTGGGATGTGTAAATATTGAAAATGAATATTAAACACATAGGGCATAGATAAATATTAAATCAATCAAAGCGTAGTAAAACCGTTTTCTTTGATTGTTTAGCGTATGCTCCCGGCTACTAGCGTTGTTCCTTCTCCGGAATGCTCACGAAATCCAAACGTATGGATTCTACAAAGGTGATCCACACCACACCGGAAGAAACACACGTTCTTCTTGCTAGAAAAGAACGAGTTTAAGAAGGAATCGATTTAAGAGAAGAACGCTATGAATTAGTGCTCTCTTAAACTTACTTTGTTCTTCTTCTTGATTCAAAATCAAGTGAAGAACACAAGTGTGAGAGAGGGAGAGAGGGCCGAGAGTTGAGAGAGAGGAGAAGGAGTTTTGTCTTCTCTTTTTCCTAGAAAAAGATGAATAATGAATCACTTATGCTTGGTGTTGTATATTCTAATATATATACATAATTAATGTGATTATTGGAATGCGTTTAGGTTTATCCAAGGATGTCTAGATTCATTCCAATCAATCACCATCAATTCTTCAATCAAGCCTACCAAAATTTATGGTATGATCAAATCATACCAAAAGGGAAGAGCTTGATTGGAGTTGATTTGTCTCTTTCCAAAAGAGATAAGTCAACATACCACCTAGCATGAAACATGGTTGATTTTGCTTCCTCGAAGGGAGCATGTCGGCCATGTTTAATTAAGGGAAGAAGTCCAACTTCTCCTATTCCAAAATAGGAATTATTTCTCCTCTCGGGTATAATTTAACGGACCGAGTTTTATCGTAATCTAATTACGACGAATCCAACATTAAATTCAATTTAATGTCCATTTAAATTATTCCCGTTGATCTTTTAATCCAATTAAAAGATCCAACGTCTCAACGTCTCAACTTTCCATATTTAATCGAAAATCCAATTTACCGATTAAATTAAAGCCCGATACAATATCGGCCCGTCCATCCAATGGACTTTCCCTTAAGTAATCCAATTACTTATTTATCCTTCGAGATTGACTCCAAGTCGATCTCTCAACCTCCTCGGTGATTTGTGTGTGACCCTTTAGGATCACCCTCAGCTAGACTTGGGCCCGTGTCCCACAAGGGCCCGTTACCATGGGTGGCCGTCTAGCAACGGTCCATGGCACTAGAGATTAGGTGAATTGGCGTGAACACTTAGGCGCCGATTTCGTACGGGTACGATCCTTCCATCTACCGTCTCCTGGCCTTAGTCTAGGGTATGGAATTGGGCGTCGTTTCCCATCCTTGACTAGGCATCTATGCTTAATACTCGAGACCACGTATGCTTCATTGGGTCGACACAGGAAACCATTCCCTGTTCGATCAACCACTCTGGCCACAGCTTCAAACAGCATGAACGTGTCTCCGAGTGCATAAGAGATACCTCTGTCACATACTGACAGGGGACGGATCCTCTTCTTGGAATCCACCGTCCCGCTACACACATTCCGACTGTACTGGACAAGGCTTATGATAATCATCTTACAGAATGATTGCCTCTCGCTAGATCCAAGATACAGCCGTCATGTGCACGCGATTGCCATGATCCCTCAAGTCTGAGGATTACTCCCGTACTATCGGAACCGGGGAAAACCAATCATACCGACCAAGCCTCCAAGGCTTCCATATGATGATCCCCGCGAGTCAGTCCAGTCGGCTCGACCCCAGTCGACCAACCCATCAAGATCGTGTAGGCGTCCCACGCCTGTCGCCGATGAAACACGGCACTTATCCAATGAACATGACTCTTGACGCAAGTCTCATTAGGACTCTCGATGCCCTGTCTCGAGGTCCTCGACTTGGAACGTTTCAGACCTAACTCTTAATCATTTGGTTTCATGACCACCATCCAATGCGTGGCCCAACTGCACGAGTTGTTAACCATGGTCTGTGGGCTTTGTTGCGATATAAGTTAAACACTGTTTTAACAAATGTGAAATGAGCGCAACAAAGTAAGCACCAGAAATGACGAATACTCATTTTATTCATCACATAATAATATTACATCTACATCAAGTTGTCAGATAGGTTACAAATCGCCAAACCTATTGGCTTTCTGGTCACCTATTCTAACAATCAGACTTTGATAGCCTGCTGGCTAGAGCGGTCAAGTATATCAATATGGAGGAGGCTCAAGCTTCTAAGAAAGAAGGATTGGGAGAAAAGAGGAAAGACACCAGAGAAGAAAGAACCACAAAGAAGGCTCGAACAGACTTCCGGGACAGGAGGCCCCTTCCAAAGCCCCCCCCCCCTTCCTTGAATGCCCCTATTACTCAAGATCTCATGATTTTAGAGGGCAAGGGATTGCCAATTCGGCCCTACAGTGGTAGGGATGGTCCTACGCAGCCCAAGTCCGATAAGTTCTATTGTTCTACAATAACTACGAGCATAATACCAACGAATGCCGGCATTTAAAGAGTGAGATAGAACGACTGGTGCTGAACCGATACCTTCAAGAAATCATATGTAGAGAAAAAGCTCAAGTCACGGGACCCTATCAGAAGAGGGATCCTCATAAAGAAAAGACACTTGCAGAATCGGGTCCCAAATGTCCCCGGGAAGATGTTCACAAGTGTGTCCTCCACGGCGGCCAAACGAGGTCAATCCTCCTAGAAAGGGGGTCATTCTTATGATATCTGGAGGGACCATAGGAGGAGACTCTAATAGGGCTCGAAAGGTGCTAGTGCGAGAAGTAGAAGGCCATGCCTTTGAGGAAGTATTGGAAGTTGACACCTTGGCTAGCACTCCCATGATTCAATTTGGACATCGAGAAGGGTCCAAAATAACTCTTTCCCATAATGATGCTCTCGTAATCACCGCTACGGTAGCTAATTATGAGGTTAGTCGAGTCTTCATAGATTCAGGAAGCTCGGTGAATATCCTCTTTGGAGAAGCATACGGTCAAATGCAGTTAGGGAGGTCCCTCTCGAAAAGGTCGACACATCGCTTTATGGTTTTGCAGGGGGAAAGTGCACCCCCAAGGTTCAATTAACCTCCCTCTCTCCCTAGGGTAAGGATCATTGAGAAAGACATGCCAATAAAGTTCCTGGAGGTGCATACCCCCTTGGCCTACAACGCGATCTTAGGGAGACCTACCCTCAACACTTTCCAGGCGATCATCTCCACTTTCACATGAAAATTAAGTTCTCCGTACCCATAGATATAGGAGAAGTCGAGGGGGACCAACGATAATCTCAGAAATGTTATGTAGAGGCATACGCAAAGGACAAAAAGAGGAGCTATTGACCTATCCCCACAGGAGTCTCGTAAACACCAAGGGAAAGATCCTACTGAGGGGAAGAAGGCTGAATGGCCTAGGTCCTTCTAAGGAGAGGACCCTCCTGAAGAAAGGGATCATACCAAGGTCCAACCTACTTAAGAATTACTGACCATAAGTTGAACCCGGAGACCCCTGGAAAAACGACTAGGATCGGGTCACAACTGCAGAGACGTTTGAAAGAAGATCGAATATGGTGCCTCCAAAGAACATCTATTCTCCTAGTCCCCTCAGGACTTGGAAGGCATCGGGCCAGAGGTTATCATGCACCACCTCAACGTCGATCCTTCAGTGAAACCAGTGAAGCAAAATAAGAGGCACTTTGGCCCTAAGAAGGATAAAATTATTTAGGTTGAGATAGAGAATCTTTTGGAAGTGGGTCATATCAATGAGATACAATTTCCTAGTGGCTCTCTAACATGGTCCACGTTCCTAAACCTGGGAGAAAGTGGAGAATATACGTGGATTTCCGTGATCTCTACAAAGCTTGCCCAAAAGACTTCTATCCTCGCCCTCGTATCGACCAATTGGTGGACTTTACTTCTGAATGTAAGCTCCTGAGCATGATGGATGCTTCTCAGGAGTATCATCAAATCATGTTGGCTCCTGATGATCATAAATGAAGTTTCATCACCTTGGTAGGACCCTTCTGTTATGTGGTCATGCCCTTCGGTCTAAAAAATGCAAGAGCTACATATCAGTGCTTAGTTGATAAAATATTTCGGCCTCAATTGGGACGTAACATGGAAGTTTATATCGACAATATGCTCGTAAAGAGTAAGAAGGCTGACAACCACATAGCAGAGTTAGAGGAAACATTCGAAGTTCTCAGAAGATATCGGTTGAAACTAAACCCAGCCAAATGTACGTTTGGAGTATGGGGTGGGCGATTTTTTAGCTTTATGGTGACTGAAAGGTGGATCAAGGCCAAAATACTCAAAATTAAAGTGGTTTTAGGCATGAAAGCGCCTATTAATATCAACGAGGTACAATGCCTCACAGGAAGAATAGTCGCGCTTAGCCGGTTCATAGCTAAGTCTGCTGAGAGGAGAAGAATGCCACACAACTTTTGAAGAACTCAAGAGATACTTGGCCAAACTCTCTCTCCTAGTCAAACCATCGCTAGGGAACACTCTATATGTATACCTATCATCTACTCCTCAAGCGGTAAGCTCTGTCCTCTTGTGAGAGGAATGAGGTCAGCAAATGCCCTGTGGGGGTACACACCAACCACCTCCTCAAACAAGTCTTAGGTAAGCCAGATACATCGGGACGACTGATCAAATGGGCTATAGAGTTAAGCGAATATAACATATCATATCTTTCTCGAACGACAGTCAAAGCTCAGACATTAGCAGACTCATGTCGGAAAGCATGTTCCCTCCTCCAAGTAAGGAGAGTTGGTTATTACATGTGGACAGATCTTCTACCGCTCAAGGAAGCGGAGAGGGGGTGGTCATCACCTCCCTAAAGGAAGTAGATCATTTGTTCGTGGTCAAGTCGGGTTTAAATATGAAGCTGAATACGAGTCCTGCATTGGGGATGAAGATGGCATGGGAAGCGGGGGCACAAATGCCTGGTAGCTTACCCCGATTCCCAGTTCATTATGAAACAGGTGAAGGAGTTTATGAAGCCAAGGAAGAAAGCATGAAGCATTATCTGCACAAAATTGAGAAGTGCAAGTCAAAATTTGACGACTTCCAGCTTGTTCAAATCCCACAAGAGCAAATAATAAGGCGTCATACTTATCCAAACTACCCATCACTCTAGATGGCTATAGGACTTGATAGATAACGGTGCAATACCTTCCTAAGCCCGAGCCTCTATCAGAGGTCCAAGCCATCCTCCCCGAGGGGATTGGAAACATCCCGCCCTGGAATGGTTGCAACAGGACCCTCCCTACCGATCGATGGGAAGAAATCACCTAAAAAAGAGGGGGGCACACGATTCCTACTCTCTAGAGACACACTCTATAAAAAGTTCTTGACGCAACCTCTGCTAAGATGCCTATCTCAGGAGGAAGGCCATGTCCTTAGGGAAATACACAGTGGATGCTACAGATCACACGTAGGGTCATTAGCCTTAGCCAGCAAGCCCTTGCGAGTCGGGTATTCTGGCCTACTCTGAGACAAGACGCCAAGTTATTGGTAAAAAGACGCAAAAACTGTCAAAGGCATGCCTCCCTTATACATCGACCCATTGAGCATCTAACCACATTATTAGCCCCCTCCCCATTCGCTTAGTGGGGACGGACTTGGTGGGGCTGTTCCCTTTGGCCCCTGGACAGCGAAAGTTCTTGTTAGTAGTCATTGATTACTTCACAAAGTGGGTGGAAGCCGAACCTCTCGCCCGCATCATTGAGGGGGAGGTCTTGAAATTCATCTGAAAGAATATAGTTCGTCGCTTCGGGATCCCCCAAGAAATCATGTCAGATAACAGAAGACAGTTCCAAGGACATAGGATTCAAGATGGTGCAAGGGGTTCGCATAAAGCAAAGATTCATCTCTGTATCACAGCCTCAGGCCAAATGGAAAAGTGGAGGTTACCAATTGTACCCTTGTTCAAGGGATTAAAAGAATACTTGGCAGGGCCGGAGGTAATTGGGTCGAAGAACTATCCAACGTCCTCTGGCCTATCAAACTACCCCTAGCAATCCCAAGGGAGAAAGTCCTTTCTCTTTAGTGTATGGCACAAATGCCGTGATTTCGACTGAAGTGGGTATGCCCTCTCATGGATTAATGTATTACTTTGAGAAGAGAAATAATGATTTGCTTAAGGAAAACCTCGATCTCATTGAAGAATTGCGAGAAAAAGCTTTTATCCGAATGTAGAGGTATAAAAACATGATGATCAATGCACATAACCGACGAGTAAGACTTCGAGATTTCCAAGTAGGAGACTTAGTGCTCCTAAGGTAGAAGCATCCAAACCAGTGGGTAAATCAGATCCCATGTAGGAAGGACCTTACAAAGTTAGGGGAGTCCTGGGTCATAGGGTGTACGAACTGGAAGATGGAGAAGGACACCCCCTTCCATGGCCATGGAACGTACACAACCTCTAAAAGTTCTTTCCTTAAAAGCTCTGCCACCCAAGACAGAGCCTTTTCAGAAATAAGATCCGTCATCCAGGACGGAGCCCTCTCAGAAATAAGCTCCGCCATCCAGGGCAGAGTCTTCTCAAAAATAAACACTACTTTATTACAGGTTCTCCTCTAACACTTTCACCTCTAGGCTATAGCCCTCTCAGGAATAAAAGTTTCATCCTCAGATCAAAACTTCTGCCCCAATCAACAAGCCCGGATGTTTTTGGCACAAGGTCAATTATAGGTAATCATTCTGTAACCTAAACTCTTCAGTAAAAGGGGCATTGCGTGACAACCTCTCAAACCCACCAGGTATGGGCACAAACTTCTCAAATATTATCTCGTCAATTTTTCACCAACAACACAAAGCAACAACAAGCCCTGTCTCTAAAAGAAGACATTTCGCACAAGACAAAAGCAATGTCGCAAAACATGAACTTTGTTGCAAAAGAAAAAGCCATGTCTAACACAGGCACTCATTCTTTCAAAATCCATTAGCATATTGGGCAACTAAACTGATTTTAGCATTCCTACTTCCCTCCTACAGATACAATTATAAACTTGATGTTTTCTTTTATGAGGGTGGCATATGAACTTAGGATTTTTCCTAAGAAGCAACATACGCCCCTGCAAAATCATGGCATTCAAGCTTTCCCCACAAAGTGGGGCACACTCAAAGACTGCAAATATGAGCAGAGGCAGCAAGCCCGCATAAAAGCGATAAAGGAGAAAAACAAGTATATCATAAAACCCCTTAGCCAATCCTGCTGAGGGATAGTAGGAGTACGGTCAAGATCAAAAAAATTTAGATTGTTTCTTCCCCGCCGTTAGTGGGGGAATAACGGGGAAAAGAAACTTATTTTCAATGGGGAAGGGGAGTACATCAGTCATTTTTTTTGCACAGGTGGGGTCTTCTCTTCTCCTTCTCCTGTAGGCTCTTTCTCAGCTGGGGGAGATGTAGCTTCAGTAGATTACACCTCAGGGGCACTTGCAGCAACTGGCTCAGGCTCAAAGGTAAAGGGGTCTTCTCCTCAGGGGTCCCTTCTAGAGGGATAGTAGGAAGGAGCGCAGAAGGGTTCTGCACCTCTTCTGTAACTTTATCTATCAAGTTATCCAGCTCTTCATCTGAAGAATTTGCCAGATATGTCATTCAAAATCTTGAAAATAGGGACGAGAAAGGCGAAAAGTGGAGTCACTTTGTTACCTAAATCTATTGAAGGAGACTCGACCACTAGAGGAGGAGCAGCGAAAGGATCAGGGCCCCCTCTAAAGCCGCGTCAAAATCCAGAAATGAAGCCTCCACTCCAGCACGAGGATATCCATGGGCAACAAATTGCTCTTGGTAGGTCCTAAAGTCGTATTCCAAGAAGGGCCCAACAGTACACCCCACCTCCTGCTGGAAGTCCTCTGACTTCTGATATTCCAACAGTCGACTCTGCCAGTAAGCCTCCAGGAATTGGCAACCCTCGGCAGAATCCGGGAAGTCCCGAGAGGCCTGTTCCCTCGCCTTGGCCAGGGCTTCGGACTGACTCTTGGTCATATCCAGAAGTTGCTGCTGCAAATGTTGGGCTTTCTCCTTAGCTGCTTGAGCCCTCTCCTGAGCCTCCTTCTTAGCCTCCCTCCCCTTGGTCACCTCTGTCACTAAGAATAGGTGACCGTCAAACCAATTGATTGGCTCTTTGTAAACTATTCTAGATGACCTTTTTCAATAATATATTAGTTTAAGAAATGTTCTTTGGCCATCTTTATCATATGCTTTAAACATTATATTTATATATGCATTTGGTTGAAGCCCTTAGATCAATTATGCTACGGGGTTGGCTCGCGCATATGATGGCGACCATGAAACCAACCTCTATGGTTTGATCTAGAATATTCCAAATCGATGAATCGATCTGCCTACAGGGGATCGACCATTCTTTAAAGACTTTCACTAAGTGATGTGTTCATATGATGAATGTCGAGTTTCATAGACAGAGACGTATGACGTCTGTGTAAGTAAGTTGCTAATTAAATTTTATATGTGATACAAGCCCAAGTCTAGCTGAGTAGTGAACCTAAAGGGTCACACATAAAATCCATGAAGGAATTATTGAAATTAATTATGGAGAATAAATCAATTAATTTAAGGTGTTAAATTAATTGATTGAAATGATTTATGAAATCAATTAATGGGAAAAAATAAATAATATGATTATTTAATTTGGAGTCTAAATTCACAAGCATTAATTTGATTATTTAAGACTTGTGATAGATTAATTAAGATTAGTCTATTTAGGCTTGAAAATCAATTAATTGGATTAATTGATTTGGGCTTATATTTTTAAATAAAGAATTAAATATCATGGGATAAATAATTGAACTCAATTATTGAGATTAGTTAAACTTTGACTTAGTTCAATTGAGAATTAAGATAAAGCCCAAGCCTCCAAGACAAGATTCATAGAACATAGATATGACTTGTTGTCATCTGTAGATGAAGAAGAAAGTATGATTCATGTTAGAGTTTGTCTATAAAGAAGACAAGTGTTGAAGCAGAAAAGATGAGTCATGCTAGAACTTGTCTATGAAGAAGACAAGTGTTGTCTAGATTTGTCTAGGAGCAAGACAAAAGAGTTTGCCTACATTCATTGTATCTAGTGCAAAGAATTGCCTATAAAAAGTGGTAGAAGGCAAGAGATTTATACACCACTTTATATACAAAGATACAAAAACTCTTGTCTCTTTTTTGCTCTCTAGCTCTTAGACTATCTCTCCTTCAAAGCTAGAAAGTCTAGCTTTCACTTTAGCCTTGTTCTTATGTTCATTTCTCATCTCTAAAAGAGAAAATTTTCCTTCATTTCTCCGTATAGATCAATAGTTGATCTACCTTAATCCTCCAATACCTACTAGCATAGGTTTGAGGGTGAATCCATTATAGGTGGTGTGGACTAACTTTAGAGGGAAGATACTTGTGTTCCTACCGTGAACAATCAATGAAAACGGTTTCATTTTGATGTTCTATCGTTTACAAGGTAAGAAGCCGTTCTTGAGACGTTCAAGTCATCAACATCAACCGGAGTGCTAAAAGGTTGATTTCTCTTACCCATTCAATTGAGATTATTTTATGCATGAGATCCACATCGTGATAGCAATGAGACGAGCGATTTGATTGCTATGTATAATATTGTTTTGTAATTAAAATTTTAATTTTCATTGCGTTTAACGTCTTGGGACTCATACAAAGCTAACACTAAGTGCCCCACCTTCTCCTCCAGCCTTTTCCTCTGCCTGTCCAAAGGAGGAGGAGGCGGAACCTGAGGTCTAGATAAAACCTCCCGTAGAACCATGGTTTCCTAAAAGGAAGAAATATCAATATCCAAGTAAAGAACCAAGGAATGGAGGACAAGGCATGATAGGTGGAAAGGAGCCCCAGGGGGTCCTTCCGCATGGTGGAGGACAAGGCGCCCTTATCCCCTGGGAGCAACACCCCCTTCACAAAGTCAATACTCAAGGAGGTCTCCCATTCACGCTCTCGCACGAGGAATGATGGGAGTATAAGCCCCACTCTTGCACAAACGACTGATGTCGAGGGGAGGAGTTGCTGGCTCGCGAGAATGAGGGGATGAAGGAGGAGGAGGAGGCGTTGCCCTTGAGCAGGTGGACACTTGGAGGGGGACAATGGAGGAAGAACCCCTTTGGCCCTCTTAGAGGAACCCTGAGGGGCTAAGGGCGCCCGCTTTCCCCGGGACTCGTTGGAGGCAGGCATCCCCCCAGAGGTCTGAGCGGTGGGGGTCATCTGTCTTCCCCCAGGACTGCCTTGAAGGCTGCCTCGTAGATATTTGCTAAACATGATTCTCTCTCTGCAAGGACAAAAAGGCCCCATTTCATTAATCTCAGATAACCAAAAAAAAAATAGAAGGAAGTAGAAACACACTTAAAGCAGTAAATACCTAGTGGCTACTCCAAGGGACCACTTTGGGGCTGAGGCGAAAATGACACAGGAGCCATACGTCTGTCAGCCCTTAACAATCGTATGGGCGAGAGTTCAGGTCCTCAAGAAAGACGTGCAGGTCCGCGAACTTGTTTAGTATGGAGAAGGAAAGAAAGGGAGGAAAATCATACGGACATTGATGGGGAAAAACCCAGTAGGAAGGAGGAAGCACGTAGAAAAAATTACTCCTCCACAGCTTAGCGGCATTGGAGCTGGCAAGAATCTACCTCACGGCGGGGGAAGAAGTGAAAAATCTCAGGTTCTGACTTTTTAACTAAAAACAGGCCAGAAAATCTCGGCCCATAAGGATAACACCATTGTACTTGAAGACCATGGTGAAACTCGCCAAAAGACGAAAGGAGTTTGGGGCTAGTTGGTTCAGGGGGACACCAAAAACCCTACCAACATCTTCACCAGGGGAGGATCCCGCTGCCTCCTCCTCCTCCTCCTCCTCCTCTTCCTCTTCCTCGTCTGGGACTCTCTCGTCCACAGACAATTCGTCCAGCAGGCGGCCTTGGTCCTCGATTGCCTCCTTAGGCTCCACCTCCGAGCCCCTCTATAGGAAGGCAGACCAAAGCCCGCTCCTCCAGAGGTAGTAGCCTCGCAGTGATCCTCGCGGTGGCCGTTGTCCGACAAATCTTAAAGGTTCATCTAAAGATGCCATTTTATAAAATATAACAAAAAAACAACAAGAAAGGAAGAGTAGTAGAAAGTAGACGAGAAGAACATTGTTTTTCACTTACAAGAATGAAGGCACAAGAAGGCAAGAAAACTCAGCAAGAAAGTATGTTTCTCTCTCTAAATCGTGGGAGGGAAAAGTGAGAAAGAGTAAGTATGGAGAGAGGTTAAAGGAATAAGATGAAGAGGCGAGATCCGTGGTCACTCGCGGATGCGCTTGGTAAGCACTAACCATTGGGCGGTTACGAGGGAAATAAGTTACAAAAGGGGTCAATTTATCAATAACCCCCCCAATAAGGAAGATGGCAGCCCACGAGCCCGGTAGCACTCGGTCGGCTAGGTCCCCAAATGATTAGGTCCATTAATATCATCCATAGCCCAAAAGAGTAAAAGCCCAAGACCATGGGAGCTGCCAGCGAGGCTGTGTCCGTCCTAGTTACCAGCTAATGTGGGCAAGCACGCGGATTCCGAGAAGGATGCAAGTGGAACTCATCCCTTCTTATCCAAGATCCTCAATCAAATCCGGATTTCGAGAAAACTTATCCATAAAAGACCTAGGAACCCTCCCTTAACCGTTTCTTTGAAACCTTAGGGTTTAGGACTCCTCATGCAACAAGGACTTTGCCGGATGGGTTTCTTTTCTCCTGAAGTGGTAACGTCAATTTCACATACACACACATATCTTACTACGAGAACAACTATGAACTCGTTCATTTTTCCCGACATTATTCTGCGTATATTACTTATATCTTTCTAAAATTGCTCATTGACTTGAGCTTCCGAGTGTTAACGTATTTTTTTGCAGGTTCCCTTTTGCGATTTGCAAGTGTTAGAAGCACAACTTGCTCAAGCCCATAGGCTTTTTCGGACAAGCTATTTTCAGCTCACATCGTTATTAGTTTAGTTTTTTATCCATTTTTCACTAAATTTACAAATACTTGTAATTTTTAATTTCATTACAATTTTTAACTTTCTCTACTATACTAATTTTTAAAAATAAAATTTTTTGCAAACACTCCCACGGATAAATGACAAAGTGGAATTAGTAGATGAATTGCTGAAAATTGAATACTACTTTGTGTTTCTTCAAGGTGTGATGATGAGCCACATCAATCCATCATTTGCTTACCTTGGCTTAAATGAATTATTAATTGCATAGTGACTATTGTAATTATATCTCCAAAACTAAGTATCATGACAAATGCTACAAACACCTAAATCAGTTCAAGAATATCATGTGTGTTTAGTAGGTGTAATGCCGAGTGTGTGGCTTGTCATTCCGCTCTTGCCCACCTAACAACCCATCTCTAAAAATTAAAAAGAAAGAGCATTTAAAGAGAAAGGTCTGCTAAAGAAGACGTTCTTCTCAATTTTCCCCTCAAATCAAACTAGTTATAGGGTTTTCATCTATACTATTATAACAGAAAATCTTTTTGTTGTATTAATTTTTGAATGCTCCAATTTATTCTTTGATTTATTTTATTTTTTTTTAAAAAAAAGACCATAATAGTAATTTTACTATTTTTTAATAACTCCACTGTTATAATTTATTTATTTTTCTCTTAACCAACTACCCACATTTTTCTCAATCGACTCTACATTTTTTTTCCTCCCCAACTTCGTTCTTTCTTATTTTTTCACACTATGATTGTTTTTTTTTTTTTCATAAATTTCTTTTCTCTCTTCATTTCACATCACATTTATTTTTGGGCCAAACTCCATTTTTATCCCCCTGTGTTTTCCCCAAAATGCTGAAAAACCCCCCTGTGTTTTGGAAATAAGCAAAAAAACCCCGTGTTTTATTTAACTAAGCGCGAAATAAGCAATAAACTGACGGAAGGTATAGGACATGCGCCCTTGATGCGTTTGGGAGAAATTTTTCTTGTTTCTGCACGTATTTTTTTTTACTGTTTTATGACTAAAGTGCCCTTGAGTGAGTATATATTTATTTTGGACTTTTTTTTACTTGTTTTGACTCTTTTTTTTCGATATACTAAAAAACATATAAAATTTTAATATGTTTTAAAAATTAAATTTTAAATTAAAAGATCACAAATAATTGTATTTTACCATATTTTAATTTTTTTATGAATATAAATGTTAAATAACTATATATTATTAATTAATTGAAATTATTATTTAGATTAAATATACATAATAAATTTTACTATTTATTTGAATAATATTTATACTTAATAAGTTTTACTATTTATTTAAATAATATTTAAATTTAAATTTTATATAAATATAAATCAGTTTCTTTAATTTTTAAACAAAATTAATTTTTTAAAAATAAAAAAATACAGAAAATCTGGGCGACGGCAACCGTTGCCGTCGCCAATACGCCCAGACACCCATGGGCGACCGCGACAGTGGTCGCAGAGCCCAAGTTCGCGGCCGCCGCGATGAACCTAGGTACCGCGACGGCGGTCGCCGCGCCCAGGTTGGGGGCGACAACGACGTTGGCGACGTCGTCGTCGCCCCCTCTGCGGCGGGCTGTGGTTGGGGGTTGGGGCTGGGGGTTGCGGGCGAAGGGGTTGGGGAGGGGTGCCTGGTGGCGCGGAGGGGGGGGGGGGTGCTCAGGTTGGGGGGGTGGGGTTTGGGTTTTAATAAATATTTTTTTAAATAATTTATTTTTATTAATTTATAATAATAATGTATATAAAAGAATGATTAAATCTGGACCATCGATCTTTTATAAATTTAAAATCTAAAGGTTGATATGGATTGATCAGATCCGACGGCTTTAATTCAATAAAAAAAATCAATGGTCATTAAAAAAAGACATAATACACAATAAATAGGGGTATAACGGTCTTCTAACAAAAAAATTAATGCCGTTAGCTTTGACTAACGATGATGGGCACGTGTGCATAGTTTTACAAAATAGGGGGGGGGGGGTTTGCTTATTTTTAAAACACGAGGGAGTTTTCAGCTGAGTTTTAAAATAAGGGGGGTAATATACAATTTTATGCTCGCGGGGACCACTCCAACGACGACTAGTATTATAAAGAAAAAAGAAGCTGCATATTTCATTCATTCATACGTTATTGTATATTCATATTCATTCAATGTGACAAATCACATGCTGATAGGGTTTAATGCAATTTACCTTTTTGTGATATTACAAATGAGCAAATTATTCCCCTATGAAAAAGAAATAACAATTTATCTCCCCGTATTTTTTGAAATAGAGCAATTTACCTCACTGTCTAGGGAGGTAAATTGGTCCATTGTAATAAACATGGGGATAAATTGATTCATTTTAAAAAACATAGAGAGGTAAATTACTAGTTTATTTACCATAAAGAGGTAATTTGCTCATTTGTAATATCACATTAGGGTTGCTTGTATTCTTTCCCATGATAATATTAATCGACAGCCATTTTTTGCCAAAAAATCATAAAACTGGTTCCCAACTCCCTCTCAATAAGGTGATAATTAATGCAAAAGCTAACTGAAAAACCTACCTTAACTCGTCCAAATTAAGGGAAAGAAGATAGGTGAACATAATAAATTAATGAAGAGGGTGTTTGATTGAGGTTATAAAGTTAAAATATTTTATAAGATGTTAAAATGAATTTCAAAAATTATTTAGAAAATGGGATTATAAGATTAAACATGTATATATATATATAAGCTGTTAAAAGCTCCTTTTAGAAAATAATAAAAGTCGAGAGTTCTTAATTTACTTTTAGGATATTAACAAAGTCTTTTAGTATTGTAAACTGCATGAGGGCGTAAATCAGCTGTTCTACTTCTTGCTAATTTAGATTAAATTCATTTTAATTAGTAGCTACGGAAATCCCATTTTATTGTTTTAATAAATGTTACAGTCAATAATCAAATTTTACTTTTCAGTTTCAGAAATCAATGGAAAGGTACTTATCAAACATACTAAATATAATTTTTTAGATTATAAAAAAATTATGTGTAATTATATCAAATTTTAGGTGTCGAGAATTATAATTATTCCAATATCATATATATATTTCTCTGAGTTTCAAGCGGACCCCCTTCTTGGTAAGAGCCGCAACAATATTACTTTCCCTTAATCAATATAGAAATAAAGGGATAATTACACCCTCTCTGATGAGATTTGGTGTAATTATAGATAAATCTCTTGTGATTTAAAAAATAATATTTAGTACTTTTGAGGTTTATTTTTATCTAACAAATATGTTTATTCGTTAGTTAAAATTCACCGAATTTGTTGATATTAGCAGAAATATTGAATTAAAGTCAATATTTGCCATCGATTAACTTATTACTGACTTGTTGTAGGTAAAATAATTTTTTTAACCAAGTTACTGTTATATATCTTCACACATTAATGCATGTGAGGAGACATATATTCACCGTTGTAAGAGTATTTTAGTTATAAAAGATTTATTTGGTCTGCAATAAGTCAATCGATGAATATAATTTTTCATTCAATATTTTTATTAATATCAATAAATTTGATGAATTTTGACTAATGGAAATTTTTATTTATTAGAATGAAGTAAACCTCAAATATATTAAACATAATTTTCTAAATCATATGCAGTATATCTGTAATTATATCAAAGTAGGGGGTGTAATCCATACTAATATATAAAGAAAATACCGTTTTCACTCACAAAAAGTGGTTACTTACACTGCGATACCAATTTTTTGTTATGTCAATAATGTCCCTGAATTAGTTTCTTTTTTTTTTTTTTCTTTCTCTTTTCTTCTTTTTTTTTTTCTTTTTTTTAAGTGTATTATAATATATTTTAAAATATAAAATATTATTTATTATATATATATATATACGCAGGGATGGCACTAATTATCCCTACAAAAAACAGGAGGAAAGAGGAAATAGGGGTAGGCATGCAAGAGGAACCACACAGCCTTGGAGCCCACACCACAAATCCCATTTATTCACATGTATTCAGACCGAATTTCTGCGCGCATGCATTTACTATCATTCCTCTTCTCTCTCTCTCTCTCTTCCCGATTCCCACCGCCACCTTCTCTCTGTCCCTCTACTTTTTCTGCTTCCTACTGTACTCAACGATCGAGTATAACCTACACAAGATATAGGTAGGAAAGTGAAATAATCATTTTTCTGCTGATAGCATAGCAAGACTCTGATTCTCCCACAAACTACTGTTCCTCCACCGGTTTTCCAGAGCTTTTGTTTCTGAGGTAGGTAGGTAGATACTTTCAGATATGCAATCTTCATCCTGTCTGGTGACGTCTTTTTTGCTTGTATTTAGTTGTTTTTCTCGTGCTTTCTTTTTGTTTGTGACTAATTTTAGCCTAAACCAGTTTGGAGGTTTAATTTTCTTGGGGTTTCAGCTCCTACTCTTTATTGGTTTTTCCTCTTTCTGTTATTATTTGAATGAGTCTGATGAAGTTTCCTTCTTTTGCTTTAGAAAAATAAATGAAATTGTACTTGATTCTAGCAGTTATTGGGGGTTCGTGTACTCTTTCTTTTCAAGTTTGGTAGCCCAAATTTCGTGCTCGCCTCCTCTTATGGAAAAAAAAAGAATTTACCATCTTTGAGGCATGAGGTTGATTGTGTGTGTGTGTGTGTGTGTGTGTGTAATAAGTGGTTGTAGCTGTAACTTCCCCTTTCTGTATTTTAATTTTCTAATGTTTGCATTTTTCACTTTTTGAAATTGTAGTTAATTGGGTCTGTTTTTATATTTCTTTTGCGCTTGTGGGTTTTGCCTTTTACGAGGGGGCTTCATCATTTAGATAGAAGTAGTTCACTTGTGGGGGTAGCGGAATTGCCTAAGTTTGGAGTTCTTCTGTCCTTTATTATTTTTGTATTTTATAAGTGCTTTTATTATCAAATTGTTACTATTATTGTCATTGTTATTGCAATTGTTATTTTGCAAGATTTTTCTTGTTCTGAGAGTGATGAATAATAAATGTAGGTTGGGAGAAGAAGAAAATTAAACTATGTCATATAACGGGGTTGACCAAATGGATTACATGGTGGATGGTGGAGACATGGCAGATTCTATAGATGGAATTGATGAGGAATACCATGCTGCTGATGATGCAAACCTTGATGAGTATGATATGGTTAGTCACATTTCTGGGATGTCCCCTTTCCTGCTTTCTTTCTGCTTCCTTCCATCACTATAATGAAAGTTTATCTGATTTGAAGATGCTTTCTGAAATACTTTTAGGTAGTAGTAGATATGCAAGCATATATATGTGTGGATATGCATTTGACTGTGTGGTATTATCAAGTGTGCATTGTTGTAATTGGGTTCTTGTATATTCATCTACTATGTGTGGTATGATTATCAAGTGTGCATTGTTGTAATTGGGTTCAATTTTTTCAAGTAGCTCATGAAAGTAACAGATACATCAGCCTCACAAGCAAGGAAAGGGAAAGATATACAGGGTATCCCATGGGAACGACTGAATATAACAAGGGAAAGCTACAGATTGACAAGGCTTGAACAGTATAGGAATTATGAGAACGTACCTTCATCTGGGGAAGCTGTTGATAAAGTGAGACCTTTTGATAGTTTTCTTTTCTTTCTTTCTTTCTACCTTCTTATTCCCGTGTTTGAAATAAATTTGTTTCATCTGGTAACTTGTTTATTTAATTGTTAGAGATGCAAACCAACAGAGAAAGGAGGTAGCTACTTTGAATTCTTCCATAATACAAGATTAGTGAAGCCGACAATCCTTCATTTTCAGGTGAGTTTATTTTCTATTTTGTGAGTTTGTAGCAAAGGCCTGATGTTGCTAAGAAACCTGAACTGTATTTCCTTCCTCTGAATGAACAACTCTGTTTTGTTTATCTCCGAAGAATAAGGTTATCTTGGGATTTATTTGGTCTGGAAACATGAATACCAGCACAATTCTTGGTTTATCCTTGTTCATTTGTGATTGATCTCTGGACTTGTCACAACTCCAAAATATATTTGAGGAAGAACTTTGAAGACTGTTCACCCACCAGGGTATTGGTTTTTAAGTTTCTGTCCAGGATTCACATACTAGTACTTTTTAGTTTGCATGCTATGATGGCAGGTTGCAGTGAAGACATACTTGGGACCTTACTAGAACGTTGTATAGTTTAACTTTCAACTCATGAAACCTATAACTGGTTTCTCATTAAACACAGCCCAATATTTAGTTTCATTATCTGTCCATTTTTCTTGACCATGTGGACTGAACCTTAAATGCTCCACTAATTTGTAGTGGTACAACCGGGGGCCACTACTCATTTCCTGCTCAAATGTTTGATGGTGACCATCTGAGGATTTATTTGTACTTGAGATGTGAGGATGGAATGTCAAGGAGTTCAATTTCCACTTATTAATTTGTCATGAGCTATCTTATTTTGCCTGGTAATGGATGACATTGATCTTAGAAATCTGAGTCTGTAATACAGCCAAATATGTGGTGCGTGGATAATATTTTATATCTTTACTTCGGCCATCATAACCTTCTGGATTATCATGAAGACATAAATGACAGAAGCAAAGACCCTGAATGTAGTCACTTAATCTTTCTGGGTCACCAAAAATTGGCTTTAAACTGTATAAGCATTCAACATTGCTTATGAGTGTGAGTTCGAATATAGGAATTTCTACTCTCTGGGTGAATGTATGATAGTTTTGAATCATTTGAGTTCTATACATGGTTGCTTTATTGTTTTGAATTTAGTTTTCAAACTATATTTATCGTTAAGTGCTCTCTCATATTCTTGTGTATATCAGAATGTCAATTATCTCTGCTTTTTTAGATTTGATCATATGAATAAGCTTTTTCTACTTGTCTCTGTATGGGTATGTTTGGCTAAGGAAATGATCCTTTGCTTGTTGGGAATAGAGACCTAAATGTTTTGAGATTGAGGTTTCTTTTGTGTTTTACTGGTAATGGGTTCATATCATCTTTGTTGATCTGTTGGTGATGTTGCATGTTATGTGCAGTTAAGGAACTTAGTGTGGGCTACATCGAAACATGATGTTTATCTCATTTCAAACTACTCGGTTATGCACTGGTCATCGTTACTCTGGAACTTGACTGAAGTCCTTAATTTTTCTGGGCATATTGTGCCAACAGAGGTACTTAATGATATGTGCCAACATTCAATTTTTGTCGTGTTTCTCTTTTTGTTATTTTAAAAAGGAAGTGTATTTTCCTCTCCCTTATTTTCATATTTAAATAATTCCATGTTTTACAATTATTATCCATGTTACTATCTCTTCTTTCTTTTGACCGTCATTTCCTTAATCTTGTGAATATAGAGAAATCCAGGGACCTTCTTGGAAGGTTTTACCCGAACGCAGTTGAGCACACTAGCAGTGAAAGACCGTTTTCTGGTGGCTGGTGGCTTCCATGGAGAACTTGTCTGTAAGGTGAGCATATACACAGGAGTTGCGAATTTTTCTCTGTTTAATAAATTATAAGTCCAAAACAAGCAACTTACGAAAAGTGGACTTCCGTACTTCTTAAAAATGCAGAAGCCTCTATGGTCGAGGCTAATGTTGTTTGAAGTCAGTCTGCTCAATTAACTGAAACATCCTATTGAACTGGTCCAAGTCTTGATGATTCTGAGAACACATGAAAGATCTTGATAGTGAACTCTTACTTATTCAAGATGATGTTAACCACCTCTAGATTCAATTGTTTTGGTGTGTGCTGAGCTGTGTTTTACATTTTTCATACCATTTGTGCCTATGTTTTTATAGATAGTATGTTCATGACATCCACTTAAGATGATCCTCTCAATATTCAGATGACACTAACTGATATTTAAGCCAATGCTTCTTGACTTGGCAGGTCAAATTCCACATTGTAAATAGTTGTTTGTAATTCCTCCGTAGCTGCTGGAAAGGCATATGGTTGAATTCTACTAATTGTATCTCAAATTATATTTCCTGTCACATGTTGCATAAATAGTTAAAATCTGAAATGACTCACTTGACTCAAGGAGAAGTCCCAGAAATTTATTCTGTGTCCTGCCTGAGGCTGCTGTAGTAACTACTTGAATCTGCTGCCATTGAGCAGTGCTTTTCTCATTTAAGCTTGTCAGTATCTTGTCCTTTGTTCTTCAGCGAGGAGTTGGTCATACGAAACTCTCAACTATCCTTATCAATCTACATTTCTGCTATTGAGGTTGGCTTTGAGAGGTTCTGGTTAAGCCGCTATAACTAACTTACCTGCTCTCAGCTTCTTACGGTGCATTATGTCTCCCATGGTATTAGGGATTTGTTTGGTCTCATATAATGTGGATTAGTAGGTCTCGTATATGGTGTTGCTAATCAATTCAGTAGGTGGGCATTTTCCAAGCTTATCATGCAATTATGTAACAAATGTGTAATATTACACTATTTGCAAAGCTGGTGATTTTTGTAGGAGATGATTGAGTAAATGATGATGTTAAGAGGAGACATTACATAATTATATTATATTCTGATCTTAAAATAAAGATGCAGCGGTTTGCATTATACTTTAACATTTGATAGCTTCTTGGTGTCCTAGCCCTAGGAAGAAGCATCTGTGTGAAGAATAATACATGGAGGTTATTTTACGCTTCTTTCTCTTCATTTCCCTGGAATGATATCTCCAATGATAGTCTGTGCTAATATCCTGATGATTTCTGTTTGGTTATCATAGACATTGCTTACATTCGACCTGTTTTAATGGTGAATTGTATATTTCACTGTGATTGCAGTGTCTGGATAAACCAGGGGTAAGCTTTTGCACAAGGACCACACATCAAGAGAATGCTATTACAAATGCCATTGAGATATTTGATAGCTCCAGGTAATGTAGTGGTTGTCACGTACTTTCGTGTTTGGTTAATTGCCGCATTTGATAGATTTGATGCTTTGGTTATTTTGCAGTGGAATCCATTTCATGACATCCAATAATGACTGTGGTGTAAGAGAATATGACATGGAGAGGTTTCAGCTCTTAAACCACTTCCGCTTTCCTTGGCCAGTGAATGTCAGTTTCTTTCTCTGCCATGCCTTTCCCTCATCTTACTCCGAGATTTTTGTGTGCTTAGAAAATATCAGCTGCAATATTACTCTCCACTTGATTCTTTAGTTGTCTTCCAATCTAGAGGAGGTTTAGTCAAATTTAATTCTTATGTGGGCTAGGTTAAGGGTATGTAATTGGTGTTACTCATACAATAATAACTCATTTAGACAATTCTGAGAACTGTGTTGCTCAACTCTTTATGCCATGGGCATCTGTCAGCTGAGTTCCGTCGAAAATTTCTTTTGTATGCTTATTCCTCCGTTAATTGGAAATTTTCTCAAAAAAGATATAATTGATAGAATACTGAAAACAGAATGAGTAGAGTATTTTTGCAATGTGTATTCTGTTATGAAATATTGAACAACTCTAAATACAATGACTAAAAAGTTATCTTCAAAATCATTGTTGGGTAGTTAAGAACAAATAGTTCTAGAGGTAGTTCAGAATTTGGTGAGGGATGTGTGCAGTGTAAGACAATGTATATTTTCATTTTGTTGCTGAAAGTTGTACTCTTGATGCAGCACACATCAATAAGCCCTGATGGGAAGCTTCTGGCGGTCGTCGGAGATGATGTTAATGGATTACTTGTAGATGCCCGGAATGGGAAGGTATTCAAAGTCTTTAAGATGAAATCTGTCCAGCTATTATAATTTTTTTTACTATTGGGACATAATGGGGAAAGACTTTTGTGCCATTTATAGTATATGCCTTATTACTTCTGCCAATCTTTTGTCACCGAGTAAATTAAAATTCTGAAGACTCAAATCGTGTGCTAGTTGCTTCATCTCATTTGATTTTCCAGAATTGATGTCATATTTGTTCATTCAACATCAAGAAGTAATACTTTGTGCAAACTTAGTTCTGGGTACACATTGATGAATCATTAGAGGTTTTGTACAAGTATCAATTTCAGGAGGAACAGATTTTTTGATGTGTTTCTCTTTTACCTGGAGGAAAAAGGAACTTTTTTCAAACTCCCCATTCCCTTCCCTTTCCTGTTAAAGAGACAGAAAAAGAGAATGAAGAGATTTCTGGAACCAGAATCGTTGCTAGAGCTACATGTCCTGCATTAACAGATATAACTTTGTGATCATGCACTTCATATTTATTTTGCATCAGAAGGATGTACTTTGGATATGGATATTTTCAATGTAATGGTAGTACCGTACTTCTCCTCTCAGACTGTTGCTTCAGTTGCTGGTCATCTAGACTACTCGTTTGCTTCTGCATGGCACCCAGATGGAAGAATCTTTGCAACTGGCAATCAGGATAAGACATGCAGAGTATGGGACTTGAGAAACCTGCATACGCCAACGGCAATTCTCAAGGGAAACATAGGTGCAGTCAGATCAATCCGGTTCTCTGCAGACGGGCAATTTCTGGTGGTGGCTGAACCTGCAGACTTTGTGCACATTTACAATACTAAAGAAAATTTTGGTACGAGGCAAGAGATCGATTTCTTTGGGGAGATATCTGGGGTATCTCTTAGTCCAGATGATGAGTCGATCTATATTGGAATTTGGGACCGTACATATGCAAGCTTACTGCAGTATAACAGAAGACATCCATATGAATATCTTGATTCCCTTGTGTGATACGCTGTTCCTAGCTTCTGAGCCATGGTAGAGATGGGCTGAGAAACCTTCTCCTTTTGTTTTCATTAACGTCGTCGATATAGGCTAGCTTCATAAGCTGAGTTTCGAAGGTTACTCTCTCTCTTTCTTTCTTTCTTTCTTTTTTTTTTCAATTGTCTCACGGGCAAGTTAAATGTGTACAGTTAGCATGTTTTCTTCCAAACGTAAATGCAGGATTTCCAGTTGCATATCTCATTCAGTTGTTATATATTCCTTTAGCTCTTGATATGCGATTGTAGATCTTATAAATAGTTGTGGCCATTGTGCTAATGGGCTGACTATGTCTGGTAAGTGAGTCGCATCTTAGCCAAGAGGAGGGATAGAGATGTAAGGAGGAGATATGGGCGGCAAGAGGTTGCCATCACGAATGGATGTGTGCCAACGAGTAGAGACTCTTATGATGAATAATTGGATGAGGTTGAGATTGTTCTCTTAAGTTTATTTTTTGACTTTAGTGTATCAAATTTTAGTTTTTGTTTCAATTTGATCACTTTGACCATTTTTCGAAAATGTGGCTCAATTTTTATTTTTTTAAGGGTAAAATGATCAATTCAAGTGTGTTTTTCCAACTTTTTATATTTTCTTATATTGAATGCTAGTGGTAGAAGCTGTGCTATGCACGGTTATATAATTTTTTTAAAAAGTCAAATAAAAAATGTTTTATAATATATTGCTAAATAATTGAATCTTTTATGTAAAGTAAAATTTTTCAATTTTAATAGATAAAAGCTAATAGGTTTTGAAGTTTTAATCTATTTTGATTACTATTGAAAATGATCTTTTCTAACACATACAATATATTCTATTAACGAAAATTTGTATTTTTTGAGGATTACATTCAAACAATTATGTATTTTATTAATAAAATATGTAGATTACTTTTTTATAAATATCCAACTCTGTAGAAAATATTAAAAAATTAGTTAAATGTATTATTTGTTATAATTCATCTTCCATCAAAATCTATATTAGAGCAATAATAGAAACATACTTTTAATTATAAGTTACTAGCGTGTGACCCATGCTATGCACGGTTTTAAATTAATTCTAAAAAAATTATATTTTATAAGATTTTTTAAATATAAGTAAATGTTAAATGAAGAATATTTTTAAATAAAATTATTTTTCTTTTTCAATTATAGTGCATTATATAAATTTTGTGTTATAAAAATTATAAAATTTACAATCATAAAAAATATATACAAAGGGACATCGATCAAATTGATTGACGACGCCATAAGTTGTATTGCATTTTTTTAATGCAAATGTGATTAATAATAACATAAATATCATATGTATGTCCTCAAATATATTTATACGTTTATTTAATTTGTATATATAATGAATATCAATAGAAAATACTTATATGTGTCTTATTAATATAAAGCTATATATAACATGAAAATAATTTAAGAAATTCACTATTAATTCAATGCTATATAAAGTCATTTACATATTTATACAAATTTACCATATCAAATTTTTACTGAAACTATATATTAAATTGACAAATGAACATGTGACTCACATCCTTTTGAATATGCAATGGATCTTTTTTCTTTAACTACCTTTAAATAGTATCTTATATCAATGATTAAATAACAAAATTCCACAATTTGGATTTTGAGTTTATTTGTCATCAATCCTGCATGTAAAGATGACATACGACTATGATAGAAAAATTATTATGCGGTCAAATTTATACAATTGATTTTCAAAATGTATCTTGGTATACTTTTTTTTATTATTTTATTGATATTCATATTTTTACAATTTTGTGGATGACATTTATATTTTCTTGATTTATCCTGAATTGTTTAATTCGTTGTGCGGATAAGTTTTGTCAACTAAATTTATATATTTCTAGCATGATCTTTTATTTATAATTTAATATTTTTGTGATGAAATTTTATGGGTGACAAATCATTAAATGATTATAAAAATTAATGATACCAAAGTAATTTTGAATAATTTTGATGGGTTCAGATTTTATAAAAGTATTAGAAGAGAAAAATATATATAACTTGAAAATCAAGTTGACATTTATAATATCTTTTAAAGTTGTTTTTCGGATATAATGTGAATGAGAGATGAATTTTTTATTTGATAGGTTTTTTCAGGAAAAATAAAAATAAAAATTAAAAATAATAAATACAACCGAAATTAATTTTATCCAAAGTTATCACCGTGCAACGCACGGGCAAAATACCAGTTATTATAATAATAATTATATGTAATATGTTGATATCTATTAATATATATATATATATATTACGCTTTGTACATGTGTAGAAATATTTTAATTATGTGTTAAAAAATTAGTTTTTAACTTTCCAAATTTAAAATTCTAGAATTAATACATAAAAAATTACATATACATGTACTACAATATAAAATAGAACTTGATCTTAGAAATAAACTCGGTTGATATAAAATTGAATTACAAATAAAATTTACTCTTAAAATATAAAACTATTTAAGATACATACACATTAAATTAGTATTTTAATATTGGAAATCAGATTTCAAATAAATACAAAATAAATATTTAATATATTTTGTATAGATGATGTCTCTAAAAATTAAGATTTTTATTGTTAATCAAAATTAATTATAATCTTGGAGATGTTTTTTTGGATAGATTCAAAATAAATATCTGATATATTTAAATTAGGTGATGTTTTTAATCGATGTTTTTTGGCAATTAAAAAAGCTCAATTATAGTATTGAAGATAATATTTTGGATAAATACAAAATAAATATTTAAGATATTTAAAATAGATGATGTTTCTAACCAATAAGATTTTCTTAACAATTAAAAAATTCAATTATAATCCTAAAGATAAAATTTTGGATAACTACAAAGTAAACATTTAATATTTAATTAGATGATGTTTCCAACCAATAGATTTTTTCCTGATAATTAAAAAATTCAAAATTATCAGAAATTATTATTCAGTCAACATTAACTTAATTTTGGTCAATTGTCGTTTTGATATATATATATATATAGATGTATTTATCTTACATGAATAATAAAAAAATTTGAATTCTTGTGAACATAACAATAAATAAGATTAGTCTAAAATAAATAGTCTCTTTATTTTTCATTTTCAAAAGTTAGGACTAAATTTTGTAGAATTTATAATCTAAATAATAATTTTATTTTTTTAAAGTCAAAATTATACATATAATTTAAAATTTGTTAGATTAAAAAACCCAAAAAATTATCCAATTCGACTGTCATGTCATCTTTTCGGTAAAAAATTAAAATTCTTGGAGGACTATTTATATTATTTTTATAATTTACAAGACTAAATAAATAAAATGTCTACTTATAAGATTAAAATTAACCGGGGGTAAAGTTAATGTACGAAAAAAAAAAAAAAATTCCCACCTGATGTAGCAAGCGTCCCACATCGGTTGCAGACGAAGAGCTTGAGTGGCTTATAAGCCCCAATACCTCCTCTCCTAACAAGACGCCTTTTCAGGACAAAATCGTGAGGCTCATACAGAGCCAAAGCGGACAATATCTTGCGCAACGGGACACCGATTTAAGTCACAAGCCGTATCACCACCGAAATTTGCATAGCTCCTTCCTACAAGTACTTGTTTTGGTGAGGGGAGGGTGTAGTTTGGGAATTTTGGGCTGTAGAGTGGAAAGAAGGTGACGATTTGGCGGAGAGGTCGTGCAGGAGGCAGGCGGTCTCCCACGCGTTGTTACACTCGTCCTCGCCGATTTTGTTGTTGCGGATGACAATTATAGTTGGGTTTAGGTTGGGGTTTTTGAAGACGGAGAGGTCAGCCTATGAATTAGCCTCTATAATATCGTGTCTTTGAGCATATATGGGGACCAACTCCTAACTAACCTTGCAAAAATTTGAACATAAAGGATATATTCACAAGTTATTCGGAAATTGGGGTGGGTTGAGTTATTTAAATGAGTTAAATGCAAACGCTTGCTCAATTTTTGGATCGTTTTTGTACTTTACTTCTCTTTTTTTTTTTTTTTTTTTTTTGTTACAAATCACCTTCCGATCTTTGAATTTTGCACTTTTCGGAAATAATGACGAAATATTGCAGAGGATGTGAACATGCGCCTTAGGACAATTTTATGATTAGGTAAAGTTGCAATTTCACAATCCAATATTTTTTTTAAAAAGAAAGTAAATTAAAACAGAAAGAACACAAGACACAAGAATGTCTTCTTCTTCATCCACCATAACCGGCTACTTCCTTCTTCTTCTCAACAAAATGACCCAAAAGTTTTGAAGAGCATATCTTCTTTTCTCTCTCTCTCTCTCTCTCTCTCTCTATATATATATATATATATATATATATCTCACTCAACACTAAAGTTAAAAAAACACATCAAATTTCTCCAGCGCCCTTTTATTAGTCGAGGAGTCATCGTCCCGCCATTGTCGATTCTCCCTCACATCAATTTCTCCGATTATCCCCTCTCCTCCAAATGGATCCTTCTTTTTCATCAGAATCAAAACTCCTTTTTGGGTGAGGAGGCTCATATTCTTGTAGTGATTGGGATAGAGCAGATATTAATGCAATGGGAGTATGACCAAAGAGAGAGGCGAGGGTTCTCTCCATCATCTTCACCATGAAAATAAAAGAGAGAGATTCATCTTGACCATGAAAGCAAAAGAGAGAGATTAGAGAGAGAGGGAGAGAGATTACAGAGAAAGAGAGAGAGGGAGCGAGATTACAGAGAGAGAGAGAGAGAAGTGCTATGCAAAGTTTTTTATTTATTTTGTTTTAATTTTTTTTTAAATTGTAATGTAAATTACAATTTTATCCAGTCATAAAATTGCCCTAAGGCGCGTGTGTACACACTCTGAAATATTCCATTATTATTCTTCAAAAAGTTTAAAATGCTACAAAATGCAAAAGTTGGGAGGTGACTTGTAAATAAAAGAAGTTGGGGGGCAAAGTACAAAACAACTCAAAGATTGAGGGGCTGTATGCTTTTAACCCTATTTAAATTGTACAGTAAATAAGCTCAGGCTCAGCGACTAAGTCGGCCGATTAAGGGGATTGGTCTGCTTATTCAACTCAATCCTCCATGTAACCATAATTTTAAAGAACTAAAGTGATTATAAATGAAAATTTAAGGGATCAATTATACAACGTACCCTAAATTTAAAGTTTGTACTGATTTATTTTGCTTACTTTTCATGAATTGCAACATGAGAAGGATAATGCTGAAAAAAGAAAAGAAAAAGGGATTTTTCTTATTTCGTATAAAAGATCAACCATGATATTCTTACAGGAAAGGAGTAATATGCTTGAAGAAAAGATTTGGACAGTATATAAGGTATGTTTTGATTTATATTTTTTAAGGAAAAAATCAAAACTAATTTCAGAACAGGACCGAACATAATCACGAGCCGCATTGTTATTATATATAGCGAGTAAGGGCCTTTTGATTTATTTTAAAACTAATAATAACTTACTTAGATTTCACTATATTAATTACCATATCAATGTTTTATAAGTTGCAGAATTTTAATTTTATTCTAATATTTCAAAAAAATAAAATAAAATCCCATACTATTTAAGGTAAATGTAAAAAACAATCCCTTAAGTTTGTGTTTTAAAACACTTCATTCCCTCATTTTTATTTCCTCTTATGATACGTAATATTCACATTTGGTGTAGTTCAAGTCTACGAATCAACTTACGACCAAATAGTCATTGGAATTTGGTCATATGATGCCCATATGCAGAATAAATCACAATTCTTTTTAAGGTTAATTACATTTTGACTTCCTCTAAAAATATAAAAAAAAATTTGCTCTAAAAAAATTTAAAATTACACTTACAACGTCTCTAAAAATTCTCCATTTATACCTAACACCCTTCTATCAGGGTTTGGATGGAAAATGCTGACATCGACAACAAAAATTATGTAAATTTTTTAATTTTATTCCTTATTTAATACTTTCATGTATATTTTTTGTATTTATAAATGGATAAACGTAATATATATATATATATATATATATAGAGAGAGAGAGAGAGAGAGAGAGAGAGAGAGAGAGATGAAGTGAGGTTAAGATCATCATTACACTTTTCTCGTTATAAATAAAAAGTTATTACATGTAAATGTTAAATGAAGGATAAAATTAAAAAAATTTGTAATTTTTTTTTATGTTTGCATTTCTCGTCCAAATCCTAACGAAAGAAGATCAGATGTAAACAACGACCCCTCAAAATTCAGCATGTGAGCGTGAGACGATCAAATCTGGTGACTATTTGGCCGGAATGATACAAAATGTGAATTTTAGCAATGATAAGATCTAAAAATGAAAGATTAAAGGCATTTGAAACAACACAAACTTACGAGATCATGCACTAGAAGAAAACCAACCGATGCAAATGTGTATGAGAAGAATCAAATGAAGGACCAAAAATGCGAATTAATGAACCATATATAGGAAAGGGTAAACTATATTTTATCATTTCAACTATACCTATTTTTACATTTTATCAATTTAGCATTTCAATTTTATGAAATTTGCACTCTGTCATATATGATTGTTTTTTAGTATATTTTTCTATCAAAAAAATATCACGTATACTGCACATGCAGGAAAAACATCACTATATCACCCTTATATATCACATGTGCAATGTACCTGATGCTTTTTCAGCAAAAAAAATCGAAAAATAAATAGTCACATATGACAAAGTACAAATTTTACAAAATTAAAATGGTAAACTAACACAAAACAATTTAATTAACAAAGTGTAAAAACGAACATCATTCAAATCACAAAAATATAATAAGCCCTATGAGAAATTAGAAGTGAAGTCATGTAATCCAAAGAATTACCATATCAAGGGTGTGAAAGTGCAAGAGTATTGAATTATTAAAGGGACAATAATAGCATGAGAAATCAAGAAATTCCGAATCCCATGCTATACTTGTCGTCGTGTAATAATATTGAGAGCATGCATGTGCTATGACTGTGACTGCAGGGAACGCGACAAAGACAAAACAGATGCGAGAGTTACACAAACGACAGAGTGAAAGGCCGCCGTTTCCAACACGCTGCTGGAGGCTGCATTCTGGACCTCGCCCACCACCACTCTTAAATCATTCGTTCACCCCGCACCCACGTCTGAATTCCCTCGCTCCTTTCCACCCAGCAGGTGTATATACATATATCACTACAAGAAAATATCTTCATAGCTATAAAAAGTCTTGATATTAAAATCAACGTCGAGCTAATTAATACGTACAATTTTTATTGCCTATCTACATTTTTTAATATATATTTTAAACAATTCGTTAGCAATAGAATTATCGTTGCTAAATGTATTAGCAAGTAAATTTCGTAGGGTGCGTACCGGATGAACCAGCTACAATTTGCTTATGTTTCTCACCCGTACGGTTGCCGGGAGTCTCATCTATATTCTTCAAACTCGAAAAGTATTGGAGAATTTCCCCACAGACGGTGCCAAATGTTGTACCACATAAATATAGGTAGGTATTATGCCTCCTCCCAATACAATGGTGAGTGCTCAAATGATCAGGTAAGGCCTGCAAAACAAGACCGCGTTAGGACCAAGCTGAAGGGATCTCCGGTTTAGGTACTCTGACGCTCAAGTCAGTATGTGAATGTATTTGAAGAGATAAGAGCAATAGTTGGGGAGACAAAAGTTATACCTGTTGGTGGAGTGCCTATATTTATAAATGATGGTGGATTGTACGATTGTATGTGCACCCTAGATCAGATATTATATCAAATGGTGTGCATTCGGCAGAACATATCCACAACAATGGTGACAGAGGTGGTTCAGGCAGATAAAAGTTGTGCCACTGCGAAAAGGTAGCCGGTATAGTGGTATAGAAGGATGGCTATCCTGTCCACCAAGTATGAAGAAGGTCTCTGTGATACCTTAAATTGAAGAGTCCCTATTGGGGATCTGTCTGGAGCCTTTCTCATGGAGATCTTCGAATTGAGTGCCTTAACATGCGCTTGAAGGCATCTTAGGTATTCCTAAAATATCCCCGGATCAGGTAAATTGCACTAAACCCACTAGAAAAAAAATTACTATTAACTATAATTTTATTGATTAAGCACTAATATATACCATAGTAAATAATTATTATCAACCATAATTAAACAAATATCGTTGCAAAAATGTTTTGTAGCAGATGTGAATGACTATTTACTACGACTATTTATTTTTAACCATGGCAATTAGCCACGATTAAATGTTTTTTTCAGGTGCCCTTATATAATATATATATATATATATATACAATAGTATATATAATTAATACTATTTTTTTTATAATATAGGTTGATCAATGTATAAAAAAATTATCTGGACTGTTAATTTAATTTGATGAGTTTGGACTGTTGATTTATACTGTTTAAAATTGATGTTACGAGAATTTGGAAGAACAATTCAACAACAACGTAATAGAATGATAAATATAATAATCGAATTAGTATATAAAAAATGGGCACAATCGCCAATACGTACAAGTCGATCCAAGAATATTGATTGAATTAATATACTAGAGTTCTTACAAAAATCCAAAGTCCCCAAATGAAGGGATGAATCTCATATTTATACTAGGAGTTTATTTAAGGTAGGTATGGTGTAGTGTCTTTATTGTCCTTCTTCTCCATGCTTTCAGATATAAATGGTAATGTTTCATGAGGACGTAAGGGTCTTTTCCTTGCTTCCTCATTGATGAGGGGGTTTCCATGGATCAAGCCTTCTTTGCTTGATTCCCTCCATGTTTTAATGGCTTTGGTCAACTTCCCTTGATTCTCTCTCACATGATGGGAGAAAATAAATGCTACTTGACTTGGTCATTTTCTCCATATCAACTGCCCCCTCAAGTTCCAAGTATTCTAAAAGGAATGATTGGAACTTTAGTAAGTAGGATTCGTCTAATTTAGGCAAGCATCTTGTTTCCCCTTCAAGAGATGGGAGGAGCTTGTGTTTGGTAGGTAGAATCTTCTTTGTTTGGAAATTTCTTCATCTCCTTCATCTATATGTATATGTATATCATTCATTCATTCTAGAGCTTTTTGAGCTTTTGTTCGTCGTTCACTCCTTCTTGATCTCGTGCTCTTCCGGTGAATTAATCCTTTCGAATGTCGAGTCGCAAAGGTACTCTTTAATCGTTCTTTTTTCTCGTTGTTTTCATTCGTATTTTAATTTCCTCATAATTGCTTGCATCACTTCCTTTCGAATTTAGTCGTTAATTCTCGTTCTAGCAATATGAAATCCTCTCATAGGTCTAGCGGGGCTCGTTCCGGTCATAGGGGGAGGGGTCGGAACGAGGTGAACGACGCTGGCCGTGGCCCTAGTGGGCTTAGCCAGCGTCTCGGTCGAGGCACCGGCCTCGACCATCCTGGCCGAGGCCTGAGCCTCTGCCAACTTGGTCGAGGCTCGGGCCTCGGCCGGGCTGGTCGAGGCTCAGGCCTCGACCAAGGTGACCTCGACCAAGCTGGTCGAGGTTTCGGCCTCGACCAGATGGTCGGTCGAGGCTCCCCCGACCGTGGGGGCCGGGAAGGGCTCCCTCGGCTCGGCGGTCAGGGGTCTCTCCTTCGCTCTCCTACTTTTCCTTCGGGCGAAGGGTCCTCGCGTCGTCGTGTCCTTAATCCTCGTAACTCTTCTAATGTGATCGTCTTAGATGGTGATGATGATAGCTTTAATTTAGAGGTTATTGAGGCCATACGTAATCTTCCCGACTGTCCAGCCGATTCGTTAGATGTTTTCTTTGAGTCTAACTCATCTTCTCCAAATGGGGTAGGTTCCAAGGCTCCTTTGGCTACTTCCACTATGTTTGGGGGGGAATGCTCTTCGGCTCCTAGGTCTCGTTGTAGGGTCATGGACGTAGAGGTTTGTGATAGCGTCATAGGATTGGAGGAGCTTCCGTTTTTTGGAGGCTAACTATAATTCTTTTCCTTTAGTTGAGTTCCTTCTTCCTTCTTGTGGGGATCGTGTCAAGTCTCCTCCGTCAGGTTTTTTCACGGTCTATTCCGTGTATTTTTCTTCAGGGTTCATTCTTCCGCCTCACCCTCTTTTAGTGGAAATTATTCGTAGCGTTGGCGTGAGTGTAAGTCAGCTTACTCCCAATGCTTTCATGTTCTTCTTGGGTTTTCTTCACCGTTTCAGCGAGTTAGACTTGTCTCCTTCCGTAGAAGCTTTTCATACTCTATTCTCAGTCAAGAAGGTAATGAACGACTCTTTCTTCTATTTCTATCCTCGCAATGGTTTGTAAGTTTTTGGAGGGTTGTACTTCCTCTCGTGGTCCTTGGAAGGAGAAATTCCTTTACGTTCGAGATTCTGATTGGGTTTGTGTGCTCCTTGGGTTGATTCTTCCCTTGATTTCCCCCCGATCCATGATCTCAAGATGTCCTATATTAGGGCTGGTTTGTTCGACCAAATCTTCAATGTGACGGGCTTGTTTCTCCGATGGTAACCTCTTTTATTCTTTAACTTTTTCTTATTCTTTTCCCTTTTAACTCATAGTTTGTGGCTTATATGTTTTACCTTCTATTTTTCAGGGAAACAGTTGTCTTTGGAGGACGTACGCCGCTTTAAAGCCTCACGGGATGGAGGTTCCTCTGGGGCTTCTGCTCGGGGCTCGTCCTCCTCCTCCGCCCCTGCCTGCGCATGGCAAGGGCGATAGGCGTGGTTCTAGTCCTTCCCGGGCGAGGGATGCTTCTGGTGGTCGACGGTCTCCTCCTGCAAGTTCTGGTGGGAGTGGTTCAAAACGCCCCCGAGATGCGTCCACTGATTCTTCTTCCCATGGTCTTGGGAAGGGATACTTCACTTACGGGACTAATCGTCGTGGGGATGTCTTCTCTTATTGGGACACGGCTGATGTGCATATAGCGAGGGAGAAACTCCGTCCTACTATCAGAGAGTTCGATGTGGCTAAGTTTTCTTCCCTTTCGGATGATGGTTTTGTGAACATGCTTTGCGGAGAGTTTGCCCGGGTATGTATCATTGTCTTTGTTTCAGTTATGGATTTTGGCAAAGTTTTTTATTTCTTCCCCCTCGTAGGTGAATACTTTGGCGGAGGTGGCTTTCAAGCGCTTGGAGAAGTACCAAGAGGAGATAGCTCGTTTGACTTCCGCCCTTGCAGATTCCACCAAAGCTAAGGAGCGTTTGGAGGGGGAGCTTGCTGACGCTGTGGCGCTTGGGAAGGAGTTGAAGGCTTCTCTCCACCGGGAGGTTAGCTCTGGTTCCCAATTCCTCAAGTCTGACGCGGGGAAGCTTTACTTGGAGTGCGTCAAGGCTGACTTCAGAGAGGAGTTTGAGAAGTCTAGGGATTTTGAGCTTGCGGCGCTCGCCAAGGCTGAGGAGGTTTATGACCAGACCATCAGGGAGTGTCGTGCCACCTTGCGTTCCTGTGGTCGCTTTTCTGGGGAAGATTTTATGTTTCTTGATCCCTCGGTGGCAAAACTTGGAGGGCCTGAAGTCGAGGGGGAGCCACTGATAATGGGGAGGCTGTGATTACTCCGGTTGATGTACCTGCGGCTGATGTCCCCTAGAATGATAGGATTATTTGTTTTTCCTAGTTTTAGTACTTTGATATTTTGTTGTTATTTCGGGATGTTTCCCCTTATACTTTGTTTTATGGTGATGTCACGGGTATTTCTACGCATACTTTATATATATATGTCATTATTTCTGTTTTAAAGCTTTTTCCTTTAAAATTTTTTGTTAGGAATTCCCATTCTATGGAACTCTCTTTGTTGGGGGTTCCCATTCTATGGAACTCTCTTTGTTTATAGAGGATTTTCTCGGCCTTTTTCACTCCGGGGGGGGGGGGTACCTCCCCTCAAGGTAGTTTTTGACCTTATTCTTCCGGACTGCCATGTTTTGAACAGCCTTTTGGAAATTTTATTATGAATATTATCGCGCATTTGTTTACATGGAATTTCATGCGAGGTAAATTGAAAATAGAAAGACATCACAACACTTTTATTCAAGAGAAGTCATGACTTTATTCGAATCTTTGATTAACAATTGTAGATTCTTGGCCGCGGTGTTGTCCTTCCACGTATTCCTTCAAATATCCTCTTTGGATTAGTTTCTCAATCTCGGTTTTTAAGTGATAGTAGTCTTCCGTGCTATGCCCTCTGTCCTTGTGGAATCGGCAATACTTGTCTGACTTCAAACGTTTAAGGTTATCCTTCATCTTCCTCGGCCATTGAACGATCCCTTGTTGCTCTGCTACAGAAAGAATCTCGGCCCTCGGAGCTCTGAGAGGGGTGTATCTCGTAAAGCTGGTTGGGGGCATGTGTCTTTGTCCTTCCGCTTGTCCGTCTCCTCTCGGGTCTTTCTTTTCTCCCTCTCGAACTTTCCTCTTGTTTGACTGTTCCGTCTTTGGTTTGCTAGCTTCTTCAACCCAGATGTATTTAGCGGCTCTTTTCATCAATTCGTCCAACGTCGATGGTGGTTTGCCAGCGATAGATTCTCGGAAGCGTCCTTTCCGCAATCCCTGTTGCAGTATGCTTGCTAGTAGCTCGTGGTTGAGGTGAGGGACTTCGAGGACGGCTCCTGAGAATCTTTGTATGTAGTCCCTTAAGCTCTCTTGCTCCTGTTGTATTATGGTGAAGAGGTATGCGGCGGTTTTCGGATGGCTCTTGTTGATGGAGAAGTGGTGTAGAGATCACTGTGAAAGTTGTTCGAAGCTTTCGATGGTATGTGCTGGGAGTTGGTTGAACCACGCCATAGCTCTTCCTGCCAGAGTTGTGCGGAACACCTTGCAGTATCCGGCATCGCTCATATCGAGCAAGTCTGCCTTGGCCAAGAATTTGTCTAGATGGTTCTCGGGGTCCGTTGTTCCGTCATATTCTGCTAGATGTGGTAGCCTTAGTCCTTGGGGTAAAGCCTCCGCCAGTATTTGCGTGGAGAATGGGCTCCTTCTGGCTGGTGCTACGGCCAACGGGACCAGGTCTTGCGGGGTGTTCTGGAGTCGCGGGGTTTGGTGATGTGAGCTATCGCCTCCCGCTCTGTTTGACAGATCTCCTTCTCTCCTCTCTTGTTTTGCCTCAGCTTCCCTGTTCCGGCGGGGGAGGTTGGCGGGCTGAGAGGCTTGTGTACTTCCTTCTTCTTCCTCCATGGACATGTCCTTGGGGCCGTCCTCCCTTGATTTGTTATCCCCGGGGGCGGAGGGCATGCCTCGGCCTCGGCGGGGGGAATGAGGGGGAGTAGGCTCTCGGGGGCGGTTCGCCACGAAATGCATGATCGCCCTCTTAGCTGCTTTTGCCGATGCGTCCTCAATCATCTGTTGCAGTGCTTCGGGCGTCACCTGAAGCATCGACGGCTGTGCGGCGGGTGGTGGGGCTTCGCTGACTCCTTCCCTCCTTTCTTCATGTTCCCTCATGTCGTCCTGTTGGGGACCTAGGCTTATGTGTTCCAAGAGGGGGAGCTCTTCCACGTTATTCTGTGGAGCTTCTGTTCTCCGCCCTTCATTCATCTCCAAGTCTCTGGCCATGGATCGGGTTTGCATTCTCAGAATTGCGATTGAAAAGTTTCCCACAGACGGCGCCAAGTTGATGTTACGAGAATATGGAAGAACAATTCAACAACAACGTAATAGAATGATAAATATAATAATCGAATTAGTATATAAAAAATGGGCACAATCGCCAATACGTACAAGCCGATCCAAGAATATTGATTGAATTAATATACTAGAGTTCTTACAAAAATCCAAAGTCCCCAAATGAAGGGATGAATCTCATATTTATACTAGGAGTTTATTTAAGGTAGGTATGGTGTAGTGTCTTTATTGTCCTTCTTCTCCATGTTTTCAGACATAAATGGTAACGTTTCATGAGGACGTAAGGGTTTTTTCCTTGCTTCCTCATTGATGAGGGGGTTTCCATGGATCAAGCCTTCTTTGCTTGATTCCCTCCATGTTTTAATGGCTTTGATCAACTTCCCTTGATTCTCTCTCACATGATGGGAGAAAATAAATGTTACTTGACTTGGTCATTTTCTCCATATTAAAAATATAGATCGTTGATTTGTATTAAATAATATCCACGGTTTTTGAATAAAGAGTGATTATAAATGTAATTTTAGGATAACAATTGTTTGTTTTTGTAAATAAATATTTAGGGTTTCACGAGTGTAAATTGTAGTAATACCCTTTGCAGTCCATAGCATATGCTATGAAGTCCATTGATGATATTTTCTCTTCTCATTCTCATATATACAGTATGATTATAATTAGTACCTATTAAGATTTTCATTTAATTATAGTATATTCATTTTGATAGTATAACGATAAACATCTTCCTTTTCTAATTGTGCTTTTTGATGCAAATGAATTCACTTCGTGACAATGATATCATTTTTTGAAAATCAAAGATAACCTCGTTTTAGTTAAGTTGCATTTTATTAGCAATATATTCCTTTATATTTCATCAGACAGATAACATTTAGTCATTCATTATTTATATAAGTTCCCCTTTAGGGGAAATAGCACTTTTAGTCCCGTAAGTTAGACCTGTTTTCACTTTTGGTCCAATTCATTACGGGAGTAGCACTTTTAGTCCCATAAATTGCAAAAATTCACACTTTTGGTCCACTTCTACAATTCTGTCTATAATTAACGGAGTTGGCCACGTGCGAAGCACGTGGCTGTTAAATCGATTTTGGCCTGGAGGGAAATTTGTTAAGCTTACTCCCTCATTTGCCCTAAAGCATACGCATCCCCAAATCCTCTGAAAAATCAAAATCACTCCCAAATCCTCTAAAGTCCAAAACCAAAAATGTGAAAGAGAGGCGAGATTCCAGCGTTGGAGTGGAAGAAACAAGACACATTGTTGAAGCGATGAGCTTGCACGACCCCAAGTTCAATGGAGATCCCCCCCCACCCCCACTTTACAGTAAGTCAATATTTCTCCAGGTTGGGCAGCAACAACAACTTGCATTCAAGCCTCGAAGGAAGGCACCAAGTTCAACTCCAACATCATCAGCACCAGGTGAAACTCCATCATCATCAGCACCAGGTGAAACTCCATCATCATCAAGACACCCATTACCAGCACCTAGGTCAGGTGTTGCCTTTGCACATATTCCCTTTGCACCAGACCATTCACAAAGTCTACTGAAAAAGTCTCAAGAAATGAACATCCCAGCTCCACCAGGATTCAAGGTTATCCACAATGATGGGAAGAAATTTGTCACTATCAACTCACTAAATGCTGCAGTTCAGGACAAAAGAGCCCATAAATTGAGCAAGGCTGAAGGAAAGAAGAAACTTTAGGCACTTTGTGAAGTACTTGTTCTGTTGGTTATGTATTTTGAACAAACTGTCTTGAACACATTTTGTCTTTTCACATTTGAGCTGTTGGGAATCTTTTGAACACATTTTGTGTTATGATCAAAACTGTGAATCTACTTCTGGAATATAGAAGGTACCAATATTTTGTCTTTAAATTGTCTTTTGACCAAAAGTGCCACCATTTTTTATATTCGCCTATTTAATTTTTTTGGTTAATAAATTCTTCTATTTTGTACTAAATTTCAATAATGAATAATGCTTAAAAATATATTAATTGGAGATGATATTGAATTTGTTTGGGTGAGGAGAGGAAAAAATCCCTTTCTTTGCATTCAAATATTCAAACTTTGAGTTTTTCCCCCAAAATTAGTTATATTACCCTCTAAAAATGTCACTAAGCAAAAAATGGCACCAAAAATTCCCTCCAACACAAAAATATAACGTAAAATGGCCAACTCCGTTAACTATAGACGAAATTATACAAGTGGACCAAAAGTGTTAATTTTTGCAACTTACGGGACTAAAAGTGCTACTCCCGTAATGAATGGGACCAAAAGTGAAACAGGCCTAACTTACGGGACCAAAAGTGCTATTTTCCCTTTATATAATTTATATTTTAAAAATTAATTTACTCATTGTATATGTTATGTCATTTATTTTATGTAGGTATATTTTGTCACACCTCATTTAAAAATAGGGTAAATTACAGCTTCCTCCCCTAACATTTGACATAATTACATATACCCCTTGTTGATTGAAAAATCACAAATAACCCCCTGAGGTTTGTAACTGTCTAACAAATAACTCATTTTCATCTAATTTTATGGGAGAACTGGCAAATATGCACTTATGCAAATTGAATTTTTTATTTAATTCTTAGAAATATTTTGAATATTTTTAGACTACAATGCGCAGGGAGAGGTTTCTTAAGTTTTTTTACACAGATGACCAATAATGCAATTTGCCTCGACTAATTTTTGTACAATTTAAAAAAAATTCAAGGGTAAAATGGTCAATTTCAGGCCTTTAGTTAAAAATTACAAACCTTAGGGGGATATTTGTAATTTTTCAAACAACGAAGGGGTATTTGTAATTATGCCAAACCTTAGGGGAGGTGGTTGTAACTTACCCTTAAAAATAGGGAGGAATACAAGGACCCCCCCGTGATATAGGGAATGTTTAAAAAATCCCCTGTGAAAATTAAAGTATCATTTACACCCCCTGTGTTATAAAACAAAGTTCAAAAACCCCCTGAGGCCAGGTTTTGTTATGCACGTGCGTTGACTGCGCTTGGGCATGTAAAAAGTGCATTTTTTGGGCAATTTTGCCCTTCCCTCTCTCCTTATATTACATATAATATATATAATTTAACAAATCTTAAAATAATAGAAATATATATTAATAATAAAATATTATTTTATATAAATATATAATAATATTAATATTTTTAATATAATATTCTTTTAATATCGAAAAAATTAAAAAAAAAAAAGACAGAAAGAGCGGCGGAGGCAAAGCCGCCGCAGCAGAGGAGGGCGCGACGAGGCAGCGTTGCCGCGCCCTCCTCACCACTGGTGACGACGACGCCGTCGCCCAGCAACAAGGGTGATGCGGTCGCCCATCGCTTCGAGGGCGATCTGGGCGATGCCGCCGCCCAGACCAGATCTTGGCGACCACGACGGCAGTCGTCGCCATCGCCCCCCTCTACGGGGGGTGGGGGAAGGGGGGAGGCGATCGTGGGTGGGGGTGGGGGTGGGGGTGGAGGGAGGGGTTAGGTCTTTTTTTTTTTAAAAAATGTGTTTTATAAAGTATAAAATTTTAATTTTATATATTGTGGATATATTATAATTTATAAATATATTTTAATTAAAATTAATATAATATATTATATAAATATAAAATTTTAAATGTGAGGGGCATTTTAGTCATTGTTCCTAAAAATATGTGTTTAGGTTGACCAGGAGGCGGTGTGATTCATTGTTCGTAACATAGTGGTGGTTTTTGATATTAAAATTTTCACAGGTGGTTTTTTAATATTTTCCTATATCACAGGGGGTCAAAATGAATTTAACCCCTTAAGAATATAACGTCGCACCACCACAAAGTCAAAAATAACTTAGGGACGCAAAGCCATATGAAATAAGGCTTACTAGAAATCCATAAATTTTTAAAATTGATGTCTCCATCGATCATTTTACCAAAGCCAAAACAAAAGAGTGAGCCTCCTTTTATCAGCCAGCAGGCTCTTGCTGGCCCGACAACAAAATGTATCAAACTTATTTTATCCTAATTAGACTACATGGCAAGTTCCGGAAATAAAGCACAATCAACAAGCCCACATATTGGACATTAGGGATGACACGTAACCTAGATTATGTACGTCAAGCACTACGCTACCCTAAAAATTCTCCACAAACTCCTCCTATATCAATGGGACCAGCCAAATGAATCAACTAGTGACAACTTTCCCTATTTGCTGGCTTGACTGGGCGATGGCAGTTCAAATGGTCACAACTCTTCAAAGATAAGTCCAAAATTAGGTATGAATAGTTTTGTTAGTTAGCTAACTTTCGGAGGTTTTCAGTGATATACAACTTGCCTTAACTAACTCTCAGATTTTGCTCTCAATTCCTTCAGAAATAGATGACTTTTTGGAGTAAAAAAGGGCACTTACGTTATTGACACCAAATGCATTCTTCGCTCTCACAAAACAACAAGGATATGCATCTTCTGCACTCTACAAGCTCACTCTATCTTCCATTTTTATATTCCCATACTCCATATAATTATATCATTATTATCTCATGTTATTCCAAGTTCTTCCCGTTTCTTTTTTAGTAATTTCGCTACTAACTTGAGCATAAAGTGCTAATCTCTATTTTGTAAGTTAGTTCCCCTTTGGTTTTAGGACTTTCAAGAAGCTCCATTGATTTTTGTGGTTATACTGGACTCGGACATGCATAGAAAATTATTGTAAAGTAGCATATATAGAGAAATACCTTATTAGTAGCATATTCCTATATGCCCCAAGACGTTAAACACAATAAAAATTATAATTATAATTAAAATTACAATACGATATTGCAATTAGTCATCAAATCGCCTGCCTTGTTTCTACTAGGACCCAAATCTCATGCATAAATGATGTCAATTGATTTGTTTAAAGATACCAACTTTCGGTGCACTCTAATTGATGTAGAGATACCAATAAAAGTTTTTGTTGATAATGAAGGAAATCGGATCGGTCCAGGAATGCGGCAAAAACGTGGTAGAGATAAAAACATGGGGAATGAAAGAATTTAAATCACGTTCAAGGGGTATTCCCTTAAACGTTCCTGGGCTATCGGTGTATAAACGCAGAATATAAACATATGAAATAAACAAGCGTTTGTGGCTATAGAATAAAGAATAAACCGAGAGCATAAATGTAAATCGAAATACCTTCCTCGGTTTTATATTTCGATCGGCTACATATGTTGATTCCTCCCGATGTTCATCCACATGAGGTCCCAACATAGAGACCCTCTAAAGTCGTCCACACCACACCGGGAGAGATCTTGTTTTTATTACTAGAGAAAAACGGATCTAGAGGAGGAAATCGAAGAAAGGATTACACTATCAAATTAGTGTTCCTTCTTGATCTTACTTTGTTCTTCAATTGATCCTAGATCAATGAAGCAACAAAGAGGATTTAGAGAGTAGAGAGAGAGGTGAGCCGAAAATGGCTTGAGAGAGTGTGTAGAGAGTGTTCTTCTTTTTCCTAGAAAAAGATGAATAATAAAACTATTGTCTTTGATGATACTATGTACACACACGTACATATATATATATATATATATATACTTTATTAATGTGATTGTTGAAATGTGTCTAGGTTCATCCAAGAATGTCTAGATACATTCCAATCAATCCCCATTAATCATCAATCAAGCCTACCATTTCATAAGGTATGATTTAATCATACTAAGTGAAAGAGGCTTGATTGGAATTGATTTATCTCTTTCCAAAAGAGACAAGTCAACTTTTCATCAAAGGCCTTCATGGCCGATTTTAGTGCTTCTAAAAGAAGTAATTTTCGGCCATCCTCTTTTAGAAGAAGTCCAACTTCGTCTAATTCAAAAAATAGAATTAACACCTCTCTTGGGCCAAGATTTAATGGACCGGATTTTATTGTAATCAAATTACAATAAGCACAAGAATTAAATCATATTTAATCCATGGTCCAATTAAATAATTCTCATTAATCTTTTAATCCAATTAAAAGATCCAAGCTTCGATTCTCTACTAAATCGATAAATCCCATTTACCGATAAAATAAGGGCCCGATACAATATCGGCCCGTCCATCCAATGGACAATCCCATAAGTAATCCAATTACTTATCATCCTCTAAAATTGACTCCAAGTCAATTCCTTCACCTCCTCGCTGATTTGTGTGTGACCCTTTAGGTTCACCCTCAGCTAGACTTGGGATCGTGTCCAACAGGAGTCCGTCACCATGGGTGGTCTAGCAACGGTCCATGGCACTAGAGACTAGGTGAATGCTGGCGTGAACATTTAGGCGCCAATTTCGTAGGGGTACGGTCCTATTGTTGACCGTCTCCCGGCCTTAGTTTAGGGTATAGAATTGGGCGTCGGTTCTCATCCTTGACTAGGCAACTATGCTTCATTCCCGAGATGTGTTTACTCTATCGATCGACGTAGGATATCCTTTCCTACTCAATCAATTTCTATGGTCATAGACTTTCAGAGTCTAAACCATCTCAGAGCGCATAGGAGATATCACCGTCATATACTGACGGGGGACAGATCCTCTCTTGGAATCCACCGTCCTTGCTACATACTCCAACTACACTGGACAAGGCTTATAATGACCATCTTATAGAATGATCAACTCTGCCAAATCCAAGATATAGTCTTTGTATGCACGTGACTGCCATGATTTCTCAAGTCCGAGGACTAATCCCGTACTTTCGGAATCGGGAATTCGAGTCATACCGACCAAGCCTCCAAGGCTTCCATGTGACAGTTCCCGCGAGTCAGTTCAGTCAGTCGACCACTTTGTCAACTAACCCACTAAAATTGCATAGACAACTTCGTTTGTCGCCGATTAAACTCGGCATTCACCCAGTGAATACAATACTTAGTGCAAGTCTCGATAGGACACTCGATGCCTAGTCTTGAAGTCCTCGACTTGGAACGTTTCAGACCAACCCTCAAAAGTTGGTTTCATAGCCGCCATCTAATGCGCAGCCCAAATACATGAGTTATCCAATTGGTTTGTGGGCATTTGTTGTGACGTTGAAACACCGTTCAACGTTAGTAGTAAGCACAACAAATACAGTGCCAGTGATGAATACTTACTCTATTTATCAGGATAATATTGTTAAAACAAAAATTGATAAATAGTTCCCAAAACTGCCAATTCAATTGGTTTTCTAATCACCTATTCTAACAGATAACACCTACTAGTCATCCTAATAAATGTATCTAGTAAACGTATTTACCGTGGTCAATCCTATAACACCTTGCTGAACACTAGAAAAATAATTATTATTACCACTAGTAGGTGTTATAGGATTATGGTGGATTAACTTTTGATCCACGGAGAAACAAGAGAACTCCTCTCTTTTTATGGAGTGAAAAAGAGCAAGATAGAAAGCGTAGCTAAACACCCTCTAAATTTCTTTTTGCTAAGACTTTTAGGAAGCCTAATTGAGATAATGAGTGAATGTCTTTTTTTTTATTTATTAAGGTACAACTTTATTTTCATATGTTCATGAATTGTTGGCTTACTACTATGATTTTTGAGGTTGATCACATCTTAGATCAGTTTAATTATGTTGACGGATTGAGTAAGGATTTTGCATAGTGAATAGGGTAATTAATGGTGTGAATTGAATGATGTGTAGATACAGATGCACGATTTATCTGGTTCGATAAGTTTTTTGAAGATCTTAATGCATTATTGTTTCGACTCTTGGCAGAGAGAGATTCACTAATTCCCTAATAATAATATGTTTGGTATAACTTGAGAAAGTACATCAGATTAACTCCAGAAAAACCTCAGCTTATGAAAATATTTGCTTGTTAGATTATTTTGTTAATGTGATACTCACTGAATTAGGTGGCCCTATAGCTTTAGCATCTTATCCATGGCTGAGTTTTCTCCAACTCATTTTTGTTATTTTTAGTAATTTCTCTTAGTAGTGGTAGTTCATTTCTCAATTTTCAGCCACCCAATTAATTAGGAATTAGTTATAATTTTGATACTTATTTCATTAAATCCTCATGGAAATGATATTTATGAAATAATCGTTATTTTCGGGTTACAATATACGCAACAAAAGTAATAAATTAACAAATTAAATTAGAGGGATCAAAATCCCGCATCACAGAGTTCGTGAAATTTAAAGAAAATTAGCCAATTGGCATAAATATAAATAGGGATTATACCTTTTCGATTAGCTTGAATCAAGAAGGTATCACATTCTAGAATAATCCGATCACGACCATCCGTTCCACATGTCCAAGCAGCACGTGCCGCCGTCCATCTTACATCTGCCGACCGCCTATTGAACTCCCATGAATGATCCTCGTTCGTCCACATAGAAGCAAAATGATGCTTCCTCTATCAAGCCCACACCACTTCCAATAGAGCACCTTCTTGAACTTGCTCGAGTTTGGAAGGCTTGGTATTGCATTAGAACAATTCGAGGATTAGAAGAGATGCTAGGGTTTCTCAAGAGTTTGAACATTTTCAAGACTAGAGAAAAGTGAGATTTACTGGAGAGAGGTGAGGGAGAGTGTCCGAGTTGTGAGGATTTGAAATGACTCCTAAAACTCGGCCAACTACTTCTGAAGTTAGAGAAGTCTCCAACTCTCGTCCAATTAGGCTTGTGGGCTAGGGCTTCGTCCAACCATAAATTAATTACAAATTAACTTTGGGCTTGGTTTTAATTGATCCAATCAATTAATTTCAAGCCCAATAGTAATCCAACTAATATTTGGACCAAATTACTTGATTAATCTTATTAATTATGCCCAAACTCAAAATTAATTCATGCAATTAATTAATTTCTTGGACTTCCTATCAAATAGGACCCCAATTAAATAGTTTAATTATCTAAATAATTAATTTAAACTCTTTTAAACTAATCCTTCTCTTCAAGAATCAATTCACTCATAATTCACCAGCTCTGTTAAGGATTATTGTGTGACCGTTTAGGTTCGCTTTCAGTTATACTTGGGCTAATATCAAATATATTATTGTTAAAATAAGTGACAGGAAAGTGAATTAGATTAGCCTTGATGTAATCTATTTCTGGCAATTTCAATATAATTGTAATATTGTTTGTGAATAAAGTGAATATTCATGTTTTGGCAATTCTATTTGTTGTGCTTACTATTTATGTTTATACTTTAACATCACAACAAAGCTCACAGATCAATTGTACAACCCATGTAGTTGGGTTGTGCAGTGGATGACAACTATGTAACCAACTTCTAAGGGTTGAGTCTGAAACGTTCCAAGTTGAGGACCCGAGATAGGGCATCGAGGGTCCTATAGAGACTTGCACTAAGTATTGCATTCATTAGATGAGTACCGTATTTCATCGGTGACAGACGTTGGACGTCTATGCAATTTTAGTAGGTTTGTTCGACTAGGGTTGTCAAGCCAACTGAACTGATCCCGGGGAGTCGTCTTATGGAAACCTTGGAGGCTTGGTCAGTATGACTGGAAGTCCCCGGCTCTGGTAGTACGAGATTAATCCTCGGACTTGAGGAACCATGGCAGTCACATGCATATGATGGTTGTATGTTGGATCTGGCAAGAGATGGTTGTATCTAGGATGCGTTCATTATAAGCATTATCCAGTGCAGTCGGAATATGCAGTGAGGATTTTGATTTCAAGATAGGATCTGTCACCTGTCAGTATATGACCGTCAAGTCTCCTATGTGCTCTGAGATGGTTTCAACCCTTCGAGTCTGTGGCGTGATTGGTCGAGTAGGGAATAGTTTCCTACATCGATCAATAGAGCAAACACATCTCGAGTTATTAAGAAGAGATGTCTAGTCAAGGATGGAAACCAACACCCAATTTTATGATCTAAACTTAGATCGGGAGACGGCTGATGGAAGGATCGTACTCATATGGAACTCCAGAGCCTAAATGTTCACGCCAACATTCACCTAGTCTCTAGTGCCATGGACCGTTGCTAGACGATCACCCATGATAACGAGATCGATTAATGATTGATTCAAAAATAATAAATTAAATTTGATTTAATTGATTAATTGTGTTGGACACAAGCCCAAGTCTATCTGAGGATGAACCTAAAGAGTCAGACACAAATTACAATGGAATTGATCGAATTAATTTGAAATTAATTTTAGTTAAATTGGATTTTTCTGAAATTATTCCGTGCCTTAGAATTTGGAAATGGTTTCCAAACAAAAAAAAGAACATTTTTTACATTGGATGTATGGTTGATATCCATTTTTTTAATTGCATTGTTTATATGGTATTTTCTGGATTTAATTATATTTATGGTTTTAGATATTGGAAATCTATTAAGAAATGCACGGAATGTGTTTATTCGCTTGGAATGTTTATATTTGATGTAAATGTGCTTATTGTTGTTTATTGGATAAATAAGAAGAATGATCACTAAACCCTTTAGCCTATGAATGGTTTATTTTCATGTTGGGTGAGACTTGCATGCTTCTTTATTTTTTTATTCCTTCTATCGTATTTAGTCTTGGAATAATAAGGTTTCATCCTCTCTTTAACGTACTCCCCCTAACTTATGATTGGGGTTTCATTTTCAATTGTAATAAGTGTAGATTAGCTTGTGAGGTTTTTATTTATAAAATGTAAGCTTTCATGGAGATGAAAACCCAAAAGAGGTCCGTTCGACAATGTCCACGACAGAAGGCCCAAAAACAATAAAGAAGGATTTATAAGGCCCCACTAGAATGATAATGTGAAGTAACTTTGTAATAGTGTAGGCCATACTCTAGATTGACTATAGCTCCACTGCGGGCTAAGTGGATCACTTAGGATTGGACTTGTGATTATCCAACAGGGGCATGCTAGGCTTGTTTCACATGTGGTGTATGTTTTAATGCTTCGATGTATGATGTGTTTGGAATGCATCTATTTACATTCAATGATTAAAACTTTAGCATGCAAAATATTTATAATGATGAGGTCTCGGTCACAACATAATAAGTCTCACTTGGATGGTCCAAGTATATAATCGGCCAAAAATGGAATAAAATAAAATGGTTTGATTATTCCAAGCCTTCCATCCGTAACAATGTAGTGAGGAAGCTACTTCATCCAAGCATGGTCTCATGAGTCGTGTCACACTTGGAATGACAGAAAGTTGCTCTATTTTTACGAACAAAGGAATATGCTCGTGTTTCCCTATCTCACTAGTCGTAGGGGGCGAGAATTGAGATATGATTTAGTTAATGGGTCAAGCCTAATGCCGAAGTGACATGATTCACTTGGAGTCCTCGAAATCATGTGAAAAGTTGAGGCAAAATAACTCGGGGATCTCATTGGATGAGAATGGTATTGGATACCTCGCACAAATCTTTTCCCATATGAATCGTAAAATCCTGGCATAGAAAATTGAGTTTGTGAACCCCAAGCCCACTAGGAAATGGTTTCCTGATATCCTACTTGAGAATGGTGGACATTTGAAGAAATAGTGGAGAGGTTAATGACTAAAGACCAAGCCATAACTTGAATTTAATATCACAATTCGTTTGCTAATTTTCTGCTTTACATTTTGAACGTAGATGTCTAAGAATCCATTAACCATAAGTATGGAGACAAACAAATTTAACGGAATGAATTATACCGGCTGGCTGCAAAATTTGAGGATTGTCCTCGATTTTGAAAACCAGGCTTATGTTTTGGATAAACCTTTTTCCCCGGACCTTGCTGAAGGGGTCCTTGCCAGAAGAACATGTCACGTTAAAAAAATGACATGAGAACAACCGTAAGGTTTGCAGCATCATACTGGCATCCATGACTAATGAGATCCAAAAACAGTATGATAGGCTAGATGATGTCAGCTCGATAATGCTCCACATGCAGGATGTGTATGCAGTCCGGATAGGCATATTGGATATGTCACCACAAAAGCATTGTTCTACTCCAAGATGACTGAAGGATCTTCTGTACATGAACATGGATCAAGATGCTTTTCTTTGTGGAAAAACTCGGAGATCTTAAAGCTGGGCTTGATAATGATACATATATAGATGTGATCCTACAATTACTTCCTCTTACGACCCTTTTATCGTAAACTACAACATGAATGGGCTTGAGAATTCCATACACGAGTTGATTAAAATGCTGACCCAGTTCAAAACAACTACCAAAAGGTCTGCGCCGACGATACTGGTTGAGAGCTTCAACCTCTAAGGCAAAAGGCAAGTGAGCTGGAAGAGGAAATAGGGTAAGGCAAAAACCGCTGCAAGCTCTCAGAGCGACCCTATTGCCCCAGTGGGGATGGGTAAAGAAAAGGGAAGGTTGGAGTCCAACCATCGAGGGCAAATGATATCTATATGCATTGCCATGGAAAAGGGCATTGGAAGAGGGAGTACCCCGAGCTGTTCTCCAATCAAGGTATGTTTGTTAATGAGGTTAACATGATTACTAATTCTACTTCTTGGATATTGGATACCGGTTGTGATGCTCACATCTGCAATGATTTGCAGGTGCTGGAAAGAAGTAGAAAGCTAAGTAGAGATGAGGTCGTGTTGAGGCTAGGCGATAGCAAGACTATTGCTGCTGAAGCTGTGGGACTAGTCCACTTAGTTATTAGTGATAAGATAATTAAAGGATTACTATTATGTACCCAGCATGATAAAAAATATCATTTCCATTCCGTTGTTGGAGAATGCTGGTTTTGAGTTTATGATCAATAAAAATTATTTTTATTTGATGAAGAATTGTTCTTCACATGTGCTAAGCAAACTTCATGATGGTCGTTTATATTCTCCAATAACATGGTTTGGTCATGACTGATTAAAATAAACGTGAAATGGAAATCAAGAAGATGAACAAATCTGGCATGTAAGGCTAGGTCACATCTCTCAGATAGGATTAGGAGGTTGTTGGATCAAAGAGTCTAGAAATAGATTATTTGGACCATTACCAGCCAGCGAGTCTTGTCTAAAAGGGAAGATGACGAAGAAGCCCTTTGTTGGACAAAGCACGCTTGCCAGTGGTCTGTTGGATTTGATCCATTCAGACATCTGTGGGCCACTAAATACATAGGCCAGAGGAGGGTTTTTTTTACTTCATAACCTTTACTGATGATCACTCACAGTATGGTTATGTTTACCTTATGAGGTACAAGTTTGAGGCCTTTGAAAAATTAAGGAGTTCAGACTTGAAGTTGAAAACCAAACTGGTCGCAACATTAAAGCCCTTCGGCAGGACCAAGGTGGTGAGTATTTGAGCGGAAATTCTTCGATTACTAAAGAGAATGGGATTCTCTCTTAGTGGACTCCTTCCAAAATGCCACAACGGAACGGCGTCTCTAAAAGAAGGTATCGAACCTTATTGGACACAGTTCGATCTATGATGAGTTTTACCGAATTGCCCTTATCCTTCTGGGGTTATGCTCTTGAGACGGCAGCTAAGTTGTTAAACATGGTGCCTTCTAAGGCTGTGGCCCAGACACCATATCCAATATGGCATGACAAGCCTACTTCCTACAAGTACTTAAGAGTATGGGGTAACCCTTCATACGCCAAGAGAGTAGTGGGAGATAAACTGGACTCAATGTCTAGTTTGTGCAAGTTCGTGGGTTATCATAAGGAAACTGTAGGGTATTATTTTTATGATCCTTCCAAGACAAAGGTTTTTGTCTCAAGAAACGTAGTTTTCCTGGAAAAAGGTTTTCCAACGGATAGCCGTCGTGAAGAATTGCTCCTTAAGGAATCAAGTGAGGCAATGACTCAAATGAATGCAGTGACATCATCTATGCCTGTAGTTCCAATTGACGATATTCTTGTCCTCCGAAGGTCGACTAGAGTTTCCCATAAACCTGATAAGTAGGGGTTTCTGGTTCTGACAGGCCAGTGGATAATGATTCAAAGACCTACGGAGAAGCGATGTCGGACACCGACTTGGGAAAATGGATTGAGGGCATGAAATCCGAAATGGACTCGATAAGTTCAAACAAGGTTTGGATCTTTGTAGATCCACCCAAGGGTGTCAAGCCCGTTGGATGTAAATGGGTCTACAAATGTAAGCTTGGAGCTGATGGGGAGGTGACTACCTTCAAGGTCAGACTTGTGGCAAAAGGTTATACTCAGCGGCCTGGGGTCGATTTTGAGGAAACCTATTCGCCCGTAGCCATGGACGAGTCCATTCGGATTATACTTTTTGTAGATGCATGGTATGACTATGAAATATGGCAGATGGACATGAAAATGGCTTTCCTTAACGGATTTGTTGAGGAAGAGATCTATATGAATCAGCCGGAAGGTTTCACATCTGTTGGAGAAGAGCAGAAGGTCTGCCATCTCAAGAGGTCCATCTATGGTCTCAAACAAGCTTCTCGAACTTGGAATATCTGTTTTAATGAAGTCATACGGGGTTATGATTTCATCAAAATGATTTTGACCCTTGTTTATACAAAAAGGTCAGTGGGAGCTCAATTGTGTTCCTTGTGCTTTATATGGACGATATCTTGTTCAATGGAAATGATGTCAAGATGTTGGGTGCCACTAAAACATGGTTGTCCACATAATTCTCCATGAAGGATTGGTGATGCTTCTTACATCCTAGGCATCAAGATTATCCGGGATATATCAAAAAGGATGTTAGGAATGACCCAAACCTCTTATGTTGAGAAAGTCTGGAAGAGAGAGATTCAATATGGAAAACTCCAAACGAGGATTCCTTCCTATGAGGCATGGGGTTAAATGTCCAAGTAGTAGTCTCTTAAGACTGATGAGGAGGTCAGAAGGATGTTTGACATCCCCTATGCTTCAGCTGAAGGCAGCATATAGTATGTTGTGTAGTGCACAATGCCCGATGTCGCCTTCGCTTTGAGCGTAATGAGCAGAAATCAGGCTTGTGCCAGTGAGGCTCACTGGACTGTAGTCAAGACCATTCTTAAGTACCTGAGAAGGACTAAAGATATGTTCTTGATTTACGGTGGTGGACAATTGATTCTAGAATGCTACAATGACGCTAGCTTCCAGTCTGATGAGGATGATGCCAAGTCTCAATCAGGGTTTTTACTCATGCTGAATGGTGATGTGGTGGCTTGGAAACGTTCCGAGTAGGACACTACAGCGGATTCCACCACGAAAGCTGAGTACATAGCGGCTTCATTTGCCAAGCCAGTAGTTATCTTCTGTGATAACAATGGGGCTATAGCGCAAGAGAAGGAGCCGAGATCTCATTAATATCCAAGCACATTCTTAGACGCTACCATCTTCTTAGACAGATGCCAGATAGAGATGACGTTTAGATGGACCGAGTCACATTGGTAGAAAATATGACAGCTCCATTGACAAAGCCAATATCGCAGACTGTTCGTGCTCAACATCTTGGGAAGATGGGTTTGAGGGACATGAGTGATTGACTTTAGGGTCAAGAGGGAGATTGTTAGAATAGGTGATCAGAAAGCCAATTAGATTGGCCTTTATGTAATATATTTTCGGTAATTTCAATATAGTTGTAATATTGTTTGTGAATAAAGTAAGTAGCATGTTTTGGCGATTCTATTTGTTGTGCTTATTATTTATGTTTATACTCTTAACATCACAACAAGGCCTACAGACTAAACGTACAACCTATGTAGTTGGGTTGCACACTGAATGAAAATTATGAAATCAACTTCTGAGGGTTGGGTCTGAAACGTTCTAAGTCAAAGACCTTGAGACTGGGCGTCAAGGATCCTATAGAGACTTGCACTAAGTATTGCATCCATTAGATGAGTACCGTGTTTCATCGGTGACAGACGTTGGACGTCTATGCAATTTTAGTAGGTTTGTTCAACCAGGATTGCCAAGCCGACTGAACTAACTCACGGAGAGTCGCGTATGAAAGCTTTGCAGGCTTGGTTGGTAAGACTGGAACTCCCCGGCTCTGATAGTATGAGATTAGTTTTCGGACTTGAGGAACCATGGTAGTCAAATGCATATTATTGTTGTATCTTGGATCTCGAAAGAGATGTTCGTATCTAGGATGCATTCATTATAAGCCTTATCCAGTGCAATCGGAATATGTAGTGAGGACGGTGGGTTTTCAAGATAGGATCCATCACCTGTCAGTATATGATAGTCGAGTCTCCTATGCGCTCTGAGACGGTTTAAGCTCTTTGAGTCTATGGCCACAACGATTGGTCGAATAGCGAATGGTTTCCTACATCGATCAATAGAGCAAATGTGTCATGAGTCATTAAGAATAGACATTAGTCAAGGATGGGAACCGACGCCCAATTTCTTACCCTAAACTTGGACCAGGAGACAGTTGATGGAAAAACCGTACTCGTATGGAACTTAGGAGCCTAATGTTCACACCAACATTCACGTAGTCACTAGTGCCATGGACCGTTTCTAGACAGCCACCCATGGTGATGGACATTTTTCAATTCTAGAAGAACGAATTAATTTAATTGGATTAAATTAGTTCAAGGAGAAAATAAATAATCGGATCATTTATTGGGAAATCTATTTGATGGATGATAATTACCTGAATTTTTAATTTTTTGGTTTAACACCTTTAAATTAATTGGATTAATTCATCAGGTTTGATTTAATTAATTTATTGGATCAATTAATTAGAGTTTGTACTTATGTTTATTGAATTGGATTAGATGAACTAGTGGTCTTCAATTGGACTGAAATTAATTAGATTAATTAATGCCCAATGGAATTTTATTTGGACTTATTTTAATTAGATGAAAACAAGGTCCAAAAGTTGAGGTCTAAGTCTATGAAGAATGCAAGTTACAACAAGTTAAGGAGGAGTTGAAACTCCTTCAACTTGCACAATGAGTGGCCGGCCATGAGGGGATGAAAGAGGGTGGTTTTGTGCTATCATGGTTGGTTATTATGCTTATAGTGTGTGTGTGTGTGTGTGAGAGAGAGAGAGAGAGAGAGTTAGTTATCTTGGAGGTTAATTACAGAAGTTGAATTTTGAATTTTATGTTCCTACATACACAAAACAACACACACTACATTGCATCACTTTAGTTGCTTAGTTTTCCCAGCAATACTCGGCCATACACTCTCTTTAATCCCTGAAAAATTTCTCCATTTTGTGTTCATACATTTGGAATGGATTGAACAACAAGATACTCCAAATGCACTAACCAATAGTGTTCATTTAGAATTGTTTCTTCTTCGTTTCCCTACAAAATATCTAGCAATAGTGTAGTGAACCATTCCATTGTGTGGTTTGGACAATTTAGAGGAATTCTCGAATGAATTCTCAAAGTGAACGAAAAGAAAGAAAAAAGAAAGCGTGTACCGGTTCTTCAATTGTAAACAGAAAGGTAGAGTTTTCCATTTATATTAAGGGATAATTACATTTACACCCCTCACCTATGGTCTATTTACACAAACCACCCCTATCGTTTGAATAATTACACATATACCCACTAGAAATGTAAGCATCATTTACACAAACCACCCCTATTTTTTAGAAAATTACACTTACACCCCTCAAAAGTATCGACATTATTACACAAACTAACCTTATTTTTTGGCTGGTTTCTGTAATTATGCACAAGACAGGGGTGGTTTGTATAAATAAACTATAGGTCAGGGGTTGTAAATATAATTATCCCTTATATTAATGTATTCTTTTTGTTTACATCCTATGCTACATGTCCAGTATTTCTCCTTCTACTTTTTATGCTCTTGACATACACCGACCACCGAGAACTTCAAAGGGAACACTCCTTTGAACCCGTTTAAATTATGTTTTAAATTACGCTTCTGTTGCGTTTTCGGGTCATACCTGATTCTTTCACAATCCATCTATATTAGATTAGTGAAATCATATTTAATATATCACTCCTGATTACCCCTTAGTCGAGGAAGTTCATGTTACATAGGAGATAGTCTAGCAATGGTCCATGACACTAGAGAATAGGTGAAAATTGTGTGAACTTGTAAGTTGCATACCATGCAGATACAATCCTTTCATCAAGCCATCTGTAACATACAAAAAATTTTATGAATAATTATGGGATTAAATTGTAAGAATTAAATAAATCTTAATTAATTGATAAATAATTTATAGGTTGAATGTTGAATATACTCTAACTTTATGAGGCTAAATTGGAGCATTATGTAGTTTTTAGGAGAAAATTCTATAATTTTGGAATTTGGGGATCAAAGTGTAATTTTACAAAAGTGGAAAAAATAAAATGAAAATTTGAATTTGTGGAGAAGCAACACGTGGCTACCAACTTTGAAAGCTACTAATCCTTTCAAGCTTATCACCACCTTACCGATTATCATTTCTATTACTGGTAGTCATCGTGGCACGTCGTCCCTTTGTGCATATAAAATAATATTGCAAAGTTATTGTAAATAATATATATATATATTTATATATATAAATGAACACATTGCATTTCAAAAAAAAAAAAAAAGAAAGAAAGAAAAGAAAACTAACTTAGGGTATTATCCGAATAACCAAAAAAAATTGGTATTGCGGTGTCATAAACCACCATTTGTGAGTGAGAAAATTCTTTTCTTTTTATATTAGTATAGATAATGGGATGAAGCAAAGTTGATGCCATTCGTTTTAGCAGCTGAACATACACTTCTATTTCTCAAGCTAGCTTGTCTTTTGCAACTTTAGAGTTGGCAAGAATAAATATGTTAAAATTATTAATTATTCATATATTCATATTATTTGATTAGTGAATTTATTAAATACAATTTCTACTACCCAATTTAATGGTCGATCGAAAAATTTAATAGTTTTAATTATTTATAAATTAATGATTGGTTAAATATTCTCTTTGAATTAAGGAGTTTATGGCTAATTAATTGAATTACTTAGTTTATTAGATTTAATTATTGTTATAATTGATTTATTTAACTTAACTTGATTTATTAACCACATACTAAATTATATATGCGTGTATTCAACTAATCACGATAATAGTGAGAAACTGATGAAAATTTTATAGGCATATTAGAAAATTTTATTTGACAAATATTAAAAAATTATATTTGAGAAATATTATGTTTATTAAAAAAGAATATAAGATTTTGAGATAATTTAATTTAGGAATGTTATTAAGAATGATAACTATAAGAATATGTGAGGTTTGATAAAACAATGATTATGAGTTGAGGAATAAATTATATATGTCCTTGGGAAGCTTAGGATGTCTGATTATTTAGAAGAAGACGAAACGGAGATTTAAATTTTTCTAGAAGTAAAATATTAAAAGATTGGTGAAAAATATCAAAATACTAATTCATATTTTATTCAAAATTTACAATATTCTCGACATATTGAATATATGTATTATAATATATTATAGGACGAAGATAAAGCAGAGTGTTAAACAACTCCATATATTAACTTAATCATTTTGAGACTGAGATAAATATAGTTAATTAGATATATATATATATATACACACTTGTTGTCTATATAGATATATCTATTTATTTATAAACTTGATTGGTAATGTTAGTTGTTTATCTTGATTACATTGTCGTCTTGTGAAATTATTGTTATGCGTATCCACTTTGCTTGTGGGTGTAATAAATATGGTAAATAAGTGTGAAATACTTTTATTTGATTGTTGATTTCAACTGAATGATGAAGTTGTTAATGTGGCATGATAAATTGAGATGACGAGATAGCTTACCTAATAGGAACATATTCAATAGTTTATGATTGTGAATGACGACGATGTGATTGATGACAATGTCATTGATGATGTGATATGTGATACGGAAAAAAAAATATACAGTTAGGTACCATGGCGCATAGGGTACCAGGGTATTCGGGGGTAACGAGAAATATCTTGTGTTGATAGCTACACACTGGGGTGGTGTGAAGATGCCATGTTCATTGCCATGTCCTATACTGATATTGCTACACATTAGGGTGGTGTGGGGATGTCACATTCGACGGGTATCCTATGTTGCATATTATATGAATTGATTAATGATGATGATGGTCGACAACACCATTTAATGATGTACTCCGATTTGGGAAAGTAGGGACCTAATAAAAAAATAGTAATTCCGAGTGCATTACATTGTGAATTAATTTATGATGGTTGGTATTAGTTATCTCATGATTCTGTGGTAATTTCGAGATGAAAAATCATTGGTTGGTGTCAATTGCATAGAAGTACTCCTAGTGTGTATGGGTATGTATATATATAAGCTGATTAGCTATACTTATTGAGTAGATAGCTCATTCCTTGCCAAATATTTTTCAAGAGATGAGTCACAGTGACTAACGGAATTGGATCATAAGCCGTGTCGCTAGTTTTATAATATGGGTCAGCAGTGATATCTTGTGTTGGGACCTCTAGCTACACAATTATAGAGATACTAAACTTTCATTGAGTTAGTATTTCACGTTCTGTAACAACTAGAAACTCCACTTTTCTCCTTTCTTAAGGCTCATAAATACTACGATTGAGGATTAAATACAATATTTTGATGACATATGTCATTCATGATGTTTATGTAATATATTGGTGAAATAAAAATTTTCTTATTGGGCTTAATTGTGAGTCTTTCATGAGATTGAATGTATTTATAACGGGGGTGCTACATCATCTCCCAATCAAAGCCTAGGTCATAGAATTTGCAGTTGGTTCCCGTCTTGGACTTTGATATCCATGCGTCTACTCTCCTTGTGTGTCTCCATAATCAACATAGAAAATTCTTTTTCCATTTGACCGTCTGCCCTAGCCATGGACTTAGGAGAGCAAAAAACCTAGAGAACATTTGACATCGCCATCATCTCATGATAGACGATGATTCCTTTGTTGGTATGCACCAACCTCCATGTATGTTCTAACTGCACTGGTACGGAGATTTTTGGTAACCTTGTATCTACACAACCACATTAGCCAAGAGCAAGATACAACAACCCCATACACAAGGCTACTATGACTTTTCAAGTCAAATGACTAGTTAGAGCTTTATCGTCGTAAAAGAATCCTAGTCATACTGATCATGCGTTATAGTTTCATATGACAACTCGTTCGAGTCAATTCAATAAACTTGATGATACCTTATCAAGCACCCACTAAAGTGCATAGACGTCATACACTTATCGTTGATGAAACACGACACTCATCATAGGAATCAATACACTATAGAACCCTTAATGCCCTTCGTTGAGGGTTCTCGACTTGGAACCTTTTAGATCAACCCTCGATAGTTGGTTTCATGGTCACAATCAAATGTGCAACCTAACTTCATTAGTTTGTACGGTCTAAAGACTTTGTCCGTGACATACAATAATAAATGTATTAAAAAGCACAAAATATATTGGCTAAAAGGAAAACTATCATTACATTATTTAACATTACAATGAAAATGACTATTCAAAATCGATTACAAGTAGCCAACTGATTGGCCGTGGCGATTACCTATTCTAACAATCTCCCACTTGACCTAAAGCCAATCACCCGTATACTTCAAGCCCATTTTCAAGATTTTGTGCATGGGTGATCTTTGGAACGGGCTTGGTCAATGAGTCTGTTGTGTTTTCCGTTAATGCGATGCGATCCACTTGCATGTTGTATCTTCCTATCATCTCGCTAATCAAACGGTAATGTTCAAGGATGTGTTTGGTTTTGCAATGAGGTCTAGCTTCCTTAGGTTTCGCAGTTGCCCGTTGTTGTCACAATATACAACTACGGGCCCGACAAAGCTACTACTACACTAGATGTGTGTGTGTGTGTGTTTTTTTTTTTTTTTTTTTTTTTTTTATATCCAAACAGCCTCTTTGGCAGCTTCTAAAGTTGTATTCAGCCTCAGCAGTAGAGTCAGTTATATTATCTTGCTTGGAACTTTTCCATGCAACCACTTGTCCATTGGCCTAAATACATATTTTGATTCAGACTTGGCATCGTTTATATCTAATTGGGATCTGGCATCGGTATTCCCTTCCAATACCAGTTCTCCAATGCCATAGACCAAGAATAAATCCTTAATCCTTTTCAAGTACTTATGGATATTCTTGATGGCAATCCAGTGTGTATCTCCGGCACACGGCTGATAGCGGCTCGTGACACTCAGAGTGTGTTACATCAGGTTTTGTACACTGTACAATATACTGTATGTTGCAACAGTTGAGGCATAGGGAATGTAAGACATTCTATGGATCTCCTCATCATTTTTAGGAGACTGAGTTTTGAAGACTTTAATCCCATGCCTCATGAGAAGGAAGTCTCGTTTAGACTTTTCCATCTTGAATCTTATCAAGACTTTGTCGATATATGAAGATTGGGTCATTCCTAACATCTTCTTTGATCTATCTTTATAGATCTTGATGCTTAGGATATAGGAAGCTTCACCCATATCCTTCACAAAGACCTAGGTAAACAATCATACTTTAATGTCTCCTAACATCTGGACATCATTTCCAATCCAGAAGATGTTCTCCACATAAAGCATGAGAAACGCAATTGAAATCCGGCTAACCTTTTTATATTCACATGGTTCTTACTCATTCTAAATGAAATCATAACTGTTTATGACCTCATCGAAAAGTATGTTCCAACTTTGAGATGGCTATTTTCCTTCGTAGATGGGCCTTCGAAGGTGGCAAACTTGGATTATCTTGTCATTTTCGGCCTCAGGTGATATTTTTTGTATTTTACAAGTTTACTGGAGGGGTCTATGTGGAGGGGATACATCATTACCATAGGGTTGATCCTTCCAAACTCTTGGGTATGACCACGTGAAATGTCTATTGATAAGTGTGGATTTTACGTGTTTGTAATGAGGAAATACATTCACTTTTCCGCCATTTTGAGCAGAATCACGTGTGATTTACTATATTTCAAGTTTTATATCTTTGTTGGATACTTCTTTAGTTTCTTCATTTGTAGGCTTTATTTGGGAGCAAAGTGGATCAAACAACGTAAAAACCATTGATTCAGCCAAGTTAGAGAGCTATTTTCCTGTCCACGATTGTGTCTTCAAATAAAACTATCAGTTCAATACCCAAAGAAAACACGGTATGGTTGTGCTCGAGAACATGATCGTTTCGGTAAATCTCACAAACCAGAAGACAAACACGGTCTGCCCGTGTTCTTAGTACACGGGCGTGTTCTCCATTCGAAAATTGAATCTAGCGAAATTTCTTCCCTTAACTCCACCACAATTATAAAAGAAGGGACGACGGACGTTAATAGGGAGAGCTTTGGATGCAGAGACGAGCCTTGAAGTGATTCGAAGAAGTTGTCGAAGCATCAAGCCGGCTATGACGACCGGATTATAGTTCTTCCTAATCCTTTCCTCATTTTAGAACTTTTCTTGATGTATTCCTTAGAATATTTATTCTTCTTGTTCGTCAACTTCATAACTGAGTAGAGTCTTTATCCCGTAATCATGTTGAACCCTTTGGTAGATTAATGAAATAATTCTAGTCTTTCTTTTTCTATCCTGTGTGAATCGATTCAATTAAATTCCTGAGCACTTATTTTTCTTGTGAATATATTGGCCACATGTTTGCATGTTTTAAACTTCGAGCGAAGTACTGAAAGGTGAAGTTCCATGTTAGAAAGTTGGGAATTAGACATAGAGATTAACTACGAAAGTAGACTTATAGAGGATTGCATAAATTGTCATGATCTCAATGCATTTTACTTAATTTTTCCATGAAAATAGGTAAATTAGTTCATTCTAATACAGTTTTCCACACGCTTGAAAGAGGGTGGTAACGGCACTGTGATAATTTTCTTCAGATTAATTGCACTTAGAAGAAAAGGGGTCTTGATTGGATCATTAATCGATCATTGTGGGGATACTTGATTCTAGGTTATCACATCTTATTGTCTTAATTTACTTACTTTTACGTTTTAATCAATCATCTCACCCGTACATCTCGGTTTCACTCTTCAAAATGGAGTAAATCCGGTAATATAATAGTCCATGTGGGATCGACATTCGTCTACTTGCGATTAGGGCTCATCAAGTTTTTGGCGCCATTGCCGGCAACTAATTTTGATATTAGATTTATATAGTTTTATTATATCCGACCATTATTTTACTTTACTTTATTTCTTCTCCTTTTTTTCCATATTATCTAGCCTATTGATATCATTTTCTACTCTCACTTTTTAGTCTTATTCATGCGAAGTACTTGTAGCAGTGATAATTAGGTTGAACTCGATCCCAAGATTGAACAAACCTTTCATCAAAGGAGACATGAACAATGACAACAAATTGTTGTCCATATGGCGGGACAAGACAACTAGAGGAGAGGTCTGGATACCTACCACCCAATGCTTACTCCAGAGTATTGCTTGACCCACTATAGAGGCCAACAATGTCAAACTCAAAGAGGCTCTACTCAATATGGTACAACAAAATCAGTTGGGGGAGGGGGGGGGGGGGGTTAGCCACGGAAGATCCTAACTTGCACTTATCTATCTGTCTAGAGATTGTGATACCCTTAAGTTCAACGGGGTCACAAACAATGCAATTAGCCTGAGGTTATTTCCATTCTCTTTACGTGATAGAGCTCGAGCATGGCTCCATTCCCTTCCCCCAAACTCCATTCGAACTTGGGATGAGATGTCTCAAGCTTTTTTGGCTAAATACTTTCCCCCGAGCAAAACTGTTGAACTGCGCATGAAAATTCAATCTTTTACGCAAAAAGAAGGAGAATCTTATATTGAGGCATGGGAAAGGTTTAAGGACTTGCTTAGGGTATGTCCACATCATGGGCTAGAAAAGTGGTTAATTGTGCATACTTTTTATAACGGTTTAACCTACAACACTAGATTGGCAGTTGATGCAGCCTTAGGAGGATTTCTAATGAACAAAAGTATTCGGGAAGGATACAACTTCCTAGAAGACATAGCTTTACACCATCACCAATGGTCCAGTGAGCGAGCAATCCCAACGAATCACCAGGTAAGTATGAGGTTGATGCTTTTAAGATGCTCAATGCTAGGATGGATGCACTTGCTTCCAAATTTGATTCAATGAATATGAATAATGTGCATGTTGTTAACTATCGTACCAATGTTACTTGTGAAAATTGCGGGTAATTGAACATGGGGCCAATGACTGTAGACTTTGGAACTTTAGTCTTGTAAAAGAAGAGCAAGCCAACTTTATGAACAACCAACACAGGGGAAAGAACCCACTTTCTGAAACCTATAACCCCGGTTGGAAGAATCATTCCAACTTCTCCAACAAAAACAACCAACCCCAGTAGAACGTTCGCCCCCAAGCACCTAGTTTCAAAAGATCATTTGATACACCCCTTCCTCCACCAAATCTAATCTAGTTGTTGTACTTGAAACTTTTATAGTTGCCCAAACAAAGATAAATGAGGAATTTCTAGTAGATTTCTAGTATGATTAGGATTTCTGCATTATTCTAATCATCTCCGGTGTTCAAAAGTCAGTTGAAACCCACTTGTGTTGAAAAAATAGGTGAAAAACATCTATGATTTAAAAATTATGCACATTCTCCCCTTCCGTCAGTTTGGGTTAACGACGTTAATTTTTTCTACTGAATTGCCCGTTATACCCTTATTATGATAGCCCTTAATCTTCAACAGGTAAAAATGAACGGTCCAGATTTCAAGTAACTTAAAATATATTTTTCACTAATATATATATACACTATATATATATATAATATACATATATTATGTAGGAGAATCAGTCATCCCCGTCGTCGTGCAGCGCAAAAGGGGCGATGCGGCACCGTCCCCGCAGAAGGGGCGACGGCGGTAATTATGTGTGACCTGCCCATTTTTCTTTTTCCTTTTGTTAATTAAAAATGGGCGTCGCACTTAAAAGAGTACGACTCCTGTTTTTTTTAATAAATATATTTTATAATTGTTATTTTATTTATTATTATTAATATAAATATTTTAGTAATAATTAGTAATCATTATTACAAATATTATTTATGGTAAACAAGCCCGCACGGATACATGAGCTTATCTTGAATTGCCCTCCTTTTGTTGGGGTTGTTGTCTTTCACGCGTTTGTAGTCAATCCATCTCATTTTCAATTCGTGATGTTTGGCTTCGACTAAGAAAAATAGTGCCACGAAGAGTAGTGTCGTTGACCAACTCAAATTTTGGAACATCCCAATAATCTCCCGTCATCTAAGGATGAAAAGACTTAGAATATGTCTTTTGTAAGCCATTAAATCGTAAAAGTCCTTAATCATTACTGACGTGTTAATCCTATACACATTGCATACCTTTTGAGCGTGAGATCAATGGATGCCAAATAAATCTTAACCTTGGTCTTGGCATGAGTCCAACATATGCACTAAAGTATAACGTTTCACCAATTTCATCTCCATCATTTAGTTCATATCATGGATATATGGAGTCCAGTTCTACAACATCATCAAGTCGATTGCATGTTAATGCCGGTAATGATGATAATGAACAAAACGAGCCAAAACAACATGTGGGTGAGAAAATAAGAAAACCTCGGCACCGATGCAATTGTGGGACGACCGGTCATTTGTAGCAATTATAATTATTGTAATTTTTTTTGTATGTATATTTTAAATTTATTAAGGGATGTAATTATTTAAATTTATAATTATTAATTGATTATTAAGTTAAATTATTAAAATTAAAAAAAAGAAAGAACAGTTAGCGTGTGAAAATTCATTAAATTTGTTAATATTAGCAAAAAGAAGTAAATAAAAATTCATATTTACCCTATATTGACTTATTGCAAGTCAAACAATTATTTTTCTGACCAAGCTACTCTTATAAAGGTGAAGATATATCTCTCACATACATTAGCATGTGAAGATGTATAATGTTAGTTTGGTTAGAAAAAGATTTATTTAACCTAAAATAAGTTAGTAATAAGCCAATCAGTGGTAAATATGAATTTTCATTCAATTTTTTTGCTAATATCAGCAAATTCGTTGGATTTTGATTCACGAGATGATCTATTTATTGGACGAAAATAAACATCAAGGGTATTAGATATAATTTTTCGAACCACATCAGATCTAAGTATAATTACTGTTAGAAATAAGCTTTAAAATTTTCTAAATTGTCATATTATTTCCAACACATTATTTCAACTTAATGTACCAGTTTAATTTGATATTTGTATGAGGTTTATGGCCCCATTATTACAATGATTTAATTGTGATTTCATGAGGCTTAATAAGTATTTGAGCGTTAAGTTTTATATATTTATATGGCCTATTTATTATTGAATTATTATAATATTATGAATTATTATGAGGTCACTTAATTTTCTTATAACGGTCAAATTGTTTGCTACTATTTAAAGGGCCATTAGCCCTTCTTCACACATTGAGAGGGTGAATTTTGTATTGATAGTTTATGAGTTTGTGAGAAACACTTTATACTCTCTCACAAGTATAATTGAGTTTTGGCAACGTGACTGTGGACTGGTTCCTAGTCTCCTCATGATCGTGCATATGGGATGAGACACTGCTGAGAGCTAATGGGAATTTTATCCTAGAATCGTGGTCAGTCGTTAACACTTGCACGTAGGGAGGCAATCATGGCTTTATTACAGTGACAAGTGTCATGACTCTCCATCGGTGCAGCTTTTCTAATTTCTCAAATTTTATTTTATTTATTTCCTTACTATATATTGTTGTGGTAAATTATTATATTGATTTGATATGTCTAATTATTTTAGAAATATAATTATAAACGCAAATCACACAATTTCCACAACTGTCTAAAGTCATGATCTATAGTGATTTGTGATTGTTAAGCGATAATGTGATTTGGTCTTTTTCCTTTCATGATGAACACTGGGAGTGTCATGAACAAGAAGAACAACAGAAAGGTGGACTGATTTTCTAGAGCTTTAAGTGTTGCAGAAATTGGTACAAACCTCTTCCATGCCATTTTCAATTCTATCAATGAAAAACTCGATGAAAATAACCAGTTGATCAGTTTCAACTTTCATACCTAGCTAATATATAAATAGTTCATGTTAATTCAAGAGGTACGTGTTTCTTTCTTTCAGTTTGCTAATCATGATTAGTTTAATGGTCGTGCAACCAGATCAATTCAATATCATATGCTGAAGAGATGTGAAATCATGTGTTTATGTTTCTTTCTCTTTTATTAAAATAAAATTGAAATAGTGTTATGTTCTAGGCTGAAGTTGCAAAATTCTCCATTATGTCATAAGCAATTTAATTGCATTCAAGTGAAAACATTAGTTATTGCATGATACTCTTTATCTAGAAAAAAAAAAAAAAACAACAACAACAACAAAACTAAGGTGAAAGAAGAGATAAAGTGTTATTAATGTGGATTATTATATACTCTAATGACGCATATAATTCTTTAACAATTTATTAGTACTTTGTGTATTTCTAATGGGTAGATGTGACATACTGATAAGAGAACAACTAAAAAATTACTATATTTGCAAAATCTTGTACGCGTGCTGATCAATGCATGAGTTATATGTTATTTTGTGATTTATTATGGGATTGCTCCACCATAACTTTGTAACTGCTAATTGAATATTTGATAATTATCATCTAATTCGCTTTAAATGTAAGCTATTTATGAGTTTGTATACTTGCATGGAAGTTACATGTTTACATTGTGAGATTATTATCTAATTGTCGTATTGATTGGTTAGAATAAATAAATAGCTTTCAAACTTGCGATATGATTTATTGAAAAGTGTGTTAAAATACATTATGTTGGTACTGTTGACGATTGATAATATTCTCTTATTTTAGAGAATACATAAACCCTATAGTTGTGAATATATAAAGTTAATATTAATCTGGTCTAGAATTTATCTAATGAGAGAGATATATAATAGTCAATTATCCATCCTTGACGGGGACATAAAAATTAATCATAGAATTAAGGAAAAATGATGATAGAGTCATGAACTCCTGAAAATAATTTTATGTAATTGATCTCTTGAATTTTTAAGGCCAAGCGTTAATGAGATTACTGATGAAGTTATTTTTTATTGTGGAATAACTTAAAATTATTATAATTGAAAATATTAATGAGTATGTGAATGTTCCTTTTGAAAACATTATAATATGTTTAATATTTTATAATTGTTGCAAATAAAAAATGTGTATTTTTGACACAAGAATATCATCCAATTATAAGGCAAAACTTATCAGCCACTCAATATCAAAATGATAAAATGTGTATTCATTACTCTTAATTTACTCTAATTAGTGATATAGGAGTTATAACGAGTTATAACTTCCAACAACTAATGGAATATCATAAATGAGATTAATGATTTTTATTATTTAATAATCATAACGTGTATTTGGAAGTTACACATGCTTCTTAAGTTTAACTGGAGGGTCATATTATTGGGCTCGTGGTGATATTTTGAAACTAATGATTTATTATTAAAATACTGAATATAATTTTGAGGGTATTAAAGTAGTAAGAACAACTACACCTAAACCTCAAGCACGAGTACTTGAAAGGAGGATCCTATATTTTAAATTATGGTATAAGGTGAAATGTGGGGGTTTAAGTGAAATTGAGCTAGTTGGGAGTTAACAACATAAAAAATCCTTGAGTTTTCACATCAAGAAACCTATATCAAGAGTAGAAATTCTCATCCTAGTCAAACAAAGTGTGGGGGTTTAATCTTTGAATGTGACTAAGAAAAAGTGCTATAACTCTTTGAGTGTGGCATCTACTTTTGTGTTTACTTAGGACTTGATGGACCTAGTAACAGTGGGGGTCCTAATGAATATAATCATGAATTTTGGACAATATAGTTATTTTGAGTTGTTAAAAGTGCACGAGTTATGCATAAAATAAAAGATGGGTTTATATTATTTTCATTCATCATGAAAAGTTAATTGATATATTATTGAGTTATAAATGCAGATAGAGTATGCAATAAAAATAGAGTAAAAGACTAGCTAATTATTATGACAGTTAAGGATATTATTTGATATTTCTAAATGATAGTATGATCTAAAGAAATTGAGATAATCATCTCTTGTGGAGTTTCTTTTGATATGCAGGTCATGCATATGATATGAAAAGGAGAATGAGATGAAAAATAATAACAATAAAAATAAGAGGCATTTAATATTTTATTCCATGAGATGGAAATTGCCTTGGGAGGACTAGCGCAAAGACTAGATCCTTTATCATCGAGGGGGATGGGCTAAGCCCGTAAGGGAGTCACCTCCGGGAGTAATCCAATCTTTGTGATTGGAGACCCCTGAAGAAGGATCAATGGGTAGAAACAACCCGCACTGCGTGACTCATGTATAGCACATTATTTTGAGGAGAGAGTATTAAAATAATAATAAAAAGAATACAATGACCTCCTTCCCATCCCTAAGGTGAAGTGCTATGAAAATGTGATATTAGGCTGGGCTTTGACCCTTAATGAGACCAAAGGCGGGATTTTCGCTAGGTATGAGTTACACATACCTTTGGAGGACTCACCTAAGTGAGAGTTTCCATGGGCCGTGCTATGGGTTTGGGCTAACCCTAGAGACTTCACGAAAATCAGGATCAGAGTGTAGGTCCATTAACGCGCTCACCTGCTATAACTATGTCCTAAAGTCAATATCGTGGTGTGTGGTAATTGAAGTTTGGCTCAAGGGGCATAATTCAAGGCTTAGTCCATTATTGTTCCCTCAATTGAATATTGCCAACACTAGGTGTATGTTCAAGCCCGGAAGGCACATGCACCGGTTGCACGGTATAAGTTGCCACTTATTTTGTATATATTTTTTAATTTCAAAAATTTTAAACCTTGTGGGGGATTGTTGGAAATAAGCTTTAAAATTTTCTAAATTGTCAAATTATTTTCTACATATTATTTCAACTTAATGTGCCAGTTTAATTTGATATTTATATGAAGTTTATCGCCCCATTATTACAATGATTTAATTGTGATTTTATAAGGTTTAATAAGTATTTGATTGCTACATTTTATATATTTATATGGCCTATTTATAATTGAATTATTATAATATTATGAATTATTATGAGGCCACTTAATTTTCTTATAACGGTCAAATTGTTTGCAATTATTTAAAGGGCCATTAGCCTACTTCATTTGGCACATTGAGAGGGTGAATTTTGTATTGATAGTTTATGAGTTTGTGAGAAACACTTTATACTGTCCCACAAGTATAATTGAGTTTTAGCAACGCGATTGTGGGCTGGTTCCTAGTCTCTTCATGGTCGTGCACATGGGATGAGACACTGCTGAGAGCTAATAGGGTTTTTGTTCTGGAGTTGTGGTCAGCCGTTAACACCTGCACGTAGGGAGGCAATCATGGCTTTAGGACAGCGACAAGTGTCGTGACTCTCCATCGGTGTAGCTTTTCTAATTTCTCAAATTTTATTTTATTTATTTTCTTATTATATATTATTGTGATAAATTATTATATTGATTTGATATGTACAATTATTTTAGAGATATAATTATAAACACAAATCACATAATTTCCACAATAATTACACCTTTGGAGAAGGATGTATAATTATCCCTTTACTTTATAATAACATACAGTTTGTAATTTTTACTTGTTTATAAATCATTTTTTATTTAAGTGTCCATCAAAATTTTACCGCTATCTAATTGGTGAGTGATTAACAACTAACAAAATGCTAGCCACTAAATTACTTTTTAGTATATATAAATTTAAAAACAAAACTTACGAAATATAAAATAGGAAAAAAAAAATTTTAGTTCGCTAAGTATATATGCTCAATATTACTTTTAATCCGGTAACTATGTCCATTTTTTTAAGTCCAGCAACTTGCAAAATTGATGAGATTTAGTCCGAATTAGGGGTTTTTACTCAATTTTCCGATGATATTTTAAAAATTAGCCGGAAAATGCACACGTAACAACTATTTGGTTAATTTACGGGAACTTATACACATGTACAACCACATGTATTAGTTGCCACTTGTACAACCACTGATAAGTGTGTAATCTGCCATGATATGATGCTTGTAAATGCCTTATTTTAAGGACTAATTACTCCTAATCATGTGGATTTATTATATTTTCAGGAAATGCATCTTGTAAGGTGTAAAAGATGGTGAATTGAAGCTAAGAATGGCATTTGGAGGCATTTGAGGGAACAAGTGAAAAAGAGTGGCAGATTCAAAATTTCCACTAAGCCTGCCCACGCTTAACGCTGCAGTCAACCCAAGAGAAAAAGGAAAGCTGCGGATTTTGTTGAAGGAAGAAGGAATGAATGCTGAAAAACCTCTTAAGGATCCGAAAATTGTCCATTAGATTGCTAGGAATTAAGTTGTTAACATCTTTATTAGCAATCGTGTATCTATCTCTTTTCATGTCTAGGTTCGTGAGGTGCTAATAGTATAAATAGGAGGCAGCTCACAACTTAAAAAACCATCTCTTGTTTTACATTGAATTCCATAGTTTAATTTATTATTCTACTTCTTCTATATCCTTTTATTTTTACGTTGCCCAATTGCTAATGGAATTTCACTCTTTAGTGTGTTCTTCCATTAGCATGTTAGGCTAATATTTTAATTTTCCGGTTAAAGTATGGTGAATGCTTGATTCATAAAATGTTGTGAGATCTAATAAGTGCTTATCACTTTTATTAAAATCCGTATTCATGTTATTCTTTGCGCTCTTTCTACAAACGTCTGATTTTTGAATGATGTGATCAGCTGTTCATTATCAAGAAAGTTTGTTTAGCAATTTGAACTTACAAATCTGTAATTATTTATTTAGTTCAATAATTAATAGCAACATAGCATGATTAATCGTGTCAAAGTGGTTAGTTTTGTTATGAGGAATACATGATCTGATCTAAATGAATCCTCGTAGGAATTTGTTGGTTAGGATCAGGCCCTTCTAATTCTTAATGTTGTTAATGAACTAAATCTTGTGGACGTTCACAGGGTTGTTCATTTATTAGAGATCTAGCCAAGGAACGTTCCTTGGCTGACGAAAAGTTAAGGAAGGGTAAGGTTGTTAGGTCGTACCAACGACCATAACTGATCTACGTGTTTTAATAATTGTTACATTTGCATCGATGATCAACGGACGCAATCAAGCATGAACCCACTTTAACCAGAAAGCTTTCTTATCTATTAGTCTTCCCCTTTAAATTGTCCTTCGTTATTTTCTCTTAAAAAACTAAAAATCTAAACCCCCCATTTTTATTTCTTTTAGAAATCAACTTATCGTCGATCCTTGTGGATTCGACCCTACTTACCGCTTTCACAAGAAAGTAATCGTAGGAATTATTTTTGGTGGTTTCGATGCCCATCAAATTTTGGCGCCGTTGCCGAGGATTGGCGTTTTTAAGTCGATTTCTTCTTTACCTAATTTCTGCTATTATTGATGCCAAGGTCTTCTCGTACAGGCGAACTGAAATTCGACCCCGAGATCGAGAAGACTGCGCGTAGACTTCGTTAGGAAACCAAGCAACAAACCGAAGAGGCATCAACTTCTTATGAGGATGCGAAAGATATAACGTTAGAATTCGCAGAATCCTCGGGAGAACCTGAAGAAGAAGAAGTCATGGCTATAGTTCCAGAGAGATCAATCAAAGATATGACTTCGCCGGATTTGAACCAGAAACCGCTCTGCATAGAATATCCGAACTTAGAGGTAAATTTTGAATTAATATCTGGTTCTGATTCATTTACTTCCCACTTTCCGCGGTCTTGTAGGACAAGATCCGCATAAACACTTCATGGAATTTCATGTGGTCTGTTTCGGGATGCGACCACAAGGAATCACCGAAGAACAGGTTAAACTTAGAGCCTTTCCTTTTTCTCTCTCCGACCAAGCTAAAGATTGGGTTTACTTTCTACCTTCGGGATCCATCACGACTTGGAATGATCTCAAGAGACAGTTTCTTGAGAAATATTTTTCCGCTTCACGAGCCACAACAATCCGGAAAGAGATTAGTGGAATTCGCCAATTCGCGGGAGAAAGTCTTTTTGAATATTGGGGTAGATTTAATCAGTTGGTGAAAAGCTGCCTCACCATCAGATTCCGGACCATCTCTTGATCCAGTACTTCTATGAAGGTCTATCAGACATGGACAGAAAATTGATCGACACAGCCAGTGGAGGTGCTCTATTCAATAAAACCCCAACCGAGGCTCATAACTTGATTTCAATCATGGCGTCCAATACACAACAATTCGGAATCAGACACGACGATCCACCAAAAAGGGGTAATGAGGTAAGTATGGTTGTTTTTTATGATCGATTGAATGAGCTCACGTCTCTTGTTAAAAAAATTGCCATAGATAAGCATCAACATGTCAAGGTTTCGGTATATGCACTTCAATGGAGCACCCCACCGATGCGTTCCCAACACTTCAAGAGCCACCAACCAAAAAATTGATGCCGTAGGGGGAGTTCACGGACAACAGCAAAGGAGATGTGACCCATTCTCCAACACTTACAACCCCGGATGGAAAGATCACCCGAACCTGAGCTATGGAACTCAGCCACAAAATTTTCAGAGACAGCAATACAGACCGCCTGTGTAAACCCCTCCACCTAATCCCAAACAAAACACGTTTCTTGAAGAGATGATGAAGACATTCATCACCAATATTCAGCAAATCCAGCAGAATACCCAGCAACAAATCCGGCAAATTCAACAAAATACTCAACAGCAGATCCAGCAACTTCAGCAGATCCAACAAAACACCCAAACGAGTATTCAAAACTTGGAATCTCAAATTAGTCAATTGGCTTCATCTGTCAGTAGAATGGAATCTCAAGGTAAGCTACCGTCTCAAACTGTGATTATTGTTTTACGCAGTGGAAAAAGGTTCAAGCCAAACAGCGACGAAAATAGCACTAAGCGTGGGCACGCCTAGTAGGACGAATCAGAACAGGAAATTGAGGTTCCGCAACAGCAAGTGGATGAGCACAAATCAGCCAAAGAAGACCAACCAATGGTGCTAGTAACGAAACCCACCTTCCCGGAAAGGTTCGCCAAGTCAAAGAAGGAGGAAGAACAAAAAGAAATCCTAGAGACATTTTGCAAAGTTGAGGTAAACATTCCATTGATCGATGCAATCAAGCAAATACCCCGATACACAAAGTTTCTCAAGGAATTGTGCACTAATAAGGAAAGGTTGAAGGGAAACGAACGAGTAAGCATGGGTGAAAGTGTGTCTGGAATTCTCCAACGTAAATTGCCGCAAAATGCAAAGACCCAAGTACATTTTCTATCCCATGTAAAATCGGTTTGATTGGTATAAAAAGGGCCATGTGTTATTTAGGTGCCTCCATTAATGTCATGCCTCTAATGATTTTTGAATCCTTACACGTTGGCCCTTTGAAAGAAACAGGAGTTGTGATCCAACTTGCGGATCGTTCGTTTGTATACCCCGAAGGGGTTTTAGAAGATGTGTTGGTACAAGTAAACGAGTCGGTTTTTCCTGCCGATTTCTATGTTCTAGACATGAGAGAAGACAATTCCCCCAATTCCACCTCTATTTTGTTGGGAAGACCATTCCTCAAAACTGCTAGGACAAAAATCGATGTGCATAAGGGTACTTTAACAATGGAATTTGATGGTGAAGTAATACGATTTAACATTTACGACTCCATGAGTTATACTAGTGATGTACCGACTGCTTTGCTTGTAGATATTTTTGACCCTTTTGTGCAGAAATTTTCAAAGAACAATACCGGTGACCACGTGAAGTTGGCATTAGAGGAAGGCCTCACACCATCACAAGTACAAACATTTGAGGACAATATGACTACTGATTCCCAAATTGGTGAAAGCGTCTTCCAGCTCGAAGCTCTCCGCTCCCTTCCCCATAACATTTCGTTCATTGATTTGCCACGTACACATACTAAACTTCTTCCCTCCTTGTTGCAGGCACCGATTCTATAGCTAAAGGAATTGCTGGACCATCTTAAGTATGCCTTCCTAGGCGAGAAAAACACACTACCGGTGATTGTCTCAAGTAAACTCTCCGCCTTGGAAGAAGAAAAGTTGGTCCGCATACTTCGAGAATTTCATGAAGCCATAGGGTGGACCATCACCGACATCAAGGGGTTAAGCCCTTCGACATGCGAATACCGAATTTTACTCGAAGAATGAGCTAAACCCTCACGAGAAGCTCAACGCCGGCTAAATCCACCAATGATAGAAGTGGTGAAAAAGGAAATCTTGAAACTCCTCAACGCAGGTATGATCTTTCCAATTTCTGATAGTGAATGGGTAAATCCAACTCAAGTTGTGCCTAAGAAAATAGGCATAACCGTTGTTCAAAATTCTGTTGGTGACCTAGTATCCACTCGTGTTCAAAATGGATGGTGGGTTTGTATAGACTATAGAAAGCTTAACACCGCCACTAGGAAGGATCACTTCCCTCTTCCTTTTATTGATCAGATGCCGGTCGTTCTCACTATTGTTGCCTTGATGGATATTCAGGTTTTTATCCAATACCGGTGGCACCCGCGGACCAAGAAAAGACGATGTTCACTTGCCCTTTCGGGATATTTGCTTATCGACGGATGCCATTCGGGTTGTGTAATGCCCCCGCCACCTTTCAAAGGTGTATGGATAGTATTTTCTCGGATTATGTTGAATAATTTATCGAAGTCTTTATGGACGATTTCACCGTTTATGGAGACTCCTTTAATGACTGTTTAGAAAAACTAGCCAAAGTCCTTGAAAGGTGTATAGAAAAAGACCTTGTATTGAATTATGAAAAATGTCACTTTATGGTTGAGCAAGGTCTTGTTTTGGAGCATATTGTGTCTGCTCAGGGGATAGAAGTTGATAAGGCTAAAATTGACGTTATACAATCCTTGCCTTACCCGCCACTGTGCGGGAGATTAATTCGTTTCTTGGTCATGCAGGATTTTATAGACAATTCATCAAAGACTTCTCGAAGATTGCTCAACCCTGTGCAAGTTGCTGCAAAAAGAAGCCACTTTTGACTTCGATGAAGGATGCAAGAAGGCGTTTGACAGATTGAAGGATTCTTTGACCTCAGCACCGATCATCCAACCACCAAATTGGGATCAACCATTCGAGATTACGTGCGACGCAAGAACCATACAGTAGGCGCTGTTTTGGGGCAAAGGATTGGAAAGAACCCTCATGTCATCTATTACGTCTCAAGAATGCTAGACAACGCACAAGTCAACTACACCACTACGGAAAAAGAGCTTTTAGCCGTTGTCTTTGCTTTAGAAAAATTTCGCCCCTATTTTCTTGCTACTAAAGTAATTGTTTATTCCGATCATGCAGCTTTGAAATACCTACTATCAAGGAAAGAGGCGAAGCCACGACTCATGAGATGGGTGCTCCTACTACAAGAATTCGACCTTACCAATAAGGACAAAAAAGGAGCAGAAAATCTCTTAGCCGACCATCTTAGCCGGTTGATCACAAAAGGTAAACACCCACCTTTGCACGATGAATTTTCGGATGGACATTTCTTCACTGCTCGAGAAATCAACCCATGGTATGCTGACATCGTTAACTTCCTCGTCACCAACACTTTGCCAAGTGACTTGCCTCGAGCAAGGAAAGATAAAATCCAAAGTGATGCGAAGTATTATGTATGGGATGATCCCTACTTGTGGAAGTTTTGCTCGGATCAAATCATCCGAAGGTGCGTACCTGATTTTGAAACCTCCTCTAGTCTTGAGTTTTGTCACTCTTATGCTTGTGGAGGGCACTTTGGTCCTAATCGGACAGCACGAAAAATATTAGAATGTGGTGTAGTTGACTTGTGCGTTGTCTAGCATCCTTGAGACGTCTCAAGGATGCTAGACAACACACAAGGCAACTACACCACTACGGAAAAAGAGCTTTTAAAGACGCATATTTATTTTGTAAAGCTTGTGAGAATTGTCAAAAGATGGGGAATCTAAGCGCCCGGAATCAAATGCCCCTCACGTCAATTCTCGCTTGCGAGGTATTCGACGTATGGGGGATTGACTTCATGGGACCATTTCCTCCGTCTTTTGGCTACACTTACATTATTTTGGGAGTCGATTATGTGTCTAAATGGGTTGAGGGGAAAGCCACACGGAAGGATAATGCTAAAACTGTCGTGGATTTTTGTGAAGTCTAACATCTTTTCTAGGTTTGGGATGCCAAGGGCAATTATAAGCAATCGGGGGACTCACTTTTGTAATGAGAAGGTTGAGACTTTGTTGAAGAAGTACAGTGTCACACACCGAGTCTCCACCGCCTATCATCCCCAGACGAATGGGAAGCAGAAATTTCCAATCGAGAGGTTAAGTTCATTTTTGAGAAGACTGTCAATCCTAACCGAAAAGATTGAAGTACACGCCTAGACGATGCTCTATGGGCCTACCGAACGGCATACAAAACTCCTATAGGTATGTCCCCTTTCCATTTGGTTTTTGGTAAATCATGTCATCTTCCTGTCGAACTCGAGCATAGGGCATATTGGGCGATCAAGCAGTTCAACATGACGATAGACGAAGCGGGGAGCCATAGGAAGTTGCAATTGCAAGAACTTGAAGAGCTACACAATGATGCTTATGAAAACTCGAGGATCTACAAAGAAAAGACTAAGGCTTTCCATGACCACGCCATCTCGAGAAAGGAATTCACCGTTGGGCAAAAAGTGTTGCTATTCCATTCGAAACTAAACTCTTTCCGGGTAATTTACGTTCCCGTTGGATTGGGCCCTTTGTTGTAGTTAACGTGTTTCCTCATGGTGCAATTGAGATCAAAAGTCTCATCACGCAAAAGGTGTTTAAAGTGAATGGCCATCGGCTCAAACCCTTCTATGAGAATTTCCAAGCACCTGCCCCGAAAAAGATCGAACTCAAGGAGCTTACCATCACCTAGGAACCTCTGCTTCTCGTCTAGCCAAAGACGTTAAAGAAAGGCGCTACGTGGGAGGCAACCCCCCTATTTTCTACCCTTCTTTGCTATAATTTTTGTTCTATTTGCTTGAATTTTGTGAAAAAAATGAAGTCTACCAGTCAGTCCATTAGACGTGCCCACGCCTTAAGGACCTTTCTCATAACAGAATTGTTTGAGCCACTAGACGTGCCCACGTCTAGTGGATCAAACAAATCTATCCATTTCCAATTACAGGACTCGAATTTTTTCATATTTTTCTATTTTCTTTTATTTCCTCTTTACTTTTTAATAATAATGAAAAAAATATTCGAAACTCAGAAAATTCAAAAAAGGAAGTCTCACTTAAGGAAAGTAGGGTAACATTCTCCTCACCTTTTAATCCCTTCTTTCAGCCCTTCAAGGAAGAAGAACTCCCTCCACAAAAGCAATACCGCCGTCGCTTCACAATTCCGCCGCCACCGTGACACTTGTCACACTGCTAAGTCACACGCTAGTGACCACCACTATCGAAAAATTCAGCAGACGTTGCACATCTTCCGCCATCGCTGCACAAAACTGCCACCTTTTCACCGTCGCCGCTGTAGTCCGCCGGTAACCGCCGCCACCGACTGCCACTCCTCGGTTTGTCCGCCCTTCCTCTTTCATATACTCATTCTCCTCTTTCCCACTTCACTGTGCATTTCTGAGCAATGAGTAGCCATAAGAGAAACCGAGGCGAAGGATCTTTTTCATGGTCTGCACCATCGGCGTCCCGATCCTGCAGTCAGCGAGGCCCGAGCACTCTACCGCCGTCAACTGAAGCACTCGATGGACACCTGACCTTCAAGTCCCGACCTGCCAGTGAAAGGTACGCCGCTCTGTGTACACGTAGAATTGCACCTTGTAAAAATGTCCACTACGACACTCTGCGCACATTGCATGTTCATGATGGGTTTAACATGCTCGTTGATAATATTGGATGGAGATGCTTCTTTGACTGCACCGCAAATGCATATATTGAATTAACACGCGAGTTTTACACGACTTTTAAATTTTCTACACCTACTACACTCACATTGGATAGCCCCGGTGTGCTCAAATTCCGTTTAATGGGTAGAACTTTTACTATGTCATTAACTCAATTCAATAAAAGAGTTCCTTTTTTAAAAATCCCGTTATGCGTTACATTCATCGTATTCTAGCACTTAATTTTCGGGACGACGGGATACCGCGGGTATATGTAGTAAAGTTGAATTTTTCTTTATGTGGTGCACAGTAAAAGGTATTAAGGTTAACCTTGGGTTTTGGCTCGCTACACAATTAGAATCTTCTTTGACTAAGAAACGAGCACTCATTCTTGGTCCATTTATTACTATGTTAGCCATTAACCTCGACATGTTTGACCCTAACACTCATCAATTGCATGTTGCTTGCATTTCCGAGCCGTTGGACATGACATGCTTGGTACGCATGGGCATGGTCCTTCAACGCGGCGACTCCTTTAAGTTTGCTCCTGCAGGTCCCTCTATGCCGCCGAATGTATCCTCCTCACGACGATTGCCATCTGCCGATACTTCGGAGGAAGAATACACCGATGATGATGAGGAGTCCGCCGACAATGAAAGTGGCCACGTCCGTCCCGCACAACAAGCAACTTTGAACACAATCGCTCGACGCATTGCACGGACTGAGAACAACTTGCTTGAACTATTTGAGCACGTCGGGCTCACTCCACGGAATCCTCCTACACCTTGATCTGTCGCGGCATGCACATAGGGACGTTCTCTTCCTTATCTCTCATTTTTTCCATTATTGAGTTGCATGCATGTGTCCACATTGAGGACAATGTGGATTTTAAGTGTGGGGGTGTGATTATGCTTGTAGTGATATGCTTGATGAGAGTTTATGCTTGTTGTGAGAATTGGCGAAAATTTTTTGGTACATTAGTGGAGAGTCTTTTGTGGAGAACTTTTTGTTGGTTGTAAAATGCTTTTCTGAAGATCCTGAAAAAGATTTTTTTGGCTTGATGAACTCCTTTTCATTTTTTGGACTACTCTTGACTTGGAAGCTCTTCACACAAAATTTCGTGTCTGCAAAAATAATTACAAGACAAGAAAAATATGGACAAATAAATTTTATTGATTTAAAAGAAAAGTGGATACAATCTCTATAGTGGATGTAATCCCCTGATTCTTCCTTCCGAATGTTGATCCAAGGGCTTGAAGCTTATTCTTGGATGTTGATGTGTAATCTCCTCCGGATTTGTGGAGCAAACTACGTGGCACCTTGAAATTTGGTATCAAGGCCTTGAAGGATTTTGATGCCAAGGAAGACGTGGAACCTTCGCGGTCGTGGATCTTCGTCGTGGGAGAAAGCTTTTGGACTTAGGTCCCTTTGGATTTCTTGTGTCGTGTGGAGTGACTTCTTGTCTTGTACTCCAATGCTCTATGAAAATCCTCTTTCTTTGCTCTATGGAATCCTCCTTCTTGAGTGGTGGAGGCCCCTTATTTATAGGCATGAGTAGGGCTACGGTAGCTTGGGCTCATGTCTATTGGGCTTGATCACTGTGGGCTTTGACATGGACTAGTCTTTTGATGGACTGCATTTTGAACATGTAGCTGGCCCAATTTAGCCAATCCAATAATAATTTTATACTTTGGATCGACCCATAAAATTACATAAGACCCAAATTTAATATGGGTTTATGAATTTAATTTCTTCATGACAAGTCCAAATTTATTATGGACTTTTATTTTGGAACCCAATTGCTAGCCGATTTATTTGGGCTTTTAATCGGTAATTTATTCCAAAATTTCGTCGTCACAGATGCCCCCACTTCAAGGCTCGGCAAAAAAACATGCCAATTGTTGTCGAAGGCGTGACTTGAAGTATATATATATATATATATATATATTGATAAAATTCTTATTTGATGTCGGGCCGCTAGGCCATGGCTTAATGCACCCATATCACCGAATCTTTGAATTGTGAAATTGGTAGCAAATGTTCACTGCAGCCACCGCACCCCTTCCTTTAGTCTTTTTGTTTTCTTTCTTTTTTGTTGGTTTTGGCAAGATCTTTCAAAGAAATCAAGTTATCAAAATTTTGCTTATTTTCCCATCAAATTTCCCTTTTCTTGGTGATCTACAGAATGAGGAAAGTTGCCAACTTTGTCTCTTGCATTGCTGTAATAAAAGGAGAATTGATTCTTGCATTGACACGAACAAGGCTTTTATCATGCTGCGGATTGACACGAACAACGTTCCCCAGTGCAAATCCTCCTTGTTGTTTCTTGGCCATATGTTGGTGAACGAGCTTCTTCACTTCCTCACACAAGTATTGTGAAATTGCCGCGCTCATGTCTTTGTGGATATGTCGATGAGAGGAGTTTTTTTTTTGTTTTCTTGTACTTTCAGGCACACATATGCACATGTATTTTTTCTTTCTTCTTCATGATTTTGACTTTTAATTTCTTTGTGGGAATTTGTTTGTTTGGCAGGGATGGACTTTTGAAGTAGCAAGAACTACGTCAAGGTTGAAGGTGCCACTTTGTACGTCCATGGCCGATCGACATTGTTCAACCATCCAAGGCTTGCTCTTCGCACAAGTCGTTCGCGTCCACCGGCGGTTTGAAGAGGTGACGAAAGAGGCGCTCGACTCCTACCCCAATGCTTCGTCCCAATCCAAGGTCTTGGTAGACAATCCTTCCTTTCATGACGTTGAAGCCGACGCAGTTTGTACTTCCAAGTCATCACTGCATATCGACAGGGCTCATGGAGAATTCCATCGTCCAAGTGCTGCAAGACATCCGTTTTCGTGGAAGACGCGCTCGGTGAACGTTGCAAGCAAGCATTCTTCACGAAGCCGAGGATCATGCCGTGGTTCACACATTCCTCTTCCATGTGCGCCTGCGACAAGATCTTCACCATAGAAGAAGAGCGAGGCCATCGTCCAAGTGTCCTTCACGAAGTCAAGATCCATGCCGCCGTGGCGCGTCCCCTTTCACCTACGTCGCTACAAGGACATTCTTCAAGTTTTCCCCGAGCTATGGTACCTTCTGTGACGTCTTGCATTCCATCGTTAAAGAGGTGCAGAGAGGAAGTTGAAGCTTCGTGGCCACTTGTACTTGGAGATTTCAACGACGAGGTCGTCTTTTCTTTTAAGGAGATGCTAGGCGATGACGCTTGTAAGCCCTCCATGCCATGAAGTTGTGATCTTCACTTTTGGTACGCCACTGGCTTTCCACAGGTTTAGACGGCATGCTCACCTCTGATTTGGTCAACCTTCGTCCAAGCGACGTCTTCTTCACGCCTTTCTTGAACGAAAGCTGCTTTTCAACTCGAACAACCTTGGTTGCTCCACTTGTTGACGTTGATCACTGCCCCCAAGCTGTGAAGCACTTGATGAGAGGCCTTTTCTACTTGAGCGAGAAGACCCTTGCCAAGAAGCCGAAGATAGCTTGTCCAACCTCGAGGAACATGGTCGCTAAGAGAGAAGACCCCATTGCTTGAAGACACTTTACATTTGTTCGAAGAATCCAACCAAGGAAATTGAAGAGGATGGATGTGCTTTTTTGAAGACTCAAGACGAAATTTGACGACTTTCAACTTGTTCGCCTGAGTGTTTAGCATTTAGCGCTATCTTCACTTAGTCTCTTTTTATTTTATTTTATTTTTTTTTGTCTTCTTGCGATGTAAATGGATCTTTGTGCAATAAAAGTATTTCTTTTACACAATCCCTTCTCGAAGTTTTCATTGCGTATCACTTGGAGCATTTCTTTTCTCGTTGTCGTTAATCATGGTTGATCAGGCCACAATGGGACGCCGGCCAGCACGCAGGTGCACAAACGGCAAGTGAGCAGAGACTCTTACCGATTGGGGATTGTAATATTGTTCGTATGAGAACTTCCTTGATGTGTGAGGATGCTATCCGTCAAGTATGAAGTTGTTTCATGAACGTTTGGGCACGGAGATATAAGGGCGACTACCGGGCGCCATCCTGTGCGCGAGCAGGAGAGTGATGTGTGAAGCATAGTGCTTTATCCTTGGAGATTTGCAAAACTATTTCACTAGTGTGTTCCATGGAGTGTTGGGAACATCTCCACCAAATTTTAGAGTTAGACGGTTCCGATTGAGTAGGAAACGATGACGATGTTTGGAGCCCGCCAGTGCAGTGGAGCATGGCGCTTGTGTTAGAGGACACGGCCGTTGAGAGTCCTCTTCTAAACCCGCGCAAGCCTGGACGTCGGTTAAGGCGTGATCACGCCTTAGTGGTTGTTCAAGTCTGCTCTTTCAAAACTCTTCTTCTCTTCCCTCGCAGACTCGGGCTTCGGATAGGGCGTGATCATGCCCTAATGGTTGTTCAAGTCTGTTCATTACTGTTTTGTACTTGATCACTTTCTGTCTTAATTTGGGGCTTTTTTAACTCCTTTTCTTCACAACGGGTCAATCTCGATCCTTTATTCAAAACTGTATAACTCGATTAAAAATGCGAAGGAAACCTTTAAAAACCATTCGAGTTAAGCATACATATGAGAGATGAAATGCGCCCTATCAGCCGTGTTCTCAGACACGGCCAGGGCGTGTTTCTCTCGGTTTTTTTTTTTTGCTGGCGAGACTCCTTTTTCCCGATACAGCCGTGTTTTGGACCCCAGGGCGTGTTCTGCTTCCCCCATGAACACAATCGTGTTTTTTGAACACGGCTAGGGCGTGTTTTGGCCATCTTCCTTCATTTTTGCTTGATTTCTTCCCGAAAAGAGCACGACTTAGCATAAACAACGTGGCTTAGTATGCTCGACACCGCTAGAATGTACTTCTTCATTGTGGGGAAGAGGTTTTGCTCAAAACAACAATGGATTTGTTTGAAGATATGACTGAACTTAGGAAATATATACCCAAGCTGCCTACGTACCCCGTGAAGGGATCAAGTCAAAACGTAGTTCAAAGAAATTTGAATTTTCTTTTTTTTTTTTTGTTACAGGATGTGTGCCGTGCACAGTTTATACTCATGCGGGCCAGGAGTAACATGCAGTTTATGCTCATGCGTCATGGAGCGTCTTCTTCATGAACTTTTTGTTGGTAAGGCCGAGGCCGTATCTTTGATTTGAGATGATGGAGGTTTCATGTTCTCCACCCTCAAGTTGTGCTTTGGAGCGTCTTGAATCTCATTTTTTGGAGATTTTCAAGACAGAGTCTTCATCAACACCGACGTGGTTGGATGGACGTAGCTTGATGCTTTCTTCGTCCTCTTTATCTGAAGTGCTTTCTTGATCATGCGATTGTCCGGCGAGGCGTCACTTCACTTTGATTGGCTTGTTTGAAGGGATGAGTAGGGAAAACGTCTTACTCCCCCGGGGCCGAGACTCATAAAGTTCTTGACTTTCACCTTTTTCTATCGATTTGTTTGCTGGGTCAAATTGACTTCTTTTCTTCAGCTGTCGCGTAGAACCATCTTCGAGGTGACTGCACACAAGTCCATCCGGAGTGAAGCCTAAGCCAATGCGCAGTCGGTTGACACGGAATCCTTGTCTTCTCAACTCATGTTGCGCTTCAGTTAATCCATGGATCTTTTCACCAGTCAACTCAGGATTTAACTTGTTGAGTTGAGGCGGAGCGGAGAAGTCATACCCTGCTTTCTCCAAGAGGTGGTAAGCTTTCGAGCTGAATGCCCCCGGCATTTCTTCATGTTGATTTTTCGGCAGAAGTAGTTTACTTGAGTCCAACGAGTGTATACCTGTGACGGGCTTGATTAGTTCCACCTTGGCACCTTGAGGGTCGTTGGATTTCACCTTACTTTGATGTTTGATTCCTTTGGATAGTGGGGGAGCATGGTCTTGTGACGAGCTTTGTTTGTTTTTGTCGTCGGACCGAACCACATAGGGGAACACTGGCGAGTAAGGTGGTCTCTTTGGCTTATGATCTCCGCTTGTTGGCACTTCACCGATGGTCAATTTGCCAAGCTTTTCATCATTGCTTTCTAAAGTATGCAAGTCATTTATTGGAGTGATGCTGACGACGTTCGTTCCAGCCGTGCCTTCGTCATCCAAAGTAAGCCAACCTTTAGAACGTGGCGTTTGGTGGTTTTGAGGCCTTTCACTCCTTTCGCTTGGTGGAAATTTGTTAGGAGTTGCTTTGATGGCCATGGATTCTTCGACGTCGGGTGTGACGAAGTCTTCATCCTCTTTTGACTCATTCTTTTGGTAGTCAATTGGAAACTTGGGTTTGTGATTGGCGATGCTTATCTCCATGTTATGTGCGCGGGTAGCCAACTCTTCAAAGCTTCTTGGCTTGATCCCCTGCAGGATGTAAACAAGACCCCAATGCATACCTTGGATGCACATTTCTATCGCCGAGGTCTCCGAGAGTTTGTCTTTGCAGTTCAGACTTAGAGTGCGCCAACGGTTGATGTAGTCGGTCACTGGCTCGTCCTTCAACTGCCTTGTGTTGGTGAGTTTGTACATGCTCACCGTCCGGCGGGTGCTGTAGAAGCGGTTTAGGAATTGCCTCTCCATCTCGTCCCAACTGTCAATTGACTCGGGCTGTAGATCAACATACCGTTCAAAAGCGTTCCCTTTAAGCGATCGGACGAACTGCTTCACCAAGAGGTCACCGTCGGTGCCGGCATCGTTGCATGTCTCGATGAAGTGGATGATGTGTTGCTTTGGGTTGCCTCTTCCGTCGAATTGTCGTAGTTCTGGTGGTAGGTATCCCATTGGCATCCTCAATGCGTCGACTCGCTTGGTATATGGTTTTGAATATGCGGGCGAGCTTTGGGTCATTCCGCCGTATTGAGCTTTGATGGTGTTGGCGATCATCTCTTGCAACTGTTGAACAGACCATGTAGCAATAGAGTTTTCAGAATGTGTAGACTTTTGCACAAAGTCATGCGTCGATGGTGCTTTATTCACTTGCTTCTCGCTTTCGACATGGTTTGAGAAGGAGGCATGCTTGTGGCTGTCGTTGGTTTCTTCGTCACTCGTATGCTCTTGGTCGCTCATCAATTGGGCAATTTGGAGGTCTTTTTTCCCCGATGGTCTTTTGGAGATTAACAATGGCTTCGGCCATTTGTGCTAGTTGTTCCTCCAATGCTGTCGCGTCGGGCATCATGGCGGGGAGGATAGCAAAATGCGTGGACTTGGAGTTGATCTCGGTAGGACTTGCCGAGTTTGAACCGTCTGACGGGGTCATGTCAACAATCTTGCCCCCGATGGAGGATTGACCAGTGGTAGTAGCGTCGACGGTGACTTGATCCTTCTTGGGTGCCATTGAGCGTTTGGATGTGATGACTTGAACTTCGACGTAGGAGGAAGAGATGAGGGGTAGAGATTGTCCCACCGGGCGTGCCAGAAATTTGTTCACACAAAATTTCGTGTCTGCAAAAATAATTACAAGACAAGAAAAATATGGACAAATGAATTTTATTGATTTAAAAGAAAGTGGTTACAATCTCTATAGTGGATGTAATCCCCTGATTCTTCCTTCCGAATGTTGATCCAAGGGCTTGAAGCTTATTCTTGGATGTTGATGTGTAATCTCCTCCAGATTTGTGGAGCAAACTACGTGGCACCTTGAAATTTGGTATCAAGGCCTTGAAGGATTTGATGCCAAGGAAGACGTGGAACCTTCGCGGTCGTGGATCTTCGTCGTGGGAGAAAGCTTTTGGACTTAGGTTCCTTTGGATTTCTTGTGTCGTGTGGAGTGACTTCTTGTCTTGTACTCCAATGCTCTATGAAAATCCTCTTTCTTTGCTCTATGGAATCCTCCTTCTTGAGTGGTGGAGGCCCCTTATTTATAGGCATGAGTAGGGCTACGGTAGCTTGGGCTCATGTCTATTGGGCTTGATCACTGTGGGCTTTGACATGGACTAGTCTTTTGATGGACTGCATTTTGAACATGTAGCTGGCCCAATTTAGCCAATCCAATAATAATTTTATACTTTGGATCGGCCCATAAAATTACATAAGACCCAAATTTAATATGGGTTTATGGATTTAATTTCTTCATGACAAGTCCAAATTTATTATGGACTTTTATTTTGGAACCCAATTGCTAGCCGATTTATTTGGGCTTTTAATCGGTAATTTATTCCAAAATTTCGTCGTCAACAGAAGCATTATGTGCAAAAGGATACATGTTTCGTGTTTTAGGTAACTCATGGCTTGACAACTTGTTTTTGTCTCAATAACTTGAATTGAAAATTCTTTTATATGGAATTAGAGGACTAGACAAAACCTTGTGAGCTTTTGAGCCTAAACACATTGATGAAAAATTTCATCCTTTCTTGAGAGAAAAATGCTTCTATAGCTTTGTGTTCTTAGAACTTGCTTTGAACCACATCGAGGTTACATAAATGTGCATGCATTTGGATATGATAAAGGCACTAGGATTAAAACCACTTTGGCCTAAATTGACCACTCCATTATATGTTAACCCTAGTAAACCCACTTGACCCTTTTTAACCTTGTTTTGTTGATATGAACCGTTAACAATGAGCCTCACCCGTCATTCATTAACCTTGATTTGGACCCTTCCAAGAATCATTAGAGCATCACGGAAAATGAGTGTCTTTCTTAGAGAATGGTTCTCAAAACAAAATGAGGAAATTGAAACATTGTTATTTCATGCTCTAAGGGTACATCTCAAAATAAGTGTGGGGGTTTCAAATTGTGGTTTCATATTTTGTGGGAGCTCATTGTTACCTTGTTCTATGCCTATTGCAAAAAAAAAAAAAAAAAAAAAGAGAGAGAGAGAGAGAAACAAAAGAAAAGAAGAAAAAGTTGGCAAAAGAAAGAATATTCCCGCCAAAAAAAAAAGAAAAAAAAAAGAGGAAAGAAGAGAAGAAAAGAAAAAGGAAAAATCTCTCTAAAGAAACGAAAAGGCATAGTTCAAGAAGTTATCAAAAATGGTTGGGGAATTGAATTACTCTTGAGAGCTTTGAATTGTTGTTCATTTAATTTCTTGGTACTCTAATTGAGTCTCTTGGAACTTAACCTCTTTATCCATAAAATCCTACCCCCAAACCAAAGCCCCATAGCAACCAAAATTGAAAACCTTTTGATCCTTGTGTATGCATATTTCAAAGTGGTGGAGATGTGGTGTATAAGCAAGCTTATGGTAAAACATTGTTGTAGCAATATATTGAGGGATACACTTAAGCCATATACACTTGAGAGTTTGGAAAGTGGTGAGCAAAAGTCCACTAGTTTTGTATGATTGATTTTTGATGATGGACATTTAGTGAGAACTTGTTTGGAAGCATGTTGAATTATCTTTTCATGTGATATGTCATTCTCATTGCACATGCTGCAACCTAACTTGAGTGTGTTCGATTGTGAAGAGGATTCTAATTGCCAATATTTTGCTCGAGGACTAGCAAAAAGATAAGTGTGGGGGCATTTGATAACTGTGTAATCTGCCATAATTTGATGCTTGTAAATGCCTTATTTTAAGGACTAATTACTCCTAATCATGTGGATTTATTATATTTTTAGGAAATACATCTTGTAAGGAGTAAAAGATGGTGAATTGAAGCTAAGAATGGCATTTGGAGGCATTTTAGGGAATAAGTGGAAAAGAGTGGCAAATTCGAAATTTTCACTAAGCGTGTCCACGCTTAACACTGCAGTCAACCCAGGAGAAAAAGGAAAGTTGCGGATTTTGTTGAAGGAAGAAGGAATGAATGCTGAGAAACCTCTTAAGGATCCGAAAATTGTCCATTAGATTGCTAGGAATTAAGTTGTTAACATCTTTATTAGCAATCATGTATCTATCTCTTTTCATGTCTAGGTTCGTGAGGTGCTAATAGTATAAATAGGAGGCACCTCCCAACTTAAAAAACCATCTCTTGTTTTACATTGAATTCCATATTTTAATTCATTATTCTACTTCTTCTATCTCCTTTTATTTTTACGTTGCCCAATTGATAATGGAATTCCACTTTTTAGTGTGTTCTTCTATTAGCATGTTAGGCTAATAATTCAATTTTCCGGTTAAAGTATGGTGAATGCTTGATTCGTAAAATATTGTGAGATCTAATAAGTGCTTATCACTTTTATTAAAATCCGTATTCATGTTATTCTTTGCGCTCTTTCTACAAACATTTGATTTTTGAATGATGTGACCAGTTGTTCATTATCAAGAAAGTTTGTTTAGCTATTTAAACTTACAAATCCGTAATTGTTTGTTTAGTTCAATAATTAGTAGCAACATAGCATTATTAATCGTGTCAAACTGGTTAGTTTTGTTATGGGGAATGCATGATCTGATCTAAATGAATCCTCGTAGGAATTTGTTGGTTAGGATCAGGCCCTTCTAATTCTTAATGTTGTTAATAAATTAATCTTGTGGATGTTCCCCGGGTTGTTCATTTATTAGAGATCTAGCCAACGGACGTTCCTTGGCTAACGAAAAGGTAAGGAAGGGTGATGTTGTTAGGTCGTACCAACGACCATAACTGATCTACGTGTTTTAATAACTGTTACATTTGCATCAATGATCAACGTACGGAATCAAGCATGAACCCACTTTAACCGAAAAGCTTTCATATCTATTAATCTTCCCCTTTAAATTGTCCTTCGTTGTTTTCTCTTAAAAAACTAAAAAATCTAAACCCCCCCTTTTTTATTTCTTTTAGAAATCAACTTATCGCCGATCCCTGTGGATTCGACCCTACTTACCGCTTTCGCAAGAAAGTAATCGTAGGAATTATTTTTTGTGGTTTCGACGCCCATCAACCACATGTATTCGGTGGCATTCAAATTAAAATCCACCTCATTTCAATTGCCACGTAGGCTTAAAAATTCTCAAAATATGTCCAGACATGTCATGTAATATTTCCGGCCAAGAAATCAAAAATCAACCATCGGAGGACTACTCTCATCAATTTTGCAAGTTACTGGCCTTAGAAAAAAAATGGGAATAGTTATCAAACTAAAATTAATGTTGGACATACTTAGTGGACTAAAAATATAATTTTCCTTTTAAAATATTTTAACTTATTATTTTTAGAATAAAGATGAAAAAAATATGCAATTACATATTTACATGTGAAAGGATTTCATTGAAATTGTGAATACATAAAGTCAATAATTTGAGCCTATGATGCTAGCTCAATTAGCGAAACTGAGACTCCATGACTCTTAAGATCATGGATTCGAACCTCATTACTAAAAATTATGGTATTTCTACCATAAAAAGCTTATTTGTCATGGCTAAAATCCATGGTAAAAATATTTATCATGACTTTTAATCATGACAAATGTTTTAGCTACCCTCGCAAAAAACCATGACCGACAATCATTGCGTGGCCATAGTAAATAATTATTTGCTATGGCTATTTAGTATTAATCATGATAATTAATAATGGTTAAATATTATATTTCTTGTGGTGATGGGTTGTTGTTCTACTTAATAGTATGTGTAGTTTTATTTCATAGTAGGTAATTCGCTTATATTATTTAGTTGTTAGTAAATTATTAGATATAAAATATTTAATACAAACTATTATAATTAATTTATTCAAAATAAAATAATAATTCATAATTTCATTTTTTTTTAAGTCTATAATTTGATGAGGGACAAGATGATAAATGGAGGGAGGATAGTGGGACCGTTGGCCTTATTGTTTCGACCTCTAGGTGGTAGAGCCACCCGTGACTTCCCATTTGCATCATGTGAACTCATACTTTGTCCGTTTTCAAAATAAGAAAAAAGTAAAATAACTCAAATTTTGTCATCACTTTCTCTACATATGCATCATCTTTTTTTCTTTTCTTTAAATTGCTATATATCATCTTCTTTACTTACTCAGTATTTTTGTACTATTTACTTGTTTTTTATTTAATTAAATAATAATTTATTAAATATACACAAAATAACATATCTATTCACTACAAAAAAAAAAAAAAAAAATTAATGTTCAACTATGGTTAAAAATAAATAGCCGTAGTAAATAGTCATTCACTACGATCACGTAACGATTTTTTGCCGTGATTTTTGTGAGTGTGGCTAAAATATGGCTTATAGCCATGAGAAAAATAATTTTCATGATATATAATCTAGACTTTTACAATAATTTTTATTTAACCATAATTAATAATAATAATTATTTACCATTATTCTAATTCATAGCCAATAAAATTGTAGTTAATAGTAAATTTTCTTGTAGCGACTTTTGTTCATGGCTTACACACAATAATAAACCGAAAAAAGAATACTATTACAGCTATATATGTCAATGTGTGATCGAGTCCCTACTTCACTTGACTAGCAAGCAAGTGGGGCAGTTCAAATAAATTAATGTAAATATTTAAATTTTGATCATAGTAAATTAATATTTGTCATGATTTTATTTAGGATTAATTATTTCTTCTTATTTTTAGTTATAATCAAAATATGTATTACGATTTTTAACTACGATTAATATTTTGAGTTTACTTACTAATGGCTCATAGTTATTGCGAAAGCGTTCTTAATTATTATTTGTTATTATTTTTTACTTTCAACCATGACTTACTTTTTAAAAAAAAAAAGTATATTTCTTCTAATGAAATAATTTTCCTTTGTCTTAAGATGCGTGTCAATACCCTTTTAATGTTTAGTTTGAGATACTCAACAGTCAACTCAATTTTATTGTTTAAAGAAACATTAAATAATTTTTTTGTTATTTTTTCTTTAATTTAAAAATTATAAACGAAGTACTATGAATTGAAAGCTTTACAGTACTAAAAAGAATCAAGATGACCAAATATTATTTAAACTTGTATATTTGGAGAAGATTTGAAATATCATATTTTTATATAAAAATTGTAATTTCCAATTCATTCCCTCACAAAACGCCAAGAAGTCGCTGTTGTGTGGCAGAATCACAAAAAATTCTTCACCACGAATCACAACAAAGGAATAAAAAAAAAAAAGTGCGACCCATTTGAAAAGGTAAATTCAAAAAGTTGAAATTACTTCAAAAAAATTTCAGAAGGGACAAAACATCACATGACATAATAAGCGACACGCGAAAAATTGAAATGCTAACAATTTTGAGAAAATTGTCAATTCGGTCCCCAAGTGTGAGGATAGTTTGTAATATTAATTTAATCCTTTTTTAAATAGTCAATATTAATTTTATACCTTAAAAAAATGTTGCAAGGCTAGTCTCACTCTTGTAACATTAGTTTTACGTCTTCGGAAAACGTTGCAAAATTAGTTTCATATTTTAGCAAAATATTATAAAATTTGTTCATAATATTCAAAGTTAATCCCAAAAATTGCAATATTTACGGTACAAAAACTAACTTTACAATATTTTATTAAATTGTGGGACTAATATTTCAAAAAATATGAGATTGATATTGCAAATCAAGGGGAGTAAAATTAGAATGTTATCTAACATTCATCTTTTTTCTTGATCTGTTGCTGCACAAAACTCACAGTTAATGTGTGTGTTTGTGTGTTTTTATATATAGAGTTGGACCAATTTAAGGGGTATGTGTCAGAAAATATGGTCTCCACATTCGGACCAACTTTGGTACTTTGTCATAGAAATAATTATAATTTTTCACCAGAAAAGTTAAAAACATTCTGATTTTCCATGACTTCATTAAATTCTTGTAATCCCCCGGAAAAAATTCAAAGGAAATGTAAAAACATTCAGTCCATTTCAATGGCCAGAAGCTGAACTGTTTCAGTTCTTCTCTCTCTCTCTGTCACTCTTTTTCTCTCTCTCTCTTTCTCTTTCTGTCTTTCTCTTTCTCTCTCTGAGTATAGCAGTCACTCCCGTGAGCAAAGCTCATCGCCATTTCTGTGTTTCCATCCATATCTAGCAATCCCAACTCAAGATCTGAACAATATTCCGTGGTACCACACACGCACAACAACAAACTTGTCTCTTGCTCACCAATGAGTAACTGATCATGCAAAATCTATCTGTGTTCATGTTTATGGCGATGAGAATGAGGTGTAATTATACAGTGGTGATGATTTCTTTCGTGTCTGCTCTCACATTTCTGACGGGGTGTTTAGGTGGAGAGACGCTCCAGCTGAACGATGATGTTCTTGGCCTCATCGTCTTCAAATCAGGGTTTCAAGACCCTTTCAAGTCCCTGGATTCTTGGAATGAAGACGATGAATCCCCCTGTGCATGGAAGTTCATAAAATGCAACCCTGGAAACAGTCGGGTTTCTGAAGTTTCAGTTGATGGCTTAGGCCTGTCAGGGAAGATTGGTAGGGGCCTGGAGAAATTGCAGTCTTTGAAGGTACTTTCTCTCTCTAACAACAATCTTACGGGCAGCATAAACCCGGAATTGGCTCTCATACCAAATCTTGAAAGGCTTAATCTTAGCCACAATTCCCTTTCAGGCAATATCCCTTCATCTCTTTCCAACGTTTCTTCTCTCCAGTTTCTTGATTTGTCACAAAATTCTCTGTCAGGGCCTTTACCTGATAACATGTTCCAAAACTGTTTTTCACTTCGGTTTCTTTCTTTCGCTGGAAATCGTCTCGAAGGGCCAATTCCAAGCACTCTTCCCAGATGCACAACCCTGAATCATCTCAATCTGTCTAATAACCACTTTTCTGGAAACCCGAATTTCTCCGGGGGATTTTGGTCACTTACGAGGCTCCGAACGCTGGATCTTTCGAACAATGTGCTGTCGGGATCCGTCCCAGTTGGCATGGCTGTCATGCATAACTTGAAAGAGCTTATTTTACATGGAAATCAGTTTTCAGGAGGCTTACCAGCTGATGTTGGCCTGTGTCCACACTTGAGTAGGCTAGACTTCAGCAACAATCTCTTGAGTGGGACAGTTCCACAGTCTTTGCAAAGGCTAAATGCACTCAAATTCTTGAGTTTAGCCAACAACTTTCTTACTGGAGATTTCCCTCAATGGATTGGTCAAATGAGCAGCCTGGAATACGTAGATTTCTCAAACAATGGCCTGACGGGATCTCTTCCTGCATCAATGGGAGACTTGAAATCACTGAAGTTTCTTATTGTATCTAATAATAAGTTGAGTGGAGCCATTCCCAACTCCATTGGTGAAATTTCCACCTTATCCGTGGTCCGGTTGAGAGGAAACACATTCAACGGTAGCATACCGGAAGGTTTGTTTGATATGAAATTGGACGAAGTGGATCTTTCAAGAAACGAGTTGACAGGGTCCATTCCTCCTGCGTCTAGTAAGCTTTCCGAGACCCTTCAAATATTGGATCTGTCAGGGAACAATATCATAGGAGATATCCCTGCAGAAATGGGGCTCTTCAGCAAGTTGAGATATCTTAACTTGTCCTGGAACAATTTGGAGTCGAGGATGCCACCGGAGCTTGGTTTCTTTCAGAACCTCACTGTTTTAGATCTTCGAAGTAGCGGCTTGATTGGATCAATTCCAGGTGATATATGTGATTCCGGCAGCTTGGCTATCCTCCAGCTTGATGGAAATTCATTGACAGGTCCAATTCCTGAAGAAATAGGCAACTGCTCATCGCTCTACTTGCTGTGAGTTTTTAAAAGTTCTATTGATGATAATTTCTAATGCAGGTTTTTCCTTTCTTGTTTTCTCCTCCTTTTTTTCTTTTTTTTTTTTTTTTTTGTGGGGTCTGTGGAATGTTGTTAATCATAAATTTTATGGCAGGAGCTTATCCCATAACAATCTGAGTGGCCCAATACCAGAATCAATGTCATTGTTAAGTAAGCTCAAGATTCTGAAGCTGGAGGTCAACCAGCTGAGTGGCGAAATACCTCAAGAACTTGGGAGACTTGAAAATCTTCTCATTGCTAATATATCCTACAACAGGCTCGTCGGTCGTCTTCCTGCCGGAGGTATTTTCCAGACCTTAGATGCTAGTGCAATCGAGGGAAATCTGGGCATTTGTTCACCATTGTTGAGAGGACCGTGTAAGCTGAATGTCCCAAAGCCTTTGGTTCTTGATCCCTACGCCTATGGCAATCAAATGGGAGGCCAAAATCGAGGAAATGAAGGCTCAAGAAGTTCAACAAACTCTAGGCACCACAGGTTTCTCAGCGTCTCAGCAATTGTTGCAATATCAGCTGCAGCTGTGATTGCTGTTGGAGTGGTGGTGATAAGCTTGCTGAACGCTTCGGCTCGGAGGAGAATTGCGTTTGTCGACAATGCCTTGGAAAGCATGTGCTCGAGTTCCACAAGATCTGCCAACATGGCTGTCGGGAAACTTATTCTTTTCGACTCAAAGTCCTCTCCAGATTGGCTCAGTACTAATTTTGATTCGGTACTTAATAAGGCAGCTGAGATTGGGGAAGGAGTATTTGGGACCGTGTACAAGGCTTCGGTGGGAGGACAAGGAAATACACTTGCGATCAAGAAGCTTATTACAGCCAACACACTTCAATATCAAGAAGAATTTGATCGTGAGGTTCGAATTCTTGGGAAAGCAAGACATCCCAATTTGATTCCACTGAGAGGTTACTATTGGACTCCTCAATTGCAGCTTCTTGTATCAGATTATGCAGTAGAAGGAAGCTTACAAGCAAAACTACACGAGCAGTCTCCGTCTCCTTCTTCCGTGCCACTTACTTGGCCTAACAGGTTCAAGATCGTGCTGGGAACAGCAAAGGGACTTGCCCACTTGCACCATTCATGTCACCCACCCATCATACACTACAACATAAAGCCTAGCAACATACTCCTAGATGAGAATCTGAACCCAAAGATATCAGACTTTGGACTGGCACGCCTCCTAACAAAGCTCGACAAGCATGTTGTTAGCAACAGATTTCAAAGTGCACCCGGCTACGTGGCCCCAGAACTGGCATGCCAGAGCCTAAGAGTCAATGAGAAGTGCGATGTATATGGCTTTGGTGTCCTAATTCTTGAGCTGGTAACAGGTAGAAGGCCGGTGGAGTATGGAGAGGACAATGTCGTTATACTAAGTGACCACGTGAGAGTGTTGCTCGAACAAGGAAACGTGCTAGACTGCGTTGATTTGAGCATGGGGAAGTACCCGGAAGAGGAGGTTCTGCCGGTTCTTAAACTAGCCCTGGTATGCACTTCTCAGATACCTTCGAGCAGGCCTTCCATGGCTGAAGTGGTGCAAATACTGCAGGTCATCAAAACTCCAATTCCAAACAGAATGGAAGCTTTTTGAGATTGTCAAATCACCAGTTTATCCTTCCGTCTCACACGGACAGGAACCGGCACCCGGAAAACCTTGAATTGGATTGCACCTACCTTTGTATTTTCATATCACTAGCTTTTCATTGACGACATGTATTCAGATTTTCCCTGAAATTGCAGACTACTGATTCCAGCGTTCCTCCTGTCCTCAGTAATTTGTCAGTAGTAGTTGCATCTTTGGAAGAAAATATATACTGCTTGTTCAATTCTGTTAATTAGTTTATTCTTGCAATAAACTATATATGCATGGTCGGTAGCTTCTGACTGAGTTCTAAACCTGTGATCAGTAGTCTCCTTAACCAAAACGCTTCAGAAGTTGCTTTTGTGGCTGGAATGCACCTTCTGCAGATGATAATGCTGTGAGATAAACCTACCTATATATCTATCCATCCATCCAATGATTTGAAAATCGGATCGGAAATCGAACCGAACAAGTTACCGGGTCACTGGTTCGATCAGTTGGATCGGAATAAAAAAATTGATCGACCCGAATTATAGTATATATATACATATATATAGCATATATCATTACATTGTATATAGACTTCAAATAAATATACAATCTAAGAAATTTTTCAACAATAATTTAATACGATATTCACAAACTCAATATAATTCAAGACATTTATAATAATTTATAAATTCACTAATTTATTTCACAATTTATATAATCTTTTATATAACAATAATTTTATAAATTACATATAATTTTAAACAACTATAGCATTCTCCCTCTCTCTCCTTCTTTCTCTAGTCTCTACTTACTCTGTCTCTCTATTTTTCCCTCTTCTCTCTCTCTCTTTCTCGGCCACTAAAACCTAATCTTCTATACTTTTCGTCCTCTCTCTCTCCCTCTAGACATATTCTCCCTCTCTCTCTCTCTATCTTTCTCCCTCCCCCCCCCCCCTTTTCCCCTCTCTCTCTCTCTCTCTCTCTCTCTCTCTCTCTCTCTCTCTCTCTCTCTCTCGCTATATATATATATACACACACACACCTTCTACCTTCTCCATTGCTACAACCTAAAAACTTCAAAAACCACTCATTCTTATTTCAAATAGCAAATCAATGGCATATATATGCATACAGAAGAAGAAAATGGGAAATCATATATTGTTTTTTAGAAGATGAAGGTGGAAATTTGGAGTCTTAGATTTGGAGAAGGTTGCACTCCAATTCTCCCTTCTTCATCTCTTACGGTTTTCAATTTCTTTTTTTTCTTTTGGGGGGGGGGGGTGTTGAAAACCGGTTTTGACCCGATTTTGATCGGGATTGCCGGGTTTTGACCAGTTTTAGCGGTCTTTGACTGGTTCTCACCGGATTTGATTGAGGCGGTTTTAACCACATGAATCAGACTGGACACATGGTCGATTCCCGGTCGGATTGGTCGAACCGGCCGGTCTAGTCCGATTTTAAAAAAAAGCATCCATCCATCCATCAATCTATTTGGAGTATATACATAAGTATAAGTTGTTATATATTGTCGGCAAAATAAAATGCTATAACACTCAAGTTCTCGAAAAAGATGATAATTTTCCATTTCACTAGTGGCCTATTTATAGTGATGAGTTACAAGTAGATAATTATCACAGTTCCAAAAAACTCTCTACAAACTATCTAAAATCAATTCAAATAAAACAAAATAAAATCCTATGAAATATGATTTAACAAACTAATCATAACAAATTTGTAGCAAAAATAGCATTATGTTTATCACTCATCCTTGCTATTTTTGCTGCAAACTCCAATTTTCTCTCTCAATACTTCAAATCTTGACTTTGGCAGTCCTTCGTCAGAATATCTGCTAGTTAGACATTTGTACTTGCTATGGGTGCAAACGTCTTTGAAAAAGTCTGCACCATATAATTGAGCATATCCACTAGCTTCGCTTTGTATTTGTTCACAACACCATGAGCATTGAGTAAGAGTCCATATTCTACTTTAGGATATAGCTTCCCTTGTTTTTCATTTGGAACAAGGGTAAAACATGAACCAGCAAATATTTTTAAATTAAAAATAGAAGACTTAAAACCATACCAAACCTTAAAAGGTGTTTTTCCTCTTAAAATCTTACTTGGCAACCGTTTAGCAAAAATACAATTGTATTAACAGCATCTACCCAAAACTTCTTTTTCATGCTCTTCTCAAATAGTATACATTGAGCCATATCCATAATTGTTCTATTCTTCCTCTTACTGGCCCCATTTTGCTGAGAGATGTAGGTTCCAATAAATTGATATCCAATCCCTGCATCTCCATAAATATCAATTTGAAAGAGTTGAAGCTTCTCAGTTGCTTCCCATGTTTTTTCAATTGAAAATGGTAGCTTGACCTGCTTCCCTAATTGACATATCTCACGCACAACAGTAGCTCCTTGCGTGAAAGGAACCCTCCTTACTATTTCATTTTTCTTATCCCAATCAAGGTAAAAGCTCTTGTTCTTCATTTTTATAGAAAATAATTCAGCACCAGACGAGTCATTAATAACACACATGTTATCTTTAAAGTTAACAGAATATCCCTTTTCAAGTAATTGTCCTACGCTCAACAGGTTCTGATTAATCTTGGGAACAAACATCACATCAGTGATTAATTTTATACCTGTTGGCTGTCAATTGCAATGGTACCTTTACCTTCAACCTCAATAAACTGTCCATTGCCAATTCTGACTTTTGACATTACTAACTTGTCCAATTCTCTAAAAAGTGATCCATCAAAGGTCATGTGGTTAGTGCATCCACTATCAATTAGCCAAACGTTCCTTGGAGTGTGGCTTGCAAAACAGGTTGCAACAAACAGTTGCTCCTCCTCCTGCTCTTGTTCCACTGCTTGAGCCTGTTGCTTATTTTTGTACACCTTCTCCATATGACTCATTTGACCACAGGACCTGCATTGGATATCAGGTCGATACCAACAATATTTTTCTAGATGTGAAGTTTTCTTGTAGTGTTTATATAGAGAAAAACTTCCTTTGTTGCCATTGTTTTGACCTCCATTTCCCTTATTCTTTTTCCACTATTGTTTCTTACTCTTCTCATATGCCTTAAATGCTCCCTCAACTGCTCTTTCGCTTTGGTAAGCCCTCCTTTGCTCTAGCACTTGCAATGCATGGAGAAGTTCTACTAGAGATATTGTTGACAAATCTCTAGGTTCTTCAAGGGCAGAGATTTTGGATTCAAATCTCTCTGGTAAGGTCACCAACAATTTTTCAACAACCCGATTATCAGGAAGATCTTCTCCCAATAGTGTAATTTTGTTGACTACTTTCAACAACTTGTCTGTGTAGTCCTTTAGTGGTTCTGTCTCGTTCATCTTTTGCATCTCGAATTTCCTTTTCAGGTTCAAAAATTGCATTTGTTTTGTCCTGACATTTCCTTGATACTCTTGTTTCAAAAGATCCCACGCCTGTTTTGCAGTTTCACAGGTCATGATCTTTGTGAACATATCTTCTAATACTGCTGAGTGAATATAAGTCTTGGCCTTATGCATCTTTTTCCGGTCCGACCTATAATCTCTTATTTGAGCAATCGTTAGATCCTCAGGAAGTGGTGATATTGCATCTGTTTCCATGAACTCCCATAGTCCATGTGCTTCTAAATAAGACTCCATTTTCACAGCCCATGCATGATAATTTTCTCCTGTGAAAACTGGACGAGTAGACAAGAAACTACTGCCTGCCATTTGATGAAGGCTAGGTGTTTAGTTTTTTGGTGATAGGTTCCTCACTAGTTTCACTCACACAGGGCCCTTAAGAAAAGGGCTCTGATACCACTCTGTTGGCAAAATAAAATGCTATAACACTCAAGTTCTCGAAAAAGATGATGATTTTCCATTTCACTAGTGACCTATTTATAGTGATGAGTTACAAGTAGATAACTATCACAGTTCCAAAAAACTCTCTACAAACTATCTAAAATCAATTCAAATAAAGCAAAATAAAATCCTATGAAATCTTATTTAACAAACTAATCATAACAAATTTATAGTAAAAAAAGCATTATGTTTATCATATATTGTAAAGAGATATTTTTGTCTTTAACTTCTAATATTGCATGAACGTGTTAATAAAGAATATGTATAGATATAATAGGTTAATAAAGAATTTAACCAATCATATTGGAAATACTTTCATTTGGTCCTATGAGACGAAAAACGATTTAAAAGGTGTGTGTAAATGAAATTTATTTTATATATGGGAGGAACGATACTTCTCCTTTAAGGCCATGTTTATGTTTACGGATTGGGCCTAATATCTAGCCCAATTCAAATTAGTGAGTTGTTTATTTATTTTTGGGCCTTCTTGGAATTCGTTGAGCCCCCTAAAAATTTGGACTTTTATCTAATTAGAATCCGCCCAATGGAGGACGGATTCTAATCTTGGTCGACCATGTGGGTTGGGTTTGTGTTTTGCTTCCATTAATGTCCGGAAAGTTGCATTGCTATGTTCGAAATGTCCTGGAGTTCCATGTTATTTCAATTGAATTGACGGTTTTGAAAACTATATTGCAATTCTTTTCTCCCTTTCTTTTCTCTCTATTCTCTTGTTCTTCTTGAACTAGTTTCAAGCCAGGTCAAGGTCCTCTTGAGCTTGATATGCTAAGCTAATAGTATAATTAAGTCTCTTATACACCTTACCTCTAGGTAGGTTTGGTGTAGACCACCTTGTGGTATAGCATGTGTTCGACGTAGAGGAGATCTCATTGGTCTTTGTGTGAGCACACCGTTGGAGGAGATAAGCATCATCCAAAGCTTGAGAGACTAGACATCATATTCGATGTCGATCTAGCCATGGATTTGGTCCTGCAATCGTTCTCAAGCTCATTTGACAACTTCGTCATTAATTTCAACATGCAAAAGATGGAAGTTAGTCTCAAGAATTTGTGAACATGTTGAAAATGACAGAGACCACCATTAAAAAGGAGAAGCCCATTCTCTTGGTTGGTTCATCCTCAACTCCTAAGGCCCTAAAACCGAAGAAGGGGAAACATTTTCTTAAGAACAACAAGAAGCAGACGCTCAAGGTGGGGGTAAAAATCAAAGTCACAAGACAAGTGTCACTATTATGGCGAACTTGAGCATTGGAAGAGGAATTGCAATAGTACCTTGTAGATCTCCGGAATGAATAAAAGAATTAGAACTGCACCGTGATCACCCTAATTATTATAGTGACAATATCAACTTATTGTTACTTAATAAAAAAAATTTAGTAAAAAGTTACAAAATTATCATTTAAAATTGTTGTAGTAAAAACATTTGTCGTTGGCCCTTGCATGGCAAAAATATTTTAGCTCTCCAAATGGTCGTGAGAACCATGATTAACAAGTGCCAAAATGACACATTATGAACCACACTAAAAAATCCATGGTCAATATCATTTTTTTAAAAGAAAATTAAAATGGTAATCCCTACAAATTTATGTATTTTAAAAAACTAATATATTTCAAAAAGCTACACACAAACTCGATTCCCTAAGACAACAAAAATATAGGAAATCCATGAGTAATATTGAACTCCGTTATGGACTTTGTATGGTACTAATACGTATACGAATAAAAATTGTCAACTATCATACCATACAATCCCTTCAAGGATTAACATTAGAACCCATAAAGAAAATGATCCTTCATCAACACAAAAAGGAAATTGGAGTGTTCAAAAAATTGGTAGTGCAATCCACTTTTTGTTTATTACACAGACAATTTGTATGTTTACTTGATAAATTCAGGTTTAACCATTAAGGTGTTTTTTATATGGACAAAATCCTACAAACACTTTGAACTTTATCATGCAAACTCAACTAGCTCGACTTCACTAAACAACCATTATTCTCACTCTACATCATCATTTTTGTCGCTACCCTCATCCACTAGTACCTAACCCTTCAAACCCAACACTCTTTAGTGCCTTCCAACAACTCCTAGCCACTCCAAATACCCCATACTTTTATTATTATATGGGGAAAATGTTAAGGTATGGCCTAGACAAGGAAATCAAGGCAGAAATAGACAAATTTGGGAAGAAATTTAGAGGAAAGGAACAGACAATCTTGTTGGCAACTTTCATGCCATTTTCTCATAACTTTCCATACCTAAAATAGGTTGTAGCCTCTGCCAATTTGTCCTAGGTACTCGGATCGGAGGACATGTCTTACAACAATAGTACCAGTGTTGTCTCCTAGTCCAACTAATTATTTTTACATAACAAAGCATTTAAATATAAATTTGCAACCAGGCTTAGTCACAGCGGGTTGGTCTCCTAGTCGCCCGCTTAAACTTATTTTGGATTCCTTGAAGTCCATCATTATCCCACCCTTCCAAAAGGGCCTTGTTCACAAGGCCTGATCCAGCATGGTTCTTCACAAATTCATCCAAGGACTACCAAATGGCTCCAGATGTAACTTGTCCACTCTACTGAACCAAAATCTCCAAGAATTACCGTTGGAGGTTACCATGTTGTGATCCAAGATTTGAATTGGGACAATAGGTAAGGGCAGGGAGGTCTCAACCCAAGGGCGAACCTGGTCGCGAAGGTGGCCATAATAGGGTTTTAGGCAAAAGACGTGGAATACGGGATGGATCCGCATAGCTGGGGGTAAATCAAGCTCGTATGCGACAGGACCAATGCGGTGCAATATGCGAAACATGCCATAGAAGCATTTGGCCTACTTTTGAGAGGTGTAGCATTGAATAGAAACTTGTCGATATGGTTAAAGTTTAAGAAAAAACCCATTCCCTTTCCAGAAACTCCCTATCAAGCCGCTTAGAATTAACTTGTTGAACCATGTATTGTTGGGCACACCTTAGGTTAGTTTTAAAGAGTTGTAGTATATTCTGAAGCTTGGTGAACACAAAATCGAGGGACTCAACCTTAGAAGCTTGGTGAATATCCTACTAGGGTCGGGGGTTTAAAGCCGAAAAGAGCCTCGAATAGCGTCATTCCAATTACATTGTGGTACGAAGTGTATACCAAAACTCCGCCAAGGGTAGAAAATGCATCCACAACTGCGGCAAATCACTAAGAAAGCAACAAAGATAGGTGACGAGACAACGGTTGAGCAGTTTCCTTCGCCCGTCCATTTGTGGGTGATTCGAGCTGCTTTACGCCAATGTGGTCCCTAACAGTTGAAAGAGCTCCTGCCAAAAACGACTAATAAAAACTCAATCACAAGCGCTCACAATGATTCTAGGAGCACCATGCAAATGGTAAATATTGCTAAAATGGCGAAATAAGAGGCCGAGAAGTGTGTAGGTAGTGCGATAAAGTGTGCGAATTTACTTAACCAATCAACAATGACCTCTATATTTGTTTTACTTGCGGAATTAGGAAGGTGTTAAATGAAATCCATATAGATGTCCTCCCATACTTAACTCAGGATTCCAAGTGGTTGCAAGAGTCCATAAGGTGACTCCAAGATATACTTGTTATGCTGGCATGCTGCACATTTCTTGACAAATTGTTTTATGTTGACGAGCATTCGAAGTCAATAGAAAGTAGCTAACAATCGAGCTAGTGTGGCCTTTACCCCCGAGTGACCCCTCATTGAGGATGAGTGAAACTCGAACAATAGGGAAGGAACAATGTTTGAAGCACATCGAGTAAATAGGTGTTGCTTTAACAAAAGGACACCACCCTATTCTGTAAAAGATTGTTGCATGTGTGGGTCATTGTGAAATTTTCGAAGGAGAGCACGGTCGGGTGGGGTGACCAGATAGAATTGCAGCACTTGTTTAGTATAGGGGAAGTCGGTGAGCTGAGAGCCATGAGGAACTTTGATGTTGCCTCTGACAACCAAGATAGAGCATCAACGATGTTCTCCCTCCCTAGTTTGAAGTGGATTTCATAGCAATGCCCCAAAAGTTTAGTGAGCCACTTTTGTTGCTCAGGTGTTTGTATTATTTGAGAAACCAACTCCTTGAGATTCTGATGGTCAGTGAATATACAAAGGGTTTGACCCAACAAGTATTGCAGTCCGTTTTTGCACCCTCCATGATGGCGAATAATTTGCAGCCATAAGTGGAAGATTCTTGCATTCATGGGCACCTCTTCTTGCTATAGAAGTTAGAGCCCGACTAAGTTGAGAGAAAATAGCTCTAATTGCAACATTAGAGGCGTCAGTTTTAATATCGAGCAGAAGGAAAAAAAAATTGGAAGAGTAAGTGTGGAAAACGAAAACATCGCTTCATTTAGGGCTTGAAAGGCAGCATGGCAGCATCTGTCCATGCTAGAAAGGGTTGCTTGAGCAAATCTATTAGAGGCCCAATGATAGTGGAAGAGTTCGCATGAAGTGGCGATAGAACCCGGTTAACACAGAACATACGCAAGTTCGTGAGACAGCGTGGCACGGGCCACTCGCGAATGACCTCCAACTTAGTCGGGTCTGGCTCGACTCCCCTCGATGAAACAATGTGGCCCAAGTATTCGACGGAACAAACACCAAAATGGTACTTGGAAATTTCTGCAAATAGACAGTGAGAACGGAGTAACTGAAGAACTAAGCGGACGTGTTGTAAATATTCTAGCTAAGAGGAGGAGTAAATCAATATATCATCAAAAAAATGAGAAGAAACCTCCGTAAGTAAGGGCGTAGAGGTCATTCATGGACGCTTGGAAGGTGGACATGTGTTGGGGAGGTCTAAAGGCATGACGGAAAATTCAAAATGCCCATCAACTGTACAAAATGGGGTCCTATGGATATCTACTTCGGCCTTTCGAATTTGATGGTAGTCGGAGCAGAGATCAATCTTTGAGAAATAGGTGGCCTTGTGGAGTTCATCCAAAAGCTCATCCACCATAGGAATAGGAAATCAATCACGAAGAGTGATTTCATTAAGTGCTTGATAGTCGACACAAAAGCACCATGTGTCGTCTTTCTTCTTCACAAGAGTACCAGAGACGAGAAAGGGCTAGTACTCGGGCGGATAAGCCCTTCTAGTAACATAGAGGAAATGATGGAGGACATAGCATCTTTTTGGGAATTCGGATAGCAATGGGGGCGGATGTTGACGAGAGGAGAGTTGGGAAGCAAGTGGATGCAATGGTCATGTTTGAATCTGGGCAGAAGAGAGCATAGCTGAGCGAAGACAATTGCAAATTCAAGTAGAAATTGTAGTAAGCCAGGGATGTAGTCGTTCAGATAGAAGATACCAGTGGGAGAGAAAGAGGAATGTAGGGTTGAGGAAATGTCTATAGGGTGGGTAGATATGGCGAATGTAAAAGCGACCGCATCTGTGGGAAGTAAGCCGAAAAGTTGGTGAAAGCATGATGGCGCAATCGTGGGTTGAGTCGTGCCAATGAGAGTAACAAAGGTGTTACATTGGTAGAATTACATTGATAGAACAATAAAATCGAAGAGAAATGGCCCCAAAGTTTGTAACCATTGGACCCCGAGCACAAGGTCGGCACCGTGGATGGAAAGCATATAAGAGGAACCTGACAAGTGTCATGTTGCAAGATTATAGGGATGGGCAGACAGACCCCCAAGCAGTGGAGAGTCGCATCATTTCCAACCATCAAGACGGAAGGAAGCAGCACATGTGTGGCTAAATGAAGGTATGTCATGATGCGCGGTTGGATGATATTATGGGAGCTATCGGATTTCACAAGAATCGTAACATCATGGCCGTGAATAGAGCCTGAAGGCGAAGAGTACGTGGTGATGGACAACCAGTCAGAGCATCAAGATATAAGTAGAAGTGCTTAGATAGTAGAGGAGCAATGTCAAGAAGAAGGTTAGTTGGAGGAGAGGGCACAACAACAGTGTCATGCTAATGGCGCTCAAATAGTGAATCAAGCCCCAGTTCAGTTTCAATACCCTCATCATCGGGAAGCAGTAATAAGAACTGTTTTAGCTTGCATCGGTGCCTTGGGGAAAAACATTCATCATAATTGAAGCATAAGCTCTTGGCTCGCGGGCTTGCATCTCCGTTAAGTGAGGTGGCGGGTAGGTATTGGTGCCCGAGGTGCCAACGACAAGCGAGGCCAAGACGGAGGCGCCGAGAGCAAGGGTGGTAAAGGTGGCGGAGGCACAGACATTGGTGGACAGCGGCTGAGATAAGGTTGATCATTCACTTTGGATTCAAGGAGCTTAACAAGGCCCAAAGCCTGAGAAATAGAAAATGGTTGAAGTACCGCCATCTCCCATTGAAGCTCCGACCATAGTCCTGATAGAAAACAATCAAGAAGGGAGTCGAGGGAGAGACCCACTGCACGGTTGCAAAACTTTTCGAACTAGAGTTGATAATCGCTAACGAACATTGAAGAGAGCCTCTGGTGGTTCTCACAGGATGATGGGCCAAAGCGTGCCTCCATCGCTTGAAGAAAGTCATTCCAAAAAGTGAGCATACCATTGGAGTGTAACCACTTAACTACCTGAGGGCATCATTGGACATAGAACAACCTATGTTTTCCAAGCATTGCTCGGTAGGAAGGGAGTAGAACTAGAAGAATTATTTAGCATGGAAAACCCTATCAAGCATGTTCGAACCTTCAAACAATTGACGTTTTAGTTTTGGAGGTTTTGGAAAAAATTTGTAGGAGAAGAGAGGGAGGAGAGGAGTGGATGGGCGGCTGCGAAGAAGAAATAGTGTTAGAGAACTAAGTTGAAGGACGGTGATGGTGGCCCTATGTTCATGGTGGGTGTCCAAGGCGAGTTTGAGATATTGAATGGCAGTAAGAAGCCTCTTGGAGTTGTTGGAGGATACAATGGAAGCACCAAAATAATTAGGGTATAGCAGCTAGACAGGGAAAACAGGGCGCAATCAGATAAATTTGGGAAGAAACTTAGGGGGAAAGACTAGACAGTTGGCAATTTTCATGCCCATTTCTCATAACTCTCCGTAGCTAAAAACGGACCGCAACTTACAACCAATTTGTCCCAGGTATTGGGATCGGGGGGGCATGTGTTACAGCAATATTACAAATGTAGTGTCCTCATCTCGGGAATTTGCAACTGGGTTAATCATAGCAGGCTGGTCTCCTAGTCACCCTCTTGAGCCTGGGCTCCTTGAGGTCTATCACAAACACTAACAGGAACTGTCCAAAAATATGAAATAGGGTAGTAGGCAATTTCTGTAATTTAACGTAGTTGAGGAGACAACGGTGTGGGTACCCCAAAAATAGAAAAACATCATAGCAACTCCATAAACAAAATGGTAGAATGCATAACAATAACATTAGAACCACGGAATAAAATACATGCAGCATGGATCCAAATACCAATTATAAACAACAGGATATGTGGATTCTTTCCTATTACATCCGAAACCTATCCTATAGCTCATGGATTACCTAGTCATTGTCTGACGACTAGTAAGCTCCGCGTAAGAAATCAAGACGTTGTTGCAAACGAGCCAAATAAAAAAGACAGACCTACAGGACCAAAAATTCACTTTTACCAAGCTGTGCAACAATTATCGCCTGGTCTGGTATCACTACAAGACCGTGAGCAGCAATAGAACCACTACCAGCCACTGAGATGCCTTCATTTAGTTCTCATGAAGAGCTTTCATCAGATATAGCCTACTAAAGCTTTGTCCAGCCACTCTGCAAGTCGTGCATTCAGATAAAGATCGTTTAGCACGAATTCGAATTGTAACAGATTAAATATCATACTGACTGAAATGTAGCAAGTAGCATCATAATGAATAATATAGCTAATACACACAAGACTTTCAAGACCTACTTTATATTAATCATTTAAAATATTTGTATGCCAATCTAAACTTCTATTTACTATACACATTGGATCATCTGCAGAATCTGAATTATTCTATATTTGATAGGTAAAACCCAGAATGAGCTATACAGAAAGTAATATTAGTAAGAAAAATCTGTCAAGTATAAACAGTCAAAACATGCCGAACCAAATATGCAGATTACCAAGGTCCTCCTGGAACTTATTTGGCATGAAAACAGATATGAAATATTTTGGGGGAGAATATAGGCAAAAAGTACCAAACAGACGAGCTACAAACAGAAAAATGCCCTACAGCATAAGCTCTGCAGAATCTGCATATTTGTAAGCAGTACCGAACTGCTAAATAAATATAGTAGTTGCACGTAAATGGAAGTGGGGACTTGCAAAGAACCAATTCCTAGAAATTGAAAACATACCCATTGATCTGGTTGCAATAGTTCGCAATTTGATTTGTTATCAGAAAACTATCCAATCTTGATGGCTCGGGGATAGGCTTGAAGATGGGATTTGAAGGATCCTCCTCAGGTAATGGTTCTTCCCCTGCATTCTTCCGGGCCATGTTTTCAGCCCTACAGGATAAAATGCCAAATCATTTATAGGAAACCCAAATGAAACTAAACATGCAGGGGTAACTTCAACCGTGCTAGAACTGGTGTCAGAACTGTAACAAAGGATCTACCAGGCTCATTCCATATAACATCAGCAGGAAGAAGCAACTTGAAGAAGCTTTTCTAACCCCACAAAACCATGCCCCCACCAAAAAATGAGAGAAACAGGGAAACACCAAACATAACAATAGCTAAAGCAATGACTGCCACTAAACCTTAAAGAAACCAAAAATGGACCATTTCATTAACTTATCTGGAGATTTACCTTCTTTTCTGAAGCCATGCCTGCTGCTGTGCTTGTTGACGCGAAAGATTCCTGTAGTAAAATTGAAACTAAAAAGAAAAAAAAGGTTAGATTATCTTATCAGCTAATCAAAGTAATCTATGTGCAGGACTGGAAACACCCACCTTCTGTTGTTCCATTGACAAGTCATCCATGCATTCAATCAGAAACTCCACATTTCTCTCCAAGAATGGACTAGTTGACAGCTGCAACCTGTCAAAATCACACTATCGCAAGAACACGCCAGACTTAGAAGTTTTACTCATCAGTGGGCAAATAAAAGCACTACTAAGTAAATCTGATTACCTGTGTGACAGGAGTCTCCGCCTCCAACTCAGTCATAAAAGCACTGACAAGAGCAGAATTTGAAACCTTAATCTGTCAAACAAAAAGACAAATATAAACAATTGAGCAACTGCCTCATATCTTGCCATCAGTCTAGAACTTTGTAGAATATTCATCAGGCGAACAAATATTATGCATTCATAAGAAGAAAAAGTAAGGCACCAAAGTGCTCTATCAAATCGACCAGGCCTATGAGTTGTGCACGAGAGATTGAATGATGTACATCTACAAATGTGGAAGGAAGAAACAGAACTGCATCTCATTTCAACCTTCTACAAAAGAATTTGTTTGGCTCAAACAGGATATCCTAATATTCGATCATTCTACATCAACCATTCAAGTCATTAAACTAAGTTATCTGAACAAGTAAAAATTTTCCAGGGAGCAACACCCCTTGGGGGAAAAAAGGAAATCTCCTTCCCAAATGGCTAATCATCCTACATTGATTATTTTCGTCAAGGATTAAGCTGCTTCTTGAATTGCCAAATGAGCTCATCCTTTCTTGTTTTACATATAAAGAATAAATGCAGGACACTGGAAAACTGAGTTACAAGCTGAGGGTATACCCGGGATAACTTATGCAAAGGCATCTTTAACCATAAAAGGTAATGCCACAATTGTATCCCACACAGTTAATTGGCATATGAAATTAGTAGATATAAAAGGCTCTTAAGCTCTTCTACGTCAATAAAGTAACAGGATAAAACAATTGAATCAATTGAACAGCAATAGAAAATCAAGGGCTTACAGGGATCTCTTCAAAGATATCCACCCATGAAAGATTCTTCTCCCTCAACCTGACAAGAATGCCATTATTAATGAAATACATAGAATTTGTGTTTATATTTTAACTCATTCGAGACTCAGTCGGAACTAATAAGAGACTTTCCACTGAAGGAATAGAACAAAAGTAACCATACTTCTCTCCAGTGAAGTTATTACTGCGGTAAAGCTCCATGAATGAATCAGAAAGCTTCAGTGCCTTCAAAGCTAGGACGCCTTGGTTAGATCTAGATGGATCATAAATGATGCAGACACAGCGTCTTATATTTTCCTGCAAACATAAAAATTGCATGAGTTAGATACATAAAACCAACAATTACCATGAGGTTAATGCAGTATGCTTGCATATGGTAACGCTGCACATCACTTTAGGGATGAGGAATTGGCATGGTTGGTTAGCAGCTAGTGAGTAAAGGCAATTTCAGCGGCTCAGCCCACTTGATGGGCCCATGTTTTGTTGTCTGGATGAATCATTTACATACCATAGAAAGCAACAAAAAAGTACACAAAATAAAACCAACAAAGATTTGACAAGATAAAGCCTTGTTTTCAGAACGGTAGTTCTGACAAGAAATAGGTCTACAATCATCTGAATCCAAATATTATGTTGATACTGGATAAATTTAGACGATAGATTTGTCTTTTATTTTCAGACCAGCTCAAAAGTTACTAGCAATAACATAAGAGTATCAAGTCCTTGTTGAGTATGATCTGATCTTGCTTAAGCATGTAGTTTATCACGCATAGCATCTGTAACTAAAAGTTGAAACTCTTCGAAACAGTGAAATAAAAAACCCAGAAACTCCAGTAAAGGTACCCACGAAGGGAAGATGTTCTCAGGTTGGAAAATTGAAGGAAAAGTTCCAAATTCAGCAGCTATACCATCCTTAACTATCATACTACTGGTGCAGCTGATTTTTTTCTTAAATGTAAAAATTTCTAGCCAGGAGGTGGACCAGTTAAGTACTACAGGGTATACCAAGAGAGAGTAGCGACATATTACCTGGTAATTCATAAAGGTCTCTATCAATTCCACTGTCTGGAAAGAACCAAACAAAGTTGACTGATACCTGGAAGGGAATTATAAAGATTCATAAGGGAAACAACTTCCAGATAAACATTCCACAAATGCTACATAACAAATTTATTTGAAAAAACATGGATAACAATGATCTTCCAATGGAAAGATGCTTTACAGATGAAGTTTAACAAAAATTCATACCATGCATTAGAATTAGATGATAAAGGCTACGTACATCAGCAACAACATTATAATACATATTTCACAATGAATTTTGTCATAGATAAAAAGAACCCTCAAATCTAAAGAAAAAATGAGTACCCTCAATCTAAAGAAAAATGAGTATTCAATCTGTATAAGTGGCTCCTATTAGAAGTAAATTGCAGAAATTGAGTAAGTCTGGCCTAACTAATTTGACTAAGGTCATAGAACGAGCTTTAACAGCTGGATAGACCAACATTAGCAAGCAAAAAATTCACCACATTCCATGTTGAGGAAAATCAGACCCCATGAACTAATTTCTGAGCAATTCAATTCCTCTTTGGATAGCTTTTGCTCAACATCCTGCAGACACCTAGGGTAGAGTCAATGCTAGTAATAAGATGGCACTGAATTATGTGAAGCATTTGATTACAGATTCTTCAAATTAATAGATGGATATGAAGTCCTACAACCTTTTTGCATCGACAACATTCTTGGGTATCATTTATTTAATCTAATAGGTCTACAATTAGCAGTATAAACTTTCGGATTGATTTGATACAAAAATGGCAATGGGTCCTTATAACAATGTGGAGATTTTGGTTCCTAGTCAAGACCTTTCACAAGCCTCTTAAGTTCCCAGAAGCAATTAAGAAGCTAGAGAACAAATTAACCCAACTATACAGTTTCAGCAAATTCTAGTCATGGAAGTTTCCAAGAACTTTTGTTCAAGAAAATGAATCAACTAATATAATTCATATGAAATTTCCAAATTCCATCAAAACTTTGTGGGTCAGTACCTCAGGCTTCCTCCCTGAAGGAAATTATTTTTAAGTCACATTGATAATATTAAGACAGTTATTGAAACCAAAAAAAAAAGTTAAAAAAATTTCATACTTCTATTGCGAGATTAATTTATTGAGTTTGGAATGACTCTCCATACTTGTGGGACTTGACATACATCTGATGGCCCATCTAAGGGATTTCAAGGTGCAGCAGTTATGTTATGATACTACAGCACACAATTCCATTATTTTGAGTTAAAATGGGATGAGATGATACAAGGAACCACGTCTTACTGCCTTTCACTTAGAAAAACATAACTTGGCCACCAAGTGTGAAAGTTTGAAGGAAAATAAAACGCGGAACCTACTTTCAGCTCATGAACGTTAAACGAACTCTATGCACTGAACTCACTTTCTTGTTTCTTCCCTCTTCTACATGCATTCTCTGTCAGCTAACTTTCTCTTGTATCCTTCTAGCACCACATCAACTCAATTTGGCAATTTGATCTATGTCCTCGAATTGTTTGAACATTTATAGGACCAAGAAACCTTTTCTTTTTCAATTACACTCAGATTTCACACCATTGAAGTGAAAATATTCAATATTACTTCATGCAGAGGTAATTCTCACTCTAGTTCGAGTAAAAAAACTCAAGTTTGAAATGTTCACAGTACTATCATCAAGCCTATGAAAAGAGTTCACAAATTTGTAGTTGAGGCTTGAAAACCATACAGTGAGGCTTCATAAGCAAAAATACCCAGACATGACTGCACATACCACTAGAATTTCTTCTTTGAAAATCCAAAAGACAGAAAATATTTCACCCGCATGCAGATTTAGGCATGATCCATGCTGAGTGCGGACAGGGTTGGGTGGACCGAGCTTGTGGGGAAGAGACTACTTACCATCCAACAGTATTGTTGTCAACATTAACCTCTCTCAGGCATCTCATCATTTCAAGCTGGTAATTAGCACCTTCCGCTTCAATCTCTTCATCTTCCTCACGAATCTGCAATGTTATATTTTAGATATTTTGTTCATAAACATAACATCAACGATAATCATAGATTCTAAAATGACGCGAAAATTCAATTTATCAACTGACAAATAGAAATGAGTGGCTAAAGAAATTGCACACCGGGAATGGGAAACAATTAGTGACTTCGAGAACACTGCCAACATCCAACCCAAGAAGCTGCCCAGTAACCAAGGCGGGAGAGAACTCCTTGCAATGCTTTATTATCTTCAAAATAACCTGTATCAAGCATTTAAATAGAATTTTTTAATGAAAAATTATGACATTACTAATGAAATATCCAGAATACAGGTGAAATTCGGCTAAAAAAAAAAGACAAACAAGCAATTGAAGAACAAGTAGCAAACCATGCGATTGCATTAGATCTGGCACAGTTGTGATAGCTTCATATTTCTTCCAATAATCAAGAATCACAACTAAAAGATGCAAGAAAAGATAATAACCGAAGAATAGCGGGCAAAGTTGCCCCTTAACTCTTCAAACGTTCTGCCACTTTCCACCAATAATTTATGAATTTCCTATTAAAAATACTGTCCTGCCACCCCCAAATTAAACTGTGGAAATTGACGCCAATAGCTACTAGATTTCCCCACCACACCAAACCCTTAATTTCCGGCTCAATCACCTAGAAAAGTAGGTTTTTTAACAGAAAATCAGCCAGAAATCAACTCTATACTAAAGAGAAACGATTGGCAACAACGCAAATATTCTCCAAAATTAGTTCTTCTCTGCAATAAAAAGCGTACCAGTCCCTCAATCTGAACGACTCTGAGAGGCGTAGTCGCCTCCTCTGTCGCCGCCACCTGCAAAAACGATCTCGTAGCGGCTGCATTTAAGAAAAAAAAAACACCAACAATTCGTCAATCATTCAACAAAAAAGGAATCAACAGATAGAATTTAAGTAAGAGAAGAGAGTACGCACTGTTCGCCATGAACGATGCAGAGATGAAGAGGAAGAGGGAGCAGAAGGGATTACTCGAATGCAGCTGAATCAGAGGGCCGAGCCTTAGCAGGTCCAAGGAAATATATTCCTATTCTAATTGAACAAAACCCTAGTCTTGTTATTCTCCTGGTAAACTGTTTCAATTGGACCCCATTATGTTTGCAACAACTTGCACATATATGGGCTAACTAATAAGGCCCATCCCATAGGTATTTAAAGTTGGCTAAAGTTTATGTATAAAATTTTTTAGGATAAATTATAATTATAAATTTGACATAATTATAAATACTCTCTCATTATTTAAAAAATTACAAGTATCTCTATTAAATAAAAAATAATCATGTAGTTCCTAGAAGATGATGTAAAAAGTAATACTTTACTTTTAATGATTTTTTATTTTTTAAAAAGAATATTTTAAAAATATAATGAACTTGTGTGAACATCATCATAGTTTGCCCCAATTACCATAACCTTTTGCAGAAAAGTGACGGCACGATAGCATTTTATGTGTTATAGTACGCGCCAATTTGTATACACTAGTCGTCATGGCACGTTGTTTCTACGTGCATATAATAAATAATTTTTAATCCTTTCAAAATATTATGAATAAGAGTAAAATATATAAATTAATACATCACATCAAAATAAAAGGGAAGAGAAATAACTAATTCATCAAATTAATATAAAATTTGGAAAATTGAATAAAGTAGTTATTATATCAGTTGAGAGTTATTTTTTACATTACAAAAAAATTGTACGACGGTGTTATTAACCACCATTTATAAGTAAAAACAAGAGAGTTATTTTATATAATAGTAGAGATTTTGACAATCTTGTTATGTTGATTGTTTATATTTCGGTTATATATAATTCCCAAACCTCAAAAGTAGTTATGTTGGTACCAGTAGCAACAAAGCAACATTATGATAAAGATGCATGTGGTATCTATAATGTGTTGTTGATTACATTATGTTATATTTTAATATTATTCAAACATGCCCTCAAAAATAGAAAATTTTAACAAAGTTCTTTGACAATTGTCTATAGAAAACTGTTTTGAGTAAATTAAGAGAAAAACAAACAACCTCTCTTGGTAAAATTAATTATTAGAAGTTGAGTTCTTCTTATATAGGATAACTCGATTGGACAAAGAACCTTTCTTTGGTAAAAAATAATTATAAGAATTGTATTTTTTTACACATGATGCATATTTGAAATGTTTAAAAGTTAAAGCCAATATTTAGAACATGTATGTTTGCTTGGAATGAGTTTTGATCCAATAAAGGGAGTTCATACATTTATTTTTTTATTTTTCATTTTATATTTTTAAAATATTGATTTGAGGCGAGATCTCGTCCGCATCCTAAAATTGATTTGGGCGCTGACTTGGCAATGATCTAGGCTATGGGTCCAAACAGATTTCTCGAACTGGATTAGTGATGGTTGATTTGCACACACAACTCGTTAGATTAAGATTCTCCACAGCTTAAGCCAGTTTAGGGTTCGAGGTAATACGGGTCTCACAATACATACCTGCAAAATGGACCCTTCGTGTATTTATAAGCACTTATGTTTCAGAATCCGTATAGGCCACATGTCAATACGACAATCGTTGGATGAGTTATAAATCGATGGTTATAAAAGCGGGTAACCGGGGCAGGCGGGTCGGGTGCGACTCGGCCCGCTAAAAAACACGAGGATCTTCGAAGTGTTTGGGCGTTTCTTTGCTTTTGAGGGACATTTTGGTCCTTAAGTGCTTATTCAATGTATTTCTCTTATCATAATTCCCCACTACTTTAAATGTATCTGAGAGATCACTTGGAGAAGTAAAATAGTCCCTTCATCAGCCTTCCATGTCTCTCTCTTGATGCTTTCATGTTTGTTTGTTGGATCTCGGCGCCAGTCCCAATGGTAAAGTAGTATAAATATCAGGCTCCCATAGTTGTTTTCATTTTATACTCTCGCTTTCTCCAAAATTTTGCTAGAGAGTGTGACACGGTCGTAACGATCTCCCCAGGATTCTCCTAATCTCAACATCGATCTTCAATCTAGAGTTAACCTTCCTGATTCCTCTTTTAATTATGTCAAACCGCACTTTCGAGCACATTCTTAGTACCTCAAGCTCGAGCTCATCCTCTGATTCTTCTAAAGATTCTTTGGGATCTTCAGTCACTTCTCCACGACCTGTGGACCTTAATAACGAGGTAGATCCTGGCCTTCCCCTGGCCAAGGCCCCTCTTGATACGAACATTGACCTTCTCAAGGTCAGGTCCTGTTGATCTGAACCTTAAGATTCTCTTGGATGAGCATAACCTTTCAGTAGACAGCCCATGAGTTCTTATCCATACCTCTCTAAAAGCTATTACTTCATAACTTCATTATAGGTTCCACAATCCTCCCGAATATGAGGTCATTATTCCGCAGCCTCATGACAAACTTCACACCCCTCCTGACGATTGTCAAGCTTTTTACCTTTCTATGCTTGAGGGAGGCTTTAGATTCCCTATACCAGAGCTTGTTGGCTTAATGTTAAATGGCTCAATCTCTGCCCTCTGTAGTTATCTCCTAATGGGATCTGCCACATTATTGTCTCTATCATAGTAATGAAATTTTAGATCTTCAACTTAGTTTTGAAAATCTTTGGTCCCTTTATACTGTAACTTCTTCCAAGAAAATTGGTGAGAGAGATTTTTATTACCTAACCGCTTGCACCCACTGTAAATTTATTTTTGATCTCCCGTCCAACCTCGACTATTGGTGATAGAAGTTTTTATATATTCAAGCTCCGTCCAAACATCTTTGGCCCTTTTGCGGTGATTGGTGCACTTATAATCCTAAACACATTGTCTATGATGACGGCTTAGATGAGGATTTGATTAACGGCCTCACTATTTACTGGTGTCGAATAGATAAGCTTATCAAGGAGGAGGTCATGAAACTTGTTGATATGACCCCTATTGTATTCCTGGTAGGAGTTCCTTAGGTGATTCCTTTAGATTTTTCTCCTTAGGTTATTATCTTATATTTACTTGTCTAACTCTCATTTCTTTTACAAAATGGCTGCCATGAGTGCCCGCATCTTAAACAATGAGAAAAAGGGGACTTTTCCCCCAAGTGCATTTATTAGGATCACAGTAATCACTCATTCTCCTCGAAACCATGCTAATGTTGTTTCAATTTAGGGTGTAGGTCCACCTGTCGAATCTTTAGCAAGTGCTCAGATCCAAACATAAGCTCCAAACCCTACTCTAACTCGCACTCCTACTCTTGAAGCCAATCTTGTGGTTGAGGTTGAGAGTGATGAAACGACCTCCAATGTGCGGGACGTCCTTGAATCATCAAAATGCAAGCGCAAGCACAAACATATGAGTAAGCATAAACATCATAGTTCTCACGATAAGGAGTCGCATAGCACAAGGACCAACAAGCAAGGTTGACCTGCAAAGCCGATCGAGCTTGGAAAGAAAAAAAGTTATAGGAGGAACAGAGGGAGGGAACAAAAGTTTCTTAGTCAAATATGAGATGGAATGACTCTTGAATGAAGCTCGAATTGAAATCAAACCCTCGAGCTACAGAACCCCCCAAGAATTAGTAGGAGAGTGCCTTGCTCCTAAGTGGTCAATCTCCACCGATAGCTCTGTCCTCACTACCTATTCTGGGCAAGACTACGGGGAACTGTATCAGGCTTGTATCCTCCCCAAAGATCAAGCTGCTTGAACTCCCTTACCGCATGCCCGAGTTGAAGAGAATGGTGCTCATGCACATATGCAGGTGTGTACTTAGTTTTATTATTATATTTCCATTTCCTACAATCTTTAATTTCTAATAACCTTCTTGTAGCTCATTAATTTCCACCATCATCTCTCCCTTGAATGTTCATATTTGGCGCAATGAGAGGCTTCAAACTGATGTTCGCATAGCTCAAGGCTCATAACAAAGAGATGGAAAACCATGTTAGGTCAATTCGATCTAATCTTGACAAGCATATTTTCAAGCTAAAGACCCACAATACTACTTTAAGGGCCGAGATAAGGCAGATGAAGATCGATGCTGATGTTGCTAAGGAAGCTGCGGAGCAAGCTTGTAATGAGGCATGAGGAATTGGGTATGTGTTGGGAAAGAATGATTTCCTTGATTTTGAAAAAATGAAAACACACGCTTTTGTTAGAATAGGTGACCAGAAAGCTAATAGGTTTGGTATTTCGTAAACTATTTGACAACTTGATATAATATAACATTATGTAATGAATAAAATGAGTGTTCATTACCATTAGTACTATCTTTGTTGTAATCATTTTCCGTATGTTACATGTTGTTTTACATATATCACAATAAAGCCCACAGACCACGATTAACAACTCATGTAGTTGGGCCACGCATTGGATGGTGGTTATGAAACTAACTGATAAAAGGTTGGGTCTGAAACATTCCAAGTCGAGGACCTCGAGACAGGCGGGGGATGCCCATACAATCTTGGTGGATTGGTCGACTAGGGTTGAGCCGACTGAACGGACTTGCGGGGATCATTATATGGAAGCCTAGGAAGCTTGGTTGGTATGATTGGATTTCACCAGTTTTGATAGTACGGGAGTAGTCCTCAGACTTGAGGAACCATGGTGGTCACATACACACGATGGTTGTATCTTCGATCTGATGAGAGGTGATCATTCTATAAGATGGTCATTATAAGCCTTGTCCAGTGCAATCAGAATGTGTAGCGAGGACGGTGAGTTTCAAGAAGAGGATCCGTCCCCTGTCAGTATGTGACAGAGGTATCTCCTATGCACTTGGAGACACGTTCAGGCTGCTTAAACCTATGGCCACAGTGGTTGATCGAGCAGGAAATGGTTTCCTGTGTCAATGCAATGAGGCATGCGTGGTCTCGAGTATTAAGCGTAGACGCCTAGTCAAGATGGGAACCGACGCCCAATTCCATACCCTAGACTAAGGCCGGGAGATGGTAGACGGAAGGACCGTATCCGTACGGAATCGACGCCTAAATGTTCATGCCAACGTTCACCTTTGCTAGACGGCCACCCATGGTAACGGGCTTCTGTTGGACATGAGCGCAGATCTAGCTGAGGGTGAACCTAAAGGGTCACACACAAATCACCGAGGAGGTGAAGAAATTGACTTGAAGTCAACTTCAGAGGATAATAAGTAATTGGATTACTTAAGGGATTGTCGATTGGATAGACGGGCCGATATTGTATCGGGCCCTCGTTTTGATCGGTAAATGGGATTTATCGATTAAGTAGAGAATCGAAAATTTTGATCTTTTAATTGGATTAAAATATTAATGAAAATTATTTAAGTGGATCATGAATTAAATAGGATTTAAATTTAGGCTTGTTGTAATTAGATTACAATAAAACCTGGTCCATTAAATCTTGGCCCAAGAGATATGTTAATTCCACTTTTGGAATAAGAAGAAGTTGGATTATACCCAAAAGAGCATGGCCAAAAATTGCTTCTTTGAGAAGCCCTAACATCGGTCATGTATGGGCTTGATGAGTATTGACTTGTCTTTTTTGGTAAGGGACAATTCAATTACAATCAAAACCCTCTTTCATTTGGTATAATTAAATCATACCTTATGAGATGGTAGGCTTGATTGATAAATTAGTGGGATTGATTGGAATGTATCTAGACATCCTTGGATGAACCTAGACACATTCTAATAATCACATTAATTAAGTATATATATATGTATATACTATAATCAAAGCAAGAGAATTATTATTCATCTTTTTCTAAGAAAAAGAAGAACACACACTCTCCAAAAACCTCTCCCATTTTCGGCCCTCTCTCTACACACATACTATCCTCTTTGTTCTTCTTTGATCTAGGATCATCTTGAAGAACACAGCAAGATCAAGAAGAAACACTAACATAATAGTGTTGTCTCTTCTTGGATCCTATCCTCTTAGATCCGCTTTTCTCTAGCAAGAAAAATGTGATCTCTCCCGGTGTGGTGTGGACTTCGTCAGAGAGTTCATACATTTGAACTTGGTGAACGTTTTGGGGCGAGGAACAACGCTCGTAGCCGTGCAAGGAAGAAAGCTACAAAGGTAATATTTAGCTTACGCTCTTGTAGTTTCTCTTATGAATTATCTATGCTCTATATGATACATACGTCGTTTTATTATCATGTTCTACATCGAACGCCCGGTTGAGCACTCAAAGGTACACTCCTTGGGACCTTAATGATATTCATTTATTGCTTTTAATATGCAATTATTTTAAATATCGTTTCCGCTCGCGCTCCTGGGCGAATCCGCTTGTCCTTCAGCTTTAACGATCTTGTTTGGGCGATGCACGAGCCTTTAAGAATTCCAAGGCTTTAAAGAGTGCCATAGAGGACAAAGGTGTTGCCTATCAACATTTCGGGCTTGAAAAATACCAATCTCAACTTCTTAAGCTTGGTGACATTATTGAAAATTTCAACCTGGATAATCTCCACCCTAACAAAAATGAGAACTTGGAAGCATACCAGTTAAGCGAGGACATGGAGAATGAAGAAGATGAATTCAAGTGCTTTTCAGAAGAGGAAAAAGATTCTAGTCCATCTAGTTAGACGTCCCCTAGATTTGACGGGAAGTCTTGAGGGTGCCTGCAAATCTTGAATAGACAGATTTACCCTTTTTTGTAAAAGGGACGCGCGCGCAGACAGGCTGTTTGTGCGTGCACACATGTGTGCCTGTGTGGGCGGGCGGCCTGTGGGCACAACCGTTGGGTCGTTCTGTGCTGGTTTTCGACGTTTTTCTGAAAATCTGATTTTCGGGTAATTTCTGCATATTTTCTGAAAATGGATTAATTTTTCATATTTGATTTTGGAATTATTGGATTTTTCCTTAAATCAAATTTGCTTAATTAATTTGGGATTTTGAACATGCATTGGATGCATTGTGTATGATGTCTATTAAATTTAAAATTTGAAGCTTTTACATTGTTTATATATCTATATCTTATGATGTTGGACATCACTTGGATATTTAGAATATCTATGTTAGCATGATTATTTGGTATAATTGTGCAATATGTGTTGATGGAATCAACATAGAATGATCACAAGAGCCCTAGACCTTATGTATGAATGAATAGCATTTATTTATATTTCTGTCGGGTGGGGCCTGCGTGCCTCTTGTTTTGGAACTATCATCTCCCGTTTTTCACCTCCTGATGTTAAGACTTGCTTATTTTCTCTTTTCCATGTATTACTTTTCAATGTAATGAGAGTAGTTAGAATATTTGGTGAGGTTTTATTTTTGTAATAATAACAAGCCCAAGGAGTTAGAGGCCCAAGGTGATACATCAATGCGTAAAACAAGAAGAGCCATAATGCCCATTGGAATGACAATAGGTTGATTACTTATGTAATAGTGTAGACCACCATAGACAGACCATAGATTCACTGCGGGATCAGTGAGTCGCATAGGTTGGACTTGTGATCATCCTAACAGGGGTTATGCTATGTTTATTGCATGTGGCGTATTTATTTATCGCTTTATGAATATTGCATGCAAAGACATTTAACGTGATGAGGTCTCAGTCATTATCAAAAAAAACTCTCATTTGGTTGGACCAAATAAAATATTAGGCCCAAAAAACTACAAGCTACAATAAGAACAAGTCCAAATCTGGACTCTAGCATCTAGCTCCTAGTTCAGATAGTTCATATAGAATAGGTAGACCAGCTCATTCTATTATTCCTTTCATTCAGAATAGCGCTGCAGAATGGACTTGGATCAAAATGATTTTGATCCGTCTAAGCCTTCCATCCACAACAATGTGGTGAGGAAGCTACCACTACCCAAGTGTGGTCTCACGAGTCGTGGCACACTTGGACTATGGGAAAGCTACACCATTGTTGTGAACAAAGATATTGCACTCGTTGTTTTCCTGTCTCAGGAGTCGTGGGGGCGACATTTGAGGCATGATTTGATTGATGGGTCGGGCCCAACACTGAGTAACAGGGTTTGCTTGGAGTCCTCAGAACCATGTGAATAAGTGAGGCAAAATTTCTTGGGATCTCATTGGATGAGAATGATATTGGATATCTCCCATGACATTTTCTTCATGTGAATCGTAAAAGCGAGGCATAGAGATCACGCTTATGAATCCCGAGCCCTCTAGGAAATGGTTTTCCAAAACTCCACTTGAGAGTGGTGGACTTTCGTAGAAATAGTGGGAGGGTTAAAGACTAAAAGACCAGGTCTTCAACTTGAATTGTAATATAACTATCATTTGCTAATTTCTGCTTTATATTTTATAAATGTAGATATGTCTAAGAATCCCTTAATCATGGTACTAGAGACCAATAAATTCAATGGCACGAACTATTCAGACTGGCTAAGAAACTTGAGGATTGTCCTCGATTTTGAGAACCAAGGCTACGTTTTGTACGAGCCGACATCGAGCGACTTGCCGGAGGAGTCCACGCCAGAAGAACGTTTGAAGTTCGAGAAATGGCATGAGGACAACCGGAAAGTACGTAGTATCATATTGGCTTCGATGTCTAACGACATCCAAAAGCAATATGATAGGCTGGACAACGTCTCCGCCTAATGCTCCACATGAATGAGGTTTATGCGGTTCCGGACAGGCATATTAGATATGCCGCCACAAAAGCATTCTTTGGCACCAAGCTAGCTAAAGGATCTTCTGTACAAAGTCATGGGGTCAAGATGCTATCCCTGGTGGAGAAGCTCGAGGAGCTGAAAGCTGGGCTTAACAATGACACGTACATTGACGTGATCCTTCAGTCGCTTCCTCCGACCTATGACCAGTTTGTTGTCAACTACAACATGAACGGACTTGAGAAGTCCATTCATGAGTTAATCAACATGCCGGTCCAATACGAGGCAACGACCCACAAGTCTGCGCCGTCGGTATTGATAGAAGAGGCTTCGACCTCCAAAGCGAACGGCATAGGGCTAGACCCTGGAAGAGGAAGAAGGGAAAGGGGAAGGCAGTTGCAACCACTGCTCACGCTCCCAACGCCCTGTTGCCCCAGTGGGAATGGACAAAGGGAAATGGAAGGCCCGGGGTTCTCAGCGGTCTAAGACAAATAACTGCATGCATTGCCAAGGAAAGGGGCATTAGAAGAGAGAGTGCCACAACTCCTCTCCAATCCAGGTATGTTTGTGGTTGAAGTAAACATGATAACTAGTTCTGCTTCTTGGGTATTGGATACCGGATGTGGTGCTCACATCTGCAATGATTTGCAGGTGCTGCAATGAAGCAGAAGGCTAACCAAGGATGAAATGATCCTAAGGCTAGGCAATGGCAAGGCCGTTGCTACGGAAGCCGTAGGATCAATAGATTTAGTCATTAGTAGTCATGTTAGGATAGTACTAAACAATTATTTCTATGTACCTATCATGATAAAGAATATTGTATCAATACCTATCCTGAACAAGAAGGGTTATTCTTTCACCATCAATAAAAGTGGCTTTTATATTATCAATGATGGTGTGTCTCATCTGCTTGGTACATTAGTAAACGATTTGTACATACTTCAACAATCTAATTGGATTATGAATGCAGAACACAAACAAAAACACGATAATCAAGATAACCCACAGATATGGCATATAAGATTAGGTCATATCTCTAAACATAGGATAAGGAGGTTGGTGGACTCAAAGAGTCTAAAAATAGACGATTTGGACAACCTACCAACATACGAGTTCTGTCTAAAGCGAAAGATGACCAAGAAACCCGTTGTTGGACAAAGCACGCTAGCCAACGGTCTGTTGGATTTGATCTATACAAACATCTGTGGTCCATTAAATACTCAAGAAATTGGTGGTACTCGTACTTCATAACCTTTACCGATAATCACTCACAGTATGGTTATGTTTTACCTAATGAGGTACAAATTTGAAGCCTTTGGAAGGTTTAAGGAATACAGACTTGAAGTAGAGAACCAAACCGGTCATAAAATCAAAGCCCTCCAGTCAGACCGAGGTGGAGAGTATTTAAGTGATGAATTCACTGATTATCTAAAAGAGAATGAAATTCTCTCTCAGTGGACTCCTCCTGGAATACCACAGTTGAATGGTGTGTCTAAAAGGAGGAATCGGACCTTGTTGGACATGGTTCGATCCATGATGAATATTGTCCTTCTGGGGATATGATCTTAAGACGGCGGCCAAATTTTTGAACATGGCGCCATCTAAGAAGATATCCCAGACGCCATATGAGATATGGCATGGCAAGCCTGCCTCCTATAAATACTTGAAAGTGTGGGGTAGTCCCGCATACTTCAAGAGATTAGTGGGAGATAAACTGGACTCCAGGTCTAGTTTATGCAGGTTCGTCAGATATCTGAAAGAAGCGGGGTACTATTTCTATGATCCCTCTGAGCAAAAAGTTTTTGTCACGCGGAACGCAGTATTCTTAAAAAAGGGTTTTTTATCGGATAGTCGACGCAATGAGGTACTCCTTGAGGAATCAAGTAAGGTGCCCCATGAGACAGCAGCAACACTGAGCCTGTAGTTTCCACTGATAATGTTCCAGTCCTTTATAGGTTGGCTAGAGTATCCCAACCACCTGATAGGTACGGATTTCTGCGCCTGGTCGGTCAATTGAATAATGATCCAAATACGTACGGAGAAGCGATGTCGGACTTCGACTCGGATAAGTGGCTTGAGGCCATGAAATCTGAAATGGACTCGATGGGTGTAAACCAGGTTTGGAACCTAGTTGACCCATCCAAAGGAGTAAAACCCGTAGGGTGTAAATGGGTCTACAAACATAAGCTTTGAGCTGATGGGGAGGTTACAACCTTCAAAGCCAGGATTGTGGCAAAGGGTTACACTCAACAACCCGGGGTCGACTTTGAGGAAACCTACTCGCCCGTAGCAATAGCTAAGTCCATTCGGATACTGCTTGTCATAGCAGCATGGTATGACTATGAAATATGGCAGATGGATGTGAAAACCGCCTTCCTCAATGGTTTTTTAGAGAAAGAGATCTATATGGATCAACCGAAAGGTTTCACATCTGTTGGAGAAGAGCAGAAGGTATGCCGTCTCCAAAGGTCCATCTATAGTCTCAAACAAGCTTCCCGAAGCTGGAACGTACGTTTTGATGAAGCCATACAGGGATATGATTTCATCAAGAACGAGTCAATCCTTATGTATAAAAGAAGACCAGTGGGAGCTCAGTTGCATTCCTAGTGCTTTACGTGGATGTCATCTTGCTCATTGGGATTGATGCTAGGATGTTGGGAACCACTAAAGCTTGGTTGTCAACACAATTTTCCATAAAGGATATGGGCGAGGCATCCTACATCCTTAGCATCAAGATCTACAGGGAGAGATCTAGAAGGATGTTAGAAATGGCCCTATCCTCGTATATTGAGAAAGTTTTAAAGAGATTCAAGATGGATAACTTAAAACGAGAATTCCTTCCTATGATGCATGAAATTAAGCTATCCAAGAAGAAATCTCCTAAGACAATGAGGAGCTTAAATGGATGTTGGACATCCCCTATGCTTCAGCCGCAGGCAACATTCAGTACGTTGTCCAGTGCACTAGACCTGATGTGGCTTTCGCTTTGAGTGTGACAAGTCGATATCAGGCGTGTGCCGGAGGGGCACACTGGAGTGTGGTCTAGACTATCCTCAAGTACCTGAAAAGGACTAAGGACATGTTCTTGATCTACGGTGGTGGAGAATTGATACTGGAAGGCTACAACGACGCTAGATTCCAGTCGGATGACGACGATGCCAAGTCTCAGTCTGGTTTTGTATTCAAATTAAATGGTGGCGTGGTTGCTTGGAAGAGTTCCAAGCACGCTACCACGATGGACTCCACCACAGAGTGTGAATACATAGCAGCTTTTAAGAAGGCAGTTTGGATGAAGAGCTACATCCAAGAATTGGGTGTAGTGCCTAGCATCGCTGAGCCAGTAGTTATCTTCTGTGATAACAACGGGGCGATAGCACAAGCAAAGAAACCGAGATCTCATCTCCGATCCAAGCATATTCTTAGACGCTACCATATGCTCAGAGAGATGGTTCGCAGAGGTGATGTCCAGATGGACCGAGTCAGCTCGGCAAAAAACATAGCAGATCCACTTACTAAGCCGGTGTCGCAAATTGCCCATACTCAATATCTGGATAAGATAGGTTTGAGGTCAATGGGTGATTGGATTTAGGTCAAGTGGGAGATTGTTAGAATAGGTGACCAGAAAGCCAATAAGTTTGGCATTTTGTTACCTACTTGACAACTTGATGTACTGCAATATTATGTGATGAATAAAATATGTGTTCATTAACATTGCTACTATCTTTGTTGTTCTTATTTCCGTATGTTAAATGTTGTTTTACATATATCACAACAAAGCCCACATACCGCAATTAACAACTCATGCACCTGGACCACACATTGGATGGTGGTTATGAAACTAACTAATAAAGGGTTGGGTCTGAAACGTTCCAAATCGAGGACCTCGAGACATGGCATCGAGAGTCCTATAGAGACTTGCACCAAGAGTCGTATTCATTGGATGAGTGCCGTGTTTAATCGACGATAGGTAGGGGATGCCCATATGATCTTGGTGGATTGGTCGACTAGGGTTGAGCCGACTGAACGGACTCGCGGGGATCATTATATGGAAGCCAAGGAGGCTTGGTCGGTATGATTGGATTTCACCGGTTTTGATAGTACGGGAGTAGTTCTCAGACTTGAGGAACCATGGCGGTCACGTGCACACGATGGTTGTATCTTAGATCTAGCGAGAGGTGATCATTCTGTAAGATGGTCATTATAAGCCTTGTCCAGTGCAATCATAATGTATAGCAAGGACAGTGGGTTTCAAGAAGAGGATCCGTCCCCTATCAGTATGTGACAGAGGTATCTCCTGTGCACTCGGAGACACGTTCATGCTGCTTAAACCTGTGGCTGTTAGAATAGGTGACCATGTAGTCAATCTTGGCAGGCAAAATGTAACCTATGTCTAAACAATCAAGGATTTTGATAAATTATTAATGAATAAAAGTGATATTCATCTGGCATTACTTTGTTTGTGATCACTTTATCTGCTTTATATATATATATATATATATATATATATGTTCACTATGCAAACAAAGCCCATAGACTGAAAATGTATTTCGGGGACTGGGACTACGCTTGGAGGTAGGTCCATGAAATCAGTCCGGAAATCTCCAAGTCAAGGAATCTCGAAAATGGGTACCGAGATTCCCCTTGAGACTTGCACTAAGCATCTGCTGTCGTATTTCATCGACGGATGACGAAGGTCGTCTAAGCAGTGTTAGTGGGTTAGCCTACTAGGGAGCAGCTAACTGAGGTGACTCGCGGGAACCGTCTTACGGAGGACCATAAGTAGGGTCGGCTAGGTATGACGTGTGTTCCCGGTTCCAACAGTACAGGTCAAGTCCTTTGACTTGAGGAACTGCTGAGTTTACATGTATATCAGGGTTGTATCTTATATATGGTGAGAGATTGCCAAGAAGCACTTGAGTAGTCATAAGCCATGTCTAGTGCAGCTCCGGTGTACAGAGTGACAGTAGTTTCCAAGAAAGGATCTGTCTCCTGTCAAAAGGCATTGACAGTTGAGTCTCACAAATGCTCTGTATCTTGTCCCTAAAATCTGTGGCCACAGTAACTGAACAGAAGGGGAGGTTTCTCTTGCGACGTTTAGTAAGGACAGACCGACACTTAGGTCCAAAATAGGTACCTGCATTTTCCGTGCCCTAGACCCTAAGTGGTGAGACCGTAGACGAAAGGACAAGTGTACTGTTAGAGCCTAAATGTTCATCCCCGTAATTTCACCTAGTCTCTAGTGCCATGGACCGTTGCTAGATGGCCACCCATGGTAACGGGCGGATTCTAGGAATCCGACCAAGTCTAGTTGATAGGTGAACCTAAAGAGTCACACACAATCCGCACACATTAAGTATTTAATTTAGAATTAAATATTTGGAGAAATGGAATGATTAAATTGGATTTAATCGGGTCCTTAATTTTCTTGGAAAGAATTAATTCCTTTTATCAGATAAAAGGGATTTATCTAATAAATTAGATTTATTAGAAAATTAATTTAATGGGCTTAGAATAAATATTTATATTTATTATATCTATTTATTGCCCTTGAAATATTTAAATAGGTTTTAAATATTCTATTAAATTAAATTAATGGTTGAGATTAAAAGGAGAGATGGATGGCTAGGATTAATTTGACTAGGTCAAATTACTACTTTGACTAGGACTTTGACTAGGTCAAAATCCTAGTCAAATTAGTCTTTTAGAGTTGGAGTTTGAAGAGGATTAAAACTCGTCCTCTATATATAGTCTTAGTCCCTCACCATAAGAGTGATGATAAAACTCCAACACACACACAACACACACTCTCTCTCGTGTCCGCTCCCTCCACTCTCGTCCTCCACTCTCTCTCTCTCTCTCTCCAAGTATTGTTCTTTTTGTGTTAACAATTGAACAAAAAGGAGGATTAATCCCGTTAAGTAATAACGTGTGATTGATCCGTCCTCTCCAAATAATATACACTTGTTCGTTCGCTAGCACGAAATTCAAGATACGTGGGCGGATTGCGTGTCACAATTTGGAGGATCTCACATACGAGATGTTGGAGCAAATCGGGGAACAACGCGAGTACCAGTTAGAAGACGAAAACGACAAATCGGTAGGTCTCTTTTATGTTTTCGTCTCCTTTTTCTTTTCAAACCATATGGCCTCCATGATTGCTTGTATGTCTTTAATTCATGAGATACACCAAACACCCGAAAACGTCAAAAACACACCCCTTGAACGTATTTTTTATTTTACGTATAAAGCATGTTTAAATTCTGTTATTTAAATTTATACCGCGCTTCCGCATTCGCGCTATTTCCCGGGACGATCCACACGCCTATCCCAGGCTTTCAGTGGCCACACTGGTTGATCGAGCAGGAAATGGTTTCTAGTGTCAAGGCAATGAAGCAAGCGTAGTCTTGTGTATTGAGGACACGCCTAGTCAAAGATGAGAACCGACGCCCAATTTCATACCCTAGACTAAGGCCGGGAGATGGTAAACGGAAGGGGCGTACCCGTACGGAATCGGCACCTAAATGTTCACGCTAACATTCACCTAATCTCTAGTGCCATGGACCGTTGTTAGACGGCCACCCATGGTAACCGGCTTCTATTGGACACGAGCCCAAGTCTAGCTGAGGGTGAACCTAAAGGGTCACACACAAATCATCGAGGAGGTGAAGAAATTAACTTGGAGTCAATTTCAGAGGATAATAAGTAATTGGATTACTTAAGGGATTTTCCATTGGATGGACGGGCCGATATTGTATCGGGCCCTCGTTTTGATCGGTAAATGGGATTTATCGATTAAGTAGAGAATCGAAAACTTGGATCTTTTAGTTGGATTAAAAGATTAATGAAAATTATTTATGTGGACCATGAATTAAATAGGATTTAATTTTGGGCTTGTTGTAATTGGATTACAATAAAACCTGGTCCATTCAATCTTGGCCCAAGAGATGTGTTAATTCCACTTTTGGATTGAGAAGAAGTTGGACTTCTTCCCAAAAGAGCATGGCCGAAAATTACTTCTTTTATAAGTCCTAAAGTCGGCCATGCATGACCTTGATGAGTGTTGACTTGTCTCTTTTGGTAAGGGATAAATCAATTCCAATCAAGCCTCTTTCATTTGGTATGATTAAATCATACCTTATGAAATGGTAGGCTTGATTGATGAAGTAGTGGGATTGATTGGAATTTATCTAGACATCCTTGGATGAACCTAGACACATTCCAATAATCACATTAATTAAGTATATATATATGTATATACTATCATCAAAGTAAGAGAATTATTATTCATCTTTTTCTAAGAAAAAGAAGAACACACACTCTCCAAAAACCTCTCTCATTTTCGGCCCTCTCTCTACACACATACTATCCTCTTTGTTCTTCTTTGATCTAGGATCATCTTGAAGAATAAATCAAGATCAAGAAGAAACACTAACATAATAGTGTTGTCTCTTCTTGGATCCTATCCTCTTAGATCCGTTTTTCTCTAGCAAGAAAAATGTGATCTCTCCCAGTGTGGTGTGGACTTCGTTAGAAATTTCATACATTTGAACTTGGTGAACGTTTCCGGGCGAGGAACAACGCTCGTAGCCGTGCAAGGAAGAAAGCTACAAAGGTAATATTTAGTTTACGCTCTTTTAGTTTCTCTTATAAATTATCTGTGCTCTATATGATATATATGCCATTTTATTATCATATTTTACATCGAACGCCCGGTTGAGCACCCAAAGGTACACCCTTTGGGACCTTGATGACATGCATTTATTGCTTTTAATATGAAATTATTTTAAATGTCAACTTCAGCTCGCGCTCCCGAGCGAATTTGTTTGTCCTTCAGCTTCAACGAGCATGTTTGGGCGATGCACGAGCCTTTAAGAATTCCAAGGCTTTAAAGAGTGCCATAGAGGAGAACGGTGTTGCCTATCAACTTTTTGGGCTTGAAAAATACCAATCTTAACTTCTTAAGCTCCGCGACATTATTGAACGTTTCAACCTGGATAATCTCAACCCTAACAAAGATGAGAACTTTGAAGAATACCAGTTAAGCGAGGATATGGAGGATGAAGAAGATGAGTTTGAGTGCTTTTCAGAAGAGGAAAAAGATTCTAGTCCATCTAGTTAGACATCCCTAGATTTGACAGGAAGTCTTGAGGGTGCCTGCAAATCTTGAACAGACAGATTTTACCCTTTTTTGTTTTCCTTTCTCATGGTAATTGGGGTATACTGACCTTGTTTTTTGTAGTCCATACTTTTCATTATTTTTGTATGTGATTTACTCACGGGATCCTTTTGACTTCATCAAATATTTAGTGTGATGTTTTGGTAATGATGCGATCTCCATCGCTTTTTCTTGCCTTTGTTATTAGAAGCCTAAACGATAATCAATCTGATAACCTAACGACCTCCTGTGGGCAGATTCCTCAATCTTTTATGGATTTCGAATATGGGAACCTCGACCTCTTGGGGGCGAGTTTGATTTAAAAAATTTCACAGCATTTTAACCTGAGAACCTTGACCTCTTGGGGCAAGTTTGACTTAAAATCTTTTACAGAGTTTTAACATGAGGACCTCGACCTCTTGGGGTGAGTTTTGACTTTAACTCTTTATAGATTTTTAACATGTGGATCTTGACCTCTTGGAGGCGAGTTTAACTTAAAATCTTTTCCAATTTTTTACTTTGAGAACCGCGACTTATTGGGTGTGAGCTTAACTTAAAATCTTTTTAGATTTTGAGAACCTCGACCTCTTAGGGGCGAGTTTAACTTAAAACCTTTTCCAAATTTTTACTTTGAGAACCTCGACCTATTGGTGACGAGTTTGACTTAAAATCTTTTTCAAATTCTTACTTTGATACTTGTTGTATTGTTACAAATTGGCGACCCTAATCTTTTATAGATTTTGGCTTCTTGGTTAGTAATGGACCTTGCTTTTGTGCACTCTTTGAAAAGGAGTTAAACAAAATCCCAATTTTCTTAGCATTTCAACCACAAAGTAAATGTTATCGTTTATGTAATATGAACACGCATTAATTTAGCAATACAAAGTTTCCTACATTCTCCGTAAAAGGGGTGTGGTATATCCCTATCCTTTACCCCTTCATGAGTAAAATTTCTTCAAATTTGGATATTCCAAGGGCGGGATAAGTCTTCCCTTTCATGTCTTGCAACCTGTATGTTCCCTGCTTCACTATCTTGGCAGTTTTGTAAGGTTCTTCCATGTTAGGGTTGAGCTTTCCCACATGCTTGGAGACCTCAGTCTTTTTCAGGACGAGATCCCTCACTTGTTGACATCTCCTTGCCCCTTCACATTTTTGTTGTCAATTTGCATCAATAGATCTTGTGATGGAGTATTTGAGCATAAGCTCGATCTCTACTTTCCTCCAACAGAATCAACTCCAAAGCTCTTGTTTTCTGGTTTTGAGCAGGGTTATAATTTGCAATTTTGGCAGTTTCCTCGCTTATTTATTCCGGAATAATGCCTTCCAATCCGTAAATCACGCATAATGTGGTCTCGTCGGTTGATGATCTTAGGGTCGTCCTATATGCCCATAACACCTCTAGCAACTCCGCCGCCCATGAACCCTTGGCTCCATCTAGCCTTGCTTTCAAATGTTGTAATGAAATCCTATTTTATCTTCAATTTCTTGCACCATTCCATTATCTTTCTTCCCATAAATTGGGTCCCCAATATCTAAGATCAGGGTCCTTGGTAGTCCAAATCTAGAAACAATATTATTCCACAAAATTATCATTTTCTCCACCTCAGTGATTTTGGCTACTACCTCTACTTCAATCCACTTAGAGAAATGTTCCAATACCACAATGATGAATTTTCATTGTCCTTGAGTTGGAGGAAAAGGTCCTAAATTGTCTATGCCCCATTGATCAAAAGGACACGCAATCTCGATAAGCTCCATTGTCGATCCCGGTTAATGTACGATGTTGGCATACCTTTGGTAGCTATTGCATTTCTTCGTGAACTCCAATGCATCCTTAGCCATAGTTGGCCTGAAATGACCTTGCCCTATCATTTTTTGTGGCAATGATCTTCCCCTAGAGTGATTTCCACAACTCCCTTGGTGAATTTTCCTCATAACATACAAGGTTTGAAATTTGTCCAAACACTTCGGCATTCGACCTTCCCAGGTCCTCTTATACAACTCTCCTTTTACGATTGTGAATTTGGTTTTCCTTATTCTCATCTCCTTACTTCTCTGGGGTTCTCAAGTACAACACCCTCCTCTAGATATTTGTTTAGCTCCGTCTTCAGCTTGCAACCTCCACCTGCAAAACTAGATCTGCGACCTCCATTTCCTTTTTCTGCCTTGCAATTGCTGGTTTCTCTTTACTTAATAAGGATATTTGTTTATTTTCTACCCCTTGCATTAAGGCCCCGAACTTTGACAGGGTGTCTGGTCGTTCATTCTCTTCTTTGGGAATCTATTACAATTACTACCTCGTTAATTTTGCAACTAACTCTTTTAACTTTTTTAGTTATTCGACCATCACTTGCTCATTTATTTCATATGACCCTTTGATCTACACGGCCACCAACTACGAGTCAGTATAAATATTTATATTTTTGACCAGGATCTCCATGCAATCTGGAGTCCTAACTAAGGCTTCATACTTAGTTTCATTGTTGGTTACCAGGAAGTCCAGCTTTGTTGTGAACTCGATCTCGATCCATTTGGTCCTTGCAGGAAAATTCTCGCTCCTCTGTTTTTTGCATTAGTTGAATCATCCATATGCAGCATCTACGGTTTTGTTCTTTTAATCTCCTCATCCTTCATCTCAACTAAGAAATCTACGAGTACTTGCGCTTCTATGGATGTCCTCCTTTGGTATTTAATGTCAAACTCTCCCAACTCGATAGCCCACTTGACCAAGCGACCTGAAGCTTTGGGCTCCGTTAAGACTTGTTTTATCTCAAAGCTTTCCCCCTCTTATGCTAAAAGTACATTTACTTGGATTTAACTTCATCCCATACTGCTTCATTATCTCAAAGCATTCTTCGAGGTGCTTCAAATGATCCTTTGATCTTATGCTCTTGACAAACACATCATCAATGTAAACCTCCATACATTTCCCAATTAGATCTTGAGACATCCTATTAAACAACCTTTGGTATGTGGCCCCCGCATTTTTAATTCCAAAAAGGCATCACATTATAACAAAAAATTTCGTTTTCGTTAATGTGAAGTTTTTACTCTTTCTTCTTCTGCCATGAATACTTGTTGATACCTTTGGTATGCGTCTATCATACTGAACAACTTGGGAATGTTTAAGGATCCTTGGGACATGCCTTGTTTAAGTTAGTAAAGTCCGTGCACATTGTGACGTACATAGATTTTTATACTTAATTGAGAGGCTAAATGGTAATTATTAAAAAAAATATAAATTTAATTATAAGTTATAGGTAGAAGTTTTAAATATATTAAAACTTGAAGGGACTAAATTGGAGCTTTATAGAATATTTATGGTCAAATTATATATATAATGAAGTTGGGGACTAAATTGTAATTTTTAATAAAAAAATTATATAAAAAAAGGGGTGCGGATGGAATTGGGAGGACCTCCCCTCCCAACATTTATCATACATATATATATATAGTATATTAAAACAAAAAAGAAAACGCACCCACACCATTACACAAACACACACACTAACAACACACACATTAAAAAAAAAAAAAAACAGGCATTCGGCAACCGAGAGGTAAAATTTTATTCTCTAAAATTATTATTAATTTATATAATTATATTATTTGATTAGTGAATTTATTAAATATACTTTATACTATCCTTTACTATTTAACCGGAAAATTTAATGAAGTTGAGCATTTATTCAAATTAGTGTTTGGGTATATGTTTAATTGGAAGGGGGATATTATTACCAATAATTATACTTATTTAATTTATTAGATTTAGCCATTGTTATAATTAATTTACTCAAATGAATCGAGTTTATTAACTGAAGACATAATTATATGTACTAGTGTCTGAATAATTATTATAATAGTAAAAAATTGGCATAAATTAATAGGGATAGTAGAAAATTATGTTTGAGAAATATTAGGGGATTGTATTTGAGAAATATTATATTTATTAAAAAGAAATATGAAATTTTTGTAATAATTTCACTTAGGGATGTTATAGAGAATGAAAGTTAAAAAAATATGAGGGGTTTGATGAAATAAGCTCTTGGGAGTTAATTGATAAATTATATATGTACCGGGAAAGCTTATAATGTTTAATTATTTAGAAGAGGAATAAACGAAGGTTTGAATTTCAATATAAAGAAAATATTAAAGTATTGGTGGAAAAGTACGAATATTATTTAGTAATTTCATTCGAAATTTACAAGATTTTCTATATATTAATTATACATATGATATCTTGTTGTAGGACGTGAAGATAGAGTAGAAGGCTAAACAGTTCCTTCGATTAAAGTTATATTTTGAGTTTGAGGTAAGGATAGTTAATTAGACTTATATATATATATATATATATATGGATATGTATGTACTTAAAGTTGTATACTTAATTATAAATGACTGTTATGTCTGGGTTATATATATATATATATATATATTTGTGTTTGTATACTTGATCGTTAAGTATTGATTGTTTGTCTGGGTTACGTTATTGATCTGTGAAATTGTTATTATGTGATTATTTGTAGTTGTGTGTACGGAATTCAAGTAAATGGTTGTGATCGTATATTTGATTGTTGAATGAAATTTAATGAGGACGTTATTGGTGGGGAATCGATTGTCGAATGAAACTGAATGCTGAAGTTAATGATGTTTTTGTTGTGGATTGAGATAAAGAGATGGCTTACCTAATTGGGGAGCATACTGCAATGGCTTATGATGATATGACTAATGACGAGTTGTGTACTGTCATTGATTAATGGAGATGATGTCACATACCATACAAGTTGTGTGTTGTGTGATATGACTGATGATGGGATATCATACGAGCTGTGTGCTGTGTGATATGATTGACGATGGGATATCATACGAGTTGTGTGATGTGTGATATCATTGATGATGGGGTATCATACGAGGTGTGTGGTATCGAGAAAAAAAATGGGATATTGTGATGGAGGTGATGATATCCGGCAAATACCATTGAGTGATGCACTCCAAATCGGGTAAGCAGGGCAGGCCCTAAGAGAACGAAAAGTAATTTTGAATATACTATGTTGTGGATTAATTTATAATTATTGGTATTGGTTATTCAGTAATTCTGTGGTAATGGTATGATGAATGATTGTTGGTTAGTGTCAATTGTATGGAATTTCTCCTAGTGCGCATGTGTTTGTATATATAAGCTAATTAGCTATACTTATTAAGTAGGCAGCTCATTCCTTGCCACATATTTTTCAGATTATAAGTCACAGTGACTAGCTGAATTGGATCATAAGTCGTACTGTCAATCTTATTAGGTGGGTCAACAATGACATCTTGGGTTGAGATCTCTAGCTACATAGCTATAGAGACATTAGATTTTTGATTAAATTTTGTATTTTGAGATTTATTGGTTTTAATATAAATTTCTTGTAAAACGGGTTTAATTATGGGGAGGATGTATTATAATTAGTGGTATTAAAGTGTAGTGTTGTTGGGGGTGCTACACACATCCTCCATTTTCCTATAGACTTAGGCACCATTACCACAATTGCCAACCATTCCGTGAATTGCACTTCGACCACATACCATGCCTTTAACTGAGCTTATTCACCTTATCCTCATTTATCTTGTTCTTTTTTGTCCCAAAACTCCTCTTCATTTGCTTCACTGGCATGACCTCGGGGTCCACATTAAGTCTGTAGACTATAATCTTGGGATCTATCCCTTGAAAGTCCTCCAAGCTCCATGCAAATACATCCACATTCTTCCTTAAAAAATCTATCATAAAACTTCCGTCTTCGGGTTCATCTACGACCCCATCTTGGTTATTTTGTTTGCATTTTCTGGTAGTAATTCAATCACCTTATATGCTTCAACCGAGTTAATTCAAGCTTCTTCCCTATTCATCTTATTGAAACCTTGCTTCCCAACCTCTGGGATTTTACCTATTGAACTCACACACTTCTTTCCTCAGCGCGACCTCTCATGCCTTTGCTTTTTCAGTGATATGTTATAACACTTTCTTGCCTCTTTTTTGTCGCAAACTACCTCTCTATTTCCACTCTTTGTAGGGAATTTCATTTTTAAGTGAAACTTAGAGACTACAACCTGGAATGCATTCAACTTCAGCATCCCAAAATGACATTATATGAAAATGGAGCCTCAACCACTAAAATTTTAACCATCATTGTATTACGAGTTTGTTAGGGGTGTAAATCTGCTACATTGTAGGTTGAATATGTACCATTGCAAGTGTTAAAATACTCCTAATTATGAAATAATCTGCATTTTTCAGCATGGAGTAATTAAAAGAAGCAAAAGTGGACACTTTGAGCTAAAAAGGGGAAAATTGGAGGCAAATAAGGAAGGAAGGAATTTTGACATATTGGCAAACTAGGTTAGACGTGCCCACGCCTTACTTACCGTACGAGTCTAGGGAAAATATGGAAAGTAGATCCCAGTTGCACCAATTTAAGGAAACGCCTTGCTGATTTGAGGACTTACTAAGATTAGGTGATTATGATTTTATTGTCTTAATTAGAACGATTTTGTATCCACCCCACATTTGGTCCACATTCATTGGGGTGTTAGTAGTATAAATAGATAGGTTCCTACATATGTTTAGACCATTTTTTGATCATAGGATTTAGGATTTCTCTTCCACATTTCTCTGCAATTTATCAAGCTTTATTAATGGAATCACACTTTTTCTTCATGTGTTCCTTCGCTATGCATGGCTAATTTCGCTATATTTTTATTGAAGTTACGGTAGATGTTTGATCCCTAAATATTGTGAGATCTAACTCGTGCTTTCTACTTTTGTTTAATTGATATTCATGCTATTCTCTGTGCTTTTGATACAAATAATCTGATTTATGAATGATAAGGCCGATTGTTCATTATCAAGAATATTCTCTTAGCTAATTGAACTTTGCAAATCCGTGTAATTGTTTGTTTTGTTCAATACCTAGTGGCAACATAGCATAGTTTATTATGTCATAGTAGTAAGTTATGTTATGGGGGATCCATGATCTAACTTAAATAAATCTTCATAGGAATTTATTGGTAAGAATTGAACCTTTCTATTTCTTAATGTGTTAGTGGATTAAATCTTATGGACGTTCCCAGGGTTGTTCATTAATTAGAGAATTAGCCAACGGACGTTCCTTGGCTGACGACAAGGTAAGAAAAGGTAAGGTCGTTAGGTTATACCAATGGCTATAACTAGTTTATTTGCTTGAACGATTGTTATCCATGCATCGATGATCAATAACAGAATCAAGCATATACTAAACTTCAATCGGAAAGCTTTTCTCATTTATTTTATCTCCCTTTTTCAATCTTGTGTTTCATACTTTATAACTGAATCAAAACCACCACACCCTTTTTTCGTTTATTTCACTCTTTGAAGAAGTCTACTTATCACCGATCTCTGTGGAATTAACCCTACTCACCACTTTCACAAAAGTAGATGTAAGAATTATTTTTGGTGGTTTCGACGCCCATCAAATTTTGGCGTCGTTGCCGGGGACTGGTGTCCTTAAGTTATTTTTCTTCTTGGTTACATGAGGTAAATATGGCTTCCTTAATTGATCGTCTGGATGAACCTACATCCCTTGTTCAAAGAATTGTGGCATAAAAGTTTCAAGGAGTGAAGGCTTGTGGAGTCTACAATTCCACCGGTCATCTGATCGATTTGTGCCCTGCTCTCCAAGAAGCACCCACCGTACATGCCAATGCCATAGGAAGGTTCTTCGGACCGTCGCAAAGGAGATATGATCCTTATTTCAACTTGTACAATCCAGGATGGAGGGATCATCTCGACCTTAGTTATGATTCTCAACCTCAAAGTTGGCCACCACTTCTTCCATCCCACTGCAAACCAAGCACGCCCCTTGAAGACATGATGAAAACGCTCATTATCAATGCCCAAAATTGGATCCCACACAAGAACGAGCATTCAAAACTTGGAGGCGCAATCTAAGATGATGGAGGCACAAATAAGTCAATTAGCGTCGATGGTCAATCGGCTAGAATCCCAAGGTAAGCTGCCATCTTAAACAGTGATTGAGCCTAAACAAAATGCTAGTGTTATTGTCTTATGCAGTGAAAAAGAGTTGCAACCAAACAAAGACCAAAATAGCACTAAGCGTGGGCACATCCAGCAAGGTGAATCAGAGCAGGAAATTTGGATTCCACAAAAATAAGGGGACGAGCCCGATTCAGCGAAAGAGAATCATCTGAAGAAATTTTTAGCAATCAATGGAGAGGATCACACAAAGTTAGCACTAAAAGAAAACGTCATGCCAATACAAGTGCAAACTTTAGAGGAGAACATGACACCTACACCGGAATTGAAGGAGTTACCTGAACACCTCAAATATGCCTTCTTAGGAGAGGATGACACACCAGTGATAATCATCTTCAGCAAGCTCACTACCTTGAAAGAAGAAAAGTTAGCTCGTACGCTTCGAAAGTTTCAAGAGGCCATTGGATGGACTATCATCGACAACAAAGGATTGAGTCCAAGAACTTACAAGAACAAAGCTTTTCATGACAAGATAAGTTCAAGGAAGAATTCTCTCATGGACCTCAAAGTTTTCCTAGGTCCAAACCATTGTCAGGTGTATTACGTTGAAGAAGAGGACTTAGAGTGCCCAACTTATTCAAGTTGAGGCACAACGCCTAACCAAAGATGTTAAAGAAAGGCGCTATGTGGGAGATAACCCATGATTTCTCTACCCTTTTCTCTCATTTCTTTTTCAATTCATTTGAGTGTGTGACTAACATGAGGTTTATACAGTCTGATTCATGCACAAAAATCTCTGCGTCAAGGGTTCCCGCATCTAGCACGAAAATCAAATCAGTCTGTAAGCTAGTCCATTGAGCGTGCCCACGCTTAACAGTTCATTCAAATCTGTATGAATTTGAAAATCAGACTGATTTGTTGTTGTTTTCAAGCGTTCTCATGCTTATTGGACCACAAATCTACCTGAGAGAACTTAAATTACTGCTGAAGAAATTTTCCCTTTCATCGATCGAGCTCACATGCCGCTGCCACACCAGCATCGTGCCTCACCGCCACACTCCGCCATGTACTGCACCACCAACACTCGCAATGCGTGACAAGAATCAAAGGCAACCTAATAGGTCTACTCAAGCGCATAGGCCTCACACCCCGACACCCACTCACCCCTTGATCAATCACGCCATGCACTCAGGGACGCTCTCTTTCCTTTCTCTCTATTTTTTTTCCGTTCTTGAGATGCATGTATATGCCCACATTGAGGTAAACGGGCGTGGATTTTAAGAAAAAAAAATGGTTCTCAAAATAAATATGTGGGTTTGAATTTTGTGAAATATGTTCTAACACAAGTGTGGGGGTGAAATCATTGTGGTTTTTCACTTTGAGTTGATATGAACTGTCATTGTTACCTCATTCTATGCCTCATCAAAAAAAAAAGAAAAAAAAAAGAAGAAGGAAAAAATTGGCAGTGAAAAACAAAGAAACATTCCTGCCACACACAAAAAAAAAAAAAGAAGGAAAAAGAAAAAATGTAAAACAATCTCCCAAAAAAAAAAGAAAAAAAGGAAAAAAGAGAGGCATAGTTCGAGAAGTCTTAGAATATTTGAGGAGGAAAATGGGACCTAATTGCTCGATGGGTCACTTGAGAGCCTTAGAACAATTGTTCGCTCGTTTTATTTGATGCTCTATTTTGAAACTCTTGGCTTTTAACACCCCTTGCCTATAAAATTCCTATCCCAAAACCAAAGCCCCATTACAATCAAAGTCAATACCTTTTGATTCATGTGCATGTGCGTTCTTAAATGGTGGAGATTTGATGTATAATCAAGCCTATGGTGAAGTATTGGCACAACAAGTTTTGAGTGAAACACTTAGCCACATATATACTTAAGAGATTGGTGAGCAACGAGAAAATTATCCACTAGTTGCATGCATTTGATTTTGGAAATGATCATTACATGGAAACTTGTTTCAAAAATTGTTGGGTTATCTCTATTATGAAGTGTATGATTCTTGAAGTATGAAGTTGCATCTTGACTTGAGTGCATTCATAATCTGTTTCTTTGCACGAGGACGAGCAAAAAGGCTAAGTGTGACGCCCCCAAAATTTTTATATAGAATTATGAATTATTAGCATAATAAAATGGATAAATACTGTGTTGATTTATTTAATATTTGATGCTTAACTAGAAATTATGTGATAAGATATTTCTGGAAATACTTGAAATTTGGAAAAAAAATGTTGGCGGTTTAAATAGAAAATTTGTGAACATGAGTTGGGGAGATATTATATTTTATAAATACACATACATATTCACTACACAACAAAATATCTCATCCTTATCAACATACAATTTAATATTCATAAGTATACACTAATATAAAGATATATATATACACTATCCACACACACAGAGAGAGAGAGAAAGAGAGAGGAATGATGAGGCGGTGGAGTAGAGATATATATATACATATATATGATTTTATTTGTTCATTTTGCATTCTCTTCTTTCATCTTCAAGAACTCAAGCCTAGAGCCTTCTACACTGATATTGGTAAGAAATCTATTTAATTTTGATTTTTAGCTTAGATTTATGTAGAACATGGAAGAAATGGATGAGTTAAGCTAGATACATGGTAATAGGGAAAACTCTATCCAAATAGTCTCGGTTTTTCAGGAAAATCTTGCGTTTTATCTGTCCAAAATTAGTGATTTTTGTGTCTATGAAAACCTTAGAATGTCCTGTATAACTTTCTATTTTTTATTGGAGACTAAATCATTCGTTTTAATCGGTAAAAATAGGAAAATATTATGTTGCCCTGTTTTTGCGGGAAATCAGACAAGGTGTATCAAAAACCTTATAACTTGAGATATAAAGGTTGAAATTATGTTATTCTTACTTATAATGAAACTATACAAATAGGGTATCATATTGTGAGAATATCATGGCTTTTTAATGGCTATGTGAATTTTTATATAAGTTTGAAGTAGTAAAACTGAATCTCTATTAGTGAAAACAAGGTTGTACTAAATCCTAAGTAACTTATTATATAGAAAACCAATTTGCCTGATTCTTGTTGGAGACCAAACTAGAGACAAAGAAGAATAATTGTAGTAAAAACGATATTGGTATCAGCTATACTTTGGTCTATAGAAAACTTGTAAGTTAGGACAGAGGTGTTGTCAAACCTGTTTAGAATAGATCGACTAATATGGTACATAAGCATTCATCTTTTAATCTTCATTGCAGAACCTGTTTATATTAAATAAATATATTGAGAATATTGTTAGGAGCTAGATCCATTAGGTAAAACACAGACCATGAACTAAGACCATCGGCAATCGGTAAATTTTGTAAGTAAATAATTAGCGATGCCTATATATGTCCTTTCCCTCTTGATATTACTCTTATGTAAGTGAATGATTAGCACGATCTATATGTGTATTTTTGTATTCATATCACTTTTTTGTATGAATTATATGATTCGTGAGTTGTGGAAGCAAGATGAGAAAGTGTAACATGCATGTACCATGAGTTATATGACATTGTGGCTATATACTTGTGATTGAAGATATGTTTTGATATGTGGTCTTACCTGACTAGTTGCTTACAAGAAAGGTGATATGTGGAAATGAGATAGTTAAGGAAATTGGATAGAATTAGTATGTGAAACCCCTTTGATTGGTCTCGGTGGCTCTTCGTGGAAAAAAATTTAACGGCCTCGATGATTCTTCGTAGATAAATTGATCTTGATGGCTCTTCGTGGATAAACTGGCTCTCGGTGGCTGTTCGTGGAAAAAAATAAACGGCCCCGATGACTCTTCATGGATAAACTAGCACCGGCGGCTCTTCGTGTCTTACAAAGGGAAAATTCACTTAAACATAATATGATGAATAGTGAGATGAGTTGGGTGGAGAAAGACACTATATCACCATCTTGTGAGCATACTAGGAAAGGAAGAAGTTTATTGTTTGTCTTGTTATTGAGATGATTACATTGTTAATAAAATGAGACATGTTGGAATGTAAATTGCTGACATGTGTTATTAATTGCTTATCTTTGTGTTGTTGAACTGGACTCGTCATGCATATATAAGCAAAGCAGGTAATTTACTTATTGAGTCACAAGCTCACTCCCCCACAAACATTTTCAGGTGTAGATTCTGTTGTGTTCGCTCTTGAGAACTAGGTCAACATTGTACATTTCAAGTCAGGTCGGGCCAGTATGCGGAGTTCTCCTCACAAGTCAATAGGATAGGAGTTATAGATTTTGAGATTGTTAACAATATACTAAAAGTGAAGATGACTTGTGAACAAATTATAATAGTTTACGCTGCCATATGTGAAAGAGACATGTATAAGTGTTGTAGATGAGTAAATACTTACGTTAATTATGTTGATAGAGTATGTTATATAACCAACTATGAACTAGTTCATGTTATCAATGAAAGTAATATTGTCAATGTGTAACCGTTAAGCAGTAATAAATCGTATTATCATTTGGGGTGTGACACTAAGTGTTTAGGTATTTGTTAGAGGTGTAAATCTGCCACATTGTAGGTTGAATATGTATTATTGCAAGTTTTAAAAATACTCCTAATTATGAAATATTCTGCATTTTTCAGCATGGAGTAATTAAAGGAAGCAAAAATGGACACGTTGAGCTAAAAGGGGCGAATTGGAGGCAAATAAGGAAGGAAGGAAGGAATTTTGACATATTGGCATACTCGGTTAGACATGCCCACGCCTTACTTACAATACGAGTTTGTGGGAAAATATGGAAAGTAGATCCCAGCTGCACCAATTTAAGGAAACGTTGCTAATTTGAGGACTTACTAGGATTAGGTGATTATGATTTTATTGTCTTAATTAGAACGTTTCGGTATCCACCCGACTTTTGGTCCACATTCATTGGGGTGTTACTAGTATAAATAGATAGGTTCCTACATATGTTTAGACCATCTTTTGATCATAGGATTTAGGATTTCTCTTCTACATTTCTCTGCAATTTATCAAGCTTTATTAATGGAATCACACTTTTTCTTCATGTGTTCTTTCGTTAATATGCGTGGCTAATTTCGCTATTTTTTTATTGAAGTTACGGTAGATGCTTGATCCCTAAATATTGTGAGATCTAACTCGTGCTTTCTACTTTCATTTAATCGATATTCATGCTATTCTCTGTGCTTTTAATACAAATAATCTGATTTATGAATGATAAGGTCGATTGTTCATTATCAAGAATATTTGCTTAGCTAATTGAACTTTGCAAATCCGTGTAATTGTTTGTTTAGTTCAATACCTAGTGGCAACATATCATAGTTTATTATGTCATAGTAGTAAGTTATGTTATGGGGGATCCATGATCTAACTTAAATAAATCCTCATTGGAATTTATTGGAAAGAATTGGACCTTTCTATTTCTTAATGTTGTTAGTGAATTAAATCTTGTGGACGTTCCCAGGATTGTTCATTAATTAGAGAATTAGCCAACGGACGTTCCTTGGCTGACGACAAGGTAAGGAAAGGTAAGGTCGTTAGGTCGTACCAATGGCTATAACCAGTTTATCTGCTTAAACGATTGTTATCCATGCATCGATGATCAATAACAAAATCAAACATATACTAAACTTCAACCGAAAAGCTTTTCTCATTTATTTTATCTCCCTTTTTAAATCTTGTGTTTCATACTTTATAACTGAATCAAAACTACCACCTCCTCTTTTGTTTATTTCACTCTTTGAAGAAGTCTTCTTATCACCGATCTCTGCGGAATCGACCCTACTCACCACTTTCACAAAAGTAGTTGTCGAAATTATTTTTTGGTGGTTTCGACGCCCATTAGAGTTGGTTCCTCTCTTAGATACACAGACAAGTCAATTATACCACCTGGGTTGATCTCAGAACCCCAAACCCAACTAATGGGGTATGGGTAGGGCTAATATGAGTAACCTTTAGATCTATTCTTCTCAACACATCCATAAAGATAACACCAAAGAACTCCCATTGTCTACTAGTATTTTATGAATTGCAAAGTTTGCTATGTCTACCTTAATTACCATAGGATCATTTTGAGGTCCCACAACATGTTGCAAATCCTTTCTTTGAAAACTTATTTCCTGTTCCTTCCCTATGTTTAAGATCATCTTCTGTCCTGCATGTTTCCTTCCCAAACTCCTTGCATATCTTTTTGTAGCCCTATTGGAGTCCCCTGTTGTTGGACCTCCAGTTATCATAAGTACAAACCCCTTCTCCTATCCTCATTCACAAGCTTTTTTCCCTTATCTCTTCTACTGAAAAGCTCTCTATTTTGACATCTACTGCTAGATCTCATCTTTTAATTGCCATCAATCCTTAGTATCATGATCTTTATCACTATGGAAATGACAATACATACCCGATCTAGCTTTGGTCGGTGTCCCTTGTCTTTTTGGGCCATCTAAAGATGTTCGCATTCTCTACCAACATCATTGCTCTTGATCGTGTCATGGCTAGTTGCATATAATCTTGATATCATTCATAAGGATGTCTTTTGTCATTTTCAGACCTTGATCTCCCCTGCCAATCTTTATTATCTCGATCTCTAAAATTCTGGCCTTTCGCAGGCCTTGCCCATTCTGTGTCTTTCATTATGTTCATCTTCTCTTCATCTATATATCTTTGGTCAACATGCATGAGGTGTTGCACATCCTCTGGTGGATCTCTTGCCAATGTTGACGCAAAAGGTCCTTCTTTGATCCCATTTATTAATATGCTAATTATCATGTCAATCCGGAGATCCTATACCTCCAACATCTCATTGTTAAAGCGGCCATGAAATTTTGGAGTGAACTCATTTCTTCTTGCTTGATCATGAAGAGATACATAGTAGCCTCTTTGCCTTCTTTTGCTTGCGAAATGGAAAGTGATTTAGTTAATTCAACATCAGAATTATGCTCTCTGCATGTAAGCTTCTAAACCATTCCATCGTCTTCCCTACAAGTGTTGTCACAAACAACTTAACATTAATAGCATCACTTTGACCATACCAATTCATTACTAACACAAGGGCAATGACATGCTCTTGAAGATCCTTGTTCCCATCATACTTAGGCAAATCTGGGAACTTAAAATTTTGGTTCAAAGTCTCTGTGGTGATCCCTGCCACGACTAGTGAGCTCTTCCGCGGAGCAGCTACCCCTTTCCTTTTTAACTCTTCTACCTCCAATCCTAACCTCGCCACTCTTTGGCCGATATCATCGAATTATTATTTAGATATAGTCGAGTAGCCATTTTCCTTCATTTTCTTCAGCCGACGTTGCTTGAGAAATGAACTCAGCTAGTGTTTGGGCCTTAATGGCCGTTCTGAGCTAATAGGAGATGTCATACTTGTTGTGCTCTATAGCCCATTTGATCATTCTACTTGAAGTCTCAACTTTCTCCAGCATTTTTCGTAGCGGAGTGTTAGTGCGTACATAATAGAATGGGTAAGTAAGGACGTAATTTTCTCGCAGTTATTACCAAGGCAAATGCTAATTTTTCTACCTTGGGGTAGTGCTATCAGCACCGTGCAATACCTTGCTGACATACCAGACGGGTTTTTGTGCTCCATCCTCCTCCTTAATGAGCACGAAACTTATCGTGTGCTGCCCCACAGAGAGATAGAGATATAGTGGTTAACCTGGTGAGGACTTGGTGATTAAGGGCAGCTCGACCAGGTAGGCTTTCAGGTCCTGGAAAGCTTATTGACAAGTCTCATCCCAAGTGAAATACTTGGTCTTGCTACACACTTAGTAGAAGGGCAGGCTACGCGATGCAGAGCGGGATACGAACCTGTTGAGAGCAGCTATGTGCCATTAAGTCTTTGCACTGCGTTGAGGTTGGTAGGAGGTTTCATCTCCTAGATTGCTCATTTTTGTCTAGGTTGACCTCAATGCCTTTTTGGACTCCGAATGCACATTTTGATGGGTTCAATTTCATATGTACTTCCTCCGTATCCTGAACGTCTCAGCAAGGTTAGTGTGTGGTGGTCAACTTGCCGACTCTTGACCAACATGTCGTCATCATAGACTTCTATGTTGTGCCCGAGCAATTCTGGGACATGCCATCTACCAATTGTTGATACATAGCATCTACGTTTTTAAGCCTAAAGGGCATGATGTAACAGTATGTTCCCCCTGACGTGGTGAAGCTTACTCGCTTCTAGCCATCAAGGTTAAGCATGATTTGATGATATGCCTGCGATGCATCCATTAAACTAACAATTCGTGACCAGAGGTGGAATCAACCAGATGGTCTATGCGGGGAATAGGATAGAAATCATTAGAGCTAGCTATGTTAACATCTCTAAAATCCACACACATACGCCATCTGTTACCCAACTTGGGATAAATACGACGTTGGATAACCATTCTGGGAATCGAATCTCTTTCATTTGTCCTGTAGCAAGGAGCTTACTTACCTCCTCCTGGACGGTTTTGTCCTTTTCAGGACCGAAATGTCTTTTCTTCTATTTCATTTAATCGAAGGATAGGTCTAAGTTCAAGATGTGCACCGCGAAGCTGGGGTCAATACTTACCAAGTCGCGGGCTGACTATGCAAAAAGTCCACATGTTCCTACAAGAATTGGTTAGTTGCCCTGCTAAATGCTCACTAGGAGCCGATCCTGGTAGTCATATCTGGCTCTCCTAGCACCAGTTGGATGCTCAACAACTCCTCTGCGGGCTGCACTCGAGTAGGAAGCTCATTTCCCAGTTTATCATACTGCATAGGCTTTTTATCTTTTTCCCTGTTGGGTTGAGGGAGGTCTATCTCCATGTTCTTTCTACTAGAACCTTTTATGGATTCAACATAGCATTTCCATGGTAAGTATTGATCGCCTATTACTTTCCTTATTCCGGCTCCAACGGGGAATTTTAGCTTCATGTAGTAAGTGGAGACAACATGTTGGATGGCGCTAAAGGGCAGTCGCCCTAAAATGACATTGTACACAGAAGGCATATCCACTATGAGGGAATGGATCATTTTAGTATTTCTATTGGGCTTCGTTCCTAACGATAGGGGAGAAAAATTTATCATAAGGCGTGTACAACCTCACTTGCAAAATCATATAGTGATGTGCCTACCGGCTCCAGCAGGGTATCACCGAGCCCCATCTGTTTGTAGACCTCATAGAATAGGATATTTGCAAAACTGCCAGAATCCACAAAAATATGTTGGACAATATAGTTAGCTAAAGTAGCAGAAATAACAAGAGTATCATTATGGGATAAGAGAACTCCCTGGGTGTCAGCAGGTCCAAAGTAGATCCTAGGATCCCCTACTAGTACTTTATAGTCGATCTCCATGATCACTCTGCTAGCGCGGGCATGCGAGCCTCAAACTCTCTTGGAGTCCCCATCAGTAGGTCCCTGCCATCATGTGGATCACCTCTTTAGCAAGGATGTTCTCTAGGTTCGACTCCTCAACATGAACTTCTCCTCTCTATGCCCCCTCCTGGAAGGGTCAACAGCTCATTCCTCGCTCTTGCGGAAGTCTCAATGGCAGAAGCACTACTCACGTGATCGATCCTTCTTAACGTAATCTTGTAGGTAGTCGGCTGAATGAGCCTTTCTATCTCATGTTTTAGCTGGTGACACATGTTGGTATCATGTCCATATTCCTATGGTACCTACAAAATATTTAGATTTAGGAAGTTGAGGTCCTTCCTCAGAGCCCTTGGGATAATGTAGAACACATCGCCTGTCTATACCAAGAGCATTCATGCTGGGTTGGTGATGAGAAGGGTGTAGTGCTCGTTCTTTAGGTCGAGGGAATTGAACCATCCTTAGGGTTCTCCCCTGCTCCTGCAAGAGCAAGAAATCTCATTGTCCCTCCTTCTGTCACGGTTTTTTGCCCTTCTTCACCAGTCGGGCATCCTCTAGGTTCATATACTGTTCAGCTTGAGCCAGCACGTTGTGGAAGTTAGGTACAGGCTTCTTTCCTAGGGTTTCAAAGATAGGGCCTACTTGAAGTTCCTGTGTGAGAGCGCTAATTAGCACCTCCTAGTAGGCAGTTGGAACCTTTAGGATGGCATTTTTGAAGCATTGACATACCGCTTCAAGGTCTCTTTTCCCTCCTATTTTACTCTGAAAAGGTTGATAGCCAATTTTCGGTACTTCTTGCTGCTAGCGAACTGGTATAGGGAAAGTGAGCTAAATTTTGCAAAAGAATGTAATGATCTAGCTGGAAGCTAGTCGAACCATTCCCAGACAGAATCAGTTAGTGTAGTAAGAAATCCATGACATTTAATACCATCAGTATACCTGTACAGCTGCGTTTTCGAAATTATGAATGTGCTCAGCAGGGTCAGTAGTTCCATTGTAAGCAGGCAGGTGCGAAGGCACCCTGAAATGAGTAAAGAACTCTTCTATCATGATGTCAGCACTGAAGGGAATACCTTGTTCTAAGAGCAGAGCTTACTTTCTTACATCTTGGTAGAGTTCCACCACTTCTTTCTTGAGAAAGTGCCAGTCTTGAGAGGTTCCTAGTTTGTTACCTCCTTGTTGGCGAGGTCAGTAAGTATACTTTCGTCCTACTGAAGCACAACGGGAATCTATTCATTGGTTCCTTAATTACCTTGTGTTCTGTTCCTTCCCTGTTGAGAGGATTATCCTGCTTCATTGACTTGGGAACCTCAAAGAGTTAAGTTGATGGTCTCGACTATAAACTATCAGAGCTGATCACAGAAGATTGGGTTGGTGGTAGCAGGTAGGGTTGCTAGGTCAAAGGCTCGAGCGGGGTATTGAGAGCCCCCTAACTCTTGCTCTGGAGGTGGAACAACATAACCTACTGTAGCGAGGCGGGAAGTGTTTCCCTCGAATGAGCCATTGTCACCTCAGTTATCCCCCTCGAATGAGCCATTGTCACCTCAGTTATCCGAACTGGCCATTTCTCACATCTATAGCTGAAGTGCTCCTATATATGGGACCAATGATGCGTATTGGGGATTAGCAACACCACAATGGTCGAAGAATCTTCACGAAAATCCTAAGATCAAATGAGGACTAACCTGCAAAATATTTAACATTTCAATGCTTAAGTCAGTAATAATCTTACTGAAGAAATAAAAGAGAAAACCTGAATAAATGTGAGGATAAGGGTTGAATATGATGATAAACTGATATAATTCTTGTGAAGTGCGTGTGAGCTAAAAGTAGCTTTAAAACTGAGAGAGGATGAGGGTAAGAGTGTGGAGCATGTGTTACCAATCAGGTTATTCATGCACTTAACACCAACTAGTCGATGCAAAATCAAAAGATAAATACCTCTTTGAGAGAAGTGGTGCGTCCTAGCTTCAAAAGCTCTCTTCCAACACTGGTCCACACAAGAGCAAAGTTATGCTCTCTCTCTAGAAGTTCCACAAAAAAATCAACTTGTGTTTCTTTGAGCTTGCTAGAAACTCAAGAGAGTAGAACTAGAACAATACTTTTATGACATAGACAGTGCTCTAGGTTTCTCAAGAAAGAAATTTTAATCAATTTCAAGTTCTTGAGAAGAATAAAAAATGATACAACTCTTTGAAAGTAGTGAGATACACTGGTGAGAGAAATATAGATACACACACACCTTGCAAGTCCCTACAAATGGCCAACCACCCCCTCTATATATAGAAGGAGTAACTTGCTTCAAGTCAAGGGTAGGTGAACACCACTCGTGAGGATGGAAGCCTTTATTAATGTCCTTTAAGGCATGGTAGGTCCTTGTGGTCCCTTGAAGTTTGATCACAATTTGAATTAAACACACTTTGATTTTGGATTAGTAATTAATTGATCTAATCAATTAATATCAAGCCCAAATCAAATATTTATTTAATTCTTTGACCTAAAATTAATTAATCCAATTAAATAATCTCAAAATTCAAATTGAATTAATCTAATTAATTAACACTTTAGGTTTTCTATCACACTGGACCTCAATTGAATAATCCAATTATTCAAATGATTAATTTAAACTCCTTTAAATTAACCGTTTCTTTCTTTCAGAATTAATTCAATAATTAATTTTCATCAAAAATTAATTCTCCAATTAATCTTTTACAATATCGTTAGCGTTTTATGTGACTCTTATAAGTCCACCTTCCGCTAGTGCTTTTAAACTCGGACTGGATCGGTCGGTTTGACCGGGAACTGGACTTGCGTCCAGTTCGGGTAACAGTACAAAAACTGAGGTGGTTAAACCCGGAGTGAACAGGTCAAACCCAGCCAAAACATCGAACCGATCAACCCAATTCTAGTTTTTAAAAAAATTTGAACAAATCTAGTTGAGCGGCGGCGGCGCGGGCTTCTATTCAACCAATAAAAATAGATCATTTCTCCGTGCTTTCATGGTGAGTGGGTGACCCACTTAGCTCCCCCCCCCCCCCCCCCCCCGCTTTCTATCCCTTGTCCTCCTCTCTCTCTCTCTCTCTTCTATATATATATATATATATATATGAAGTAGTTTTCTTGGAGGATGTGAATCTTCAATTAATGGACATAGCTTTCTTATTAATTTTAAAAATAGTCTTTAATAATTTTTAATGGTTATTATTTAACATGGAAAATAATTTTAATATTTTATGTTTTGTTGATATAAATTATTGAATTTATTTTTGTTTGTTTTATGATAAATGAGAATTATTATTGTTGTTAATTGAATGAAAATATACTTTGAAACCTTTGAATACTTTTTATTTGAATATATTTTGTCTTTTAATTTACTTAACTAATTAATATATAATATATAATATATTAATACACTACATATATATGCATATATAATATATTCTGGGATAACCGATTTTTGCAATTCGGTCCAACCGGTTGGACCAGTGACCCAGTAATTTATCTGCTCCAATCCTCGATTCGGTTTTCAAAACATTGCCTTCAACTAGAATTGGGCTTGTATCCCATACAATTTAATCTGGCAACTAACTTGCTCTAGATTAATTGAATCATATTCAATTAATTACTCTTTATTAATACATCAATCCAAGAGTACTCACTACCATGGGTAGCCATCTAGCAACAGTACATGGCACTGGAGAATAGGTGAAATTGGTGCGAATCTTTAACTGCACGTACCGTAAAGATATAGTCCTTCCATCAAACTATCTCCTGCTCAAAGTCTAGGGCACGGAATTCTAAATCAGTTCCTATCCTTGACTTCGATAACTATGTATTCCCTCTTAATTGTATTTCTCATGGATCAACATGGGAATCTACTTTCCCATTTGATCAACAGCTATGGCCATAGGATTTCAGAGATTAACACAGTCCAGAAGACATAGGAGATCACCATCATCTCATGATGAGCGATGGACTTTTCGAAATGCACCAATCTCCATGTAAGTTCTTGACTGCACTGATGCAATGCTTTTGGCAACCACGTAATAGCGTAGTAACATCAACCAGGACCAAGATATAGCTGCCCCATACACAAGGCTACTGTAGCTCCTTAGGTCGGAGGAATAACTTTCGTACTATCACAGCTAAGGAGCCTAGTCATGCCAATCATGCCACACAGGCTCCATATAGGACAACTCCTGCGAGTCAATTTAATGAACTTGACAACTCACTGGTCAAACACCCACTAAAGTGCATAGACATCACTTCTTCGTCGTCGATGAAACGTAACACTCATCACATGAATGCATCACTTCATGCAAGTCTCTACAAATTCCCTCAATCCCCATTATTGAGGGTTCTCGACTTGGAATGTTTCAAGGAAACCCTTGGAAGTTGATTTCATAGTCGTCATCAAATGCGTGACCCGACTTCATTAGTTTAATTGGTCTGTAGGCTTTGTCCGTAAAATGCAGTAACAACATATAATGTAATACGACAAAGATGGCCCAAGTATATACTATATTCATGATACTTAAGACTATATAGAATAAGATTATGGGTAAATTACATTTTGTCATCCGAACTATGCCCGTTTTTACACTTTGCCTTCATATTTTTTTTTCGTGTCAACTTACCATCTCAACTTTGCGAATTTTCACTTTGCCATATATGACAATTTTTTGTCGATATTTTTGCCTGTAAAACATCAAATGCAATGCAAATGTGAAAAAACATCACATCACTTTGGCCTTAAACATTACATGTGCACTGCATGTGATGTTTTTCTGATAGAAGAATCCATCGAAAAATAGTCATATGTGACAAAATACAAATTTCGAAAAAGTTGAGATGGTAAGTTGACACAAAAAAAAATTAGATGACCAAGTGTAAAAATAGGCATAGTTCGGTGGCAAAATGTGATTTACCCTGAGATTATTAACAATAGATTGCAAAATAGCGAACTAATTGGCTTTCTGGTCACCTACACTAACAATCTCCCACTTAACCATAAAGTCAATCACATACTTCAAACCCATCTTCTCAAGATGCTGAGAATGAGCGATATGTGAAACAGGCTTGGCCAACGGATCTATTGTGCTTTTCGCTGATGCAACGCGATCCACTCGCATGTCGCCCTTCCTACCATCTCTCAGATCATATGGTAGCGTCTGAGGATGTGTTTGGCCTTGTGATGAGTTTTGGTTCCTTTGCATGCATCGCCCCATTGTTATCTAGGGGCTCGGCAATTTTAGGTACCACACCCAACTCTTGGATGTAGTTTTTCATCAAAACTGCATTAGCAGCTTCCAAAGTTGCTATGTACTCAGCCTCAATGGTGGAGTTAGTTGTGGTGTCATGCTTGGAACTCCTCCAATCAACTACTCCTCCGTTGGGCTTAATTACATAATCAGATTGAGATTCGGCATCACTATACCATTCTAGTATTAGATCTCCACTATCGTACACCAAAATAAAATCTCAGTTCTTCTCAAGTACTTAAAGATAGTCTTGATGAAAATTCAGTGTTGATCACCGGCACATACTCGATAGCAGCTCATGACACTTAGAGCATGAGCTACATCATGTCTCTTACACAAGACAACATACTATATGTTGCCAACAACGGAGTTTTCTAAGTACACACATGCTTTCCTTTTTTTCTTCATATCTTTTCTAAAGTTGTCTTGTTATCCTCTTTTTAGTTAGAAGATGAAGTCTTTATCATTAACGCCACTGATGAATCTTGAAAATAGTCAAAAAGACGTTTATAGGACCTAAGTAGTTGGCATCCATTGATAACAAGTCAAAAGAGATGTCCTGAACACCAACTATCAAACGATTAGCAACTTGTGCCGAGGTTTTAGTCTTTCAGGGACAAAGTGTATTCTTAAACAACAAACTCTGTTTGTTTGAAACTCGTGCATGTTCTTGAGTGAAAGATATTAAAAGCCTAATTGATGATATTTCATCCATGGAAGACGAGGTTCAAGTTGTGTTAGCTTCCATGAAGAGTTTTCGAGAGATTGATGTTTCACACATAGAAAAGTTATTGAAAATTTTATTTGAGAAGACAACTGTTTATGATGGGGAGAGATCAAAATCTTCTCAGATATTGTCAAATGAGATACTTTCTTGACAACTCAATGAAGCCAAAGACCGTCTCCATGATGCCCAAGTTAAAGAAAGCAAAGAGATTAGTCAAACTGAGTCCACAAAGGGTGAGGTGGAGCGTATTAAGAAGGAACTTGATGATTTGGAGCGAAAATGAAAAACTTGTCTGCATCCTTGACCCGACAATAGGAATTGCTAAAAAGCACTCAAGCTTAAGTTGGTGAGATCAAAGAGGAGGTTAATGCATTTGAAGATACTTCTCCATTGAGCGAAGAGGCAACAAAATAATTGAAAACTTCAACAACAGCTCTTGCAATTGCTATAGAGGAATTAGGAAACTTAGATTCCTTTGTTTGATGTTTACATTTTGTTTTTCTTCTTTACCCCATGTCTTTACCGAGATTACGTAATAGAAAATATTTTTGTTCTATGTTGCAATATTTGAGCATGCTTAAATATTTCCCATATTGACAATTTCATATGAGAAAAGTTACTTTATATGTTATGACTGAACTTAGAAATATCTAAGATGCCTGCATACCTCATTAAGAGGATCAAGTCATTATGTAGTTCTAAAAATACAAAATATTTAATTGAGAGGGGATGGTCGTTCACAGTTTATACTCATGTGTGCCAGGAGTTTTTTTTTTCTTTTCTCTTTTTATTTTTTTCCTCTTTTTTTAATTTTATTTTGTTTTTTATTACCTCAAGCGTAGTATCGTTTCGAGAACTTTCCATTTATTGAGTCATCCTCAAGCCGTCTTCAGCAACCAACTTATATGCACCATCTGTGTAGACTTTTTTGACAATATAAGGGCCATCCCAATTTTATAAGATTTGTTTCCCATCCAATGCATTGTAATTATAGGCCTTCTCACTGTGGATACTAAATCACCAACTTGGAAAGAACACAGACGGACCTTCTTATTGAATGCCCTGGATAGTCGAGCTTGGTCACACTCAAGGCTTTGTTATGCTTCCAATCTCTTTTCATTGAGAGCTTTTAATTCTTCAAGCAGTACTCGAGCATTTTATTCTTTGGTAAGTCCTTGCATCACGATCCTCAATGATGGAATTTATTGCTCAAGCAAAAGGATTGTACTCCATAAACTAACACATATGGAATTGCTTGCATAGGTGTTCTAAGAATGGTTCTGTATGCCTGGGGAGCTTCTCCAATCCTTTCATGTCAATCACGCTTTAACTTTGCCACCACTTTCTTCAGTAGGGTACATAAGATTTTGTTAAATACTTTAGCAAATGTTGGTAGCATCATAATACATTTAGAATAATTTCTTTGCTTAAAGCCAAATGTTTCACATAATTTATCTATCAAGCTATTGCAAAAAGGTTTCCTGTTATCGGTGATGATATAGCTAGGCAATCAATAACGGTAGATGATGTTGGTGCCGATAAAATCAGCAACATTCTCTTTATTCACTTTTTTAAGGGGAGCTGCTTCCGTCCAAGTAATCAGTCGTTGCCCAAATAAATAAGTGACCACCACTAAAGGACATTTTCATGAGTCTCATAACATCCAAACCCCAAGCATTGAAATGCAAAGAAGCAACAGTAGGAAGCAACAACTCAGTTTGATGAATAAGATTGGCGTGAAGTTGACAAGCTTGACATCTCTTGCATAGTCCATGCAGTCTTTAACCATTATGGCCAATAATAAGTCATCCTCTTTATGTGGACGTGTAGTTTTGGTCCCTAAGTGGTGAGCACCACAAACCCCAGAATGAGCTTCTTCCATAGCTTGAATTGTTGCATTATCACTTAGACAACGTTGGAAAATCCCATCAAATGATTGTCTATATAGCATCTAGTTATAATAAATGAAGTGGGACGCTCATTGTCGAATGTCAACCCTTCGTCGAGGATCGTTGTAATTCAAATAATCAATGAGTGGTTGCCGTCCATCTTCCTCTTTAACTTTGAAAACCTCAATAACGTGGTTTTCTTCTTCTTGGAATATGTCGTCTTCATCGTCACTGAAGATTGATAGTATGAACCAACTATTACATATTGGTATACAAGCTTCTTTATTGGTCATTGAAAGTATCGAGGCAAGTTTCGTCAATGCATCAACTTGTTTATTATCCTTTCTTTGTGGATGCTCAAATTCTACATCTCATACCCATCCCATCGACCTTTTTGCATAGTTGTGATAATAAAACCAAGGAGTTGATTGACCAATAATTGAGAATCTTCATGTACCTTGACATGTAGTTGATTTATGTCAATGATCAATTCCAATCCCAGGATTAGGGCTTGATCTTCTGCAACATCATTAGAACAACTCTGTGTCAAAGTAAAGAATACAGTAGCACTTCTCGATTTGGAGGTAACAAAGACAATTCCAGCACTGGCTCCTTCTTTATGGGAGGCTCCATCAAAGTATGTTTTCCAGTGAGGAGTAACTTCAATCACAAGAACATCTTCATCAGGTAAATCATCAGATAACTCCCACTCGACAAGCATAGGATGATTTGCTAGGAAGTCTGTAAAACTTGCCCTTTTCACGGCCTTTTGGGGAATGTATGTCATCTCATATGATTTTAGTTGTAGGTACCATCTCGCAAGCCTATCAGAATGCACTGGGTTTGTCATAACATCTTTTAAAGGGTTTGCGTTCGAGACTAGATGGACACAGTTAGATTGAAAATAATACTTCAACTTTAAGATCGCAAAGATGAGTTCCAAACACAATTTTTCAATAGGTGAATATTGTTCATTTGGTGTCATTGTTCTACTTAAGTAATATAAAGCATTCTCCTTTCCTTCATCATTCTTTTGGGCAAGTAAAATTCCCAGCCAACGATCTTGAGCAGCAATACAAAGGATTAACATGGGCCCAGGCACGGTGCAACCAACACATCGTGTTTCATTAAGTAAAACCTTATATTTTTAAATGTTTTACCACAAGCCTCGTCCCATTCAAAGGGTACATCCTTCTTCACTAAATGATTGACAACGACCTACAAGAATTGAAATAAATCCATCGTTGCCATACATATTTGAGTATATCTGGATGATCCCTCCATAAAATATGGGCCTTCATGACCCGTGGTTACGTCTATTATTAACTCAACAATTGGTAATTGGGAATTCATCTTTGGGGCATGCATTATCCAAGTCCTTAAAGTTAACACATATTCGAATTTGTCCCTTCTTCTTTCTTACAGGGATGATACTAGAAATCCACGTAAGATACTTGACCTTTCGAATGAAATCAGCTTCAATAAGTTTATTTATTTCACCTTCAATCAATGGAATCAAGCAGGCTGAATTCTACGTTGCACTTGTTTGATAGGACAAGCCCGTTTCTTCACTAATAGTTGATGCACAATTACTTTGGGGTCTAGCCCGGGCATGTCTTTGTAGGACCATGCAAACACGTCTTTAAACTCATGTAGTAGTACAATGTATGCTTCATCTTCCTCTGGGGTTAGTGAGGCACTTATGTGAATTAGATGAGGATCTTCATTTTCACCTAGATCGATTTTTTGTAACTCGTCAACAGTGGCTTTAAAATATTTTCTCAAGTTTTAAAGGAGCGTCTTCAGCATCGTCCTCTTCAACATCATCATTCCCAATCAAAGTGACGTGTAAGCTTGAGCAACATCTTTTTTAGCATCATCAAATCTTCAAGACTTGCCACATGATATAGTTAAGATCGTGTGACACTGGAAAGGATCCAGCTTATAAGCTTTTGTATATACACAAAATATTTGAGCATGTGGCTATCTTAAAGATGCATTTCCCTTGGTTGTGATACACCACTCTTCGCATGGACCCAACCTATTGAAGACAAATTGGTTGTTGGTTTTTCTATGCACCACTCTTCTATGCGGGCCAAGTCTATTGAAGACAAATTATCATGGATTTTCTTCTCTTTTGTCGTCTTTGTTTGAAAAGAACTCTTGACATGATTATTGTTGGCCCTCTTTATGACGATGAGGATAGGCTTAGGAGGGGTAAAGCCAAGGCCTATTCAAGAATCTTGAATTGTGTGTCCTTTTTCCTTCAACATTATCTAGGTACCGTTGAGTCCATAGAGCTTCTTGTTGGTGGCTTTAAGAGGAAGTTCCCTAAGCGTTAGCCTTTCTTATGAGCTATACCAACTTTGACAAGAAGCTTGAAGGCTTTAGGATCATATTCTTTTCCATCTATGGTAAATGCCTTATGTCTTCTTTCTTCTTCTTGGGTTGAGGGCACAAATCCTTTTAGTGGAGGATTATATGGTTGCTTCATGTTAATCTGAGTTAACGGTCGAGTCAGATTCTTTGATAATTAGCTTAAATAGTAAAAGACTCATTCTTTCTCAGGCTTCGATCGTCATGTGATTTTAGTTTTTCCAAACATGAAATTTCTTTTCCTCTTTTGGCATCTTCAATATAGTATTTAGCATTGCAAAGTGTGATTTGGCTTTGGTAAAGGTTTGTTGTCATCATGAACCTTTTTCACTATGCCATTGCGGCAATATTTGAAGCGTTGATGTCATGTTGAAGGAACCACGGAATTTTCATGTAACTAGGGGCGACCGAGAAGCATATTATAAGAAGTTTTGACGTCTATAACATGAAATAGTGGGGTCGACACCATGCCATCCATCAACAATTCCCACCATGTCAGCCATCAGTGGTTCCATTCTTATAATGTCAACAGCCTTTCGTCCTCATTGATTGAAACTTTGGATCATAAGGCAGTTGTTTCATAGTTCATCCATAGGGATCCCCAGTTTTTTCAAAGTTTGCAGAGGTAAGATATTAACTGTAGAGCCTCCATCGATCAATATTCTATTCACTTTTTGTTCACGTGCATATCAGCAAGGAACAAGGAACAATTATGAGGCTTAGACTCGAGAAGAAAATCTTCATCAATAAAAGTAATTATGGACATACACTCATCAACATCAAAGAAATCTTCCTTTTTTAGTAGTGCATCTTCATATATTGTAGTATTATTCCTATTTGTGGTGTTTCATGACTCATTATGTCATCAAAAGATCCACACTTGATTGTAATAAGATTTTCTGTTGCAATATCCTCTTGAGAGAGATTCTACCTTGGCTATCCAACTGCATAACTTTATCTATGAACACGAAGCAATCTTGTATGGAATGCCCAACTAAGTGATGGTATTTATAGATCATCTATTCATTTGGTTTCTTCAAGTCACTTCATTTCAGGCAACTCGATAAGATTAGCCTCCAACAAATCATCAAATATTCCGGGGACATCTGAATCAACGAATGGATATTGCTTGGTTTGCATTTCCTTCAAGGTCTTTGTGGTGTCTCGTGAGAGGTATTATTCTTTGGGCAATTTCATTTGCCATGTTAAGGAGCTTGAAGGGCGCTAGATTTACTGTCATTCATCTCTTGCTCGGAGCTTTAGGAAAAGGTTGGCCCCCTTTCTTCACTTCTTGCTTCTCTTTGACTCTGCGGGGTTCTTGATCAGATGGTCCTTTCACCCTACTTGATGTCATACTTAAATCCATATCATTCTCTCAAGTGGCTAATTCTTCGAATGACTTGGGTAGGTTCATTGGAGAATATACCAATGGCCCCATTGCATCCTTTGAATGCACATCTTAATAGCGGAAGTTTCAGATATTAATCAATCGTTGCAATTGAGGCTCAGACCCCTCCATCTATTGATGTAATGAATGATAGTTTCATCTTTCCATTGATGGGAATTTATAATCTTAGTCATGTTGATAATCCGCCAAGTGTGATAGAAGCGATTGACAAATTCTTGCTCTAATTGCCCCCTTCCATCAATTGAGCCGGCCTCTAAGTCGATATACCAATCAAATGCATTGTCTTTCAATGATCGCACAAATTTCTTGACTAGATGATCCCCGTATGTTCGAGCATTGTTGCATGTTTCGAAGAAGTGAGCCATGTCTTAATTAGGATTGCCTTTGCCATCAAATTATTGGAATTGCAGTGGTTGATAGCCTATTGGCATCTTGAATCTATCAATCCTTTGCGTGTAGGGCTTGGAATAAGGGATGATTTTGATCTTCACTCGATCTTGCTTCTAATGGTTCCTTTAATGAACGCTTTCAGTTGATCCATAGGAAACAAACCATTAGATGAAACATGGAACTCTTTTGCAGACTTATCATTCTCTATATATTGTTGCCTTATGTATGCCTCTGGTTCATCATGAGTCTTAACTTGTTTTAACCATGATATGGTTTGTGTCAACATTATCTATCTTGTTGATCAACCTAGCAATTTGAGCCTTAGAGATGATTTGTAAATCCCTCAATGACTCTTGTCAGATTCAAAATTTGCTCTTCTATAGTCATAGCATTTGTCACCATGAATGGAGCCACATTTATTGTGAAAGGTGGCTAGACACGGAATGAGGAGATAATAGAGGAGATTTGTTTTCATCATCTTCACTTACGTTGCTAGATTGGATCAAGTCCTTCTCGACAGGCCCAACAAAAGGAGTCATTTGGGGAGATTCTTTAAGTTTTTTCGGCATACTCCTTGTGGTAACACCAACATTCTTGGTACTATAGCTTGAAGATTTCAATGTGGAGAGTTTGGAATTCACCATCTTCAAATCTTTCCCTTGAGTATCCATTTAAGTACTTTAGATCTTGATGAAGGGAAAATATGAGAAGTAGAGATGTCCCATTGAGCGTACCAAAATTTGTGAACCAAAATTTTATATGTCTGAAAATTAAAATACAAGAAAAATATCACAAATGAAATATATGGATTAAAAAAATCAAAATGAGTAAAATCTTTATTCCATCCCGTGATTCTTCAAAAGTAATATTTTGTAGACTTGACAAATTTCAACAATAAAATCTTCATGTAGATCTCTTTTGGCCTTGAATTCGAATTTCTATAACGTTAATTCGAGGGCCCACGCCTGTAATCCCGCGCTATATTCTTAACTTTGGATTTAAGGATTTGGAAGTGGATTTTCCACTTGGATCTTCTTGGTAATTTACTTGGATTTATAATGTTAATTCAAGGGCTTAGCCTCTGTAATCCCAAATTTAACATTAAAATTTTTAGCTCACATTCGACGAATTACTCGATCTTCGCCTTGAGCAATTTAATATTTTTGAACTCAAAGGAACTTCGTAGAGAGAATTATTTTGGCCTTCTACTCTAGCTTCACCTTTGTTCTCTATGTATATTGTGTCTTAAACGGGCTTCAAAGACCCCCTTATAGTGTCAAAGAGGTAGAGTTTGTGATGTACTTAAACACTTTTTTATTATCTCTTTATAATTTAATTTAAAGAGATAGATATACTAGATACTTTTTTGGGAGGGGGGGAAGGTAAATTTAAAATATAATTAATGAGGCTCAAACTCATGTTCTTTCGAACATATGCCCTTGGCCTTACCAACAAAGCTAGACATCGTTGATTTAATATTAAATATTTGACAAGACATGATTGGTCAATTCGACATTATCTCTTTAAAATTTTAATTTTCTAAAGAGATAAATATCAAAATTATTTGTCTTGACTTGATTGTAGTGAACATGTAGTTGCTCCACTATAAGCCCTTTGATTGGCTCGAATCTTTGACTGCAAAGCATGACTTAATTGGCCGAAACACTTCGACTTTGACACTTGTTAGCCATTGATTTATGGATAAAATATATATATTAAAATATCAATCAACTTAACTATTTACACTTGGGAATAATTTAGTAAATTCCAAAACATAAATAGAATAGGATTAAGTGATAATTAATATAGCATTGACATTTGTCATTATTTAATTGGGTGCAAAATTAATTTGTCTACACTCTCCCCTTAAGTACTCATGACCTCGATCGGAAAGGTCTTAATTTTGCACCCAATTTGATTTTCTAATTCAAGTTTAAACTCTTTGAACTATTCAAATATTTCTGACTTGTACTTCATTAAGTACTCACAACCAAACTGTGAGTGATCATTGGGGATGGTTACGAAGTAAGAAAATAATCCCTGGGCTTGAGTACTTAGTGGCCTACAAACATCCGTGTGGATCAAATCCAACTGCTAAATGGCTCGGCTACTTTATCCAATAAATAACTTAACAATAATTTTTCTCTTCAGGCAAGATTCATAAGTTAATAGAGCATCTAACTTTTTTATTTCTAAATTCTTAGAGTCAATCAACTTTTTCATCATATCCTTAGAAAAGCGACCTAGCTTCATGAAAGTGTGGATCAGCCCAGGAAAACGCAGTGAAAGCGTAAAACAAAAGCAAAATAATGGAAATAAATAACATAAATCCGGATCAAGGGGTGTACCCTTGATTTTTTTCTCGGGCGTCTGATGTATAACATGGATAAAAAAAAATAATAAAACATGGAGTCCATAGAATCTATAAAAGAAAAACGAGATGCAAGAATATAAAACGAATTACTTACCCTCGTAGTTTTCTTTTCACGGCTACTAGCATTTGTTCCCAGATTTCGCCCCAAGGTCTCGACCAAGAGACCCTCTAAATCGTCCACTCAATTCACCGAGAAATTATATCCTCTCATGCTAGCAAGAATATATAAGGAAGAAAGGATATCAATCCAACGTTATTGACTAACGTGATTAATACCTTAATGTTCTTCCTTAGTAAAAATCATGAAGAACACAAAAGTTCTTGGGGAGAGAGAGAGAGAGGAGAGAAAACGTGTTGTATGCTTGTGTGTATAGAATGACCTAGTCATACATCTATACATGCACGGAAGTTACCTTCCAAAAAGCCATAAATCTCTAAACTTCCTTAGTGATTGCTGAAAATTAGGTCTCCTCTAAGGAGAGATCTCGGCCATTCATCTCCTCAATCTTGGTCAAATCTTAACCATCCATTTCTCTTGACTTAGATCAAGTCAAACTGGACTTGGGCTAAGCTCTAATTGGACCTTAAATTAAATTAAATTAAATAAATTCAAATTTCCATTGCACTTTAAATTTAATTTAATTTAATAATCAAGTCCATATTAGAACCTTCATCCTTTTAATCTTTAAAAAGACTCAAACCCACTCTCTTTAATTTATAAATCGAATTTATAAATTAAGCGAGCCCAATAAATTAATCCAATTAATTTACAAAGGCTAAACCCAAAATTCAATTAATTCAATTAAATAAAGTTTGGGAAATCCAACCCATGGGTTATTTCCATAAAGGATCCAAGCATTTATGCTCTAAAAAAAAATTTAATCCAGTTAAATTAATTCTTCTTCCCGAATTAATTCCTTTCACGTCCGGTGAATTGTGTGTGACTCTTTAGGTTCACCCTTAGCTAGACTTAGGCTTGTGTCCAACACAAATTAATTAAATCTATTTAATTAACTATTTTTTATTAACCCATAACCAGAAATACCCGTTACCATGACCACCATGACACTAGAGACTAGGTGAACAAATGGCATGAACATTTAGGCTCCCGAATAGATACGAGTATGATCCTTCTATCTACCGTCTCCCGGCCATAGTTTAGGGCATGAAATTGGGTGTTGGTTCCCATTCTGGACTAGGCATCTATACTTAATACTCGATACCTCATTTACTCTACTAATCAACACATAAAAACATATTCCATTTGAACAGTCAGTGTGGCCACATATTCTCAGACCTTAAATGAGTCTCAAAGCGTATAGGAGATACTGCTGACACAATACTGACAGAGGGACGAATTTTATCTTGGAACCTACCATCCTCACTACATATTCTAATTGCAATGGATAAGGCTTATAATACATATCTCACGATACAGTCATTTTTCGCCAGATCCAAGATACAGTCATCATATGCATGCGACTGCCATGGTTTCTCAAGTCCGAGGACTAATCTCGTACTATTAGAGTCGGGAATTCCAATTATACTGACCAAGCCTCCAAGGCTTCTATATGACGATCCCACGAGGAAATTGACTACCTTGCTAACCAACCCGTCAAAATTGCATAGACGACCTACGTCTACTGCCGATGGAACACAGCATTCACCCAGTGAATGCAATACTTGATGCAAGTCTCTGTAGGACACTCGATGCCCGAGGTCCTCAATTTGGAACATTTCAGACCACCTATGAGTTGGTTTCAAAACCGTCAACCAATGCATAGTTCAACTCCAAGGTTTTTAACCATTCGGTCTGTGGGCATTTGTTGTGACAATAAAACGTAGTTCAATGTGAACAGTAAGCACAACAAACAGATTTAGCCAATGATAACTACTTCCCATATTTGTGTATTTCTTGATCCTCCAACTTTCTTTTATGTTAATTATCCATAACCAAACTATGGTTTGTAGATCTTTATTCCCAACACGTTGGAGGCTTCTCCCAATAACTTGTCCTAGCTCAACACGGCCTACCCCCTCCTGGACAACAAAATCGGGGAGGCACCGAGGTGAAAAAGACTTCCTCTCTTGAATAGGTATAGACTTGACTCAACAAGGTCTAAAAACTCTACTCTCGTAGTCTAATACAAGTTTTCACTACTAGAAGGGGGGATTGTTGATACCTAGGGTATCCATTTTTTCAAATCCCAATAGCAAGATTGAACCAAGTTATGCTAAAGAGTCGGGCCCAATCTAACCGACATAGTAGGCCAAAGGGCCACATCCTAATCGGCCCAATTACTATCAACTTGCTTATGAGATAGCATTTAGTCTTGACCTAATTACAACAAACCGAGGGCCCATCCACCTCATGGACACGTTAGCTATATTTTATACATCAAATTGCACGTCACCATCAAGACACATCAATAGGGATAAATGTATTAGTTGTAGCTTGCTAGATAAAGATGAGAGGTAACCTCTTCCTTAATTTTTTGTTTGGTTCCTTACTGATAGGGCAGATTTTGTTCCTGTTGGAGTGGAGCATATATGTTGTGGTAAACAACTAGATAAAACCTATTCTAACAGATAGACATCCCACAAACTCTAGGATATCTCAACCTACTTCCAATATTTTGAAAATTGGACCAGAGATCGAACGGGACAAATTATCGAGTCACTTGTCCGACCAATTGGATAGATTGAAAAAATCGATTAACCAGACCAGATCATACTATATACACATTTATCTATGTAGCATATCAATGTATTTTATATAATTGATTAAATTTAAAAACAAAATGTATTCAAAATAAGAAACTTAAAAAAATTAAAGTAAATTCCATTGAATTAACAATAAATTTAATAATTATAAGATAATAAAATTTATAACAACAATATATATAATACTATAATTTATTCACCACAATTTATAAAACAATTAAATTAAAAATTACCAACTAAAGAAGAAGATGACAAGTATTTTTGTATATTAAAGAACTGGTCTTGAATATGAAAAAAAAAATCAATTGGGCCTAGCTCAAAATTCCTTTTAAGCAAAACCCCAAGAGAAAGAAAAAGAAAAGGAAAATACTGAAAGGATGTGGATCGGCCCGGGAGTGCGGGGGAAGAGCGGAAAGGCTGAATTTAAAAATAATTCATGCGAATCAAGGGATGTACCCTTGATGTCCCCGGGCTTTCGGTGTATAAAATGCAGAAATATAAATAATAGAACATAGATCTTGCACGTTTTTAGGCTGTGGAGAAAAGAAAACGAGCAAACTATATTTAAACAGAAACAATAACTTTGTCATTTTCTCTTAATCAGCTAAACGCATTGCTCATTTCTTCAAGATCTCATCCTCGTGCTAGCAAGTCCAAAATCGAGAAGAGAGGACTAAAACTACGCTATTGATTAGTGTGTTTGATCTTCCTTTGTTCTTTACTTGGTTCTAAACCAATAAGAACACAAGGTGGAGAGTGGAATTTTTCAGCTAGGCAAGAGAGTAAGAAAGAGCCGAGAATCCTAGAGAGAAAAGAGAGGAGATGAGTGTGTGTGTGTGTTGTGAGAGGATTGGAAGGAATGACATAGCCATTCTAAACCCTAGGACATATCCTAGGTAACGTCCAACTCTCCCTCACTTTCCCTCTTGGCAGAGATCTCCTCTAGCTAGAAGAATGTGTGTGTATCTTAAATGTGATGGAAGGAATGACCTCGTTCATTCTAACCCCTAGGTTAGGCCTGTCATTGGGTAGGGTTCATTGGGTAGGGAATACCCTACCCAGGCCCAGACCCTACCAAGACCCAATCTAATAATTAATGTCTGGGCCCAGGCCTGACCCAACCCAGGACCTGAGGGGGGTCCGAACCCAACCCAATTTTTTTTTTTTTTGGTCTCCTTCCTTCTTCTTCTCTCTCCTCCTTCTTCCCTATGTTGCTGGTGCTGCTGCTACATTTTTGGGCCCAAAATAAATGAATTGAATAGATTATGTAAAGTAAAAAATTCATGCAAATAAAACACCAATAACAACATTACACCCCACTATATAGTATATATAAATAAATATATTTGAGGTAAAAACCCTGAAACTGCAATGGTAGGTACCAAGAAAAAGTTCCAACAAATTGATCTCTACACATGCAAACACAAAAGTTAAAAATGCAATCTATCCAGGTAAAAAAATAAAACATTAGCAACCAACTTCAGCACCCCATAGCTTGCGACAGTTGAGTCTTCGTGACACCACCTATCACGAAAGTCAAAATGGTCAAACATTAACAAAGAGACTTTCATTCATTAGCAGCATCAATACAAAGCAAATCTAAGAGATAATCCGGTACAGTACCCTCATCATTTAGCACAACATTCCTAGCTAATATATGGGCGGCATGGTTAGTTTCTAAAACAAAAGAAAAACTAACATCATACCTTCCATGAAAAGGAGCAGCCACATAATGAAGCAGAACTCCCAGTGGATGTGTATAGTAAACCAAATTATATAGATACTCAAAGATAGTAACATATTCTCATCTTTGCTCATTTCTCTTTCTGGCATCGATTACAGACATGATTACTAAGAAATCATAGAAAATGAAAGAACGGGCATAATAGTCGGACAACACACATATGCAGCAAGAAAGGGCTTGCATAACCATGTTAACTCTACTTAGACATAAGACTATGAAGTTTCAGCATCTATACTCCAAGAAATACCCTATATTCCAACCTTAGGAAAAGAGAAAACACCAAAATCAACCCAACCCACCAAAGATTTCAAACAAATACCCAAATCGCATAAGCAAAACACACAAAATCTAGAACCAAACAAACTTACATCATGTATTCAGTAACAACACAGCTCCTATGAACTCAAGTCCACAAAATTAAAGCAATGAAAAAGGCAAAAAACATAGGCTAAAACGAACTGAGCTTGGTGAAGAGACATATATCAGAATGTATGAAAGAGAGAGCCTCACAAGATTTAGACAAAAAGCAAACACAACCCATAAAATCCCACGAGGTATAATCCACCTTCTAATCTCAAAAAGCTTCAATCTTGTACTTCAAAGAGAACGGCCCCAACCCAGAATATGATTAACAATTTAACTCCTCTGTCTGAGTTCAACGGAAACAAATCAAATAAAAACCAGAGGACCTCGAATCCTCAATATCTCAACTCAAACATATATATATATATATATATATGAAAATATATATACAAACATTTCTTAAAGAATGTGTAGAGAAAGAGGGGAATACACCGAATGTAATTATTTCAACTCAAACGTTAGCTTTTGGATCTTCTTTGTTCTTCATTTCTTTCATTTTCTTGGAAATTTCTGACACAAAAATCTCTTATTTGATTCCTTTATATTATGTATGCATTCTCTCAATTATATTGTGAACATGGTGACTGAATTTTTCAAACAAAATTCCAAACAGCAGCTATCAATCAAGAACAACAACAAAAGGGTCCTCAAAATACTCTTCTCACAACCCAAAAAATATCAGAAAAAGCTAACTAACAGTAACAAAAAAGAAAAGAAAATCAACCAAATCAGTTCTTAAGAAAACACAGGAAAATAAGAACACCCAACCACAATAAAGTACTAAACCATAAAAAGCTTCAGTTAAGAATTTTAATGGAGAAAATTACCAGAATCTTTATGGGACAGTCGACGGCGGTTGTAATGAGAATATTGTGTGTCGTGCGGTGGTCGGTCGATTAATCCCCAGAACCATTGAGTTGGGCAGTCGGTCGACGGCGGCGGTCAATGACGACGGTTGCGCGGTCAGACGGTGGTGGCGATCGGCGGTAACGGTGGCGGATGCGCGGATAGAGGTGCTCTGGCGCGGTCGAGGGGGAGCGACGATGAGTGGTTTGGGAGACACGTTTGAGTTTGAGAAATGGGTGAAATGAAACGAGATTTGAGTTTTGGGTCTATTGGGTACGATCGGGTCTATGCCCAGACCCAGATCCAACTTTCTTATTTCAATGGGTCTGGGTCTGGGCCTAAGTCTGTTATAAATATGGGTCTGGGCCTGGGTTCAAATTAATTAAAATAAGTCTGGATCTGGGTAAATTGGGCCCATTGACAGGCCTACTTGCCTAGGTAACTTTCATCTTCCAACAAGTCAAACACTTACCATAATTCTAGTCAAAGCTATCTCAAACTACCTTAAGTGTCCAAGTGGGGGCTCTTCCGAGTGGGGGCTCTCCAAGAGCCCCCACTCAGTCCTCTCTCTCTCTCTCTCTCTCTCTCTCTCTCTCTCTCTCTCTCGTGTCCAATTAGGAGATGCCTTTTTCTTTTCCTAGAAAAGGTCAACAAAATGGGCTAAAGCCTTTGTGCATTCGGATCGGGCTTGTTTAATGTGTCCAACAAATTAAATCAAGTTCAATAACTAATCTAATGGGTTTTATATTTAACCCAATTAAATAAAATACCCAACCGAGGCCCATATGAATATTTAATCCAATTAAATATACACAAGCCCAAATACAGTTAATTAATAAATAATTTATTAATCAAGTTCAAAATATAATTAGTCCAACTAATTATTTCTAGCCCGTCTCTAATAATTAATGAATCCAATTCATTAATTACAAGCCCATTAGTCCAACTAATTAATTTACACAAGCCTGATTTAAATTAATTCAATTAATTTAAAAGGTTAAACCCAAAATTCAATTAATCCAATTAACTAAATTTTGGATGATCCATCTATTGGATAATTCCATATAAATGATCCAATCATTTATGCTCTGCAAGAATTAATTTAATCTAATTAAATTAATCCACTTCTTCGGGAATTAATTCCAAATTAGTTCCACCACTTTCCAGTGATTTGTGTGTGTGACTCTTTAGGTTCACCCTCAGCTAGACTTGGGCTTGTGTCCAACACAATTAATTAATTTTAAAACCAATTTGATTAACTATTTCCGATTATCCAGTAACCATAAAGGCCTGTTACCATGGGTGGTCGTCTAGCAAGAATTCATGGCACTAGAGACTAGGTGAATGTTGACGTGAACATTTAGGCTCCGAGTTTCATATAGGTACAGTCCTTCTATCAACTGTCTCCCAGGCTTAGTTTAGGGCATAGAATTAGGCATCGATTTTGATCCTTAACTAGGAACTATGCTTCATAGTCAAGACGCGTTTACTCTATTGATCGACGTAGAAATTTCTTTTCCACTCAACCAACCACAATGGCCATAGAATTAAAGAGTCCAAACCATCTCAGAGCATATAGGAGACATCGTTGTTATAATACTGACATGGGACATACTCTTTCTAGGAATCCACGGTCCTCAATACATACTCTAACCGCACTGGACAAAACTTATAATGACCATACCAAAAGACATGGTCACCTATCGCTAGATCCAAGATACAGTCTTCATATGCATGCGACTACCATGATTCCTCAAGTTTGAGGACTAATTCCATATTATTGGAATCAAGAATTCTAGTTATACTAGCCAAGCCTCCAACCTTCCATATGACAATTCCCGTGAGTCAATTCAGTCAATCGACTACCTTGTCAACTAACCCATTAAAATTGCATAGACTATCTACGTCTGTCGCCGATGAAACCTGGCACTCATCCAATGAATGCAATACTTAGTGCAAGTCTCTATAAGACTCTCGATGCCCAGTTTCGAGGTCCTCGACTGTCATGTTTCAGACCAACCCTCATAAGTTAGTTTCATAGCTGCCAACTTATGTGCAACCCCAACTACACAGGTTTTCATTAGCAACGAGCACAACAAACATTTCCGCCATAGATGAATACTCATTTTATTTATTAAGATAATATTATTTTAATAAAGATTATTGAATAGTTCCCAAAATCGCCTATCTAAGTGGCTTTTTGGTCACTTATTCTAACAAATACTTCTCAATTTTTCTTGTACCTCTTTTTTTCCCACTATCCTTTTTTACTTCTTCCACCTTGGTTTCCCATGGTTGGAGATGTTGTACATAAAAACCCCACCGAAATCAAGGAACAAAAAGAAAACAACCCCATGTTCTTTCTGTTATCAACAACATAAAAAGAGAACATAATATCAACAAGTCATTTTCAAGACAACGGAGAGTGAGCTCTCTTGTCTTGGGCTCTCTTCCATGAAAAATTCTTGCTAAGAATTCAGGGACGGGGGAAGAACCATGGAGATAGACACAAGCAAGCAACTTTGTTCATTTTTTTGTGTTTTTTTTTTCTTTTTTCCTTCTTTTTAATTTTTATATCTAAACTAGTTCGGTCGGTTCACAATCTTCACCCGTTTTCACTTATCTACTTCGGGTTTGGCCTCTCTGATTTTAGTATTCATACCCGGACCAACCAAGGGTTCGGTTCCCAGTCGAACCAATTGATCTGGTCCAAGTTATTGAAAACATTGTACCTCATCCTACTCTTATAAATAGGGGCCCAAGTAGGTCAAAGAGATAACACACGTACAACAAGTATTCCACTCATTTTCCACATGATTTTCAACACCCTCCCACATAGCCTTGCTATTTTCAACATCTCCCACACGATTTTTATACATCCTACCAATTAAGCTTGCTAACTCTTATGCTTTTACTTGGTGTTCCTTTCTTGCGTTCTTCCATATATACCTTACTCACTTAAGGATTAAAATGTTAACCCCTATTTTGTAGGTTAGATTTTCGATCATCTTAGGATACACACAAGATCCTTTTATTTGTTTGGTGCTACGCATCATAATATTATTAACATATATCATATATATATCCAATATAACAAAAGAATTTAATTTCACACATTAAATCATAGGATTAATTACACTGACCTCCCCTGCAACTATGGGAATATACAAATTCCCCCCTCTTACTATGAAAATTACAAATTGCCCCATCTGACTAACATGTGTTAGTCAAATTTAACAGTATATGCTTAAATGACCATTTTGCCCTCCATTTATAAAACTAAAAATAATTCAATAAACTTGAAAATAGAAGTGGACCAAAATATCTTCAAGTATTTTTTTTCCCAAAATATAAGCTTTATTTTCTGTAAAATAATATAATTTCAACAAAATTTACAAACTTTAATGATTGTTAGGAATAGAAATTAATGTCACAACCTACACATACACAATATGTGATTAAAAAAATATTATAAAATAATATACTAAAAGTTACAAGTATACACCTTTTTTAAATTTAAAAATAACAAATTACTCCTAAGGGGTATTTAAGTCATAAAAATTAGAGTTATTCAGGTTGAGGGTATTATAGGAAGTTTAGACTAATTTTTTTTATAACATCAACAAAATCCATTAAGTTGACTAACGGAAGGGACAATTTGTAAGGTGGATATCTTTGAAAGGGAAGTTTATGTAATTTCGATAGTAAGAGGGGGGAATTTGTATATTCTCATAATAGTAGGGGGGTTAGTGTAATTAACCCTAAATCATAAATCATATGATGTATTATGTGGAATAAAATTGAAATTTGATACCAAGACATTAGGTTCATAAAATGATTTTATTTTCTAAAATCAAATTTAGCAATTGAACAGTAAATTTTAGAAAATAAAATCCAAGTTGACTTGGACTTTTCAAGTATTGGTCCTAAGTATATTAGGAAGCAATTTCAACTTTCCTAAACAAGTTGCATGAGGCAATCCCATTTTCTTATTCAATTTTTTGTATCCATATACAATTAGGAATCATATATTTTGTTCAAAATTATTTATTCATACTTTCTAAATAATGGTCCCATTAATATTAAGAAAAAATTCGAATTTTCCTAATCAAATTATATGTACAATTAGGAATCATATATATATATATATATTGTTCAAATTTATTTATTTATACTTTCTAAGTGTTTAATGAAATTTACCCCTTGTAGTATTGCAAATGAGCAAATTACCCCTCTATGAAAAGGAAATAGCGATTTACCTCCCTAAATTTTTTAAAACGAAGCAATTTACCTCCTTGTCTAAGAAGGTAAATTACTTCATTTTAAAAAACACTGGGAGGTAAATTGTTTTATTTTAAAAAACATAGGAAGGTAAATTATTATTTTATTTTTCATAGGATGTAATTGCTCATTTGCAATATCATAGGGAGTAAATTGCAATTTTTTCTACTTTCTAAATAATGGTCCCATTCATATTAAGAAGTAATTTGAATTTGTCTAACCAAATTGTATGTACAATTATGAATCATAAATTTTGCTCCAAATTAGATTCATCTATACTTTCTAATAATGATCCCATTCATATTAAGAAATAATTTGAATTTTTCTCACCAAATTGTATGTACAATTAGGAATCATAAATTTTGTTCCAAATTAGATTTATCTATACTTTCTAATAATGGTCCAAATCATATTAAGAAATCATTTCAGTTGTCCTAATCAAGTTGTAGGGGGAAAAAATCCAATTTTCTTCCTTAATTTTATAACAAATATAAATTAAAAATAATAATAATTTTAATAAATAAAACATTTATGGTTTCAGGAAAAAAAAATTCAAATTTTTGGGTGTTGGTGTGATTTTCAGCACCAGTAGCCCACAGGCACACAAGCTATCAAGCAACATATAACACGAATGAAGGTGTGATGTCTGCGTATTGGACGTGTGCACCGCACCATTTTTTATTTTTTTTCATTTTTTCAATTATGAATACCTATTTAATTTAAAGTTGAATTGAAATAATGTTGAATTTCTTTAAAAAAAATTCACATAATCCCCTTTTGATTAATAATGGAAAATACCTTTAATCAATTTTGTTGAAATTATAACACAAAAAAAAAAAATAAAGAAAATTATCCATACTTTTTTTTTATCCAATTAAGTTTCTCCATTTAAATTAAATCGAGAAGTTCTTTAATAGATCAAATCCAAATAGGGTTACAAAATTATTATATATCAAAATACTCTACTAATATCATGTGAGTGGATGTAGCTTTCATTTAAGTATGTTATAATTTGTTACTTCCATAATTAAAAATCCATCACCTTTCGAACTGTGGCATAAACGACATGATTTTTTCTAATCAAGCTTACAAAAAAGCAAAGAATATAATTCTTAGATGGTGTCACGCAAATTCGCTATAAGTGGAAATGCCTCTCACATATCTTGTGAGCTTTTATTAATTCTTTTGTCTTACATATAAGACTGTTTCGTACTAATTTCCCCGATGCCTCTATTGTTGTTCTAATCTAAATGACTTTTTATATTTTTCCTCACACTTCTATAGTACTAATTATGTTTTCTCTATCTCATCAAGTCCAGGTCTAGCAGCATTGGCCTGAGCCAATTTAACGATCATATGTCGAGGCACACTTAGCAATGATTTGGACATGTCGGAAGAGTTCTACATTTTTTTGAGATTTTATTTGTCCAAAGACTTTAAAAAAAATACGCAAGGAACACTTCTTCATTACTTAATGAGGGGTGGGTAGCCGAGATAATGATGAGCCTTCATGCTGGGAAATTTTTTGATAGTATGCGCATGTCAAAGCCATGCTTCTATTCTTTGGTGGAAACACGGAAATTGAGGTGATTGCTTCCACATGTCCAATCATCAAGAGTGAGCTCCATTGATGAGATTGTGATATCTATGCAAACGGTTGGTAATTACAAAAGACAAAATGACAACATGAAGCGCTTTTAGCACTCATTAAAGACTATTAACCACAGGATCCTTCAAGTTCTACGTGCATTATGCGGCCTAGCACCAAAGATTATCAGTAGGCCAAACGTTAATGACATGCGTCTACATCTGATGAACATCCTAGATTTCTTCCCATATATAACGTGTACTTGAATTTGTAAACAAATTAAATTTATTTAATTTAATTTCTATCATTTCCCTCACAAAACACGGGGAATTTCTTTCAACAGGATTGCATCAGATGATGGATGGGCTGCTAATACAAGCATGGGTGCGACCTAAGCAATAGAATATCGTTCATACTGGTCGTCCAACCAGAAATGTGCTGGCCATATGTGACATTGATATGATTTTTCACTTATGTGTATATTGAGTGGGAAGATAATGCTGCTAATTCACGTGTTTCACATTATGCCATCCCATAAGACTCCACATGTCCTTTCCTTTCGATTGGTGAGTACTTAAATTGTTGTTGGTACTTAATCTCATATATTCATGGGAGCTAAGTCATCTCCCTCAAACCGCATTAGATTTTCTCTATAATCGTTAGTACTATGAGGTGGACGTTGGGTTCACAAATTATGAATACTTTCTTGCCCTCTACCAAGGGACTAGGTATACCTAGCTGAGTATCGGAGCCATGACCTCCGGTACGTGACTCCACAATAACCATGCGCATATCCAATTGCCCTACGTTATTGAGCATTACTTTGGAATTAGTTTTGCTAAAACTAAATTTTTTTAAAGAACATATTCATTCATTGATCAAATGTATTGAATAATGAGTTTAGTCCATATAGGCGTACAATCGAAGAATCCTAATATGGTAAGGGGTTTTTCTAATGATTATTCTATATATGTGTAAATTATGAAGAACTTTCCTACGGTTTGACATAATTACAAATACCTCATCGTTGCTTGAAAAACTACCGATACCCCTCCGGTTTTAACGTTTGTTTAAAACTAGCCCAATCTATTAGTCTCTATTAGATTCTCATCCATTTTTTGTGGTGAACTGACCAAAATGCCCTGTGGACTATGAATTATATACTTATTACATAAAATTTTTGATTTTTTTAAGGACTAAGTGGATAACTTGTTTTACAAATTTTAAAAAATTTTCATCCACCTCCTCCGATATTTTAATATTTTTTTGAAAAAGAAAAAAATACAGCAAGGGCAAAGTGACAATTTCAGACCCCCATCCAATGATTACATAATTTCATCAAACATCAGGGGGTATTTGTAATTTTCAAACAACGATGGAGTATTTGTAATTATGTCAAATATCAAAGAAGCTCGTTGTAATTTACTCTAAATTGTAGTGGTTATATGAGTTACTTAATATATGTTGGGTTTTCTAGCGCTTTTGTAGTAGCATATGTTGGATTTCTAACGTTTTTGTAGGTGTATATACAGGGAATGAAAAAGTAGTTTATTTGAATTAAAATGGTCAGTTTGCTATTAGTAATTGAAGACGGCGTCTTCCAAACAAGGTTCCAAATTTTTCATTAAAAAACATTCCGATATTCAAGTTAGATACTTGGTAAAAGATACTTTTGACATCACGTAGATAAGTAGTTACAACTTACTTTATCCCTATTTTTTTCCCCTTTTGGTAGACATATGTCTCGCAGATAACATATTGTGGATTCTAAATTCTTGCAAAGATTCACATTGTTCGTTCGATCGTTACAACTGTCATTTCCCATTATCTTGTATATACTGATGAAAAGTACATCTACAACAACCCTAATCGGCTCAACAGAAAAATGTTTGTCACCACCAAACTCATTAATTTGATTATACTGTATTTTAACAAAATATTAAAATGATCAGACAAATATACTCAATCTCAATGAGCGTCGGACTTTCTCTGTTTGACAACATTCACTTATATATATATATACAGAGAGAATTTATAAATACAGAGTTATATCATAAGAACTTTCGTATGTAAAGTTCTCCTAAAACCAGATATATAGGCCGCTGTCAACTATAAGACATTCTTTATCGACAGGTCGTCGGAGTTGCTCTAAAGTGCTTCTTCCGATTGCAATGATTATATTGAACGCTAAACCATGGTCAAATCCGTGTTTAATTATACACACTTATGTATAAACAAAATTATTATACAAGAATTGGAAAAAGGGTTTCTCTTTGGGATTTGTTGATTTTGTTTCATGCTAAAATGAAGATAAATTGCCTCATATATGTAAAGGATAATTCTTTAGAAGTATGAAAATGATTCCATTATCATCTGTTGCTCAGCTGTAATTATAATAATTCACACCTGTGATAGGAAGGAACACCTTGCACGTATACTATATATATGAACGGTTCGCTATTTCATTCTTCAGGTGCCAACGGCGGGAAATCGATTATTCCCACCCTTGAAAAACCCTAATAAACAATTCTCATTCCCCATACAAAGAAGGAGAGGGAGAAGAAAATCAATTCACCTTTTCTTTCGCTCTCAATTCTTCGCCATGGCTGCTGCTGCAGCATTCCATTCCTCCGCTGATTTATCGCTCTCATCAGATGAAAACGACGGCGTGAAGCTGAACCCGGCGTTAGAAGAGCGTGAAGAGGATGAATTTCAGAGGGGAAATGCTCCTCTCAAGTACATACCTCTTTGCGACGTGTACTCCGCTACTTCTCCTTGTGTCACCGCTACCGGATCGAAAAAGGTCAAGGCTGCTGCCCGTAGACCACCACAAATCAATAGACATGATCAATTGAAAAACCGCCGGATCGCCGTGACGACTCAGTTGCCTCAGGTTTACTTAAGGCGGCGGAAGAGAGAAGGGGACAAAAGCTCTTTTTTTGGGTCACTGAGTGTGCCGGGTTCAGATGTGAAATCGGAGGAATTGGAGGTTGATGGAGAAGGAGTGGAGAGTGAAATTAAGCGGAGGAGAGTAGAGAACAGTACGGAGTTGATGAAATTGGGGGTTGAGTGTAAGGCATCAAGTAAATTAGATGATCAAAGGCAGATGAGTGATGGTTTAAAAAAAATTAATTGTAATAATCTTAGGAAAAATAAGAACTTTAAAAGCATTGTTAATAATGGTGAGAGCAGAAAGCGGAAAAATGATTGTTTAGAAGATGATTTAAAAAATTCAGAAGCAACAAAAAAATGGGTCTGGTACGTGTTGGTTTTCCCAATCTTTTAAATGGATAGATCTTTCAAATACTGTGACTGGTGATGTTCAATTTGTGTTTCAATTGGGTGTGTTCCTTGGATGCAGGCTGAGTTTCAAGGGCGTCGATCCAAAGAAATTTATTGGGTTACGATGCAAGGTAAGAACTCTAGTAATCTTAAGTAGTCTGAATAAGAATGTTATATTTGATATCATTGTAAAAGTATTTATCACGTGTACATCGTTTGTTTATGTGATTAGACATGCTAAAAGTCAAGCAATTTGTGTATTTCCATGCAATTACGCTCTTTTATTATTTTGATTTGTTACTATACATAATTTGAGAGCTTTATGGGAATAGGTATACTGGCCGCTGGATGCAACTTGGTATTCTGGTCTCATAGTTGGTTACAATTCCGAGACTGGCCGTCACCATGTAAGTCTCTTTCTTGCTTGATGTACTAGATTTATCTGTGTTCACTTTGGTAACATATGGAGTGCAATGCAGGTGAAGTATGAGGACGAAGAGGAAGAGAACCTGAGTTTGTCCAATGAACGAATCAAGTTCCATATCTCCTCTGAGGAGATGGCAAGTTTGAAGTTGAAATTCCGTGAAAAGAGCTCAGAAGCTGATGGCATTGATGTGAATGAATTGATGGTTTTGGCTGCTAGTTTAGATGATTGCCAGGAGACTGAGACTGGGGATATAATTTGGGCTAAACTTACTGGTGCGTCCCTGTGTGCTTTTGATTTTTCATAAGGTGAAAAGTAGATGTTTCTAGCTGAATACATACTAAGATCATATCAGATTTTGTTACTTCATATGCTTATGTGATTTAAAATCTATTGTGCAAGTACAAGGTAGGACACTTGTCACCCATTTCTTGTGCCAGCAGTTATTAATACCACCTTTTTGTAAGTTACAGATGAATTATTGCTCGTCTGAGTATTTGTTATCAGTAATCTAGTTTAGTGATGCGGCTTTTACTTTTAGCTTTACTCTGTAACTAGTTATATAAGGAAATAATTCTCAACGTTGCAAGTATTAATGCAATCACTGACTAAAACTTCGGGATATATTCAGTGGTAATCAAATGGAACCTTTAATCATATCAGGCTTTAGTTTAATGAAACTTACATATCTAGTTTGTATAACTTCTTGTGAAATAAAACTGAACACTTGAAACATATATGTTTCTTGTGCGTTATTGCCCATTAATTATAGTGCCTGACATTAAATGCATGAAGCGCGGAAGGAGGAAATAAATGATTAATTAGCTGCGTTTCATTTATTAAGTCTTCCTCTACCTCTTTTAGCTGCATTGTTAGCAGCAATGCAAGTGTCATAACAAAAATATACTTGAGTAGAAAAACTGTGAATCAGACTGATGATTTTGTCCTCTCAATTCGTATAATCTCTTGATTTGTATAATGTGTACCTAGTAACAACATTTAAATGCCTGATCTTTTACTTTTCCTTGTTTCTGCACTGTTGCCTTTTTCTCTCTTTTCTTTTTCATTTGGTTCTCTCCTTCCCCTGTCAAGCAATTTCCTTTCATAGTGTGCATGAGGGTCAACTGACGCAAAATATTCCATGTATGTTTGTTCTTTCTTTCAGAAATTGACATGGTGAAGTTAACACCTCAGTATGAGCGCTGGAATTTATGTTATTGAGCTTTTATAATTTTGTAATAATGATAATCCTTGATTACCATATGTGGGGATTCTTTTGCCTTTTATGCTTTCTTGTTGTTTTTGGAGACGGGGTACTAAATTTGGAGGTTGAGAACTTGATTCCCTGTCATGTTTTGTTCTTTCTGTATCAATAAATGGTAGGTTGTTATTGTCGAAACCTTAACACCTATGTAACTCCCTTTATTTTATTTTTCAGTTTTTATTAATCTGTATATGTTATGTAAGTACTTCTTTCTTATTTATGAAAGTCTTTTAATTAATTACTGACATCTGTCGCTCTATTTCATATAGGACATGCTGCATGGCCAGCAATTGTTTTGGATGAATCACATGTGGGTGAACGCAAAGGTCTGAACAAAATCTCTGGAGAGAAATCAGTCCTAGTACAATTCTTCGGTACCCATGATTTTGCTAGGTAGTATTAAGTTTTAAGGACTGAAGATTTTTCTCCTAGCATAGATTGTTGCACAGTTTCTGGGATATTCATCCGGCTGGAAATTGGTAATACATACTGTCATCTGGGTGGTCTTCATTTTTGCTTTCTTCTTAACATTCAGGGTGACGCGGAAGCAGGTTATCTCTTTCCTCAAGGGTCTTCTTGCGTCCTGTCACTCAAAGTGCAAGAAACCAGCTTTTGTACGAGGATTGGAGGAAGCAAAAATGTAAGCTTTTTTCATCAACTTTCTTAAAGGTCAAATACCTGTAATTTTTAATGATCTTCTATTTGAATGCCATGTACACCTATTGATTGTATAAGATTCTCTCTGCAAATTTAGTTAATATGCTTGAAGAAAAGTAATCTGGAGTGAGAAGAAACGATAGAGTTCAGATATCGTTATATTTATCTCAACTATCTTTGTTAAGCATAGCATAAATTTATGTTTCATGCATGCTTTCATGTACTTCTTGCATCCATGCTTAGAGCATATTAGATGTCTTAAAAGCCAAAGTGCTTTTACTTTTTGCTTCTTATGACTAGAGGGTTGATTGAGTTATAGAATCAGAAGTTTATGTGCACGTGATGGTACTCCCAGCTGATCTCCCCTCTTTGAGGGCTACCTGGTCCATTCGAAGGGAACTTACAATTAGCTGTTGGCTCATTTCTTTGATTGATTGAACGCAAGCTTTCCTTTCTATAGCAAAAGGAAGTTGTTGCTTAGCTTTTTTCCTATCTAAATGGCAAATTTCCGGAAATTTTGGTTTGCTTGTGAAGCATGGTGGAACTCTTCTCCTATTACATTTTCCAAACCTCCAATCAAGTCTGTTCTGAATTTTTTGCAGTGTTTGGTTTTTTTGATTGAAAAGGAACAGCTTGACCTTTACTATATAATGTTCATCGTCAAACTGCTGTAAATGACTAATAAGGACCAGTCGAAGCTGTACAATTTGAGGAAAACAAAATGATCATTCTATCATTGTAATGAATTATTTGATATTTACCTTAGTAGTTAGGCTTTGTAAATAACTCAGGTATTTGCTCTGATCAGGTATCTTAGCGAACAGAGGCTTCCAAGAAGAATGCTGCAGCTGAGAGATGGTGTTGATGCTGGTGTGGATTGTACTAGAAGTGGAGAGCATGGAGATGGTGCTGATTCGGGTGATGAAGAGTGCACGAGCCATGATGAAATAAGCAAGAAACTTGAGGATCTTAAAAGCTGCCCATTAGAAGATGGAGAGTTGCAAATAATAAGCCTTGGTAAGGCTCGCTATGGTAATATTGCTATAATAACAGAGATGGTGATATATTACTACACTTGTTGCTTTCTGTTAAGCCTTAGTTCAAGCATTCCGTGGTGGTACTCCCTGAGTTCTCCTACGCAGGGATGGCCTGCAATGTGGTCGGATGCTGGTGGTCTAGTGCTTAGTACCTTCTGTAATTAATTATTCATCTCACTGTTGTAGTGTTGATGCATCAGTTTGACTAGTAATTTTCCAAGTGTACGTTCAGATTTAGAAGAACCTCTTATAGTTAATGAATCAGCTTATTAATTTCTTGTGCATGTGAATTTCATGCAGGAAAAATTGTGAAAGACTCCTGTAATTTCCAAAATGAGAGATTTATATGGCCCGAGGGATATACTGCGGTGAGGATGTTTTCTTCAATAACAGGTGAATCATCGCTCTGAAAGGTGTTTGTTGTTAATTAGTTCTTTTGCATGTTATCTGGTACTTTCTGTTCCTACATCCTGTCTACCATTTGTTTTTTGCTTTTTGCTTCAGATCCAAGTTTGCATACCTTATATAAGATGGAAGTACTGAGAGATGTTGACTCGAAGACCAGACCTTTGTTTAGAGTTACAACAGATAATGGAGAAGAGGTATCTCATAAGCTACCCTACGAAATTTAGGAAAAAATCAGCTTCTGTGCTCTGTTTCCCTGTCAATACCATTAATTCTTTTTATATTCCTGTATATAGGCTTTTAAGTTGTTGTGCGCTCTGTTTTTCCATGTTGTCACTTTCTTTGTGTTCTTTGTTTCTATCCAAGTAATGCCTTTCCCTGCCTGAGGTTTAGCTTTCAAACTTATATTTTTGTAGCCTATGGAAATTCGAAACCGGTGGTTCATTTTTAAATGAGGTTGGTAATACTGTTACTGAAAGGAGATTAACTGTTGGATCTTCTATGACAATTCGAGGTGCTGGTTGTAGGGTAAAGTCTGTGGAGACTTGTTGAGGCATCCACACGGATAGTAGAAGATAACTGAGTCATCATGCTTTGCGTCCTCTTACATTTACTTGTTCATTAGTACTCTGCTTTGGACAGATGTATGGCCTAATGAGGCTACTATGAAATTTCCCTTTTATTTTGCTTCATGGTTTCTCTTGGTCTTATCCCTCATGCTATTGGGGTTGGGGGTAAGTGCCAGAGGTTGCACCTCAAGAAATAATAGAGTTAGTCATCATATAGATTGATTTAAAATCTGATTCAAAGTAGTACCTATTGGTATTAAGGAATATGGTGAACTGAATTCTCTTCAATTTATAGATCTGTGTGCAATTTTGAATGTTGAATTCAAAGGGATCAAATATGAAAGAATACTCTGAATCATAGAGCTATCAGCTATGCTCAAGTGGTATCATCTTTTCTATGTGCGAACATAGTCTGCAAGGAGATAAAGCTAAATAAGTCTCTCAGATTGAGTGTTTCTTGTCATGCTTAATGAAAGAGTCACCTTATTTTCAGTTGTTTGAGAATTATAAGCATGAACCGGCTATTGGAGATAGCCCTTTATATGAAAAGCAAAGTTCCTGGAAGAGGGTGATCAAGGAGGCAAGTCAAGAGAAAGATTTCATATTTCTTGCCGGAAAGTTATCTGGCTATGGAAAACCTAACAGAATTGCTTAGATGGTTGATCAGGCCGGAACACGTTGTGGATGGACACAAGGTGAATATCCCTGAAAGTTGGTTATCCTTGCTTGTCACCAGGGATGGAGCAGGCTAGGTTACTCGAATGTTGTCTTTTAGTTCAAGAATGTGAGGTGCTTCTGCATTTTCAGGGTAAGAGGGTTGAGAAAATGGCTTGAGCTAATGTTAAAGTATACCTGCTACAGATGGAAGTTTCATGTCGTGGTTATCGCCACAGGACCATGGTAAATGTAATATGTTGGTTATTGATTCAAGGATGTAAGTTGCCCTGCATTTTCACGTTGAGAAGGGCAGAGAGAATACCTTTGGCTTTTGTTCAAGGGCAAGGCACCATGGAAGGATTTGAATCATGGGTGTAACACAGGATTGTTTACGTATATGACCTATTGTTCATGCAAATTGGGATCCTCATTTTGGTCAACTGGCTGGTGGAGTTTTTATGGGAGGTTTGCTCCCTAAAGAGAAGCTTTTGAAGTTTTAAGAAAACCGGGTCACTTTCTTTAGCAAAATTTCCATATCTCTTTTTCTTTTCCATGTTAGCCATTTTGATGGTCATGTGTGAACTTTTGTTTTTGTTTCATGCATGCCATCTTTTTGTCTCGTATCATTATCAAGTGTGTAATTTCATTTTGTTTTAATGTATCACAAATTTGTTCTGAGCCCCCTTCTCAGTAGTTTGCTGCTTGGTTGCAAACCTGCTTAATTCAGGTTTATCCTTTTGTTAAATGATCTTTATTCTGCAGTTTAATGGACCGACTCCATCTGCTTGCTGGAGTAAAATATACAAAAGGATTAGGACAGTGCAAATCAGGAATCGGGACTATAACGCTGATCAGAGTTTTGCTTCTGGTTCATATATGTTTGGTTTTGCCCACCCGAAAGTTTCTAAACTCATAAAGGTATTATGCACAACATTACCCTGTATTAATTATTCTAAATGCATAACAATCTTCTTTTTCTGTGTATCCAACATGTTATATTGATTTATTTACTAGTTCGAAATTCCGTATCTTTGAAATTGCCATGTCATGCATAGACTGAGGGGACCGCCCATACCTAATGAATATCTGCAACAAAAAGATTCTGAAGTTAGGGATAGTGGAATGCCTGTAAATAGCAGTTTGAACATGTTTGCATTCATGTCTATCTCGATCATATGAGCTTTTTAAGAAAACAATTTCCATGCCATTTACCTGTTGTAGCCTCCTTCAGCTAATGCTCTTGGCCATTGTTATAAATTATGGCGTTGCCTAGTGAAAGGGCTAGAATAGAAGTGTAAGATCTCTGTTTAAAATTATTCTGTTTGCTGTGGATCATAATGCATCTGTGTTTGCTGGAACAAGTTTTTGATGCACTAGGCCATGTGATTATGTGGGCATCAATGTTTCATAATGTTGTTGTGAGAGCCTGTTGCCTTTAATGTCAACTTGGGTCCACTACTAACTTCCAAGGTGGCTTTATCTTCCATTTTATATACTTTAGTAAAACATTCAGCACTGAAACATAATTTAGTATTTGTTAATTTTAGGAATTTGTTCTTTAACAGTGAAGGGTCTAGGTTGGAATTCCTACGTTTTTATATTTAGGATTTCCTGTATGACAACCTGTCATGGTTTGTCACAACAATTTGCCTCAAATGAGCTTATGTGCAGTTGTTCAATTTCCATTTCCATGATTGGAGAATTTAGATACAGGGATCCTCTCAGTAGTTGTAGATTTCCAAAACTCGCCTAGAAGGAAACTTGCTGCTGCTAATTATGAACTCTAATATCTCTAATTTACAACACAATGAGTCTATAAAACACTGCAAAAATTTCTGGCCCATTCTCTTTGTGGAGCTTTTCTGGTCATACTTATTTCGGCCCACTTTAGTTGTTTTGAGCTTTGATTTAAATAACCCTAACTCAAGATATTCTCCTATTTAGCAAAGTAGCCATGGAGGTATCAACTCATCTCCAGTTACTTCAATCTCTCAACATACAGCCAGCACATACCACCTACCTTCTCATCTGCCCATCTCCATCTTTTTGTAACTGCCCCTGCTAGCGCTCCTCCTTCTTCCTCCCCTTTTCCCGGCCATTAAGCTCTACCCTTTTTCTTCTTCTGCCCACCACCACCAACACTTCAGCCTTGACCTTCCTCTGTCCTCAACCACCCCCCTCACTGCCTTTCTTGTTCTCCTGCTCCTTTCTTGCCCACTGCCCCAGTTACTTTTTTCTTCAGATCCGATCCACATCTGGTGGCTGCTATGGCCAGAGAAAAGACGAGCCGGAAAAGAGGGGGAGATGGTGTGGTCCAGCGTGTGAGCCGCCGCCGCCGTTGCCATAACCCCGGTTATGGGTCAGAACAGAGAGCAGTTGAAGAGGTGATGAGAGAGAAGGTTAATATTTGGAGATAAGAGGGAGGGTGAAATGTGATGAAAAATTAATTAAATTAAACTGTTTTTGGACTGTTGAATTTGAATATCTTGCAATTATCTTCACCATTAAAGACTGCCACATTCACACATATCCTATTATGTTTTCAACAGAAATAGGAAAGTAGATTTACAGTCCAGAAATATTTTTAAGTTCCAAACATAATAATTAACAGCACTATTTGTTCTAAAAACCATTTAAATCACCAAAACCCTGTTTTGCAAGGTGTTTCAGAAAGCTAATCGAATGGGCCTTAATTAAGTCATCAATAGAATGACTCAATATCGAATATTCCAAAATATAGAACATTATCACTCTGACTGTTACTGAGGCTACCTTCATTATACTTGATGAGGAAGAGCTGGGAAAGGTTTCCGGGTTATTTTATGTATGTTATAAAATTTCGTTCTGTCAGTAATGGAGGCTGCTGGTCATGTGAGTGAGCTGGATTATGCAACATTTGGAGTTATATACTCAACCGATAAAAAATATTTCACTTGTGATGCATATGTTTATGATTGATATACTGCTGCACACTTAATATAGACAACTGTGATACTATTCATTGGCATGCGTTAAACATGAGAACTGTGCAATCTGTTTGTGTATGGTTGTAAACATCTATTCTCTCTGTTTTATCTGTTTATTATTCATTAATGTCGTCTGCAATCTTTCCTAAAAATCAAAATCTTTATAATAGTCCTGAATCTATGTCATGATCAGGGCCGTATAGTGTTTGAGTGATTGCATTTTGATACTTCATTTATAGTTACATTAAGTTAACATGTATGATTAGGTTTGACTTTCAACCAGGTGTGTGTTCATATTGCCTGATTTTTGTCATGGCATGCACCTTTCCCCTCTGATGCCTTTCTTGGCGTACAAATTAACGCCTTAATATTTACAGGAGATGTCAAATTCCCAGCCATCTTCAAAATCTTCCCAGGTGGCATCTAGGAAAACCAAAGGGGTTCCTATTGGTTACAGGCCTGTCCATGTGGAATGGAGGGACCTTGATAAGTGCAATGTGTGCCATATGGATGAGGTAGGGTTTTCTTTTGCTAAGGATTAGCAGTTTCGGATTGACTCAGGCTTGAACTTGGCTCTTTTATTTCATTTTATATTTTCTTCTGCACTAGTGAGGCCTATATAGCAGGAAATGCCTTCAGACAGTATGGTTTTCTTCTTTTTGTCAACATTGTTTTCTTCTTTTTGTCCAATGTTGATTTCCTTATTATCTTCTTGATTGCCCTGGCAAAAGTAAATTGCAAACTGAATCTGCTGTTGTCAAATATTTGCTTCAGGAGTACGAGAATAATTTATTTCTTCAGTGTGACAAATGCAGGATGATGGTAAGTCCATTTCCTTTACCTTCTAGCTGGTTTCTCCAACTCTATCCATCAATGTGCGAGTTAGTCCTCCTTGCTGGCAAGGAATCATTGCTAGAGTACCTTTCCCATTATATGTTAATTTTTTTCTTGCAATTATTAATTCATGCCAGTAGAGAAGCTTCCTGATTTGTTTACTTTCTTATAACTGTCTGGGGTTCAATTTTCATCTACTTCAAATAGTTGAATTTACTTGCCACCTGTGCCCTGTAGGCAGACCTCATGTTGCTTGATTCCGTCTAGGGGGTGTGCTAGATAAAAGGTTATCCATGGCTTTATTGTGGTTGTGTAGCATATATTTATTTCTATTGATTCTAAAGTACTTGCAGTAGCTTAACCTTTTGGCATGTCTAGTTAAGAGTTGTGAATTCTTTTTTCCCCCTGTTCTGTTCCTCCCTACATTGCAGTTATAGAAGCTTGATAATGTTAATTATCTATACCCAGCAATAAAGAATTGGTAGCTACAAAGTTTAGCATCTCGTGTATTTACTTATACTGGCAAAGTGTTGCGCAGTTGATATTCCTGCAAACTGCACTGCTTGGGATTCCCTTTAATATGACTTGATGTTTTTTGGGCAAGGTAATATGAGTTATTGTCGGCTCCTGTGGTCAGAGGAGTCTCTTTAAGACTCCTATCTTTTCAAGAGCAACTATCTTACCAGATATTTTTGTATCACTTGCTTTTATGTATTACATTCTTTCCGCAAGCAACATGACTTTTACTTCTCGGTTTTGTTTTCCTTCTTTATTTTTGGTGAACTTTTGTTAATTACTTTTTTCTGTTCTGTCTTGTTTTGTAATCCGTGATACTGGTTCAGGTGCATGCTAGATGCTATGGAGAACTTGAGCCTACTGGTGGTGTTCTTTGGCTATGCAACTTATGTCGTCCGGGAGCTCCTGAATCTCCTCCTCCATGCTGCCTGTGTCCTGTAGTAGGTATTTAAAAATCTCTACTTGTTTCTTCCTTCAACCTCTTTTAAATATTTATTGGGGGCATATTGCTGTTTAGAATGAACAAAAAACCTAATGCAATGTCATGGATATGGTTTAGGAGGTGCTATGAAGCCTACCACAGATGGACGTTGGGCTCATCTTGCTTGTGCCATATGGATACCAGGTTTCTTCTGTGTGATTCACAAACACACGCATAGACAAACACTTTTTTTGTTTGTTGGGTTATAGTATTTGTAATTATTTAAACCATCTATTTTATGTAGAAACCTGTTTATCTGATATAAAGAAAATGGAGCCCATTGATGGATTATGTAGAATCAATAAGGTATCTTCTCTCTTTCTACGTTTCCTTATGTCAATCTTTAATGTCTTCTCTTTAGTTCTCATTGATTACCTTTCAAGTGAAAACATACACCAGTTTTAGTGTTTGCCCTACAATCCCTCGAACAAATTTCCCTCAGCGAGAGGAATATCATGTCATGTTGTATTATTAGACGATTTAGTTATGGTAATTACTTCATGCTTGTACGTAGCATAATCTTTTCAATCATCTCTTATTTTCTCCTATTCTATGAAGGACCGGTGGAAGCTGTTATGTAGCATCTGTGGTGTTTCTCATGGAGCGTGTATTCAGGTAGATTTATCCCTTTTTCTTTGCATAAGCTGTGCTGAGTCTCTGACAACTAGTTTTTATTTTCTTTATCTTTCTATTCTCTTTTCTTGTTGGTGGAGGGTTGAAATAACAATTATCAATGATTACGTAACGTCTACTAAATAATGTGTTCTTTCATATGTTTGTCTGGGTTGTGGTGGCAAAACACTATTCTCATAAATGCTTATACTCTTTGAAGGAAGATTCAACTTGAGTATTGAACAATTCAAGAGCCATAAGTTTTGATTAATGCTGTGTCAAACATTTTCTTACTGAAGTTTTGTTTAACAATGTTTGGTAAGGTAACTGTATGGCGAATTTGACTCATTTGTATCACTTGTCTAGTAATGTCTGTTCCCACATCTTGTAGCATGTGAAATGTTCTTCTATCTTGTCAGCCAATCTGTTATGCTGATTTTACTGTTTCTTTTGATTCTTATCAGATGGAAAGCCTATTTATTTTCCCTTGTGCTGTTTTAATTTTAGTTGAATGTGTGTACCTTTGCCGACGAGATAATGATAGTAACTGGTTTGGTCCTTGACATTAGAACTCTGCAGTCTTTTGTATTTTTCCATATTCATCTTGTTGCTTCTTTGTTAGAGCTTCTATTGTCAATTTCCGATTTCTGTTCTGACCATATTATTATTAATAATTTTGCAGTGCTCAAACAACAATTGTCGTGTGGCATATCATCCTCTCTGTGCACGTGCTGCTGGGTTTTGCCTTGAGGTATCCAATGTCTGTGCATCTAAGTTATTTGCTCGCTTGTAGCCTATTAAAACTCGTTCACTTTATTTGCGTACTTTTAGGAAACTTTCTTTGTAACTTCTTTCTCTCTTACTCGTATATCTTGTTTCTAGCCTGAGGATATGGACGGACTGCATTTGGTACCTTTCGATGAGGATGAGGAGGATCAGTGCATTCAACTACTTTCTTTCTGTCGGAAACACAGGCCCACATCTAATGAGCGTTTGCCTTATGATGAACGAATTGGACAAAAAGCTGTTGAACTTGCAGACTATATTCCACCGACAAATCCTTCTGGTTGTGCTCGTACTGGTATGTACTCATTTCTTCCATTCTTCATAATTTTAGTGATTATATATGTAACTTTTATTTGTGAACATAAAATGATTGGCAATGGTTGAGATCCATGTCCTAATTTCACATCAGATCCTCGTGTCTGCTAAATTCTTTGATTTACACATATTTTATGTAGGATTCTAGCCTACTTTCCTCTTGTACTGCTCCTTGGTTAACGCAGCAATTCTGTGCTGCTTGCGACATACTCTCCGATTGGGAATGAACCTTAGGCCAGTTGCAATGGCTTGACTTACTAGAATTTCTGGAATGAGCCACAGGGGGGGGGGGGGGGGCGGAGGGGATAAGGGACCAATGACAATATGTTATAAGTGATTCTCTGAACTTGTTTCAATTATTCCTCTGGACACATAGTTTTAGGTTAGAGTTGAAGTCTTACTTTTAAACCTCAAAATAATGGACGGGAGTTGGTGTTGCCACATCATTACATTTAAGTGAAAGAAGCTTTTGGAAGAGAAAATTGCCATTGCAGGATGTGGAGCACTATTGAATGGACATTCTAGAAAGGAAATTGGTGAGCATATAATCTGGGTAGAAGTAATTATACTTTAACAAAAACTTGATAAAAACTCTACTGTTCCTTGATCAGTCAATGTGAGGCCCATTTTTGGAGCCTGCAATTAGAGGATAGTTTATTGTGCTTAAACTAAGAATGTAAACTATGCTTTTATGTGAGGGTATGGATGATGCCTGGCTAAATTGGTCTATTTAATAAAAAGACTTTGGTAGAAAGAGCTCTTGATTAGGCTTTTTGTGCCAAGCCAATTCCTTTTGCTGTTTGCAATAATCCCCTTTGGTAATGACAACAGTGCAGATGGACAATTGAATTAGGTTTCGGGTTTATAGTAGAGCACTTCTCACTTTATGTTGTGTTATTAAACATGCTAACTTTCAACACTGTAACATGAAAAATTGAGTGAGTGAGCATGATTGGGAATAGCACGGAGGATCATTGATCAATCGTATGTGATATCAGCTCCTATCGTGGTATGTGTTCCGAGATGAGGTGGAGGCAATGGTGATGTATTAGGTTATGGGAGTAAGTGGGATGCAATGAACACACTGCTGTTATGGGCACTTGTTCACTTTAGAAAAATAGATTATGGATTTGTATCTCTTACATAAGTTGAATTCAAAACATGAATGTGAAAATGCCCTTGTCTGCTGATTTCTCTTACATAAATTGAGTTCAAAACATGAACGTGGAATTGCCCTTGCCTGCTGACGAGGGTAGTGAACTCTATAAGTTAGGATGAGAGCTTAAACTAACATGATGGGAATTAGTAATTGGATGTGCAAGTCTTTACTTATAGCTTTAATTCAATTTTTCAACTCAATGAGATAGTTAGAATTTTCAGTGAAGAACACTCTTTATTGTCTTTGATCTCTTTTACATTGAATTCTTAGCAGCATAGTTGTATTATCAAAGTTTGGATGCTTAAAATATTCACCTCGAATGATGCTTAATCATGTTTCTAGGTAACAGCACACACACACACATGTATATATGTATGTGTGCACATGCATATGCATGTAGGTGCATAGTAATGAACTTAAGTTTGGCTTCCACTTGACTGTTACTTGATATACAACTCTGAGGGAAAGTGGTGAGTTGTATTTCGCTGTATTCAATGACAATGTCAGATATAGATATTTAGTTATTGCAGAGAAGGCTCAGGTCTCTCACACGACTGGGTTGATTAATGTTGTGTAGGAATACATTATCCAATGTTTTCTTGTTGGACATTTGTATGATATTTTATGCATATATTTGGGTCGGCCTATGCCGAAAAGGAGTTATCGTGTTTCCTCTAATAGCATACTTGTCAGATAGCCTTGCCATGTATGATGTTTCATCAATTAACCAACCCCAAGATCTTAGAACCGCATTGTGTATTCTGATTTAGTTTCACCTATTTTATGAAACTGTATAGATGGGATTTCTCTGATCTAATTTTTCTGTTCATCTGATAAGAGGATCAATATGATCTTATCAAATGCAACAGCTAATAGCTTTCCATTAACTTATGTTTCATAATCAGGGAGAGAACTGTACTCTGTTTATGTTTTGACAAAATGGGTGGTTTTCTATGTAAATTTCCCCTGTTTGGTTGAGCATTTTGCCGTAAGCTATTTTGCATCTTTGCTGCTTTTTCTGGAATTGAATTAATTTGGAACATTGTTACGGTAATGAGTTTGGATTCTCCATATGTTCGTTAAGAGAACTGCTATTGAGAGATATCTGATTTTTTCTGTTTTCCTTTATCTGTAATTAGAGCCCTATAATTTTCTCATGAGGCGAGGGAGAAATGAACCTGAAAATCCTGCTGCTTCATCAAAGCGCTCGTATGTGGAGAACCAGCCACACTTGCTTGGTGGGTGCAGGCCCCATATGCCATTGTGGAACAAAGTGTCCTCCAATGAAGTTGGTGGTTCTAGATATTCCGTTGATCTTAACAAGCTTCAGGCCTCTCAACTTGACCCATCTGGCAAGATTCTTTCGGTGGCTGATAAGTACAATTACATGAGGAATACCTTTAGAAAGAGACTGGCATTTGGTAAACTTTCCGCAGATATCATTTGTTCTCTTTATACAGATAGTCCTGCTACTTGATGTGCCTTCTTTAATTCTTCTGTTTTTCAATGCCATTTTTAAACTTCAGAAGGCTCTTTTATTGCTTGCTCTAATTCTAAAACAACATATGAATATGTGGCTGTTACTTACAGTACTTGTACTCTTCACTGCTGTACATAATCCTGTAAAATTAAATGCATGGGGTGGTTGAGTTTTAGATTTATTGACATCAACTCTCTCCCGCTGGCCTCATTGCTGATACCATTTATGGTTTTCTTTCCCCAAAATTTTGCTTGCAATGTTCTGGTTGGCAGATGCTGGGCACCCTACTTTATTACCTTATCAGCCTATATATTCTCAGTTTATCTTCTACTGTTTTAATTATCACATTATGCATGACTGTTTAGCCCAATGTAGCATGAAATTGCAGCCTTATAGTAAGACATTGCTCTTTCGTGCCTAAGGGCCAAAGTTCTTGTGATTCCTCATTAACTGGTCGTCGTGTTTTACTAAGTTAGAACTGCTTCATTACAGGGATCAAGTTGGTACACTCTATTCTCGTAGCTTGGTAGCAGTCGCTCCTTCCTGTAGTTTTGTCTGTTTATTGCCTCACCATAACCATCCTGTACACATATTTTCCTTCACCCTCGAGTGGAAATTAATTGTGCATCATGCATCAACTTGATCTGTGGTATCATATGTCTTATCTCTCTATCGGAATCTTGTTTTCATTCATAAGCATTAGTCTTAGCCAGCAACTACTACTAATGAAATTCGTTTGTGCTGTTTTTGTTGGTTTATCATGTCAAGAGTAGCAAGTCAGGATTTTTGTCACTCTTTCCTAATGATTCGATATTTTGAGCTGACTGTGGAAAGTAAAAGTTGCATACAATGTGTTGTCAGATGTTTCCTTGACAATTGCATTTTGATGGAAATTTGTTACCCTGAATGACGGTGAGGCTAGAACCTATGCAGGATCTTGCTGTTCCCTTCAGAAGCAGCAAAAACCTTATGGTTTCAAGTCTTGGGTTTATGTAGTAGTGCCTTTTGACGGAGGGTAGTCTTGTATCATACATGGTTTTGATTGGCTGGCTATATCTTGATCTCTCTTGCTTTGAAGAAGAAAAAGAAAACTTGTTCTCATTGATTGTTATGGTAGAAAGGAACTTCGTTTTGTTTCTGACTGTTGCCTTACGCGTCTCACTTTTCTTTTTACCTATCTTTTCTATGTGGGCCCACCTCATTTTCAGTTTATTGGTGTTTCCATGTGTGCCCCTGGCTTTGTTGTTTTCTTTACAGCATAATACTTTAGTATTAATGCCTAATTGTTGTGTTAAGGTTTTTGTCTCCTGGACCTCAATTTGATAAGCTTGCATTTGATGCCTGTATGGATTTTAGACCATCATCAGTTGACCAAATATGATGAGTCATTGACTAAATAATGTGAATGTTGTAAATTATGATGATTATATACACAAACACCCCTTGCCTGCACCATCAAAAATAGAGAGGGACGCACTGAACTGTGAAGGAAAGATAGAGAGATATTCAAGACCTAAAGTGTGGATTTGATCCATACATTTTGTTAAGTGGTGCAAAAAAAAAATTTGTTTATCTATTTTTTTTTTATCATCAGGCAGAAGTATTTAATTTGATATGCACCTTTGGGGATGTGTGGTTACAGGAAAGTCTCGTATACATGGTTTCGGTGTCTTCACTAAACTTCCACACAGAGCGGGAGATATGGTAAATTGCTTTGACCTCCACTTCTTTTTCTAAATTAATTTGAGATTTAACATGTTCTATCTCAATTTATTGCACTATAGGTTATTGAGTATACTGGCGAACTTATTCGGCCTCCAGTGGCTGACAGAAGAGAACATTTAATATACAATTCATTAGTGGTAAGTTCCCACATTTGTTTTGATGAATGTGTTTGTAGCATGGTATGGCTGGAACTTCTGTAGTTAGGAGAGTTTGATGCCTGTCTGATAGAATTACTATTGGAAAATAGTTCAGGATCGTAACCATAACTGCAACATATTATTACGGATGCCGGGCTGTTTTCCATTTAAAAAGAATCACATTTTTCTTAACATGAATTGGAAAAGTAACAAATTGGCATCTTGTCAGAAGAGTTAACTTTTCCATCAGAGCTTGGTAAGCACTGGTAGCCATTCAATTGAAAACAACTGTAGACGCATAACCGACCTTGTTACGGAAGTAGGACGGGAGCCTTAAGCTGATGGTTACCATGCTGATATGCTTAACCTAACTATACTTGGTCCTCCTTTCTAGAGTACTGTCTGCTCAAGACACTCTTTATCCCATTTGCTGGTCGGCTGCTCCATCACATACTTCATTTTCAGTAGTGAATTAGTGACTAGCACTTTTGCTAATGAGAACTGATTCAAGTCTTATCTCATAAAGGATTTGTCCGATTTATGGAGATCAATACATGCTCTGCTTTTCTATATTAGCTTGATCTTGGTGAGTCAACTTGTGTATGCCAATGTACTGTTTTAAGAAGCACTAGCCTGTCCCATTGCCAGAGTAGGAAATACTCTTCTGTTTGATCGTACGAGTAAACTAGATCTTTTTACCTCTGTTGAATTAATAAATTGAAATACATCATACTTCCTTCTGGTTGCAAGTGGTATGTGCGTAAATAGATACAAATAATTGCAGCAGTCACAGCATAGAGTACTAACTGTGGCCTACTAATATCTCCCCTTTTGTTCTTCAAAAGATCTTGCAAGTGAGGCCAAGCAAACTGTGTTCTAGAAACAATAATTCTGAGACAAGTCTCTTAGAGACTTAAATACCTATCCGTCCTCTGAACACATCTGTTTCATGACTGTTTCAGGTTCCATGGTTTTAGAACTACTCAATCTTTTCAATTTCAATATTTATATGCATGTTGTCCAGGAGTTCACTATGTAGTCATATAAGTAGAATCAACACATTCCTCTAATACCTTATTGGTTATCAAATCAAACCTTAGGGACAGCCTTTTCGCAGCCTATGCCTGGTGATAACACTATGGACACTGTATACTTTTTAATAAACTTATCACATATATCCACCATTCTGATTTTGATGATTTTTTCCTCTGTTATGGTTGAATTATTCATTTGTCACCAAGTCACTTCTTGTCCTCTGAATATACACTGTTATTTGTCCATACATTCTAACTATTCCAGATGCATTGTTCTATTGAAAGTATGGATGGTTGATCAATGCATGGCTCATGTCTTTGTCAGATATGCAGTCTTGTTATTGGTGCTTCTGTGTCTGAGTTTTTATGCTGATACATCTATATGCTCGATATGTTCTGCTAAGCTAAATTTTTTGTGTGACAGTGTGAGTCTACTTTATCGATACTCCTATCTATCCATATAATTTCCTAGTGTAAGGATGAATGGGCATCATTTCCAATTACAAAACATATTTTCGATGCTTTTGGCATTTGGTAGCCTTTTGATTGCTTTAGAATTCTTCTAACATTTTTCTCGTGCAGGGTGCTGGAACTTATATGTTCCGAATTGATGATGAACGTGTGATAGACGCCACCAGGGCAGGAAGCATAGCGCATTTGATTAATCATTCATGTGAAGTATGTATAAAATATAGCGGTTTCACTACTAAGTTTTATTCCTTTGCGCAATACTCTTTCTTTCTTTCATCAGGGAGAAAAAGAAAGAACATTTTTGTGTTTGCTCCAAACAATAAGTTCACCTTTTCATGATGCATAATTAGATATCTTTTATAGTTGGCTTGACTAAAGACATCCCCAGTCCTAAGTATATAGATTTTAGGCCTCTCGTCCAATTACAAGGATACTTCTGCCTGTACTTTTCTAGTGAAGAGGTGTGTTCGGCTATGTTGTTGGTTATTCGTCTGTCTTTCTAGTTTTTAGTTCCAAGTTTTTCTTTGCCTTGAGATGATCTCTATTTGTGGTGGATATGTAGTTTAGGTGCTGTCTTTGTGATTGAGGTGGAGATATGATATCTTATGAATTACCCACAGGATGCTGGCACTGTACAGTGAATGAACATCTGTGCTTAGATCCCTAGAATTGGTTGAGTATTTGGATATTCTTAGCTTAATGCTAATACTTCCTAATGTAGCAAATTATTGGCCCTGTTTGGAAAAAGAATCTGACTTTCGAAATGTTGTTAGACCAAATATAGTCACGCATTTCCTATTGAACTGCAACTTCTTTTTGTCTTTTCGAATCTTAAAGTAACTTCAAATTGTGTTTCATAAAATGTGATGTATTACAAACATTCTTTACTGACTGATAATTATATATAAGGTTTTTGACTTATCCAAGTCTGAGTTATTCAATGCTCTGGAAAAACATTTGAGCAATGGAAGATATTCGCGAAGTGTGATATTTCGAATATGTCATGTTCGATCCAGTTTATTCTAGAATGTCGGTGAAGTTGTTTCTTTATATTGCCCTCTTATTGTATATCTGCATCACCCGGATTGCTTGATGTCTGCACAGTTGTGAGGGATAATGGTGCTTGACTTAATGCAACGTTTCCAAGTTACCTCTTGCTTGAGCTATAACCTTGTGTGTGTGTTTGATTATCTAGTTTATTTCAAATTTTCCAAGGTACTTTGTTAAGGCACCAAGCGATGCCCTTATGTCTCTGCTATCTTTGTGAAATCATTCTTCCCTTAGCATGAGGTTATAATTTCACCATCAGAAGTTTTACATGTTTCTTTATGTTTCAGCCAAATTGCTACTCGAGGGTTATTAGTGTAAATGGTGATGATCACATCATCATTTTTGCCAAACGAGATCTTAAAGAGTGGGAAGAACTTACGTATGATTACAGGTGTTCCATCTCGTCACTCAACTGGGTTTATTTTTGTGTCCACAAGCTTACTTGTTTTGTTCTTTGGCTTTGTAGGTTTTTCTCGAAAGATGATCGGCTAATTTGTGATTGTGGATTCTCGAGATGCCGGGGTGTCGTAAATGACATCGAAACTGAAGAACGGGTGACAAAACTGTATGTACCCCGGAGTGAATTGCAAGATTGGAACGGAGAATAAGAGAGGTCAGTTAATCCTTTTTCTGTTAATCCTTTAGTAATTATAATTTGTTGACATTTCTATTACATTGAGATATAAAGATGGAGCAATATTTGATGTGTTAACTGATTAAATTTGTGTTATGTATTGTACTAATACAAGATTTAGGAAGTCTATGCAATTGCCAATGCCTATGATGTCACTTTGCGTTTTCTTTTCTGTTTGAGACTATATTTAATTCTGTGGAGCATTGAGAGTGGTGGTCATGAAGCTAAAGTATTTCAGGGTTTGTGATGTAGGGAGCCGGGTTGATAGTTATGGAGTTCTGTGGTGAACTAAAGATTTCCAAGTTTTACGTATTTTTTTCTCATATTGGTGAGATACATAATTTGTGCAATTTTAGTATCTAATTGAATTCCTTGTAGGTGCTAATGGCAGGACTTCGTGGTATATCTTAAGTATTATGAAGTTATGAATGAGGCAGGTAGGGAAAAAGAACTGGAAAGACAAGTTAGCTGGGCCTAAAGATACATGAAAACTTTTGAGCTGGCAGTTAAGGAACACAATATCTGATGTAGGTTTTTGTAAGCGTGCAAGCATGAAGAAACAAGTTATCATACTTATAATAACCAACTAATTAGTCTTTAAATGAGTTGCCATGTCAAGATCATGTGGCATTTGCAGGTTAACAAAAGCAGTGAGCTGTATTATTGAGCATTGCATGGTTGGCATAACCATTTATGCTTCACTTTTCTTCTTTTGTTTGTTTCCACTCATTCTAAGGTTATGAGTTGGGACTGTGGTTGGTAACTGCTGCACTAGGTCTGTTGTATCGGTATAAGTGTTATCCATAATCTAGGATTTTGATATGGTTGTAAGACATTACCATTGCTGAAGTTTGCTTATTCAAATATCAGTTTTTTGTAATAAGAATAACCACATAACGAATATATTTTACTGGTTCAATTCAAATAGATATTATCTCACTGACTCATCTTGTTCCACAAGGATTTGGCAGCATCTTCAGTAAGAATACTAGAACAGAAGGTGACTAACGGATGTACAATTCTAAAGCCAAGACTGAATAAAATGGTCACTTTTTTGTCTCCAGTTGTTGCTAGTTAGGATCTGCTTGTCACTTGGTTCATTCTGTAACTTCCTCAAAGTTTATCGGTGTACTAATTGATAATTTTAGATTGTTGCTTTCCACAATCACTGATTCTCGAGTCAATACTTATCTTTTTGGTTCTATCACATGATCAGTTAATCTAATTCCAAGACACCCAGAAACGTCCCGGTTTGGGACCAGTTTATAACCTGGCTTAAGATGCAATGTGCTTTCTTTCCTGATTGCCAATCTATTATAGCCTAAGGCTAATAAGTTGGTTCTTCCATTAATATTGATTGATTAATCACTTGGAATGATTATTTTTTGCTCATTTTACCACTTGTCTATTTGTACTTTTTAAGTCGGTATTTGTGTTGCCCTTCTATCCCTTTTATCGTTTTCATAGTTGCACGACCTCTTCCGATATTCTGGTTTTGACGACTCTTTGCACATTATGCAGATTGCTCTGTTGATGGCATCATGGACTTTAAGACCCATTCCAAATATAGATGTCCTCAAGAGCAGCCAGCTGAATTCTTCGTGAGCCTGTGCATGTGTTTGGCAATTAATCCCAAGGCAAAAGGAGTTGCACTCTATTTTCTCTTGCTACATATTTTAGAATTGTGATATTAAGGACCAATAAGGTTTACTTTTTCTATTGAATTGTCTTTTGTAAAAAGTTGTTCACCATAGGTTGGGTTTGTGGCTTTTAAGAGTTAGCGGAAATGATGAATGATTTGTAAGGAAGTTATATTTATTTTTTTCTTTTTTCTTTTTATATATATATAAAAAATAAACCACAGTTGCGTAAAATCTTGGTGGTTCTAATGTTTTGATCTTGTTTTTATCTGAGGATGAAAATGGTTACTCTTTGGATGTTGTAAGGCATTTCTGATCCTCAATTAGAATGTGCCTCGTTTGCTTGTCTTTATATATCTATTTATATTTTTATATAAATAGAAAGTATCACGTGCAATGCACGTGTAGAAATATATTTGTAGAGGTGAAATATTACTTATTAGTTACAAAAGATATTAACCTCATATTTTTATTTATGTTTTTGTAATTGAATCATTAGTATACAATTTATATTTTAAAAAAAGTGATATACTTGTTTCTTGATAAGGAAATCATTTAATTTGTTATTTTTAATTCACTTTTAAACTCAACTGATACTATCTAATAAAAGAAATTTCTTAAAATTAATTGTTTGCATTTTGTATTTACTAATTATTATGTTTAATGAACTTGCATTGGAACATATTAATGCGGAAGTAAAACATAAAAGAACAATATTAAAATAAAATTAATGAAGTTCATTATTTTTTATTTTATTTTATAAGAAATTTCAATGTAATAAAGTTGATCATGTTTTATTTGTAGGATTTTTCTTATGTCTATTTGCTATTTTTAAAAAGTTTCTTTTATGTTTGTTATGTTATTTATGTGTAGTGTTATATTTTTTCTTTTACTATCATTTCCTGATGTCTTTTATTTTTAAGTTTATTGGTGTGAAATGATTTTAAATTAATTAATTATTTATTATTATTTTTAGAAAGATAATGTAATTAGATATATCCATGTATCAATATTAATTTGTAATGCAATGTTCTATAACTATCAAATTACATTTTACTATCAATTATTAAATTTTATCAAAATATTATTTACATTCTTCATTAACTTTGAAATTTAAAATATTATTGCATAAAATGTTATTATTAATAATTTTTAACTTCATATTTTTAGTGTGATTTCTTGGTCTATTAATTCATATAAACTTAAATGGTATTATCTATTTCTTATTCAATAGTATCTTATCTTTTATGTGGACAAATTTAATATTGAATAATTAAATAGTATGAGAATTCACTTCTTAATTAAATATTCATACCCAATTTCAACTAAATAGAAATTAGTGCTTTTATTTGCCAATTTGTTTTATTCATTTTAAAATGGGAACAAACACATTAGTGTTTTATAATTTATTCCAGTGCTACTCATTTTAAATTTTATCGTGCCCTGGTAAATTAATATTTTCAAAGAATTTAAAATTATCTTCTAGCAAATTAATTGCATAGAATTATTATTGAACTATTTATATTTTTACTTGGATATATTTATTATTTTCCAAGTAGTTTAGAGGTATTAGGACTCTTAAATAATTTTATTTTGATAGAGTTTTAGTCTTTTATAGCTAATTTTGATTTATATATTGAAAAGATTACTTAACTAAGAGCATGGATGTATTTTGTTTTATATATTATTGTGATGCTATTTATGTTAAATGTTACCGTGGCCTAGTAAATTAATAATTTGAAGAATTTAAAAATATCTTTTAACAAATTAATTGGGTAGAAATAGTATTACCTATTTACTCTTTTTTAGTCAGATATATTTATTGTTGTTCAAGTCGTTTCTGTAGCACCCTCTAACAGCACTACGACTATATCTCCCCTAATTATCACACTTAATGTAAATCCTGTTATATACGTAATTATCCCTGCTGAGTATAATGACACGTAGCCTCACAATCACAACAAGCATATCTATCACCTCATCCACAAAATCACATATATACATATATATCAAATACGTCAAAAATGGAACCGTTATAGTTAGTTTACATGTCATTCTCGTTTTTAATCCAAAATGAGACGTTTATTTCTATTTATGATGAGGAGAAAACTGCATACTGGCCCGACCTGACTGGAATGCAAAACGTGGACCTATCTGTCGTGAATAGGCACAGCAAAGTCTACACCTGAAAATATTAGCAGAGGGATGAGCCTGCAACTCAATAAGTAAATAACCGGTACCACTATACACGCACCTCAATTATATCAACAAGACAAGAACAAGCAACGTATATAAAATATAATCAATTTAATCAAGCACATTTCATTTCTTTACTCCATGTAGTCATCCCATAACACGACAACCAATCAAACTTGTCTTTTGCTAGTTGGCTTACCAGAAAGGTGATATAGTGTTTTTCTCCACCAACTCAACCTCACTATTCATTCATATATATATACATGAATCCCCTTGGCATGCCACATAGGCTCATCAATCTCATTTTGCATCAAAGCTCTTTCATTTCGCATCATAGCTCTTTTCACATCGCATCATAGCTCTTTCATATCGCATCATAGCTCTTTCATATCGCATCATAGCTCTTTTCATTTCATTTTGCCACATAGGCTATTCAACAACATCAAGGGGTATTCATATTATAATTACATTTAATTTCCATCACTCCCTCGATTCCACATATCACCGTTCTTGTAAGCCAACTAGCCACATAAAACCACATAGCAGCATATTTCACGTACAAGCACATAACATATCTCAATAGGTTTCCTCATTTCACTTTCACGACATAATCATTCAAAGTAATCATCAACCACTCATACAATTCAAAATATATTAGTGCTAGCACGAATCATCGGCTCACATAAAAGTAAAATCACTAAGAAGTGAAACATATATAGATAATACTAATTATTTACGTACACACTAATAGAAATAAAGAACATATATATAAGTAGCACTAATTATTTACTTACCTCGATCTTATACAGATTTAGTTAGCTGATATGAAGTCGTATGATCATCTACTTTATCCCCGTGTCCTATCATAAGGTATAATGCGTATAATTAATATCTAGAATGTCAATTTCTAAATAAATATTAAATAGTATTTATATATATATATATTTCACCAATCTCTCAATATTTCATTAAACCCTTCATCCTAATATAACTACCATTCATAATACCAATTCTTGGATTATATTTATCTCAAAATATACTTATCTTTACTAAATATAACATTTCAAATATATTCTATAATATTTCTCAAATAAAATTTTCAACTCGATTAAACTAAGTCAATCAATTGTAGAAATTATTAAATCTAGTAAATTAAGCAGTTTAAGCCATTAATTATAACACCCCTAATTTAATTAGGACATTTAACCAGACACTAATTATAAATACTCAAATTCATAAAATTTTCCGGTTAAACACAAATCTAATAGTATAATTAACATTTAATAAATGCACTTATTAAATAATATCATTATATTAATTAATTACAAATTTAAAGTATTAAACTTACCTATTTTCGGCAAACGAAATTAATCTGATTCCCTAATTCATTTTGAACAGTAAAATGAATATGGAAGTATTATTACTCTTGTTCGTGTATATATATATATATATATATATATATATATCTTCAATTGGTTAGTGGTGGTGGCATGTGGGCCATGCCATAATTCAACCTCATCCTTATTATTATTATTATTTTTATTATTTTGTTAAACTCTTTTTTTTTAATACCCATTACATCCCTCTTGATTTTCTTAATTAATAAAATTTGCTCCCAAATTTTATATAAAGCTCCAATTCACTCCGTTTAAGTCTTAATATGATCACAATTTAATCTATAATATATCTACTAATTAACTAAATTTTCTTAAATAATTACCAATTAACCCCATAATTATGAATAAAAATTTGTGGGCGTCACAGTTTCCATGTATTAGGACTCTTAAATAGTTTTATTTTTAAAATATAATTTTATTCTTTTATAACTAATTTTGATTTGATTTATTATTAAAAAGATTATTTAAGTAACGGTATGGATGTCTTTTCCCATTGGGAACAAAATCCTTTATGGACTCCAAGCCTAAAACACATCCTCCCAACAGCCTAGCTGGCTACCAGCTGGCCGACCCGCCAATAGGAAAGGTAAAAGCCCATAAGCTTACTTGCTGTTTCACTGAGCTGACAGGCTCAAGAGATGAGCCCATTCCAGCTGGACACATCATAGTACATCTAGGTGGACAAATCCTATGACTTGCCAACACATGGAGACACGTCATACTCCAAGATCTCAATCAGATTCGTTCGGATGAGGCAAGAATAAGCTTATAATATCACTAGTAACATCTTTCGGGGAAAATAGGTAATTTGGCAAGACTCGGTCAAACAGGTATATTTCTCTCGATACTATCCAAATTTCGGACATATTCTTCTGGAAGATAGCCACGTCAAAGCGCTTTCCGAAGGTATACGGCATCAACAACTAACTCCTGATTTTTGCTCCATCAATGACTATAAATTGACCATTTGCGAAGTCATTAGGGGTCAGCTTTGGTACTTATTCAACACTCTCTTTCACAAATTATACAATTTCACTTATTTTTATTGTTGGCTAGCTAGTTTTAGCTCACTCCTACAAGAATTCTATCAGTTACATGAATTATCCTTCACCATTTTTGCACAATCCACTATTATTCTCAGTATATTTTCTAGTTTTCTTTTATTTTATACTTTACTGGCTTAAGCATTGGAGTGCTAATACTTCTTTGCAGATTAGTCCCCCCAATTAGGATTCTCCTGAAGTTTGTAGTACCTCAGAATTCAGGTACGCATCATTGCCGCCGTTTGTCGGAATTTGAGTTCAAGACGTGAGAAATGGCCGATTCAGACCACACTGGATCTTTTAAGGGAGATGCCTCCCACTTGCTGTAGTTGGATCCACTATCCCACCTCCAGATCAGACTTTGGGTGTCGCCAGCGTCCCAGCCCCAACTAGTGACCTCCCAGCTCCAGTCACTAAATTTCCCAATCCAGCTGAAGCCTTTCCATCTCCATCCAGTGTCTTTCGAGCCCCAATTGGTGACTTCCCAGCTGCAGCTGGTGATCCTCTAGCCGCAGTGGCCAATCCTTCAACTGGTCCTGCTTCCTTGAACATGCTCCTTTACGAGCAACTTCGCCAGTTCATAGTGGAAACCAACCATTCGACCTTTTGAGGCTCCCAAGCTAGAGGAGCATGACCCTCTTCCCAGCAGGAGCGAGGAGGAACACCAGGAAGTCGGGCTATCGACGAGCAGGTCCCTGTCGTATAGCAGCCAGATGAATCTCTCCCCACCAATTTCGCCAGCAAGGAGGCCGCCCCCTTTCAGCCTCCTGAAATGTGGCAGGCCCTAAGGAAGGAGATGCTAGAACTTCGCCAATAGATGACCAAGGACGCTCTGCCAGCAGAAGGTGACATTCTATTCAGTGAGGATATCATGACAGAAGAGCTCCCTACTCATTTTCGAGCACCTTCCCACATGCCTGCCTATGATGGCACTTAGGATCCAGTCGAACACATTCACAGCTTGCTGCATAGGTATAGTGACGGTATTAAATGTCGTGTTTCTTACTACAACAAGTTTTTCCCAACAATAATTCGACCAGCTTCCAGCTGGATCAATAAGGTCTTTTGCAGAATTCAACATGCTTTTTATGCACTAGTTTACTAGCAGCCAAAAGTACCAAAAGTCGCCCATCAGCCTTTTTGGGATCAAGTAGGAGGAGAAAGAGACTCTGAAGGCATATATTCACTGCTTCGATGCACTGGAAGTTCCAACAACTCGCCAGGAGGTGCTGGTCAGCGCTCTTATCCAAGGTCTGCGAGGAGGCCCCTTTCTCGAGTCTTCAATTAAAAAGCCCGCTATAGATTTTCGGGAAGTATTAGCTTGTGCTGGGAAGTACATGAACTTGGAGGATGCTTGGCTGTTGAAGAAAACCAACCATGATAAGAGAAGCGACTTGCCCCCGGCTCGTAGGAGCAGGGGCGAATCACAAGGACGCTTCAACCCCCTCGATTTGAAGAACGAGCATTACACCCCACTCATCACTAGCCCGACTAGGATGCTAATGGCCATAGATAGACACCCTGTTTTGCAGTGGCCCAGAGGTATGGAGGAAGGTCCTCAACAACCCAAATCTAAGTATTTTTGCAGGTGTCATCGAGAATACGGGCACGACACCAACTGGTGTCGCCAACTGAGGCAGGAAGTTAAAAGGATTATCTAATCCGGCTACTTGAAAGACTACCTGAACAAAAAATACGAGGTGAGAACACAAGGATGAGCGCCACTGCCAGTGGGACACTCGCAGGAGGAGGAGCAAGCGAACAACCCCATGAGGAGGGAGGGTAAGAAGGATAAGCTCTCTGCTGAAGAACAGAGCCTGGAGAACACCTAGCTAAGGGCGTATTCACATGATAGTAGGAAGACCTATTGACGGGGACTCCAGACGAGCTAGACGAGCTCATGCCAGGGCTGCTAGAACCATTTTGGAGATTAATCACAAAGTACCCGCAGAAGATCCCATGATCCATTTCGGCCCTGCGAACACAGAGGGAGTACATTTACCTCATAATGATGCACTAGTCATTTCGGCCACTTTGGAAAATTACACTGTACGTATTTTGGTGGACTTTGGTAGTCTGTAGATGTCATCTTTTACAAAGTTTACCAGCAGATGGAGCTAAGCGACATCCCGCTAGAACCAGTGGACACCTCGCCTTACGGCTTCGTAGGAGAGATCCTGCTCCCTTTCTCTAGGAGCAGAACCTATCAGAAAGACCAAAATGTTCCAGTTCCTTGTCATGGACATGCCATCAGCCTAATACATCATCCTAGGACGACCTGCTCTAAACGCATTTCAGGCGGTGGTCTCCACATATCACATGTAATTGAAGTTCCCTGCTGGAGCAAGAGTAGGAGAAGTCACATGTGACTAATACGTGGTACGAAAATGCTATGTGGAATCAATAAAAGGAATCAACTGACAGGATATGGAGATAGAACCTCCTAGCCGAGAGAAGGGCAAGAGACCCATCCAGCAAGACGACCAAGGGAATACCATTCTTGCTCATGTACAACCAGTTGAGGAGTTGTTAAGCATCCAACTGATACCGAAGATCTAGACAAGACTACCAAAATAGGCTCCCAGTTGAGCTCTGAACTAGCACGGAGATTAACTACTTTCTTGCAGGAAAACTCCGATGTTTTTGCCTGGACGGCTCACAACTTGCTGTTCACAACTTGAACCTAGATCCTTCCTTCCCTCGGGTAAAGCAAAAGAAGCGGCACTTCGAGCTCGAGAAGGACAAGATCACCCAGGAGGAGGTAGGTAAGCTTCTATCAGCCGAGCACATCAAGTAAATCCAATTTCGAGAATGGTTATCCAATGTGGTATTAGTACCCAAGCTAGCTAACAAGTGGCGTATGTGTGTTGATTTTCGAAATGTCAATAAAGCGTGTTCAAAAGACTTTTACCCTTTACCCCGCATAGACTAGCTGGTGGATCCACTTGTGGTTATGAATTGTTGAGTTTAATGGATGCCTCATAGGGTTACCACCAAATTATGCTCAACCTCGATGACCAGAACCGAGTCAGCTTCATAACATCAGAGGGACCTACTGTTACATTGTTATGCCCTCCGGGCTGAAAAATGTAGGTGCTACTTACTAGCGATTGGTGGACCACATGTTTAGAGAACATCTAGGACACAAGATGGAGGTGTAGGTCGATGACATGCTGGTGAAGAGCCGGCAGGTGGATCAACACATTGCAGAACTAGCTGAAGCATTTGGAGTGCTGAGGAAGTACCGCATGAAGTTGAATCTAGCTAAGTGCGCATTCAGAGTCCGGAGTGGCAAATTCCTTGGTTATATGGTCATAGAAAAAGGGATTGAAGTCAATCCGACTAAAATCCGAGCTATCCAGGAGATGAAACCTCGCGCCAACCTCAACGAAGTGTAGAAATTAGCCGGTCGCATAGACCCCCTCAACATGTTTATATCCCACTCAACGGAGCGCACTTTACCGTTCTTTCAAGATCTTAGAAAGGCCAAAGACTTCGCTTGGCATGAGGTGGCCAACAAGCTTTCTAGGATTTAAAAGCCTACCTGGCCGAGCTATCCCTACTTACCAAGCCATCACTAGGCGAGCAACTATTCCTCTACCTAGCAGTAGGGCAGCATGCTGTAAGCTCCGTGCTCATTAAGGAGGAGGATGTAACTCAAAATCCCATCTACTATATAAGCAAGGTACTACACGGGGCGAGCAATAGTACCCTGAGGTAGAAAAGCTAGCTTTCACTTTAGCAACTACAATGCATAATTACGTCCTTACTTATTCTCGTATTCTATTATTTGTAACGTGTGGATCGGTCCGGGAGAGGTGTGGAGGAAGCGCAGGAAGTTGTGTATTTAAAAACATAAAGCGTAAAATAAACGGAACTAGCATACATCAATCATGCATAACGGATCAAGGGGTGTGCCCTTGATTCTCCTGGGCATTCGGTGTATCTCATGTTCAAGAAAGTACACAACATGGAGGCCATAGAATTTAGAGAACAAGAAACGTAAAGAGGAAACGTTACCCTCGTAGTCTTCGTCAGTTGGCTACACGCATTGTTCCCCGTTTTGCCATCAAAATCTCAATGTAGAGACCCTCTAAATCGTCGACACGCTTCACCGGATAGTAACGAACTCTCGTGCTAGTAAGAAGTTGTTTAGGGGAGAAGAGACATCGATACAACGCTATTGACTAATGCTATCGATGTCTCTAATGTTCTACCTTGAATGAATCAAGAAGAACAAAGGAAATCTTGAAGAGAGTATAGGAGAGAGAGAGAGAGAGAGAGAGAGAGAGAGAGAGAGAGAGAGAGAGAGAGAGAGAGAGATGAGATGGCAAAGTGTAGAGATTAGTGTGTGAAGTGTGTGTGCTTGAATATTTATAAGGAATTATTATTCCTAATCCTACCCAACCTCTTCTAAAGAGACACATCCTAATCAACTAGGGATTTGACCTAGTCAAATTCTAGTTGACTTAGGATTTGACCTAGTCAAACTTCATCCTAGGATGAATCCTAGCCCTCCATCTCAAAACCTCTAGATCAAATCTCGTCCATCCATCCTTGATGGGCTTTATGGAATGGGTCTATTTAAATCTAATTTAAATAGTCCAAAGGTCCAATAGATTCTATATTAAATCCTATTTAATATTCCAAGCCCAATAATTAATTCACCCTTTTAATCTAATTAAAAGGGAAGCCCATGCTTCATTAAATCCATAAATCCAATTTGTGAACTCAAGCCTGATTAATCCAATTAATCTATGAAGGCTTAAAACTCCAAGAAGTATAATTTAATCCTATTAAATTAAACATTCTCCCGCAATTAATTCCAAATTAACTCCTTACGTATCCGGTGAAGCGGGTGTGATCTTTAGGTTCACCCTCAGCTAGACTTGGACCTACTTCTTGTTATCTCATAACCAAAGTAATCCGTCACCATGGGTGGCCTTCTAGCAACGGTCCACGACACTAGAGACTAGGTGAATATGTGGCGTGGACATTTAGAGTATATTTGGTTGGGGGAAAAAGTGAAAGCATAGGAGGAGTGGAAGTAAAAGGGGATGTATAAGAAAAAGTTTAGTGTTTGGTTTAGGTGAAGAGATGGATGGGAAGTAAAACTGGCTGTATATGAAACCCCTTCGGAGTCCAATTGCGTTTTCGTTCGAAATTGGGCGAAAAAGTGAAAGTACAAGGCCAAAAAGACAAAAAAAATTATTTTTATTTACTCTATTGCCCATATATATATATATATACCAATTATATTCCCCTTCCCGCTGATAATACCGTACATAATCACCAGAAAGAAAAGATAATCAAATTGTCAGAAAAACTACTACGTCGAAGTCAACAATCCGGTAAACATACTTTGCATTTGTGATTTTTCAGAATTTTTTATTGCTAATTTTCTATTAACTTTGATTGAATAATTCTTTCCCCTAATCGTGTTCCCTCTTCCTGCCATCGGCATGAGTAATTTTTATTTTATTTAAACAGAATAGTTTAGAATAAATGAACAATATTCGTTTTGATGAATATTTTTATTAATAAAAATATTATTGTTCTTGTTTGACATATATTTTTATTACTAAGATTTTTAGATCTTTGATATTAGTATAATATTAACTTGTTTATTTTCTAAAACAAAATGAAGACAAAGGGTTAAACTATAAAATTACAAAAAATAGCCTTTTCTTTTCAATCTAATTTTCTCGTACCAAACATAGGAAAGTATTTGAGATTTACTCCCCTTCTAATCATACCAAACAACTTGAAGGAAAACTATTATTCTTTCCCTCCCATTTCCCCTTCCCCTTCCCCTCCCCCTCCCTCTTTCACTTCCCCTTTCCTCTCATTTGAACCAAACGAACCCGTAGGCTCTGAGTTACATACAGGTAATGTCCTACTATCTCCTGTCTCCCAGCCTTAGTCTAGGGCATGGAATAGGATGTCGGTCCATCCTTGACTTAGGCATCTATGCTTCAAACTTGAGATAGGTTTAACTCTATGATTGACGTAGGAAATCTTTCCCACTCAATCAAGTGCTATGGCCATAGACTTTGAGAGTCTAAACTATATCAGAGCGCATAGGAGATCTCGCTGTCATAATCTTTGACAGGGAACAGATCCTATCTTGGAATCCACTGTCCACTCTACGTACTCCGACTGCACTGAACAAGGCCTATGATCACCTCTCGCCAGATCCAAGATACAACCTTCGTATGTGAGCGACTATCGTGATTCCTCAAGTCCGAGGACTAATCCCGTACTATCGAAACTGGGAATACAAGTCATACCGACCGAGCTCGGGTGGCTTCTATATGACGATTTTCGCGAGTCACCTCAGTCAGCCGGCACCGAGCTGGCTAACCCACTAATATTGCATGGACGACTCTCACCACTTGTCGATGAAACGCTACTGCAATTACTTAGTGCAAGTCTCAAATGGACCTTCGATACCCAATCTCGAGGTCCTTTGACTTGGAGTATTTCAGACCGATCCACAGAAACTGATTTCATGACTTGCCAATCGATGCGAAGTCCAGTTTTTTGGATTAACCTTTCAGCCTGTGAGCGTTTGTTGTGACACTGAAACCACGTTCAATGCTAGCAGTAAGCACAACAAACTCATCGTTGCCAACGATGAATCCTTACTACATTCATCAATATAATAATATTACTTTCGTTCAAATATTGGTGAATAGTTCTCAAAACAGCCAACCATATTGATTTTCTGGTCACCTATTCTAACATTATTGTGTGTACTAACACCGCCTACGAGCTACGCTCGGAAAAGTTGAAACATCAGGTAGGATGGTTAAATGGGCCGTTAGCTCAACGAGTACGATATTTCTTACCAACCTAGAGTAGCTATCAAGGCCCAGGCCTTAGCTGAGTTCATGACCGAAGCCACACTTGCTGAGGAAGATAAAGGGAAATGGCTTTTACATGTGGATGGCTCTTCCACGCTAGCGGAAGGGGATGAGCTGGAGTACGCTTTGAGATTTGATTTCAGGGCTTCAAACAATGAGGTCGAGTATGAAGTCCTCATAGCAGAAATGAATATGGCACTCGATGCTGGATTAAGGAACTTAACTGCCTACACCGACTCCTAGCTAGTGACTAACCAGGTGGGAGGCACATATGAGGTCAAGGAAGATAGAATGAAGCAATACCTCCAAGAGATAGATGAGCTCACGAGTCGGCTGAAGAGCTTCCAGCTCCACCAAATCCCATGCGCTGAAAACACCAAGGCAAACTACCTTTCCCGGTTGGCTAACTCCCTAACTGACTGCAAAACTGGTACCATCACTATGAGGACTCTCACTAAAGACTCTATTAGTACTAATATTAATGTCTTGTAGGTTCACACAGATTGGAGGAAACCCCTCCTGGACTATCTTAAGGAAGGAATCTTTCCTGCTGGTAAACAAGAAGCACCCGCCTAAGGAGTAGGTCAGCCAGATTCACCTTGATAGGAGGAATCGTCTACAAGCACTGTTTCTTCTAGCCCCACCTTCGATGTCTATCTCCCGAGGAGGGCCAGGCAGTGCAACGAGAAATACTTGAACAGTCATGCGAATCCTATATAGGTGGTAAAGCTCTTGCAGGTAAGACTTTAAGAGCCGAATATTTTTGGCCTGCCCTCAGGAGTGACACCATTGATTAGGTCCAAAGGCGCGAATGATGTCAAAAGCATGACCCACTCATCCATGTGCCAACAGAATCATTCAAAGCCATTTCGACGCCTTGCCCATTTTCTCAATGGGGAATGGACATAGTAGGTCCTTTTCCCACCCGCACAAGGAAAACAAAAATTCCTGCTGGTGGTTGTGGACTACTTCAGCAAATAGGTAAAAGCTGAGAAGAACACAGAAAGCGTAGTGCTTAAATTTCTCTGGAAAAGCATAATCTGCTGGTATGGTTTACCTCGTATTCTTATTTTTGACAATGGTCGTCAGTTTTAGGGTTGGAAAACCTAAGACTGGTGTGCCGATCTGAGCATCCAACAACCTTCACATCATTGCCTACTCCCAAGCCAATGGGCGGGTAGAAGTTACAAACCATATCTTGGTGCAAGGCATCAAGACTAAGCTGGAACAAGCAGAAGGACAATATGTTGGTGCCCTACCCGGTGTGCTGTGGTCTTATAGGACTACCCCCAGGTCTACCACTAAAGAGACACCTGTCAACCTGGTGTACGACTCGAAAATAGTCATAACTACTGAAGTCGGACTGACAACCTTTAAAATTCAGCACTACAAGAAAGGAAACAACGATGTCCTGCTGCGCACCAACCTGGACTTGCTAGACGACGTCCAAGAGAATGCTCGAACTCGCATAGAAAGATACAAACAGAAGGTGGTTAATCCCTACAACAGGAGGGTGAGAAAGAGAGAATTTCAGGTGGGAGAACTCGTGATTAGATGAGACAACGTTCTTAAACTAGTTGGAAAGCTGGCCCCCATTGGGAAGGTCCTTAGAAAGTAACCAAGGTCGTCAAGTGACGCATATGAGCTAGAAGACATGCACGGGAGAAGGATTTCACGGTCATGGAACGCATATAACCTCAAGAAATTCTATCCTTAAAAACTCCTACTCCTTGCTTATAGCTTGCTAACTTCTGTAAATTAAGCATTATCTCACCTCAATAAAGAAAAACATTGCTCTTCCTCTTGTTTCATGCATAAGCTCAATTTTGAGCCCCTGGCTGATCCCATAAGTTACCTATTGGCTCACGCTCTATAAGTCGCCTGTTGGTGTACGCTCCATAAGTCGCCTGCTGGCGCATGCTCATACATAAGTTGCATGTTAAAGGACGCTCATACATATGATGCCTACTAATGCACGCTCTATAAGTCGCATGCTAGCGCACACTCCATAAATCGCCTGCTGGCACACGCTCATACATAGGTCGCCTGTTGGCGGCCACATTACATAAGTTCTTGCTAGTTGTATACTCACTTCAGTTTTTCAATTGCCTTCTATGGGCACAGGTGTTTCAGAAAATATTAACAGGGCCTACTTAGGCTAAGTTATCACTTGAAGCCTGCCTTACTTATTTACGATGGGACATATTTCCCCTGCTAATAAATTTGTATTTTCTTTGATAATAGTAGGAACAAGTGGCCTAAATACTCATTTGCCAATTGGGTATGGCCAGGGTGACACCCCTTGATTCACTACAGGTTATCAAAGCAAACCTGCTTACTCCATTGAGCTTAAGACTTATCTTATATGCCTAACTATTCCTCTGTTTAACTTACACACTGGAAACATTTTCAATTATAGAGTGGGTACCCCCTAGCCAAGATTCATACTAACCTACAGGAATTATGAAGTAGGAGACACAAGTAAGATAAACAGAGAAAACATACTTGCATAGGCAAAAGAAAAAACATCCAGACTATCCAAGCATAAAAGAGGGGAAATAGAATCCAAAAGGCACTAAGTACCATTAGCAAATTATTCAGAGGCCCATAATCGGGCATTTCAAACCTCACACAGGAGGTATCAAAACCTAAGATTGTTTTTAAGCAGGCCAAACAGGCATTCCCACTTAGCCGTAGGGGAAGCACCTTGAGTGTCACCAGCTGGAGGCTCACTCCTGAGGGGGAAGGCTTCCTCCAGCACTTGATCACTTGAGGCCTCTTCCCCCTGTCAGCTCTCACCAGGATCTCTAGCAGCTCACGAGGAACCTCCTCGCTTAGCTGAGGAACGTCGACAAGACCCACATGGATATCCAAGAAAGAGGCTAGTCAGCCTCCACAAACTGATAGACGCAACTCCGGAAGCCTTGGTAGTAGTACTTCAGGGCCTTAGCAACAAACATATTTCGAAAGTCAGAAGAATTCTTGAATTCTTTCATCCTGCTAGTCCACGTCTCATCTAACACCTTCTTGCCCTCCTCAGTCGTAGGATACTCCTGCAGCTTCAATAAGGCCTGCTCTAGACGAGTGTGGACTAGTATTGTTCCCCGTTTTACCACCAAGATCTCAATGTAGAGACCCTCTAAGTTGTCCACACGCCTCACCGGATAGTAATGAACTCTCGTGCTAGCAAGAAGTTGTTTAGGGGAGAAGAAACATCTATACAACACTATTGATTAACACTATCGACGTTTCTACTGTTTTACCTTGAATGAATCAAGAAGGTTGAAGAAAAATCTTGGAGAGTAGAGGGTGGACGAGAGAGAGAAAGGGGTGAGATGGCAAAGTGTAGAGATTAGTATTTGAAGTGTGTGTGTTTGAGTATTTATAAGGAATTATTATTCCTAATCCTACTCAACCTCTAAGAGACATATCTTAATCAACTAGGGATTTGACCTATATCAAATCCTAGTTGACTTAGGATTTGACCTAGTCAAACCTCATCCTAGGATGAATCCTAGCCCTCCATCTCAAAATCCCTAGATCAAATCTCGTCCATCCATCCTTGATGGGCTTTATGGAATGGGCCTATTTAAATCTAATTTAAATAGTCCAAAGGTCCAATGAACTCTATATTAGATCCGATTTAATATTCCAAGCCCACTAATTAATTCACCCTTTTAATCTAATTAAAAGGGAAGTCCATGCTTCATTAAATCTATAAATCCATTTATGAAATCAGGCCCGATTACTCCAATTAATCCATGAAGGCTTAAATCTCCAAGAAGTATAATTTAATCCTATTAAATTAAACCTTCTCCCGGAATGAATTCTAAATTAATTCCTTTTACATCCTGTGAAGGGGTGTAACTCTTTAGGTTCACCCTCAACTAGACTTGGGCCTACTTCGTATGATCTCATAACCAAAGTAGTCCATCACCATGGGTGACTGTCTAGCAACGGTCCATGGCACTAGAGACTAGGTGAATATGTGGTGTGAACATTTAGACTCCAAGTTACATACAGGTACGGTCCTACTCTCGCTTGTCTCCCGGCCTTAGTCTAGGGCATGGAATAGGATGTCGGTTCCCATCCTTGACTTAGGTATCTATGCTTCAAACTTGAGATAGATTTAACTTTATGATTGACGTAGAAAATCCTTTCCCACTCAATCAGATGCTATGGTCATAGACTTTGAGAGTCTAAACCATCTCAGATCGCATAGGAGATCTCGCTCTCATAATCTTTGACAGGGGACAGATCTATCATGGAATCCGCCGCCCTCTCTACGTACTCCGACTACACTGAACAAAGCTTCTGATGGCCATGTCTTACGACACAATCACCTCTCGCCAGATTCAAGATACATCCTTCGTTTGTGAGCGACTATCGTGATTTCTCAAGTCCGAGAACTAATCCTGTAATATCGGAACCAGGAATACAAGTCATACTGACCAAGCCCGTGTGGCTTTCATATGACGATTCCCGCGAGTCACCTCAGTCCGCCGACATCTTTGTAAACTAACCCACTAATATTGTATACACGTCCAACTTCTGTCACCGATGAAACACGGTACTCATCCGATGAATGCAATCCTTAGTGCAATTCTCTATAGGACCCTCGATACCCAATCTCAAGGTTCTCAACTTGGAGTGTTTTAGACCGATCTACAGAAGTTGGTTCCATGACCACCAACCTATACGTAATCCAACTTCTTGGATTCATACGTTCGGTCTGTGGGCATTTGTTGTGACACCGAAACCACATTCAATGCTAACAGTAAGCACAACAAACTCATCGTTGCCAATGATAAATCCTTACTACATTCATCAACATAATATACTTTCGTTCAAAGATTGGTGAATAGTTCTCAGAACATCCAACCATGTTGACTTTCTGGTCACCTATTCTAACATCATCCATACTAGAAATGAGAATACCCAACCTATTAGGCTCCTCACTGAAGCAGAAATGAGAGCAAGAAAAGAGAAAAATTTGTGCTATAACCGTGATGAGATTTTTGTCCCTGGCCACAAGTGTAAAGTGAGATAGTCTTATATGTAGATGAATGAAGAGGAAGTCAAGGCTTATGAGTGGGACATTAGACATGTAGAGGAACAAATTGAGGAGATAGAGGAGGATGATATCACTGTCTCCCTATATGCAATGTGTGGGAGTATTGGTAGTGGAACCTTGAGGATAAAGGATTGGTGAATGCCAAGGAAGTTCACATCCTTATTGATAGTGGCAACACTCACAACTTTGTGGATGAGAAGGTGATAAAGGCCCTAGGCATCAAGACTAAATACACCACACCAATGATGGTGAGTGTAATTGATGGATACAAGTTAGTGAGCAGGATAATCTATCCCAAGCTCAATTGGGAGATACAAGGGTACCATTTTTCTTATCCAATAAGAGCACTAAAATTGGGAGGGTGTGACTGTGTGCTAGGATGTGATTGGTTAGGGGATCATAATCCAGTTGAGTTGGATTTCCATCAGTTAATAGTCACCATAAGCCAGAAGGGAGAAAAGATAATCTTGAAAACTATCCCACACAAAGCTGACCTCAAAATCATTACAACAGATTCCCTAAGTAAGATATTAGGGAAAAAAACATATGGGTTGTTTGGGCAGTTATTCTCAACCAGCACAATGAAGGAGCAAGGGATGCAGAATCCTATGATAGCTGGATGACTCCAGCAATTTGAAGAAGTATTCCAAGAACCCTCTTCACGTCTCCTTGAGAGATCTATAGAGCACAGTATTGAACTGATTCCAGATGTTATCCCCAAGAAACAACATCCCTACAGGTATGTCTATGGACAGAGAACTGAGATTGATAGTATTGTGAAGGAAATGCTGAACAATAAAGCAAGTCAAAGCTCTTTTGCTTCACACCAATTCTACTAGTAAAAAAGAAAGATGAAGAATGGAGATTGTGTGTGGATTACAGGTATCTTAACAAACTCACTATCAAACATAGCTTTCCTATTCCTGTGATAGATGAGTTACTAGATGATCTGCAGATTGATTTAAGATCAAGATACTTCCAGATAAGAATGAGGAAGGAGGATGTCTCCAAAACCAGTTTCATTACACACAGTGGTCATTATGAATTTCTGGTTATGCCCTTTGATTATGCAATGCACCCTCAACCTTTCAGGCTTTGATGAATCAGATATTTAAGCCATTTCTTAGGAAGTTTGTGTTGGTTTTCTTTGTTGACATACTAATTTATACTAAGGAGTGGGTTCGCACCTGCAACATTTGAGAAGTGTACTGGAGATGCTGAAGGCACACAAACTATATGCAAAGAAAAGCAAATGCTCTTTTGCACAGCTACAAGTGGAATATCTTGGTCATATCATCTCAATAGAAGATTCCCCAAAAAGTGGAGTACATGAAGAATTGGCATGTCCCTACTACAATAAAAAAAGGAGGAATGATGAGGGCCTCATGATAAAAAAGGGGGGGGGGGGGGGGGGTGAAATTGGAGATGAATTACTCAATCGCAAGACAAACGACCTCGTTTCGGTTGAATTAGGGCTCGATTTGGAAGCTAAGGATTATGGAGAAAACGACCGCGTCTTGGGCAATGCTAAGGAACCGATAAGGAGACATGCGGCAGTCAGAGAACCGAGCGTAAAGGAGGCACTGACCTAGAAGAATGGAAGTGGAGAACAATTTGGCAGGAACACACCAATGAAGAGCTAGGAGCTTAGCACGCTTATTTTATCGCATTTTGGAAATTGTAATCTTTTGAAAATTTGCAGACCGTAGTTAAAAGGGGACGAATGTTTTCAGTGATTTCAATGAAAATCTCTAACTTATTCAGGACTCCTCCCATCTACCTCATTCTTCTCTCTTTCTCACCCTAATCCTTACCATTAAATTGTTACAGGAGCCCCACTTTATGAGTTTTTAACTCCAAATTTTGGGTGGTGGATGCCTAGAAACATAGGGCGAGGTCGGGATTCAGACTCCTTTTGTATGGTAGTGCCTTCCCTTGCCAATCCTTGTCGCCTTTCTTTTGAAGGTCTTTGCTTTTACACTGCCCAAGTGAGGCAAGGTTTACAGTTTCCATTCCAGACTTCTTTGAGGTTTCTCAAGAATTCGGGTTTTTCTTGAATTATTACTTGAACTAGAAGGGGGTGTTTTACACTGCCCAAGGGCAGGTGTTTTGAACTAGAAGGAAAGTTTTCAAGTTTTTTTCCTTATTGAAAAAGGTGGAGCTGGACTATTTTATTTTTCCACCTATCAGGATGTACATTTCATGAGTCCTCCCAATCCCCCTAAGAACTGGAAGAGGGGCTATTTCTTCGTCATCTCTCTCAACAAGTTGTTTTTCCTTCTTCTTAGAGGGTAGCCTTTCCTATCGTCAACATATATCCTATCCACAACCAAGAGGTAGATCTCCAATTGCTTCTAGATTGATTAATGAAAGGAGTATTATCCCCCCCCCCCCCCCCCCCCTAAAAAAATAAAATAGAGTCTTATTTCTCCCTTTGGCTTGAGCCCCCAAGAAGTGCATCTTGATGAGCCCTTGGTTATACCTCTTTGATTTTAATGTAGTTTGGTTTGTTTGTGGTGCCAATTTTTGTTTGTTTTCATGCTCTTCAGACTTTGTTTTAACTTTTTCACCATTTTGCAGTTTAGTCTTGTTAAAATCTTAGTTTCTTGACCATGTTTGTAGCTAGGGAGCAACCTTACTGATGTGAACACCGAGGGCATCCAACGAGCTAAAGAAATTCAAGATCCATTGGACCAAGACTTAACCATTGGAAGTGGGCCAATGACAAGAGAAAGGTTGAAGAGAATGCAAGAAGCAATTCAAGCCCAATCCAACTTAATATTTGCTAATGGGATCAAGTCACAATTGGAGGCCCAACATGAGTGCTTAATTTTAATAATTCAAGCCCAAGGAAGCCCATAATAAGAGCCCAATTTCGTCCATGTGCAGCCTTGTGGTCAAAGAAGACTTCTCAATTACATTCAAAGTGCATTTCTCACATACAAAGCACCAATTTTCGGATTCACATGGAAGTCAAAGAGTTTTACTCGTTTTTGACCAAGAATGCATAGGTTTTAGTCATATTTTGACTAATTATTGAATGTACATCCACCAAGGAGTCACTTGGGGATATGTGTGGTCAATTTGGAAGTATTTTAGGCCTATAAAAGGCATGTATCAGCATGCAAACGGGAACAACCGAGAAGATATCCAAGTTTAAGAAATATTGAGAGAGTTCTCATATTTTGGAGAGTTTAAATCCTATTTTCAGCTTTAGTGAAACCTTGCTTTGTCAATCTAGCATATTAGGTTGGTGATTCAAATTCACAAAGCCCCCAATTCGTGCTCGAGCCAAGTGTGTCGTTGTGTGGATTGGTTTACTCGTGCTCGTGGTTGGTTGAATGTTCTAGGTAGCAGGTCACGTTCATATAACGTTGGTTGACTATTTGCATTCTTCAGGTCACGGACCTTTTTATCCATTGCAAGCCTACGTCGTGAAGATCGGGCCACCCATGGTCAACACCATATCACTTACTAACCGCAAGTCTACGGAGCTCCTTCCCCTATCCCATCAGTGAGTCTTCTATTGGATCCCAGACCAAGCTGTTTTAATTGTTCAGGAAAAACATCCTGTTGAAGCTATCAATTTTGCTTTTAAGGACTCCAAGGCCAACTCGAGCCAGGTTGGCTTCTCTCCATTATGGTCCTTGCTCAGGTTGATTGCGACCACTCTTCCCAGCTAGGTGATACCCTCCAACAGTGTCCAATTTAAGGGAAGATAACTCGGCTCCAGCAAGGACACGTAGCACCCCCTACGGCCCTACACTTTATTACGATTAATCATTGTACACCTTCCTTAATTTTAACCCGTCTCGTAAGAAATTTTCACTTAAAAATAATTTAACACAAATTTAATTTTTATCACTATAATATGTGCCTCAAGCAATGGTGACGTTGTTAAATAATTTAAAATACAAATTCAATGAAAGATTACTGTCTCTATAATTATCTAGTTAGAACTCCCAACTCAAGGTGTCACTGCTGACCACCTAATAAGATTTGTAGGACGGCTAATGATCCAATTGGACTAGTCACTATGATTTATTTTCTGAAAAGTATGTGGCAGAAAATGGGTTGCTTACTCAATAAGTATTAATTAACTTATATATATATACATACATAGACATACTCCGTAAACAAATTCCATGCAATGACACCAACCAACAAATATTCATTGTGCAAGCTCACAATTCATGAAATAACTCATACCGACAATCATAGATCAATCCACAACATAATACACCTAAGATTATTCTTTTCTTAGGCCCTACTTATTCAAGTTGGAGTGTATCAGTCAATGGTCTTTTCCGGCTATTGTCATCTCAATCGGAATATCTCCTCTATTTTTTTTTTCCGCACATAACACAATTCATATGATATCCCATAATCGATCATATCACACGACATACAACTCATATGGTATATCACATCAACAATAATATCACACAACACACAGCTCCATTGATCAATGACATCACATAGTTTTTCATTAATCACATCATCATAAGTCATTGCAGTATGCCCCCTGATTAGGTAAACAATCTCTTCGGCTCAATTCACGATACTCCCATTAGTAATTTCATCATTCAATTTCATTTGACAATCAATACCCCATCAGTAACTTCATTATCCAATTTCGTTCAACAATCAAATACAACGTCACACAATCATTCATCTGAATTTCGTACATGATAACCATTAATAAGTACATAATAACAATTTCAAAGATCAGTAATGTAATCCAGACAAATAAGCAATAATTAACAATCAAGTATACCAACAACAAGTATATATATCCGTATATATATAATCCAATTAACTACACTTACCTTAATATCAAAAGATTACGTTAGTAGAAAGAGCTGTTCAATCCTCTATTTTATCCTCGTGTCCTATAATAGGTTAATATATATATATATAATCAATATGTCGAGAGTATTTGTAAATTTTGAATAAAATATTAAATGATATTCGTACATCTTTTAATATTTCCTTTGTTTATGTGATGGGGTAACACGCATAGAGTTACTCTTGACGTGGTCCCGGGAATAATCCTCTGAATAATCCTCTTAGGGGGAACTCTTTAGCCCTAGTTTATAAAGGAGATGTATTTAATGGAACCTGTGGCTCTGAAGTACACCAACTCAGAGCAAGGATACTGCGTGGAGATTCTCGGATATACTACACGGTGGGTGTACTCCATATCCAAGAGCGGTTTGGGTATGCGGCTTAGAGAAACGCAATAAAAGAAACAATGGCTCCATACGGGAAGACTAAAGAAGTGGTCTATTTTTTTTATATTAGCGTTAACACGTACAAATAAGTAGTTAAAATAAAATTAAGGTTCAGTTCGTATAATCAGTTCAGAATTTTGAATAAGGAAGGGGATTACGATCGAAATTCAATCTTCGTTCCATTTTCTTCTAAATAACTAGACATTCTAGGCTCTCCAAATATATATCTAATTTATCAATTAATTCATAAGAATTTATTGTAGCAAATCCCTCATATTTTTGTAGTTATCGTTCTTGATAACATCGTTGAACTAGATTATCTCAAAACTCTCATATTCCTTTGTAATAAATATAGTATTTCTCAAATATATTTTTTTAATATTTCTTAAATATAATTTTTTACTATTTCTATTAATTTTCGTCAATTCTTCTCTATGATAATAATTAATTAAATGCATGTACATATAATTAAGTATCTGGTTAACAAATTCATTTAAATTAAATAAATCAATTATAACAACCACTAAAATTATTAAATTAAGTAATTTAATTAATTGGTTACAATACCTCCATTTCAAATTGAAAATTTAACCAATTGTAAATTCATAAATAATTAAGTTCATTAAATTTCTTGATTAAACATTAATTTAGTTAGTAGAAAATTATATTTAATAAATATACTAATCAAATAATATTAATATGTTAATTAATTATTATTTTTAACATATATTTTCATACCTATTTTAGCGGTTGAGGTGTGTCACCTGTCATTCGTCAGCTTGGGGAGGCAGCCATGTAGCCCAAGTTTTTGTGCACAATTTACCTTTTTTTGTTTTACATTTTTACTTTTATTAAAATTTCAATTTTATCCTCTAGTTCCTTAATATATATAATATAACCCCAAATATTTTATAAAGTTCTAATTTAGTGCCTTCAAGGTATAACATATTCAAATTTTAACATATAACTTATTTATCAATCAATTTAGAATTCTTTAATAATTATCAGTTTGTCCCACAATTATGTATAAAAATTTGTGGATGTTACAATTCTCCCCTCTAATAAAAATTTTAGTTTTGAAATTTGATCACATATCCGCTCGAGGAACAAATATCGTTACTTCTCTTTCATATTCTCCTCAAACTTCTAGATGGCTTTCTTTGGAGAATGCTGACTCGACTTTATTTTCATCATTGGTATCTCTTTATTTCTTAATTTACTTACCATTTCATCTAAGATCTCTATTAGCTCTTCTATATACTTTAGTTTCTCTTAGGTTTCCATCTTTCATTTATGCACAACATGGCTAAGTTGAAAACAGTATCATCATAGCATAAAAACATGGAATACGTCATGTATATGTAAAAATTCTACTGGCAATACTAATTGATACACTAGTAGTCTCTCTGTAATCTCATAGGGGCCAATATATTTTGAACTCAACTTTCCTTGCTTAACAAATGTCAAGATTCCTCTCCATAAAGATACCCTCAGGAAAAAAAAAAGAACAAAAAAATGATCTATCTTATATTACATCTCTCCTTGGTGTTTATGAAAGTACCTTTTATGCCGATCTTGTGCTACTCTCAAATGCTTAACTATTTGTATCTTTTCTATTGTTTCTTGCAGTTATCCAGGACCTTCAAGTTTTCATCTTCCTTCAACATCCCAATATACTAGACTCCAATAGCTTCTTTCATGTAAAGCTTCCTATGAGGTCATACTAATGCCAAAATGAAAACTATTGTTATGTACAAATTTTATCAGTGGTAGGTGATCATCCCAATTGTTCCTAAACTCAATATTGCAAGCTATCAACATATCCTTCCAATGTGAATTGTTCTTTCCAATTGTGCATCTGTTTGAGGATAAAATGTTGTACTGAAATGAAATTTTGTATCTAACTACCTTTATAAAGTTTCCCCAAGAGTGTAAAGTAAATCAAGGATCTCTATCAAATACCAAATAAGTAATTAAGCCATGCAATCTTACAATTTCAGAAGCGTACAACTCAAGTAATACCCAAATAATCACCTTGTCATATAGGTAAGAAGTGAGTTGATTTAGTTAATCTATCCACAATCACCCAAATAGTATCATGTTTTTTAAATGTACATGGCAACCCAATAAAAAAATTCATAGTGACCTTATCCTATTTCTGTTCAGGTGCGGGTAAAGGTTAAAGGTTATGTATTGGTGCTTGATGTTCTAGTTAATAATATCTAAATTTTGTCATGATAGTCAATATTGTACCTGCCACATAGGTCCATTTCTATGTATCAACCACACTATACCTCCAAAGACTTCTTATCAAATTCACATCCAATTACCCAACTTCTAACATTGTCACAACACCAAAAGGAAGAGTCAATACTTTAATTGTAGTCAATCGCATTTTGTCGACCATCAAGAGTAGGGTCTTAGGTTCCGATATATTTTTAAAGTACTAGGATACATCGCATTCGGTGATCAGAAAGACAATTTCATTGGCGGTTTTGAAAACTGTTTCGCAATCTTTATTAAAAGTAATATTGTCTAGATGAATATCGTAAGTATTCATCATTGGCATATGTTTTGTTGTGCTTATCGATTACGTTAAATGGTGCTTTAACATCACAACAGATGCCCACAGACCAATTGGTCAACCTATGCACTTGGGTCGTGCATTGGATGGCGGGAATGCCAACTGATGAGGATTGGGTCTGAAACGTTCCAAGTCAAGGACCTCGAGACAGGGCATCGAGTGTCCTATTAAGGCTTGCACTAAGACTCATATTCATTAGATGAGTGCCACGTTTCATCAGTGACAGACGTTCGACGTCTATACGATCTTAGTAGGTTGGTTGATTGGGTATCAAATCGTTTGAACTGACTTGCGGGGAATCGTCATATGAAATTCTTGGAGGATTGGTTGGTATAACTCGAATTCCCTGACTCTGATAGTATAGGAGTAGTCCTCGGACTTAAGGAACCCTGACAGTCATACACACGATAGTTGTATCATGGATCTAATGAGAGCTGATCGTGTCACGGATATGTTCATCATAAGCCTTGTCTAGTGTAGTCAAAATGGATAGTGAGGACGGTGTGTTTCAAGAAGAGGATTCATCCCCTGTAAGTATGTTACAAAGGTATTTCCTATACACTTGGAGACGAGTTCATGATTTTTGAACCTATAGCTACAATGATTGGTCGAATAAGAAACAGTTTTTTATGTCGAAGCAATGAAGTGAACACAATCTCGAGTACTATGTACGAATGCCTAGGCCAGGATGAGAACCGACACTTAGTTCCATGCCCTAAACTAAGAACGGGAGACGGTGGACCCAAGGACTGTACCTGTATGGAACTCGAGAGTTTAAATGTTCATGCTGACATTCACCGAGTCTCTAATGCCATTGACCGTTGCTAGACGACCACCCACGGTAACAGACTTTCCCAATTAATGGTTAGTCGAGCATGATTAATTAAATTAGATTTAATTAACCACTTGTGTTGAACAGAAGCCTAATTCTAGTTGAGGGTGAACGTAAAGTCACACACAAATCACCGAAGTGGTAAAGGAACTAATTTGGAATTAATTCGAAAGATGTAAATAATTGGATTATTTACATATGGGATAATCCATTGAATCCATTGAATGGATGGCCCAAAATTAAATTAATGTAATTGGGCTTATCTTAATTAATGAATTGGATTTATTTAATTAAGAGATTCTTGGTTAACGTCTTTAATTGGATTAAATGACGGTGGAGCCTAATTTAGTTTGGGTTTTATTAGATTGTATTTAACAAAATCTATTGGACCTTTGGGCTCGTTTTAATCTATTTAAATGAAGCTTGATCCATAAATTAGGGCCCAAAGGGCCAAGTTGACTTTCATATTTAGAAAGGGAAGAGTTGGACTCTTCCAACATGGAAGGGAGAGTGTTCGCCGAGTTGAAAGAACGGTGTAATTATATACATATTGGTCATGTTTACTTCAACATATTAGGCAAATATCCATAGCAATCCTAAGTAGTGGCTTGTTTACTAGGTTTTGGTCCAACCCGGTATTAAGTGGTGAGGCCCGGTATTGACCCGCAAATTCCGGTGATTGTAATATTGAGCAAACGTTTTTGGTTAAAAGCCATAGTGCCCTCCTCATTTGTGACTGTATTTTTTTTTGAATAGTAACCAAGAGGTTATATTATTTATCGCAGATTAATATTCATGATACATTGGTTAGACGTGAGTCTAGTACAATAAGAGCTCCTATCATGATCCACTAGCTCGGAGACCCAAACTGGTGGTGTCAAAAAGATCTGCATTTTAGGTTTATCTGCTGATGCAAAACGGGCGAGGCTATCCGCCACTTTGTTTTCCTCCCGGTAACAAAATGCCACTTTCATACTTTCAAACTCCGAAGTAAGGGTTTTGATATCCCTGATTAAAGGCATTTGAGTTGTTTGCATATGGTCCTCTTCCTCCCTGTTAAGTAAACAAAGCAAATATTTAGAGTCTGTTTCTATTGATAATCTGGTAAAATTGAACTTTAAAGCAATGTGAAGACCAGTTCGGAGTGCCCAACATTCAGCCACAGAATTAGTATTTATCCCAATGTAATCAGAAAATGCAAGCATAAAATCTCCTTTATAATCTCTAAAAATGCCTCCACATCCCGCGTGACCTGGATTTCCAAGTGATGATCCATCTATATTCAGTTTTATCCAATTAAAGTCTGGTGGTTTCCATTTACAGATCACTTCATATTTGTTAGTCTTCTGTTTAGTTCATGTTAAAAAAGAGTCTCTAGTCATGAAACAAACATTTTTCCAGATATTGTTAATGTTAATATGTGTTCCTCTAAACAAAGCTTCATTTCGAGTATTCCAGATCTGCCAAAGTAAATTAATAAGTAAAGATTGTCTAAATGGATTTTTGTTAAGAGAGTGCAATATGATGAGAATATTAGTGACGGATAGTTGTTTAATCTCAGGCATCAGGTGACTCGCAATATAGGAAAATGCAGAACAATTTACAAAGGTATGAGTGATGTCCTCAATATCCGTTTTACATAAGTTACACATTGGAGATGCAATACTTTTACGCATGTAAAGAAATGCTGAATTTGGTAAACATTGGTTACTAAGCATCCATGCAAAGAATTGGACTTTAGGGAGAATGTAAGGTTTATATAAAGAAAGCCATGGTAGACAAGGTGAAGAAATAAGTCCAGGAAAATCCTTAGACCGTAACCATGCATAAGCTGTTTTAATCGAGAACTTACCAGATTTATTCCATCTCCAAACCTGTCTATCGTTATGCGGTGTAATTGGTATAGGTATAGACCAAATTTTCAATAATAAATCAGAATGCAACACATTTTGTAAAGAAGATAGATTCCGTTCATAGTTAGAGATAATTGAGTTCATTGTAAGATCTTTTAGTTCATCTGGGATGTTAGAGATTTTAGAAGCCAAATTATCCCGAGAGAACCATACATCATTCCATAAGTTAATATCAGAACCATTACCAATTATCCAACTAATAGACTCCTTGACCAACGGGATAGTTTTATGTATATGTTTCCATATATAACTATGATAGGGTTGTGCCTTAGAATTTAGAAAACAGTCCTTAGGAAAATATTTAGCTTTTAAAAGTCGCATGCACATGGAAGAATCCGAGATGTGTAATCCCCATCCTAGACGAAGTAAACATGCATTATTCAAAGTTTTCAGATCTCTAAAACCTAGACCCCCATAGATCCTTGGTAAGCAGCATGTATTCCAATCAACCAAACTTTTCCTGTTATCAGTCTTAGAAGCATTCCAAAGGAATTTTTTACAAGTTTAGTTGATATGATTAATGATATATTGAGGAATTTTAAAAACGTTCATATGGTATATTGGAATAGAGTTTAGAACATACCTAATGAGTGTGCTTCTACCCGCATAAGACAGAAAATGGTTATACCAATTTTTTATTCGAAGTTCTACTTTAGAGATGATCGAGAAAAAAATTTTCTTTGGACATTCTACCCATGACATAGGGGAGTCCTAAGTATTTATCACCGTTATTAACTTGATGATTAATATGAAGAACCTCAGATATACCATGTTTCAAATGAGGCGGACAGTTGGGAGATAATATGAATTTAGACTTGTTCCAACAAACCGACAGACCAACAAAGTTTTCAAATTGATCCAATGTATCTTTCACATAAACTATGGATTTATGGTTAGCTCTGAGAAATAAAAGACAATCATCTGTGTAACAAAGGATGGGAAGTTTAGGTCCGTTTCTACATATAGGCATGGCATCTATAAGATTTAAACTAGAGTCTATCAATATTTTTTGAATAAGAGGCTCTAAGCAGAGGATGAAAATATCGGGAGATAAAGGATCTCCTTGTCTAATACGTCTAGTTGGATTCCATGTATCATAACGTATGCCATTAATACGAATAGAATAGGTTACAGTGGAGATGCAAGTCATAATCCAGTCTATAAAAATTCCGGGAAAATTATATAATTTTAAACAGAATCTAATATAACCCCAATCAAGTTTGTCATAAGCTTTTTCGAGCTCTAGCTTTAAAGCCATACAGAATTGTTTTCCCTTTTTAGACCGCATCGAGTGCAACATCTCATGAGCCATTATAACATTGTCAGTAATAAGTCTATTAGGAACAAAAGCGTTTTGAAAAGGAGAGATAACCGATGATATAACAGGTTTTAGCCGAGCTACAAGTATATTAGAAATAATCTTATAAACTGTATTACATAGGCTAATAGGCCTAAAATGATGATGACTAGATGCATTAGGACGTTTAGGAATAACAATGAGTTATGTCAAGTTCAAATCAGTAGGAAGCACACACTTGTTGAAAAAATTGTGGACAATAGAAATTACATTATTTTTAACTATATCCCAATACTGTTTAAAGAAAAGTGAATTAAGGCCATCTGGTCCCGGAGACTTATTCGGACCTATACGGTTAAGAGCCATAATAATCTCCTTTTCTGTCACCGGCTCAATTAAGCTATTCATGGTTGTTAAAGAAATCATAGGAATTTTTCCATTGAAAAAATTAGTAGCCGTATGTGATAATACATGATCACCTTTACCAGTAGTGATATTTTCAAAGAAAACTTTAAAGGAGTTCAACAAAACAATTGGTTCCGAAATCCAATTATTCTCATCATTTCTAATGCCTTGAATAAAATTTGTTCTCCGTTTATAACTCACAAGCGCATGGAAATAGGAAGTATTTTTATCCCCGAATTGCAACCAATGCACCTTTGCTCTTTGTTGCCAAATAAGATTTTTCTGAGCCATAAGCCGTTTTAATTCCGAAATAATAAATTTTTCTTTCTCATACAGAAAAGGCGCAAAATTCTCAGCATATAAAGATTTGATTACATCAAGTTGAGCCAAAAGATTATTCAAGTAATCAGTATTTCCAAAAACATATTTCTTCCATTTCTTAGTATTAGACACTAAGCAATTAAGATTACATTGTAGCCAAAATCAGATGTTATAGGTAAAAAATATTTCCATGATTTCAAAACTACTTGTCTATAGCTGTCCGATAAAGTCCAAGCATTTTCAAATCTAAAAGGGTGAAAATTGAAGTTGGAATGAGGTTGTAAATCAAGTAATATAGGAGAATGATCAGAGTATGGTGATACTAAGTGTTTAACTACAGAATTAGTATATTTATTAATTCATGCCAGATTAGCAACTGCTCTGTCTAATCTCTCAGAAATAAAAGATTTTCCGAAGCGTTTATTGCTCCAGGTGAACGGGTGTCCTGTAAATCCTAGATCATTCAACTGACAATCTAGCATGCAACGTTTAAATTCCTCTGATCTAACATGCAAAAATCTTGATTGTATTTTACTGTCATCTTTGTCCTCAACTTCTGGGCATATAATGTCCATTCTTGCTCTTATTATTTACCTATTTATAACCTAATTTGTCATGTATAATTAATGCACCTAACCTACTTTTTGAATGGTGTGTTCATCTCTCCCCCACCATTCTTTCTCTTGTCCACAAAACAGGTGGCTCCACGACGTGTGTTCCACCTTCTGCTTCAAACATCGCGTCTTTTTTCCGTTTTTATTTTTCAAAACAAACAAACATTTGAGCATAGAGTATTTTTCTATTCAAACTGCATTGTTATTGCCCGTCCGCGTGTGGTGAATGGAAGGGCGGTGGAGAGGTAGGCGGAGTGTTGCAGCGGTGGATAAGGCTAACGGCTCATTGCAAGGACGCGGGTGGTCGCGGTGGAGAAGTCGGATTTGGTGTATTTTTGTGTTTTTCCTAATTCTTCAAACTGTTTTGTTTATTTTTTCCGGCATTAAGGACGAGGTATAATTGGGAACCCAGCTTCACAGTTGGGTTTGTGGCAGCGGCAGCATCGAAGTAGATGGACGTCATTAATGAAAAACGAAACGAGAATTGCAAGTTTGGATTTGGGAAGCCATTGATTTTTCTCTAAATCTTTCTGTTCTATATTCTATATCTATATTTTTATATCTATATCTATTTTTATATCTATATCTATATAAAAGTATGAATAAAAATTTTGATTTCTTTTTTTTTAATTGGACTAAATTAACCTTGTAATATTATTTTTCTAAGGATAAAAATGTAAAATAATATACTTATTGATTTCTATTAATTACTTTTTACATTATAAATATTTACTCTTATTAATTACTTTCCCATTATCCATACTTATTCCTATTAATTACTTTTCACATTATACTTATTTACCCATATCATTTTTGTGTATATTGTATTCATAATATAATACACTTACGAGATTAAGTATATCCCAACGATATAATATGAAATGACTAGAAAAAATCATGAAAATTGAAAAGATTAAATGTTAAGAATTTTTCTAGAATATATATAAATGACGGTAAATTACAGTGACACCCCTTGAATTTAGGCCAAAATACGCAAATACCCTTATTTTTGTTACAATTACAGCTACACCTCCTGAGGTTATAATTGTATTACAACTACACCCTCTATTTAAAGCCAAAACTTACACTAATACCTCCTGAAAAATATTACACTAACACCCCTCAGGGGGTGTAGCTGTAATTTTATAAAAGACAAGGAGTGTTTGTGTAATTAGGTCTAACTTCAGGGGGTGTTAATGTAATTTACCCTATAAATGAGAATTATTTAGATCACTAGACATATTAAAATATAGAGGTCAGATGACAAATGAAATCAATTAAATGAATTGTCATGTAAAACAAACATTTTGAAGACTAAAATAGGTTAAATGAAAAATGAGAATCGATTAAATATTTATCATGTAGAGTGAATACTTTTTTGTTGTAAGATAAACTAAAATGTAATTTGAGCATTTGAGATGTCATTAATAGGTATGTTATATTATTCTTTAATCATCTCTAATATAATAGAAAAAATAACAGTGTACATATTTGATCTTTCAACAATATACAATAAAATCGCTCCTTGTAAAAACATATCAAAAGGTAAAAATGTTACTCCTAAACCATCACCACACATATCTTTTTCTGAAAAAAAAAAAAAAATGAAAAAGAAGAAAAAAATGGCGTACAACCATAGATAAATATTGTCTATATCTATGTATATTATAAAAGTGTGAACGGGTTGTCATGTTTTATGTTTTTTTCTTTTTTTGTGATGTCAAGTATATCATTTTCATAGAATATTAGATTATAAATATATGTGTACAAATAAGTAATTTTGTAACAGTTGTTGATACTTAGATAGTTGAATTGAGATAGAATTATAATAAACATAAATTATAATAAAGAGTTTCATTCATAATATAGAGTTTTATTTATAACTAATTAAATAAAATTAGTTAAATATCTTAAAATTAATATATATAATTAGGAGAAGATACGCTTTAGAAACTTGAAGAAGCATCTCTTTGAAAGCAAGGAAAGCAATTCGTGGGACAATTTGGCATTAATTTAATGTTAGTTGAGATGTTTTATATATTTTTTATTTTTTTTTGTTTATTAAAAATATTAAAATTGTATAGAAAGCATAATTTCATATGTCCATAAAAAATATTCCGAGGTACCTAATTAATAGTATAATATCGCAAGTTCAACGAAAATAAACTTCAATGAGAAACAAGCACATTGTATAAGTTTATCTTAAAATCAATTATTTATGAAAAAAAAAACTTGGAATATGATAATTATTTCATAAGTGGTTTTATAAATAATTATTTTTATAATATTAATTCTAAAATCATAATAATATTATTCAAAATTTATTTTATGAATGAAATGAGTCTATGATTTTTTTGATTATTTAATGCACAGATTACTTAGTCTATAAGATTTCTACTACATCATTTTCAATAATAAATAATCTAATGTATGTACATTTATATTTTTAATTCGACCCTACTTATAAAATTAGTCAATGATTTTTATGCTTATTCCATTCAATTCATTCCATAAGATACTATTCGTCGATTTAGACCATTTTCCACCAACATGAGGATTAAACTAAACAGTAAAGAGATTATTATAAGAAAATTACATTATAAACAACTTTATTGATAATTAGTATAAGAGTTCAAAAATAAAATTAAAAATCAAAAGCTAATTTTTATTTATTTCTTGTTTTGCACAACTACAATAAAAAATTAAAATCTTATTTCATTCGTGAAGTAAATTTAATTAGAATATGGATTAATTTAAATGATAACTTTTTATTACAAATATAGGCATGTAAAAAGAAAAGTAATATTTTATAAGTAAAATAAATATAAGGATGAAATATTAATATTATAAAGAGAAATAATTATAAGATATAAAATTTCAATAGAAGACAAAAGAACAAAAAGATTAATTATTGTTGTTTTCACATAATTAATGGACTTTCTCATCACAAATATAGAGATGAAAAATAAGTATTATGGAGAAAATTAATTTTAAAATTTAAAAGTTTATAAGAGGAAAATATCTAAAATGTAAAAATACCTACCTTCTTTTATAAAATTGAAGACCATAAGTCAAATGCAAGGAAACATAAGAGAAGATTCATAGGAGCTATTAATTAAGTGATTTTTTTAATAAAATTAATTTTAAAGGTTATCAACTAGCTTTATATTTACTGAAATTTTAAATTAAAAGTCCTAATTTTAATCATCATTTGATCACATACAACTTTCATTTTTAAGTATAAGTACAGATTTGTACATACAAGATATTTATTTTATATATAAGATTTTATTGAATCTATATCACAAGACTTATGAAATTTTTAAAAAGTTTCTTGAAACATATTTTTCTAATACCCAATAATATAATAACTATCATGTACTAAATAATATAAAAGGAGGGATACTTGGGCTTTCTTTTAATGATAATATAGTTTAAATTATAATATTATTTGAATATACACTTTTTTAATTCAATTTATCCAATTAATTATTCATAATATATTTATTTACTTGAATAATACTATAATTATAATATAAACTTAAATTTGTAAAAATACATATTCATATTAACGAGCCCAATTGAGTAAATAATTTTGAATTTGTTTATTTTAGTTTTGAAGTATTCAGATTTAGAAAAAGACATAAAATAAGAAAGGTAATTTTTTTATACTATTAAATTTTCTTTTCATATATTTTCTTGATTAGACTAATCAAATCATACATGGTCCCCTAGAAAATATAAAAATGATAAATGATAAAAGAAAAAGAGAGACTTAAAACAATTAATAAATTATTTTTGCTTTTTCTAATATATTTTTCTTCTGGTGTATTTGTAATTCGATTTTATCATGTTTCTTTGAGAAAAATATCAGAGAAAAAGACATAGATAATAATTTTTTTTGGAATGATTACATAACAACTACAATTTTTATGGCAATAAAATAATATTATGGATGTCTATTAAAAGTTCAACTAGACCAATAATTGAACCCTTAAGTATTTAATAAATTGAAGTTTTGATCATTAACAATTGAAGTAATTATTCTTATATCATTTAAGTTAAAAAATTTAATATTTATTATTCCACTTTAAATTATTTCATAGACGGTTAATCAATTTAGAACTTTGTTCTAGAATCTCTTTGGACAACATGATGAATAAACTAATTTTTTTTATAATGAAGCTATTAGTATAAAATTATGTTATAAATAACTTTAAATTTAGTTAAACATAAGGAGTAAAAATATATTAAAAAAAAATAAATGACTAATTAATATATTTTTTGTTTTCAAAATTTGCACAACCCAAAAAGATTAAAATATTATTTCATAAGTGAAACAAGTTTAGAATAATCACAAGTTCAATAAAAATAAAGTTCAATTAGAAACAAGGATTTTTATTCTTATTCCATAATAAATAACTATTGTATTTTTTTTTATGCTTTATTTTAATTAGAGCTAATTAATAAGATGAAAGATCTAAAAGTTTATTTTCATTGTTTGTTCCTGTAACGTGATCATCAATGCAAAGCAATATTTATTGAGAATATAAGAGCCTTAGTAAATAAATATTTGATAACAAATATTAAACTACAATTAAAAAGCACCAAATCAAATATATATATATATATTTATTCTACTTTAATATATTTATGTATCGTAAATGATGCACATACTTAAATTTTTATATGCATTACTCCTCTATTTCAAAAAATCAATCACCATATATTTCTTATTTATCAGTCACTACAAGAAAATATGATATTAGTGACAAAATACTAATTGATAATTTTAAAGTTATCACTAAAAATATATATTAAGTGACAACATTTTTTATCTTGTCACTATATAATTATTAGTGACAAAAATTGTATATAAAGTTGTCACCAAATACAATTAGTGACTCGTCTATAGTGACAACAGAACATAGTGACAATAATTATTTATTGTCAAGGTTGTCATTATACATGAGTCACTAATTGTATTTAGTGACAACTTTGTGCATATTTTTTTATCACTAATAACAATTTTTACAAAATAATAGTAATTATTAAAATCATAAAATTTATTATTGTGACAAAATAAACATTCTTGTCATTAAATATATATAATTAGTGACAATATTAAAGTTGTCACTTAATTTTTTTGTCGCTAATTTTTTATTTTCTTATAGTGAGTCTTAGTCATTGTCTATCCTACACATACATATATAGTGTGTTTTAATCTTTTTGTGTGTTTGTTATGTATCTATATGATTATCTTGATCCAAATTTATTTATACGAATGTGATTTACTTATACTAAAAAAGATGCATATATTCCAAGCAGAACAAATATAATTATAATCTTAAATAATAATTAAAGTGGAGAAAATTTATTTATTTTTTAACTATATTCTTTTACTTTGTAACAATAATAACTTTTGTTTATAAAGTTCCTATTAAATTTAGTTAATATATTCTTATTACAAATTTATTTTATTGTTACAATATAATAATTTATTGAGATAATACGAATCACGTTGAACGCACGTCCTTCTGACTAGTCTATCAAAAAAAATCTAAGAATGGCTCTAACGAAGACTGATTCTATATTCTCTTCTTTAATTCTTTTTCCGTAAAACGTTGAATTCAGCAATGGGCAAACTCTGATTCTATTTTCTATTTATGTAATTATTTTTTTCAAAAAACTAATTTAAAACGCCAATGAAGCCTACGAAGTTTCTAATAAAAAAGAAAAAATTTCTGAAATTTTGTTAAGAAAAATGATTTTTTTTGTTGAAAAATGGTAAGAAAAAAGAAATTTCTTGCTGAAAAAAAAAAAAAGAACATTGACATTTGGAAATTAATTTTGTCTTATACGAAGCCAAAATCATAAAATAACAATATAATCATCAATAATAGTGCTAGGAAACCCAGATTACTAAAATGCCCTCAAGCTGCCACGGAATCTACAAAAATGCCATCAATGGAAGTTGACGGCGGTTACTCGAAGGTAGTTACATAAGTAGTAGGGGATGTCAAATTACCAAGGCACCCTTAGCAATTAGATCCAGGCTGTTGGATTGAAGGTAGTTGAGGAGCGATGTCGTACTTTCACCCCCATGTAATTTGGTATAAATAGGAGGTGAAGTCCTGTTGCAATGAGATCATATTCATTTGTATACAAGTTATTTTTCTTACTTTTGGAAGAGTTTATAAGAGTTATTTGCCTCGCGACGTCGTTTCGAGTCACCATGCTTAGATCAACAACCTCCCGATCTTACACCATCAGCTTGGCCCCGTCTGTGGGAAACCTGGTCTAGGAATTGAAGATGAATACTCGTTTGAGGGCGAGGAGCGCGAACGTGGGGCAAGAGGAACCCGAGAGAAGAAGGGAAGCGCGCAGCCAGCGGAAGGAGAGGCAAGGCCACCACGCCTTAGAGAATCCACCAGAGCACGGCCACCAGGAGGAGAGGCAAGGCCAAGGCCACGCCTTGAAGAGTCCACCGGCGCACGGCCAGCAAGAGGAGAGGCAAGGCCAAGGCCACGCCTTGGAGAGTCCACCAGCGCACCCAGGAGAAGGACAAGCAGGAAGAGGTCGAGGCTCCACCTCAGCAGGAGCAAGGTCACGCCTTGGAAAATCCACCAGCGCACCCAGGAGGAGGAGAGGCAGGAAGAGGTCGAGGCTCCACCTCAGCAGGAGCAAGGCCGCGCCTTGGAGAATCCGCCAGCGCACCGCTAGGAGGAGGAGAGGCAGGAAGAGGTCGAGGCTCCACCTCAGCTGGAGCAAGGCCGCGCCTTGGAGAATCCACCAGCGCACCTAGGAGGAGGAGAGGCAGGAAGAGGTCGAGGCTCCACTTCAGCAGGAGCAAGGCCGTGCCTTGGAGAATCCGCCAGCGCACCGCCAGGAGGAAGAGCGGCAGGAAGAGGTCGAGGCTCCACCTCCACTCCCAGTTATTCAGATAACTCCCGAGACTCTTCGCTAGTTGGTGGAGGATACATCCGCCCAAGCTGCTGTGAGGGCCACAGAGGAAGAGAAAGGGGTCCCCCTCAGGACAGAAGGAAGTAAGCGTGAACGTTGACATGTGACCCCGGGGAATTTGGCTCAATACACCCCCCGGACCTCGCGAACTCCGCTCGATGTAGCCAAGCGACGAGGATTGGGATCGAGACCATAGCTCGGAGGAATGCCACCACTTGAAGAATGAGGCCGAGGAGTTAATCCGAAGAGATTACCTACAAGAATTCGTGGGGACAAAGGAAACAAGAACTCCAGGAAATGGCTTTTGGAGACAGGCACGTGGCATGTGGGAGTAAAGCAAGAAGCAGAACGAGCTAGCAAGGACAACCTCCCAACTGCTGGAGTTATGAGGATTACCTCGAGAGGCCCAATAGGAAGAGATATGAAGCAAGTTGAGAGAGTCGCTCAGAGAGCAAGGCAAGCTGAAGGAGTTGCGGTGAGAGAAATAAGACGCGATGCCAACCGTATCATCTTTGGCGAGAAGGCAGCAGTGTCGCCAGCGGATCCAAGAACGAGTCGGAGTGTGATGCGTTGAGCAAGGGGAGAAAAGCTGACTTGCGTCGCAGGAGCGACAGTCGCAGGCAAGGGGAGAAAGCTGACTTGCATCGTAGGAGCGACGTAGGCAAGGGGAGAAAGCTTACTTGTGTCGCAGGAGCGACATATGCAAGGGAGGAAAGCTGACTTGCGTCGTAGGAGCGACATATGCAAGGGGAGAAAGCTGACTTGTGCCATAGGAGCGAAATATGCAGGGGGAGAAAGCAGGAGTGACATATGCGAGGGCGGATAGAGACTTCCAACTTATGGTCAAGCAGTTGAATGGAGGCCATGAAGCTGGGGGAGTAGATGATCAAGTACTTAGCAAACATCCAAGCATTAAGAAGGAAGCTCGATGAGTTCACCCTAGAACAAATCCCGCGATCGTACAAGGAAGAGACGAACTGACTCATTAAGTCAGCCAGCTCATTGGCTCCTTCAGAGAGCGAGAGAATAACCCTACTAATTCAAGAGCGACACGAAGTGGACATGGTGTGGGAAGAAGCCTTGACAGTGAAGAACGTTCCATCAAGCTGGAAAGAAGGTCTGGAAGAAGATTGAGAATTTGAGATTTTGTCTCAAGACCCCAAGGAACCCCAAGGAAGCAAGGGTAATTCGAGCTAGGACAGCAAAGCTCATGATAATTGAAAGTAAGCTGCATAGGAGGGGTTTTTCTTACAAACCACATCTTAGATACATCGGCAAGGACTAAGCAGAGCATGATGAGGGAGGCTGCGTGATCACCCCAGAGGTAGAGTGTTAGCAGGCCAGGCCCCGCATCGAGGACACCTCTGGCCTACATAGCGTAAGTATGCATAGAGCTTGGTGAAGAACTCCGAGGATGCCAGGAACATGCCGGCGTCATTCACGCCCCAGCGGAGAGTATGGACCTTCGCGACACCCCATTCTGACGGGCAGGCGGAAGTAACCAGCAGGGTAGTCTTCCAAAATTCGAGGACGAGGCTGGAGGTAGCTAAAGGAAGTTGGGTGAAGGACACCCGGAGTCCTAGGGGAGTATCGAGCAACCCCGCGACAAGGCATGGGAGAGCACCCATTCAATCTAGTCAATGAGACAGAGAGCATGACCAAAGTGGATGCCAAATAAGCATGGCTGTATCAAGTCGAAGAGAATGAACAAGAAGAAAATGTCCACATACGTGGAACGTTGCTAAGAAACATTTTTACTCAATGCTTTGTATCCCTTTCCGAATACTTTGTAACCCAGAAAAACGGTAATGAAATGTACACCTTTTCTTGTCTACTTGTTGTAGATTCATTACTTGCATTTTATTTAGTAAGAGAGGGTAATGACCCCTCACATTTAACACTTTATTTAGCAAAAGAGGGGGATGACCCCTCACACTAACACTCTTGGAGGGGGGATGGCCCCTCACATCGATATCTTGTATAAAAGAGGGGGATTGCCACCCACATTGACATATTTCATCTAAAAGAGGGGGATGACCTCTCACGTTAATATTTTACCTAAAAGAGGGGGATGGCCCCGCACATTAATATTCTATCTAGAATAGGGGGATTGCCCCTCACATTGAAAAGTTGGAGGGGGATTGTCCCTCACATTGAAAAGAGGGGGATTGCCCCTCATATTAATATTTATCTAAAAGAGGGGGATTGACCCTCACATTGACTCTTTATATAAAAGAGGGGGATGGCCCCTCACGTTAATATTTCACCTAAAAGAGGGGGATGGCCCCTCACGTTAATATTTCACCTAAAAGAGGGGGATGGCCCCTCATGTTAATATTTTATCTAAAAGAGGGGAATGACCCTTCACTTTAATATCTTGTTGAAAGAGGGGGATTGCCCCTCATGCTGACATTTCATCTAAAAAGAGGGGGGCTGCCCTTCACCTTGATGTTTAGTTCAACACTTTGCTTATAAGATATTTATTTTAATATTTTGCTTGTAAGAGGGGGATTGCCCCTTACATTTGAAATTTAGTTCGAGAAGAAACAACTTAATATAATGAGCAATGGAGGAACAAAGTTTGATAACATATAAAAACGAACCCTTGAGAAGTTCCCCAAAAATGACAAAGACCTCCCACAAAGGTCCAATAGTGTTCCAACCAAGGGAACTTCTACAGAGCTTCCAAAAAACTTAGCTGGACGCGCCGCAGCGCAACTTGACGCAACACGATGTATGGGGCGACACAAATTCAACATGATGCATCGCGACGTGAAGTGATACAAATGTGACGCAACGCAACGCAATCACAAATAGTCATCAAAGGGGCAAGGTCCCCCTCACCTCCATGGCGGCATACGAGGTTGCAAAGGATGAGGGAGCGAGCAACCTCATCTCCCTTCCTTGACGAAAGGAGAGAACGGACTCGCGAATCGCGCTTGCAAACACACTAAGCCTCTAGAAAAATTTTTACAACTGTGGAGATGAAGGGTTAGAAGAACGAGTCCTTAACAACTCTCCCAAGGATAAACAAAATATCGAAAAGCCACAAGAGAGAAAGTGGCACCAAGATCCCGCAACACCGGAAGAAACTCTTCGAAGTATGCAAAAGAATTTGGAGCGAAGTGGCTGACGCGCGACATCGAGGTCTGAAACGGGGGGCTTGCGCTATCGAAGGAAAATCAAGGAGTTTCCAACTTTTTCCTAGCTTTAATTTTTGGAAAAATCTAGCAAAATCAGATGAACGTTCCTGGTGCCCTAAACCAAAATCACTTCGTGATCAAAATCGACCACTTCAGCAAGCAAGAGAGGAAGAATGAGGAGCAACAAGACACCCTCGACCGAAATCCGACCGAGGCGAGGGGCCACGGCCAGACTCTGGCCGAGGCGGGCTAGTCCTGGCCGAGGCACGCCTCGTCCATGCCACGATCCACCATCGGCGGTCCCCCAACGACGCCTCGTTGGACATTCTCTTAAAGTGCGTGACATCCTAAAATTCTTTCGGACTGGCGAATGATTTTTGTTTTTTCCAGATTAACGAAGGATGACTTTTGAAAGTCTAAAAACGAAAACTACTGCAAGGAAAGAGATGAAGAGTCACATACTCGAGCCAACTTGTTTCGACATTTTTTCTGGAATGTGGTTGAGACCAAGAAGACAGACCAAACAAAGCAAGAGGAAGAAAGTCAGAATATCCCACCAAGTCTACACATAGAAGACAAAGAATCCCAGCAAGGGAAGGAGTTGAACCGAGAATAGTCTCAAAAGAAAGAGGGCCTGTATGAAGAAGGGTCCCAAGAAGGAAGAAACCCGTGGCAGGAGTAGAAGAAGGAACAAGAAAAAAAAAGAGCCCCAGTAGAAGAGGGATTTTTGCCAAGAGGAATCCCAGAAGAGAAAGACTCTACGCCAAGAAGGACTACTATCAGAGAGAAGAAGCAGAGTCAGAATCAAATTACCCGTTAGAACTTCCAAAATTTTCAGAAACATTTGGAAGTTGGGGGGCTACTGATAGTGCTAGGAAACCCAAATTACTAAAATACCCTCAAACTGCCACGGAATCTACAAAAATGCCATCAATGGAAGTTGACGGCGGTTACTCGAAGGTAGTTACATAAGTAGTGGGGGATGCCAAATTGCCAAGGCACCCTTAGCAATTAGATCCAGGCCGTTGGCTTGAAGGTAGCTGAGGGGCGATGTCGTACTTTCACCCCATGTAATTTGCTATAAATAAAAGGTGAAGTCCTGTTGTAATGAGATGATATTCATTTGTATACAAGTTACTTTTCTTACTTTTGAAAGAGTTTATAAGAGTTATTTACCTTGCAACGTCGTTTCAAGTCACCGTGCTTAGATCAACAACCTTCCGAATCTTACACCATCAATCAACATCATATTTCCAGTAAACATGGCTATTATGTTTGTGGAGAAGACATGTGAAAAGAGAGGAAGAGAAAGAGCAGGGTATGTAGGGTGCGCGCATTCCTCACAAACTAACATTCATGTTTGTGGGTTATATGCAATAGAATTAATTAAACAATTTTATTATACACTTGGTTGTAGTTTAGTGGTAACAATTCCACTAAACTATGTTATTTTTATATTTTGTAATGGATTAGTTAGTTTGAGTTGACATCATTATTCGACGGAAATGTTTTGGGTTCAAATCCAATTTCCAGCGTGGAGACCTACGCTCAAGTCCCAGCAGCCACACAATTTAATTAATAATTTGTTATATTTTTTCATCAATCAATTAGTTTGAATTGACAGCACCATCCGACGGAGATAGTCTGAGTTCAAACCCAAGTCCCAACCCCCACCTCGCTATAAAAAATAAATAAATAAAAAATATAATAATAATAATAATAATAATTCTATTATTTAATTCGTAGATTAATTAATTTAACCTTTTAAATTCATTGGTTCATAAATTAATTGATTTGATTCTTTAAATTAATTCATTTATCTTCAAATATTCCCACCCCGTCTAATTGTCTTGGGTTTGTTAATAACCCCTCAAGTTCACCATTCGATCAAATTTTGACTTGTACATTATGCAGTTAAATTGACGATCTAATTACTAAAATGAATTAAATTCAATTAATCACTCATAAAATTAATTTTTTTAAACTCAAAAGTGTTGTAGAAATAACAATTATAGTTGAAAAAAATATAAAATATCTTCAAGCTGAGGCACGGATATCTCGCTCTCTTTAAGGAGATTCAAGCTCACAGCAATAAAATATTCTCACTGGTCCAGCAGTATCACTCTTGACTTATCCCCTCCAGGATACAACAGCCGACAACGCCATATGACTCTAACACACTCTGGACAAGTTGTAGAGTTCAAAGCTCCACCAAAAAGAACACCTTCTTTCAACTAATATAACTCTCTGTTATAGGATTTTGCATGTAGAAATATTGTATAGATGCATGAATATGAACAAGGTAGAATGGTGCCTCCTTTATAGGTATATAAATCATCCACTATTTTAATGTGAATTAGTAGACAATAATGTTATAGGTTACAAGGAATAGTGGGAATAAATGGCTAGAAAGTGGATATAAAATGTGTATGAATGTGGGATGATGTAATTAAGAAGAAATATTACAAATATTATGCTCATAAACATCCACCAACACCACTAACATCAACATTAAGGAGGGAACATCAAAGGGCATATGTTATAAGTTCAATATTAAAATACAATGTATGCAATATATACCAACAATCCCCCACTCATTTTAATATTGAAATTAAAGAGAGTATACTAGTTGAAGGGATACTATTATGCATAATAAAGGTGTACTCTGCATTGAAGCTCCACTTAGTGAAACAGTAACCTCTACTCCAAAGTCAGTAGTGGTCTCAGACTTGAACTATGACTGCTTAGGGGAAATAAAGTATCACTGCACACACATAACAATCAAGGTGTTAATATGAGCTTTAATAGCCAGCACATTACGGCCTTGTGTCATCCCAATTTTCATGAGTGTTTTTTAGAATAAGCCCAATTCTCATAGGAAGTGGCCTACTTCCACACTCATATAGGTGAAATTTGTCAAGGGTGTTTCTGTAACTCTGACACCCCATTCATTCGAGCTACAGATTTTCATTAAGATTTTAATAAACTCAACCTCCATAAATCGTTACAGGATAAATGCACTCACATCATAGGGATAAAAAATAGTTAAAATAAAATAGTGAATTTCAAAACAAGCCATTATATGATTTGTTTTTTCTATTGAACCTGGTTATAGGATCTCTAGTCCCCGGGTTGGGTTTTCTCATACATGACTTATGATTGTACGGACTTTAACCCCATCCCCCTCGATGTGTTTCGGACCATTTCTCTTGCCAAGCCCTTGGTTAACGTATCTACAAGATTATCACAAGATTTAACATAATCAACATTGATATTACCACTTATCAAATATGATCTCACAGTATTGTGTTTTTTTTCTTATGTCTGGATTTTCCGTTATAGTAACGGCTTTGTACTCTACTAATTGCAGTGGTGCTGAGACAATGAATTAAAATTGGAGCAATTGGTTTTTCAAAGTATGGTATTTGAAATAATAAATCTTTTAACCAATTAGCTTCCTCAGTAGCTGAAGCTAAAGTAATAAGCTCAGCCTCCATGGTAGAGTTAGCAATAATTGTTTGCTTTTAGACTTCCAACAAATAGCACCACCACTCAAAACAAAAATATACCCAGTGGTAGAACATGAATCACCTGATAAGATGTTCCAATTTGCATCAGAAAAGCCTTCAAGTACAGTAGGATATTTTTTTATAAAATAGGCCACAGGTTTTTGTACCAAGTAAATATCTCATAACTCTTGTTTTGCTTGTAAACCTGCTAAGTACTCCTACAGCATAGGCAATATCAGGCCGAGTGCAATCAGTCGCATATCTCAAGCTTCAAATTAAGCTAGCATACTCCTTTTGATTTATCACATCATCATCATTTTCAACAGAAAATAAGTGAACGCTCGGATCAAATGGAGTTGTAACATGCTTACAATCAACAAAATTGTATTTTCTCAAAATTTTATCATAATGCGACTGGTCAATGAAAATTCCATCACTTGTTTTGATAATTTTCATGCCCAAAATAAATTTTGCCTCACCAAGATCCTTCATATCAAAATGACTACTAAGCATATTTTTCATTTCTTTAATAACATGCAAAGTAGATGCAAAGATTAACAAATCATCCACATAGAGGCAAACAATCACATGTAAATTATTCCAAGACTTATGATAGATGCACTTGTCACACTCATTTGGTTTAAAACCATTATCAATCATGGAGGAATCGAATTTCTCATGCCACTGCTTCGGTGCCTGTTTTAAGCCATATAGGGATTTAGTTTATTTACACACCTTGCTTTCTTAGCCTGCTTCCACAAAACCCTCAGGTTGGTCCATATAAATTTCTTCATTTAAGTCCCCATTCAAAATGCAGTTTTTACATCCATTTGATGGATATGCAAATCAAATATTGCAGCAATAGCAAATAAAAATCTAATGGATGTCACTCTAGTTACCGGAGTATATGTATAAAAAACTCTAGACCTTCAAGTTGCTTGAAACCTGTGGCAACTAGTCTAGCTTTAAATTTATCAATTGAACTATCTCAGTTTTACTTTTTTCTGAGGACCCATTTGCACCCAATTGTTTTACAACCCAGTGGTAAATCAACTAATTTTCAAGTTTTATTAGAAATTAGAGATTCCATCTCATTATTCACAACCTCTTTCCAAAAAATAGCATCATGTGATGAAAAAGCTTCTTTCAAAATAAGAGGGTCATTTTCAATATTGAAAACATAAAAATCAGGACCAAAATCTTTTTCTACTCTAGCTCTTTTACTTCTTCTTAGTTATTTTCTTCATTTTCCAAAATTGAAGTGGAAGAGTTAGGTAAAGATAAAATATTTTTTCAATATTTTGAGCCCCACTATTTTTAGAATTAAATGAAAACTTTTCTTCATGAAAAATAGCATTACCTGATTCTATAATCATATTATCTTTCAAATTTAAAAATATAGAGGTTGTACTATTAGAAGCATAACCAAGAAAAGTACAAGTTGTAACTTTTATTCCTGATTTTGCAATTTTAGGATCTGTTAGCCTCACATAGGCCAAGCAACCCCAAATTCAAAGATATCCCAATTTCGGCTTATAACCTCTCCACACCTCAAAAGGTGTTAATTTAGTTCTTTTATGTGGCACTCTATTTAACACATAACAACATGTTAATATAGCTTCATCCCAAAGATTTGAGGGTGCACAAGATTCAATAAGTATGGCATCTGTTAAATCAACCAACATTCTATTTTTTTCTCAGCTACACCATTAAGATGCAGGAGAATATGGTGGAGTAATTTCATGAATATTCCCAATGATCTAACAAAAGAATTAAACTCATTTGACTCATATTCTCGGCCTCTATCACTTCTAATTCTCTTTATTTTCTTATCGAATTGCTTTTCAACTTCATGGAGATATTCTTTTAAACTTCTCAAAAGCATCACTTCTATTTTTCATCAAATAAACATATGTATATTTAGAAAAATCATTATTAAAAGTGACAAAATAACGATTTCCTCCACGAGTTAAAATTCCTCCTAGGTCACAAATATCATAATGTATTAATTCTAACAATTCGATTTTTCTTTCAACACTTGGATGAGGCCTTTTAGTGATCTTGGCTTTACTACAAGATTCACATTTCTCAAAATCCTTTTTAATCATAGAATTAATCCTAAATTACTCATGATTCCCAAATAACGATTATTAATATGACATAAACGAGGATACCAAAAATTAATAGAAGAGAGCGTATAAACAGAAGTAGAAGATACTTTATTCATCTCAACATTCAATTTAAACATCCCATCACATGCATACCCCTTACCCACTGAAACACCTTTTTTCGTAATTACGTATTGATCAGATTCCATAATCTTCTTGAAGCCAGCCTTGTTGAGTAGAAAACTAGACATTAATTTTTTCCTCATGGAAGGTGTATATAGCACATCCTTCAAGGTCAAAACCCTTCCTGAAGTAAATTTCAACTCAACTTCTCCAATTCCAAGCACTTCGGTGGTATGAGAATCACCAAGCATATAGTTCTTGGCTCGTCAAATGGAGTATACACTTTGAAACAGGTTTTCTATAACAAACATGGCAGTTTGCACCAGAGTCCGCCCACAACCCATCAACACTTTCAACCATGTGTATTTCTGTTATCATTGCCACAAGTGGCTCCTCAACAACGTTACTTTACGGAGCAGGCACACATTTTTTATATTTGCAAAATCGAGCAATATGCCCACTCCTGCCACAAACATAACATGCTCTTGGATTTTGTTCTTGTGCTTGGTTGTTTCCATTGTTTTTCTTGGCTTCAAATAGGTATTCTTTTTAGAGTTGGGGGCAATATTATTTGATGATATTAAATTTACCTTTATTGAAATGGGTTGTGCACTGCTCTCCGGTGGTTGCATAAGTGCATCTTGGCCCCTTGCTTCTTCTTCCAGGCGGATTCGCATTATCAACGTTTCAAGTGTTGTTTCCTTTTGCTTGTGACGCATTGTTTCAAGAAATTCCTTCCATGAAGATGGAGTTTGTCAATGATGCCACAAACAATGAGGTTATCTCCAATTTTGATATCCTCCGACCTGAGCTCTCCAACAATCATGATAAAATCTTAAGCTTGGTCAGCTACTGATTTGTTATCCACCATATGGAATCGAAACTATTAGCAGCATATTTTTTCGCACCCGCCTCTTTGATATCATACTTACTTTGTAATGCTTTTCAAATTTTCTTTGCAGTAGAGAAAATGCTTTCCAAACGGATTCGCATTATCATCAAGCGTTGTTTCCTTTTGCTTAGGACGCATTGTTTCATGAAATTCCTTCCACGAAGGTGGGAGTTTGTCAATGATGCCACAAACAACGAGGTTATCTCCAATTTTTGATATCCTCCAACCTGAGCTCTTCAACAATCATAATAAAATCTTGAGCTTGGTCAGCCACTGATTTTTTATCCACCATTTGGAATCGAAACTGTTAGCAGCATATTTTTTCGCGCCCGCCTCTTTGGTATCATACTTACTCTACAATGCTTTCCAAATTTTCTTTGCAGTAGAGTATGTTCTCTCATAGTAATCACAAAAATTATCAGATAGACAGTTGAGAAGGTAATACCAACATTTGAACGCATCGTTGTTATAGTTATCCACTTTCTCCTGGTGGATAGCATACTTATCATCATTCATGTTAGTGTCATCGATCTTGTTCGAGTTTTTTTCAGTGAGAATATATGAAACTAAACTTAGGTAAAAACGTACTTTTCCCTTCCATATCTTGAAATGAGTATTGTTGAACTGAAAGGGCTTGTTAAGATCTCTCACACTAAAATCCGTTGGTTTTTCAACCGTAGCCATTTGAATCTCCTTAAAATTATTGTAGAAATAACAATTACAGTTGAAAAAAGATACAAAATATTTTCAGTATCACTCTTGAATTGTCCCCTCTAGGATAGAACAGCCCGACAACGTCGTATAACTCTAACATACTCTGGACAAGTTGTAGAGTCTAAAGCTCCACCAAAAAAGAACACTTTCCTTCAACTAATATAACTCTCTCTTATAGGATTTTGCATGGACAAATATTGTATATATAGATGTATATGAACAAGGTAAAATGGTGCCCCCTTTTATAGGTGTAGAAATCATCCACTATTTTAATGTGAATTAGTGGACAATAAATTACAAGAGATAATGGGGTTAAATGACTAGAAAGTGGGTATAAAGTGTGTATGAATGTAGGATGATGTAATTAAGAAAAATATTACAAATATTATGGTCATAAACATCCACCAACACCACTAACCTCAACATTAATGGGAGGAACATGATAGGGCATATGTTCTAAATTCAATATTAAAATACAATATATGCAATATATATCAACAAAAAGTATCTACTGCTCACAGTATTTTCCTTGCAATGACTTGGGAATAGGGATGCATTCTCGTAAACCTTTCTATTATGAGTTACCATGCAGATATAAACCCACCATCATCTAAGATGGAATTCAGTAGTTTGCATCAATAACGGGGAATAGCATTTTTCATCACATAACTTGGGGCCGTTTCACTTTTAATCCCATTAATTACGGAATTCTCATGGTTAATCCTATAACTTTCAAAAAGTAATAGTTTTGGTCTTATGACACCTTTCTATCATATACTTAAATAAAAAGACCACTTGATAGTGAAGTGTATGAGGCCAAAAGTGCTATTTTTTGAAAATTATAGGATCAAAAGTAAGAATCACGTAATATATGATACCAAAAGTTTAAAGACTCTAACGCCCACGTGCTTGTCGTGGCATTTTCGTTAAAATATCTAACGAAAATTTATCGTAGGGCCAAAAATACTACTTTTTAAAAATTACAAAACCAAAAATGAAAATTCTAAATTACAGGATAAAAACTATAACTTCCCCCATCGATGACCTACGTTTGCTTGTCTAATGCAGATGAACATGCATCTAGTAAGATAATTTCTTATTGGACAAGAAGAAAACCACCTCATAAAAGAAGTGCCCCAGTAGGGCGTCTTACAAGGACATTGGTGACAGATTATGGTAACCCTGAGGAATGCAAAAATGGCTCGTCTCTCCCACTCACATACTCTCTATTCTACTTCAGTTTGTTTCGTGCCCACTCCCATTTTGTATCTTCTCCTTCGTGTCAAGTTCTCAAATCTAAGTCAGGATTCAACAATACAAAAAATTTACATAAAATTTTTATCTGTACTTCTACAAACCTCTCCAATCATGCATTATTGAATGAAAAGTCTTGTGTTATGGATCAACTTTTAAAGAAAAACGTACAGATGGTGCAGAAGTATTATGTTCAAAACACACAAAGATGTTATTCAGCACGCCTGAGCAATCATTCTGGACAGACATTCAGGTTCACGGATCATGAAACGATCCTCAAAACCGCAGCAATTGATCAAAGACAGCTACATTTCATAACAAGCATCACCTTCATAATTTCTGTTTTGTGAATAAACTAAACTTCTCCTGAGCCTATTCAAACTCGAGGTAATCCTTTCATCAATGTGACACTGAATGATATCTGGAAGCTTAGTGCTAGTGCAAACTCTTGTTTTCTCACTTCCTCAGCAACCAGCTACTACAAGTCCAGCTTCCTAATTCCCACCTAGCACTTAAATGAGAACTGAACAGACAGAGGGCTCTGCATAACTAGTAATTCTTATGTGCAGTCATGAAATTGGATTGTGCTTTTCTGGCATTTAAAGACGGCAAAAATAATCATAGTTATCAGGCATCACTGACCGACATACTCATTGGACCGACAATTACTCAGACCAAGAAAAGAGAAGCAGGTGAAAAGAGTCTTAACAGCAGGAAGAAACACAAGAGTTGATGATGAATCAAAACTTTAAACCCTTCCAACGTGATACCACAGGTCGAAAGAATAAACTTAGTTTTACATTCCGCAGAAAACTCAACTATGCACCTCCGGAAAGATCAAAACCTCCCAAACCTAGATGAACCAACGTCGGTGAAAATAATGTAGGCACAACAACATCCAAAGATGAAACTTTTAGGACGCAACCCCTCCAAAAGAAAATATAAATTACAGCGACAGCTACCTATCCAAACAACTAACATGCATCATAACCTGTATGCATTTTACCCTCCACCCAAACCAAACAGATGGGTTTCTAGACAGTATAATTTCTACCTTGACATGAAACTTCCATTCGTATAAAAAAATGGTACAAACTGCAGGACACACCTGCAAGGACAGACAAGCTGGCAACTGACATCTTCTGATGTAGAAGAGCCAACTCACCAGATAACTTAATCAAACCTGGACCTGGGAAATCAAGGTCAGGAATCTGATTCCCCAATTCATACCGCCTATCTTGAGGACTGCAACAAAAGCTGGGACCTGAACAGCCATTTTAGACACATCGACAACCAAAGACCACTGGAATGACGACCCAGACTCCAAGAAATGCAATCACTCTTGGTTTTCTTGAACATTATGACTAACCAAAGAATTCAGAGAGCATTGTGGAACTTGATCAATGAATGCTCAGGCCCGGAAAATCATGAGGCAGCAACAGCTGCTTCTGTGGCCTTGGCCATTTTTTCCTTTTCGATCTCTATTCTTCTCTGTTCAGCATGCTGAGCAACACCATTTGCAAGCGCCTGATAACGAAAATCAAGTGTCTGAGTGAGGTTCTGGAACCTCAATGGATCCGATGCTTGCAGAGCTACAAGACAGAAATTTGTGGACAAGAAAACCATGTAAGAATAATCAAACACTAATGAAATGCATTATGGGCTACACAGTAACAAACGAGCTACAGTTTTACCTTTAATAGTGTCGACAAAGAAAACAAAAGGATCAACATCGTCTATGGGTGATTGCAATTCTTCATCATCACTGAAATCATCATCCGAGTCGTCATCATCCGATTCAGTGGGACGGAAAGCCCTGGCCTGTATCCCATGTGACGTTATGAGTATATCATAAGAGACACGTTGTACAAAGAGATAAGAATTGAGAAAGCAAACCCAACAAATGCATAACGAGTTCAGCTAGATGATCTTCCAATACAGTACTAGACTCCCTATATGATAACCGTGGAACATTCTATTATTTTACATAATCCAGGAGCCAGAGAAGGGATAAATTTCAGTGCATGAGCCCTAGCAATATGCACGAGTCTTAAACTGCATGCCGAAAATACAATCCTACTAATATCCAAATTTTAAGTTGTGCAAAAGGATAAGTTGATCTCGAATCACTTTCTGTAAAAAGATTTTGAAAAAGTTGCAAATCCATGCCCAAATACTGATTCAAGTTTTAATCAATGTTGCTTTATCTGAACCAACTAGAGAGACCAAGGATCATGAATGCTAGGCTATGCTACTACCAATCCCCTTATAACTCTTCACAGAATAGCTTCATCCAAATGCCTGATGAAAATAATACCCACCCGAGCAGCCAATTTTTGAAGTTTAACGCTCTCAGCCTCATCTCCATCCTCATCATCAACCCCCATATCCTTGTCAGAATCAGCATCATCATCCTCGTCATCAGTTTGGAAATTTCCCATATCGTCGTCATCTTCGCCCTCTTCCTCTTCCTCTTCCTCCTTAGCAGCCGCTGTTCAAATTGACAAAGTAAAATGATATATACACAGGAAAATAAAAGGCAAGAACTTGGTCAACCACAGAGTTGGTTTGATATTCATTTTCTCCGAAATATTTGAAAAGAGGCACATGTTAAAAGCAACAACCTGCTACTTGATCCTTATAGGCAACAAGCAAGTCAAGTGCAGACTTGAAAACACGCTCCAATGCTTCTCCTGGCAACTGATCAGCAGGGAGAGGCAGCAATGATGTTAAGCCCAAACAGCATACCTTTTTATCGTGTTCCCTGCAAACAAAAGGACAATTTCCCACATAAGCATATATCCTTTTAGGAGAGGAAATAGCAATACAATCAAGCATCACGAGGCAGACCTTTTAAAATTAACACGCGCTCCACTTTTTTTAGTTTGTTGCAACATTTGGAACCAAAGGTTGAAGACTTCTGTGGCAACATTAAGCTTTTGCAGTATGGTGAGTGTCAATGACGCATTATAATACAGAGCATCTGCAACCTGTCAAAAGTCATCGTCATCATCCAATGCTTTACCTCAGGCAATATCCAATTGTGGCCTCACACAAGATAAAAGAATACACAAAGATGCACATGAAAAATCGCTCCTGGTAATCACTAAAGTCACTTTCCGCACACAGATAAGCCTTTTACAAGCCTGCAAGTGTGTATAACTCCTCTATATCCAAAGTGAGGTAACTCCACTAGACAACAATATAAAGCAAAGCCTACAGATTCTCTTCATTTATAAACAAGACCACACAGCATAAAAACACTAAACTACTAGCAAAAGATTGATATAGAACTCTGAATAAAACAAAGCTTGAACCATATAAGTCACATGCAGAAGACTAGGCATCAGCCAACTTGCAATAGAGTGGCCAAGCAAAAATGTGCCATAGCCTCAACCAAAAGGCAACGCAGAAATACAGTATCCATTATCCAATGACTTCATGTAAAATTTCCTCGATCACCCTCTCCATAGTTAAAGAAGCGCAACACCTCCCAGGCAATCTAACCATCCTCAAAAAGAAACCAAAGATAATCCCATAGAAGGAAAACAGAAAGGAACCTAGAACAAATTGAAAAGCTACGACAAAAGGGAAAGAGAGTCTAAAAGAAACCATTACAATGAAAATGTGCAAAGATATGGTTCTTACAAACATGACTAAACAAGGCGAACTGACAAACAGACATAACTGATCAGCAAGTTTGACTAATTATAAATGTGTGTTTCCGTCCTTTTACCTTCCAAGCAATCCATAATGAAAGTCATGAAATAATTTGGCTATGAATAAGCATTTAGTTGCTGAAGTACGAAGTGATAGGCAAATGAAATTGCATGTGAAGATGAAATGCATTCAAAAGAATGTCTCCAACGGAATGATTTAAGTTCCCCAGCAACGAGTATCCTCAAAGTTTAAGTACCACAGAAGACTCAAATTAGCTAGGGAATGCACTTTACAGAGAAACATTAATTCCTTACCACTTCAATTAAGAGGCCCTTTAAATATGGTTTCTCGGTGCGACGCAAACGCTCCACAGTGATTCTTAAGTAAGGCTCAACCCAGTGATCAACCTGTCCCCTGCAGTTCTGGAATACTACTTGAATGAGCTTAGGTGCCGGCTCAATATCACCATCCTCCAGATTTTTATCACCCATGACCTGCATGATTAGCACAGTCAGAAGTCATCCATTGGCTCAGTCTCTATTAGAGGCTGAATTTGACAAAGAATCTCACTGATGATATCATGTTCCAAAGGCTTTGCTGGTAATCTGGATCCTTGCATGTCAGAAAATGTGCAGTACTTCTGGATATATAGTTGTCCAATGGCACCAAGATATCTGAAAATTTCCACAAGAACCACGGAGCATGAGAAAATTTTAAAGAAGCTGATTTAACAAGTAGCCTTCGACAGATATATTACAACATGAATCCTTTTACATTTTGAAGATCCGCACTAGGGGCACATAAAACTAAAACCATCAATTACTTTACTAGCAGGAAGAAACAACTTTTAGACAATAGCAAGGTCCAAAAGGACATCTCAATTAAAATATACATATCAAGTAGGCGTCTTAGCGCTAAAGAAGGAATCAGGTAAGAACACATCAAGAAACCCCCAAAGTTGGATAACAACATAAATGAGGACCAGCTCACAGGGTACAGTACATAAAAGTACCCCGAAAGCTTATCGAATTTCAAGAACCAGAACGTTCTTTCTCCTATAAATGAGTTTACAAGCAAAAACAACCTGAATATTCATTGCATGGGGGAGATCTTTAAATATGGTATCTATAATAGTACACAATCCCCATGTCCTATTCAAAATGCCAAAAGAAGAGTAACGCTGATACATATCATACAAAATCAAGAGGACCAAACCAAAGAATAAATGGCATAACACCCAAACGTAGTAGTAACTAAATGATTATACATTATTGATCATCAGTTAGAAACAAAAAGGTTTCAACCAAACGACTATAAAGAATGGGGACCAGCTCAGACACCTCACATACCGGTCAGCTAATAAGTGGCATATTTCAGTACAAAGTTGAGATAGAAGTACTAGTATAATTTTGAGGGGTCCATTCGGGAAAGAGTACTAATACATGCCCAGAAAACTTGGAATCTCGAAACATGGCTAAACAGCTCTTTGAAATCTACATGTAATCATAGTAATTGGAAACTGAATCAGATTCAATAATCAGAACACAACTGAAGCTTCAAAAACATTTATATCATACACACAATTAACATTTAAAGAAGCAGAAGAAACAAACAAAATTTAATACAAGAAAAGGCTATTCCTGCAAAATTATAAATTT